>CAIGQQ010000001.1:9752857-9835826 GCA_903798035.1 Danio albolineatus | reverse complement strand
TATATATATATACACAAAATATAGAGTTCTTTAGAGAGGTAGTGAAGCTAGAGAGGTATTGTATACAAATAAATTTCACATGAACATTTATCAAATCCAGCCACCTGACACGATTTAATCGTTTTCTAGAGTATCAATAGCAGTGCATCAGACACTGAAATATTAACTTGGTAAGATAGCAACCTACAGTAATTACTCAGTCAGAGAACTGATATATGAGAAAGACAAAGAAAAGACACACTCTAAGAGATCCATCAATACAACAACAATGCATCAGAATCAGCACTGAATTGTATAGTTAATCAGAATTAAGGGCAAACCCACAGAGGGCACGACAGGACCGTTTAACAACATCTTTAAGGTGGCATCATTCCACCAGCAGTGTTGTTGCTGTTTTGAAGTTGGTTTCTCATCTGGGGCCGCCACACCCAGCTGGCACACAGGAGATATGCAGAGTGCTTATC
This sequence comes from Danio albolineatus, assembly GCA_903798035.1. NCBI lineage: Eukaryota > Metazoa > Chordata > Actinopteri > Cypriniformes > Danionidae > Danio > Danio albolineatus. The sequence goes on along the minus strand of CAIGQQ010000001.1, from coordinate 9,835,362 downwards.
TCTGTCACTGCCACGGCCTGCGCGCGCTAACATACCTAAACGTCTTTGCGCCTTCGCTTGATCTAAACTGGGTTTTTCATAACAATAGCTAAAAAAGATAAATGTTTACCAACGGTTTCATTACACTAAAAAAACTGATATAAAACAGTCATCACAACAAAATTTGTTATGTTGCTTTAACTTATATTAATGAGTTAATCAGGTTTCAACCATTTTTTTAGATTATACTAAGATGAACTTAACATTTTTAGTCAGTTTGATTAATTTAAGTTGAGAGATGACTAGAACATTTTTGACTAAAACTAAACAAATCAAATAAATGGGAGCACAATATTTTCTAAATATATAAAACTTGTCCTTAACAATTACATTTTATTTAAATTTTACATGAAATGCAACAGAAACTTGGTTTATGGGGACAACTGCAGGTCCAAACGTAAATATATTTGCTCAATTTAAATACTAATACAAAAATAAGTCATCTATATATGAATAGATGATCATTTACTAATTAATTCGATTACACTACATCTTTCTGAAACCACTTCCTACCGTTCATTCTGTATTTATAACCATGGACCACAAAACCAGTCTTAAGGTTTAGTTTTTGGACATTGAGATTTATACTTCATCTGAAATCTGAATAAACAAGCTTGCTTTGATGTGTGGTTTGCTAGAATATGACACGGTACAAAACTGTAAAAATGCTACAGTAGAAATCTTTAACCTGGTTAACATTATGTTTCCTTAATATATACGGTGAATAACCGTAAATTGACTTTCCCAGAATTCCCTGCATGGCACATCACTTTTTATGCTTTTTGTTGACATTACTATGGATCTTTTAAGTTGTTAACATACATTAGAGATTTATGTTACATCTAATGTTGATAAACAATGTTTATTTCATGATTTTCACTCTATGTGTTACCATACTGGTGTTTAGTAGCTGTGTGAATGACACGAAGCACCTTCTATAGACTGATACATTTTTCTGCTTGTGTGATGAGCATTGGTTCATTATATCACTTTCTCATCACCACCTGCATATGGCTGTGTTAACGTGTCTATCCGTGTAACAAATGATGTGTAGATGTTGGTAATTTAAAATGCAGACATATTACCTCTATAAATTAATGAAATACAGTAGTTTACTGTAAAAATGAGAAATTACTTTTACAGTTTATACCATATTTTTAACAGTGAAATACTGGCAACCACAATTGCTGTTTTTTTAACATAAATTTTAGGGATTTATTTATTACATTTAGCCGAGATCATGCAACTATTTGAAAATCTACACTCAAAAAATGATTACTGCTGCTTGTTCAAACTACCTGTTTAAAATGAGCTGAAACAACACAATTCTGTTAATTTCTTTGGCTAATCTATTTGCTTTATGTTCAGTCCACCTAAATTTGTAAACCATTAAGTTAACCTAAGCGTTTTGAGTTGGGACAACATGAAGGACTTGTGTTGGTCGAACTACCTTGTTAGGGGATTTGTAGTTCGCAGCATGCTTTGCATGGGATTGAATTAAGAGAGGGAAATGTTTACAATAAAAGCAATCTTAGGTGTTTAGAGTTAAAAGACAGACTTGTTAGAGTTTATTCTTTACTTTAGTTTGAAGATTTAGAAGAGTTTCATGTAATGCTTTGAGTTTTTGAGATTACCGCCTTGCAGAAGCACCCATGCTTTAGGTGTTTCTGCTTAATTGGCAAATATGCAGTAGCAATAACTGTCCTAAAATTTGTTCTGAGATCAGTCTCAAACAATTGAATTTGTAACTCATGAAATATTCTTAAAAATGGCTCTTCTGTTTCACTTAGGATAACTAAGAGACTTCAAAATGTTTGACACACAAGAGACATACATGATATCAGACCTTTGAGTTTAAGTTCATTAAAATACAAATGTATTTAAACTTTTATGTTAATAAAATCATGTTGGACCAACTCAATTGAATTATTTGTATAAATAGTTTCTTTTTAGTTGGTGCTAAACAAAGTTATTGGATGGAAATCCTGTCCTCAGTTAAATAGAGTTCATCTAATGAGGTATTTTTTTGAGTGTAGAATCTGAGGGTTCAAAAATAAATAAAAAATCTGAATATTGAGAAACTCCCCTTTAATGTTGGGCAAATTACGTTTTTAGCAATGCATTACTAATTACAATGCATTGCTCAAAAAATTTACTTTTGAAGTACTTATGGATGGAATTTACAAAATGTCCTCATGGAACATGATCAATACATAGTATTGTAAAGTTTGGCATAAAATAAAAATCCATCATTTTGACTTATACAACACATTTGGGCTTTTCCCCACAAATATACACATGCAACATAAGACTGTTTTGCTTGTCCAGGGTTACACATGAACTTACATAAACATACAATTGTACAAGCATGCACTTTCAGGCAAACAAACTAGACTGAACTTTGCTCTACAGGAACAAAAATAGAGAGAGAAATCCCTGAACTGTAAAACTGTAGAATCAGTCAGAGAGAAATGACCAGGAAACCATTCCTCAGCCCCCAGCTGTGTGTCCATTAAATCATATTACTTCATATTTTACAACAGTTAATGTAACTAACATGATCCAGAACAGGCAGTCCGGCAGAGAGCCAGTGACAGTGGCAGAGAGGTCGTGTGAGTAAAATTTGGTTGGCCGTGAGGTCTGGCGGCAGATCAAAAGCCCGTTATGAATGTGAGGATATGATCAAGAGTAGGAAACACATCAGGGCTGATAGTTAGCGGATTAGTAAAACCAGAGCACTCTGGGCCAGTGGGGTTTACTTGAAACAGCCAGGAAGCTCACAGCCAGGGCTTTCTGTAACTTCAACATGCGTGACAGACTTGCATGAGACGATAGAAACTACTGGAGGATGTTTGATGCCACACACTTAACCAAAATAAGCAACATTACATGCTTACCCACATATATGTCCCCAGTTAACTGGCAGACTTTAGGCTAACCATTAATGATCATTTAATTCATCAAGCATAATGTTTGCTATTTTAAAACTATATTCAAATTTCATATTACAAATCCAGATATTAAAACCTCACCCTTCATCAGCTAAAAAAGGGGAAATTTACATCTGAAATATACAATTTCCAACCATCAAAGACTTCAAGGACAACACATAGCATCTATATACTATATAACTGCAGGTTAACTATGTTTATTTATAATAACTTTACCTATTAAAAGCTAGTAGTTACTATGTAATCACTTAAAGTTATTAGTAAATAAAAGTTATGGTAATTCATTCATTCATTCATTTTCTTTTCGGTTTAGTGCCTTTATTAATAGGAGGTCACCACAGCAAAATGAACCGCCAACAAATCCAGCATATGTTTTAAGCAGCAGATGCCCTTCCAGCTGCAACCCATCACTGGGAAATATCCATATACGCTCATTCAGACGCATACACTACGAACAATTAAGCTTACTCAATTCACCTATAGCACGTCTTTAGACTGTAAAGGAAACCAGAGCACCCGGAGGAAACCCACACGAACACAGGGGGAACATGCAAACTCCACACAGAAATGCCAACTGACCTAGCCGAGGCTCAAACCAGCGACCTTCTTGCTGTGAGGCAATCGTGCTTCCCAGTGCACCACTGTGATGTCCAAGTTATGATAATTAATAACCATAATTTTTTTAATTGTAGTGCAATAATGTGCACCTTTCGTAGTGTGTCCTTTCGTAAAGCTGCTTTGAAACATTAATAATTGTGAAATGAGCTATACAAACAAACAAACTCTTCTGGCTGAAAGAAGGTAAAAGTGACACAGTCAAGCGACTAGTTGAAAACACTATCAACACTCATTGACACACATCATGTAGGCACTTATTGACAAATGGAAATTATAAACAGATGGAAACAGTTGTACTTCAGAACTGGGTCAATGATAGATTACCAGTTTAAAAATGAGACAATTGGAAAAATGTTAGTCTAGGTCATCATGAATATTTTTTCATAACAAAATACTATTTCATAAATATTGAAGGACATTTGTATAGGCCTGTCACACAATAATTAATATATCGCACAACACAAGTACATGACCTCAATCATTTTTGGTGATGCAATATATAACGCCCATACATATAAACCACTTCTAGCAGCGTTTTAGCTGATTGTGCAAAATCTCTATCTCTGTTGGTGGTGTCAGTATGGGTAAAACCCTATAGTATTTACTATAAATGACTAGAGTATATTTTCATGTGGGGGTCTGACAACTGAAAATAGATCTGGTAGCAGATATCGCAGCCTCTGTTACTTTTTAACCTTTTTATTTATTATTATTATTAATAATATACATTTATTATTATTTATTTTAGGATTTGCATTTTTACTTTCTGGTTCCAATATTTGAATATTAAATTGATAAAATGACTATGATTAAATGAAATATTCTTAAGAATAAAATATGATGTGTTCTTTGTATTGTGATGATATTATATTATAATTCTGGTATTGTATAATGAGTGGCATAAAATGCTCCTAAAATGACAATAATATCATTTATCAAAAAATATTTTGGTGCAATATATCAAACAACAAAATGGATATCGTGACAGGCCTAGATTTGTATGAACACAATTAGAGTTTTCAGCTTGCTGGAGGGGAGGGATTATTTTATTGTCAGACAAAAGACTGGTTAAATGTGGGAGGGAAACTGAAGGTTTTAGATTAAATATTACGATGGAACATGAATTGAACGAACAAACATGTGCAAGGATAAACAAAATAATTGTCCCTTTAGATTTCATGATGACTTCATTTTAAAAACGGATTCTCACTGAGGATGTATGTGAATTAACATTTTTATTTCTGAATAAATGAAGTCACATCATTGACCCAAATCAAACTGACTTCTGTCAACCTGCTTTAAAACTGACCCATGCCTTTTACATCCTCAAATCTGATTTTATTTTATTTCAAAAACACTTTGTCAGGTTGACATTTATGGAACATCCTTACAAAGCTTTGGAGTAATAAATCGCATGTTTGCACAGATGGGAAGTTGGACGGTCCAAAGCTATTATTCTCTGCCAGCTGTCTGACTGTACATGTGAGAGGTGGGGTGTATTTGATGGATAATGCTGAGTATTGACTTAAGTGTACAGACCGAATCGTAAATGAAGAATAAAATCTGTTTTTGGGCCTCGGAGAAGCACAACAGCAAAGGCATGATTGTGGAATGAGTGCAAATGTGTTAAGATGGACTGTCTGCGGCTTGGTGGTGAGCTTGTGGAGTCTGAGCCAGGGTTGAGGGGGATTGTGTCTAATCGGGGTTAGGTGGATTATAGTTCAGGGGGAGACGGCACAGCAAGTCAAGCCACAGTGACCAGATTTCAAGAGACAAACACTACCAGACACATATACCTGCTGTTCTGCACTACACCTACACCTTAATTCATTCATTTACCATCTGTCTTCAACCACACGTAACGCTTCAACATGTAATATTATCCTTGCTTCTATTACACTTTTTAAAAATTAAGGTTATTTGTCACTGTGGACCACAATGTATCAAACAAGTACAAATAACCATTACCGGAAAGCTCTATATATATATACGTTTTGATATATACAAGCGGGCCCAGCCATTGGAAACGTTTGCCTGAAGACTTCCGGTCTCATTCAATTCCATTGATTTTCAGATGTTAAAAACAGCTGGTTATGCTGCTTGATGTTGCAAATGTTGCTTGTTGCTTGTGTTGTATATTTTCTTATTATATTATTCTAGTTTTTATATATAGTCATGAACACACTTGTTTGTAGAGCAAGCAGTTTGACCATTTCAGCCGTTTATTATTCCTAGTCATTTCTCTCATAGGCGGAATCGAAAGTTTTAAAACAATTTGTAAAAACGTGCGCACTTTCGCATTGAAGAATAAGGTCAGTACATTTTCGGCATAGGAAAATATCTGTCTGAGATACAACTATTTAAAAATCTTAAAAAGGGTTTTAAAAAAACCCAAATAGTAAGAAAATAACATTTTAAAAGTTGTCCAAATTCTTAGCAAAGCATATGACATAGGGTTTACGGAGGAAAACACATGAACTTTAATGATTTTTTGGCAAAATCAATAGATTTGACTCATACAATATTATTGGCTATTCCCAAAAACATACTTGTGCAAGTTAAAAAGGGTCACATTTATTTATTTACATAAATACGGTTCTCTGGGGAACTCAAAACTGCTCTTGTAAATCTTCACTGTGAAATCCTCCTTTATTTTCAAGAGTGTTTGGATACACACTGAATATTGTTCAGCAGACAGTGTACACGCTGCTATCTTCAACAGCCTCAATAATATGACTTTTACTGATACTAGGCTGTAGCATCCTAAGACGGAGTCTCCTTGAAGCTTAACCTGATAAAACTATTATTTCAGCTATTTGATTTTTTTTTTTACAATGACCTTTCTCAACATTATAGTGGAATTAATCCTGTAAAAAGGAACTGGCAGGAATTAAACAATAGCTTTACTGTCTAGGTATTACAAGGGTCCGGCTTGCCCTCCCCACCCACCCTGTTGTTGCTCCATATGGTCTACACACTTGCGGTTGATTCCATCCACTAAAAGCCTCTCCAAATGCCAGCCCCGTGATCTGGGATTGAATTACAAAGGAAATAAATACCAAACCATCTTCAATTAACGACATAACAAATGGAAGGTGACTTTTTGGCAACATCGTATAGCACATTCAGGATGGCGCCTGTCAGTTGAAGTTCTAAACAGATGGGTCCTGTACCCATGCAAGCTAATAAGTCGTCACATGGCTGTCATCAAAAGAGATACAGTCTGAATGAAGATGAATTACTCCCTTTAAGAGAATTATGACTCTTTAGCACAGCTGTCGAGGAACACACAGACATGCATTAGGTGCAGCCACTAAGCTATTATTGGGGGCAGGATTATCTGACGGGTGACACAGACCTACGCCACGTGCAAACTCAGCATCAATTCCTATCAACCTCAAATGTCATGCCTCAAATGGTTAACAAGCAAAGGACTCAAGGTTTCCATAGCAGCGTATTTGAATGACCTGGAGTGCCTAAGGGAAGGTGACGAGGTGAGTTTACTTTGATCTCAATAGCCTTGAGTCGCATGTTGCTGCATTTGCATTGACGGTGACCCTAGTTAGTCAACAAAACAAACAGCTCCCTATATTAAAGGATTAGCGTCTGCTCTTTTCTGCATACAGACACGGTAGCTAGAGAGTTAACAAACTAAATGTACAACAGCTGAAAAACCTCTTCATTTGCTTGCAGTTTACCATTGACTCGACTCTTATCAAGCTCATTTGTCCAGTCACAAAAACGTACTTTTAGCTTTGATAACTTCATAACCAACTGCAGAACAGATACAGACTGAGAGTATAAGCTATGATTTTACTAAATAAAGCAGGAGAGCAACCAGCGATAAAAGATAGTGAATTAAAACAAACCTTTCTTTTCCTCTAGGTCCTGAAGATACTGTCGGTACGATGCCGCGGCGCTCATTTCACCACAGTAAGAATGGAGGAAACAAAAGTGAAGGAACTAAAAATAAAAAGGGACTCTTTGAAAAGGAAAGCTAGAAAGTGAAAGGAACCGTGTGGTGGTTCCAAGTTTGTCTAAAAGGCAAAGAAGCAGGAGAGGCCACTGGGAAAAGCTAAAGGCTCCATGGAATCCAGCATGTTGCTAATCCAAAGCCAGCAGGGAAATCCAGTCACTCGCTTCCACGCTCCTTGCTCTCTTGTGTTCCTCTTTAAATTAGCCGATGTAGTTTGCTCTTACGTTTCTGCGTGTGTGTACTAGCCGGCTGCCTGGTAGCTCTGAAAGAGCGGCGTGTTTTAGAGCCGGATAGAGGAACTGTACTTTGACCACAAGACAGGTGATGTCACTGCCAGAACTCAAGCATGTGTTGCACTCCCTGCGTGACTCAGGCTCTGCGTGTATAAAATCGCAAAAGGAAATTTTTGTCATCAATAAGCTAGGTTGTGTGTTCAGCGTGAACAAACAAATCCTATATCTATCTCAGGGAGGTCAATATGTTCTCTGGTTTTATCAATGTATGAGAGAGCCTATCTGGGATCCACAATGAAGAATTCAGGAGTGTGAAATAACAAAATAACATTATTAATTTCATGGAATAAATCAGAGCTGCAAGATATTGGATGCTGGAAAAATCTGACATTGCAATGTTTTCTTTCTCTGAGACATAAATGGCGATATTAATAGAAAGTAATAAGAAAAATAAAGCAATAGAGCAAAGAAAAGAGTCAAATTAACAGTGTTTCATGGTTTTCCGGAGAGTCAAACAGTATTCAGGTACAGAAATTCAACAATGGAATGTAAAATAACACAGTTAAGTCTTCATTCTATTAATAATACAGTAAAATTATTCATCTTTAAAGTTACAAATCCACGTTTTTTTGTGCCTGAATGCTTCAAACACTCTTAAAATGCCTTTAAAACACATGCAAATTACAAACTTTCAGTCTGTTATGGTTACACTTTGCAATGACTTCATAAATCCGATGTACTCTTAACTTTTATGATAATCAACTATAATCCCAGCTCAGCATTGCACAACCTGCAATGTGACTATTGCAGACACACACATATACACATTGCGATATCGATACTGGAACGATATATTGTGCAGCTCTAAAATAAATGTACATTTAAAGCTGAAATACCTGCTTCCTCTCATTCTTCATCTACAGAACTGCTGATGGAACTGATTTGATGGAAAGTAAATAAAGTAGTGAAAGACCTGACAGCCACTGCTTTCACCTTTTGTTCAATGTTAAAAAGATTCAATGTCTCCCTCTAAAATAACAAAATGAAAACTTTTACTTGAAGCCTAATCCACAACAAGCTCGAGTGCCCTTTGAACGTATCCGCTTGCTTTGTAACCTGCCAATTTTCAACATAAACATAAGAGCTTACCCAGACACAACAAACTGCAAAACGACTTCACAGCCAAAACATCTTAACGTTCTCACAACGCAGTTTTCAAAAGCACCATAACATAAACACTCCCATTAGTCATTAATACCCGTGAGAATGAAAATGTCATGTTGTATTTAAATGACTGACTGCAATTAGTAGTGATTAGCCAAAAGCACTCAGAAACGCTGTTATTCATCACATAATTAAACAGAGATTAGATTGGAGAAACAGCCCATGGAGGAGTTAAACTGAAAATGTGCAAATATGAATAAAGATGAAGTGGAATTCTATTTGTAGTTTTGAACTAGAGCTTGATGTTGATCTGTTTTACTACATAGAGTTAGTCAAGGCATATTAAGGCTAGCATGACATCAAAATATAATAAAATTACAGTTTTCAATATATTGGAAATGCAAGTTATGCAAGTAAAAGAGTTCAAGAGTTCAAGCCCCATATTTCAAAATCCAAACAATAATGAATAGAACCAAGTCTCCGCCTTACAGTACATATACTTCCTTTTGTGATAATTCATTGCACTTCACAACACAGCATGTCACAGCATAATACAGTAGCTCAAGTCTTTAGGGAATACCCTTATTTGACTTGACCCTTAAAAAAATTTCAAACTTTTTCAACTTTTTCACCACAATTTTTTTTTCTAATCACAGATAAATGTTTCAAAAGTGCATATGTTTTGTAAAATGCAAGTTGGTTATTTTCCATTCTTACAAGTCAAGTTAAAAAAATTGCATATATGCAAACATTTGAGTTATTAGACTGTAAGTGCGTCCCAAATCACATACTTATGCACTATTCTACATCATTTTGTAGTAAAAAATAGTGTAAGTAGTGTGTTCACACTGAAAACTGCATAATAAAGTGCATAATAAGTGCACTTTAATTACCCCGATGATGCACTTATTCAACCGGTAAAATGAAGTGTGGAATGATGGACACTTCACACACTCAACAGCCACTGCTTTGCTCACGTAGTGGAAGGGACGGAGCTTTCTGTGCTCATGTTGGATTACTTTATTCATTTTGGATTGTGAAAGCAGTAATCTCCCATGAGAATGACTATACCGATTATACCATGGCAGCTATTATTTGGTACTTTGGTCATTTATTTCACTAATTTGGCAACCATCAAACGTCATCTGGGAAACGGTTTGAATTTCCGCGTAGTAAAAAACGATTAGTGTTGCATTTTTGACGACACTACACACATATACTCTGCTGTTGAGTGTGTAAGTGCAGAAATACATGGTGCTTATTGAGCCATTTGGGACGCAGCTTGTGATTTTCCTTCAAAATGGTTTCTTTGGAATCAACACTAAAGATACGCCACTGCCTAAACTATTAGGAATTGATGAAATAAAAAGAAATTGATGAACTAATACTGCTGCTGCAAATTCAGAGCATTTTGTGTTTTTTATTTGAAACTAAAGCAAAAAATTGTTTTAAAGTACAAATTAAATCAAAACTAACCATATGATTTTGTTAGCTCACATAGCTGGTTTTGTGGTGAACAATTAATCAGTGCATGTCATTAAGAAAAAAACATTTGCACTTGTAATCTAAAATTAAAATCTGAAAATGCACGTCCTGTTTTTTTTTCTTAGTTAAATTCTCAGATTATGTGATATTGAGGTATTGGACGTGGCTAACACACTTAACCACACCCCTCCAACGGTCAGTTTTGACAACAAAAAGAGATGTGAGGACGCGGCCCTAATACCTACTCTAAAACCCATTTCCCGATCTTTCTGAATGAAATGCCTTCTTTACTACATCCAATGAGCTTGCAGCAGAAAAAACAAGCCACGCCCACTGTTATCTCATTTAACATTCCATGTCTCTAGGAACTGCATCACAATCCAAAAAAGAAAAAAGAAAAAAAAAACTGTGGCAGCTTCCGCTTCATGTGGACTTTAATCTATCCAAACAAAAGCAATAATTCATAACAGAACTCACCATCAAGCCCAAGCTGTCATTACATTTCCTGACAGATGTGTCAGACAGCAAAGCATATATTTGTTTTTGCCCAATTTTATTTTTATATAATGGGTGACTTACCAATTTAGATCTAATGGATTGGTCAAACACAATTATACACAGCAGGGAAACAAACCAACCCCCAATTCAGTGAAATTGCTTTTCCCACAGAAACCATTTGAGGCTTTAAATGTGAGTGCACACATGTGATGTTGGATCAGAGATCGGTCTTACCTGATTTGGAGCAACGACGCAGCACAGACATGAAAGAAAGACAGAAAAAAGGAAAATGTTAGGATAATGAATCAACATCACTAAACTAAATATTAAAATAAATTAAAAAGATCTTACAGTGAAGAATACTAAAAGTTTCAAAGGGTCAAACACACACAGGCAGAAGCCAAATGACAACATCTAATCTGTCTGAAAAAAAAAAAGCCACAGCTTCCACACAGGATGGTGGTATTGTTTGTCAAACTCCATGTTGCAAAGATGTAGTCTAGACACTGACCAACATCAAATTTTCAATTCAGACTGCACAAACCTATCAAACTCTTATGGCAAGAATTTCCGCACCACTGAACCCATCATGGTGTTGGTTTACTTGATACAGACAGAGGTCAGTATGCAGAAAATATAACTGAAAACAGTCATAAAAACTGAATTAGCTGTATAATGGAGAATGTCACAGAATTTGGCTTTTTTGGCAAGAATAAATCAAATGCAATGCAGTACAACCTGATTATAGTGTCTATAATATTAAACCGCAGATGAAGGGATGCTTTTTCTCTGTTTCTGGAAATCAATGGTGTCGTTATTCACTACACATGCTGAAGCACTCATGGGCTGTGTCCGACATCACCTACTACTCATTAAGATCACTACTCACTTGAATTTAAATGTACAACACGACCGCATGTTATATATAGTATGAATGTGAAAAGTATGAATGGATCTCGGGTGTTCTACTTTCGCCATTTGTCATTGTCAGTTGTGTCGATTCACTCCCATTCATAAATTATCTCGTGTGGCATCATGGGATAGCGTAGCATCCATCAAATGCATACTTCAGAATATCACCAGAAGTAGTAGATCATCCAGATATTTCTCGCATACTGTTTTTTGAATTCTGTGGATACAGACATACATACTCGGCTCGCAAACTGTTAATAACACACTACATAGTATGGAATGGAAGTATGCGATTTCGGGTGCAGCTATGGTGTTTTCAGCAGCTAGGGTTTAAGTAAATGAACACTATCAGTTTCTGCTCTGAGAGTCACTTCACCAGTATTTTACATTTCATAATTAAAACTATTGGCATTTCATACACAAACAGAAACTAAAGTGTTTTCATGACTAACCTTCAACAGTCGCTTAACTTGAAGTAACTGACAGAAAAATATCCATATGGTGCAGCAGAACACACTTTACATAAGTAAATGATGATAATAACAACAATAATAATAATAATAATAATAATAATAATAATAATAATAATAATAATAATAAATATTCATTTCTTTCTATAACCATTTTTAAAAATAGAAATAACTACATAATTGTTTTCCCCGTGTTTTTTGCATAAATATTTTTGGATTAATAAACGCTAAATAAATAATTTAATAAATCTAATTTATTAACTTAATAAATAATTGGCATACTGAATACATTTCAACACAATCCCATGGCAATTTGTAACTTTGATTATGTGGCTAAAAAGTATTAAATTGTGTGATCTCATTTTGTAAACTTTAGTACAATTTTCTTATTCCCCAATGAGGAATAGGTTTAGGGGCGGGGTTGGTTTTTTTTTTAATATACGAATGAAATCATGAATTAGCCACTTTTCTGACAATATGTATATATTAAAAAAAAGAAAAAAAGAAAAAAAAAGTGACGTTTACTCCAGATCAGACTGGATATGCTGATTACTTCATTTAAATTAACCATTAAAACGGAGTCCAGGGAAAAAAGAATGCAGATATACAGTACTATCAATTCATTCATTTTCCTCCAGCTTAGTCTGTATTTCAGAGTTCGCCACAGCGGAATGAACCACCAACTATTACAGCATATGTTATTTACAGCAGATGCCTTTCCAGCCACAACCCAGAACTGGGAAACACCCACACACACTCATTTACACATACACATACACATACACACAAACTCATACTCATACACTATGGACAATTTAGTTTATTCAATTCACCTATACCACATGTCTTTGGACAGGGGGAAACCAGAGCACCCGGAGAAAACCCACGCCAACCCAGGAAGAACATGCAAACTCCACACAGAATTGCCAACTGGTCCAGCAGGGACTCAAATCCGTGTCCTTCTTGCTGTGAGGCAACAGTGCTAACCACTGAGCCACCTTGCCACCTCATACTATCAATTTTGAGGAAAGAAAATAGACAAAATCGAATTTGTCAGAAAACACTTCAGTGTCCTAAACATGTCGAAGCATCAAACCTTATGGGGAAGAGTAATGTTGTGATATATTGGCTTCTGTTTTCAAATTCACTCCTGCAGTTGGAATGAATCCCCCACAACGCATCAGTGCTGATGTAGAGAAACATTCCTTCCCCCTAAAAAGGATTTATCTGCACACATTCCACTGCCATTCATTTAAAGGTACATCTGGTTGACATAATAAACACACAGGTGAATCATGGGAAGTCTGAAAGCATGGTGCCAGATTCAAATGATAAAACGATTGAGATCTTATAGACACACACACATACACACCCAAAGCACAAGACTTGGTTTTAATTCTGTACACGAACGCCCAAATGAAAACACACACTTCAGCTAGAAAATCCTCTCAAATACACACAATAGACATGGACAGTGTATTTATGTGTGTGTGTGTGTGTGTGTGAGTGTGTGTGTGTCAAATACATTAAATATGCATAGACACACACTCAAATGTCCTCAAAGACAAAGCAGCACCAGTTAAAGGAACCCAATGCTGTCTGCTCCAAATCCTCTCATAGGAGAAGACAAAAATAAAGGAACGAAGAAAGGATAGATGAAAGGAAAAAGAGTTAGAGAAAACCTGAAAGACATTGAACTATTGACAGGCAAAGCCGTGGTCTCACATGGCCAGTAAAGAGGAGAGGGGGATGGTGGAGAAAGATGGAGAAAGACTGAGATGGAGGGAGAGAGAGAGTGAGAGACATATGCGGCCACACCTAAATGTAGGTCACGCACAGTGAAGTGATGAAGCCGATAAGATCCCTCTGATTAAGACAGATTCAGAGTGAAAAATCAGAGGATTGAGAGAAAATAAAGGATTCAACAGATGGACATTATGTAAAAAAATGGACTGATATCATTTCTGAAGCAAAACGAGTAATGCTAGGCTAAAGATATTTGTTACCACTATTACCACATAGCTACCACTATGTTGTTTCTATGTGGTTGCTAAGGTGTACAGGACATTTTAGTGGGTTACTGCTACTGTAGATCAGATATGGCTGCGGCCGGAAGTTAACAAAAATCAGTTATCTTGTTTTTTAATTTTCTTATTATTGGTATATTATTAACGTCTAAAAAATGCTGCTATATTGATGTGCGTATCACACTGTCGGCTGGCCGTGTCTCCTATCTAGACCTGTTTTGAGAGGGTTCATATGTTTGCTATGGTGTTCTGGTAGTAGCAGGTGAGTCAAGTATTAAGTAGGAAAGACATATCAAAATTAATAAATTTAGTCGGCGCCAGTGATGTAGTGGTTAGTGCGTCGACACATGCACTCACGGCGACCTGAGTTCGATTCCGCCTCGCGGTCCTATGCCGATCCTTCCCCTCTCTCTGCTCCCCATGCTTTCCTGTCAATTCTCTCTACTATCCTATCTAGTAAAGGTGAGAACCCCGAAAAAATAATTATAAAAAAAATAATAAATAAATAATAATAATAATAATAATAATAAATTAATAAATCTTAATACACACAATTAAGGTCAACAGATTTGACACTATACTTGTAATCATTTCCAAACTGGACAAAGTCTATTAAAATGTCCAATAAAATATGCTTAATTTTATCCACTAATTATTTTTAGCTTTTCCTAAATTCCATTTTCTCCATGTTCAAATATTTTCTGTAATATTTATAACTGCAATGAAAATCATTTTCATTTAAGTTACAGTTATTTTGTGTATTCATGTTAAAATTATAGGCGACAAAGTGGTTCAGTGGTTAGCACTGTTGCCTCACAGCAAGAAAGTCGCTGGTTCAAGTCCCGGCTGGGTCAGGTGGCATTTCTGTGTGGAGTTTGCATATTCTCCTTGTGTTGGCGTGGGTTTCCTTCAGGTGCTCCGTTTTCCCCCACAGCCCAAAGACATGCGCTACAGGTGAATTGAATAAACTAAATTGGCTTTAGTGTGTGTGTGTGAATGTGAGAGTGTATGGGTGTTTCCCAGTACTGGGTTGCAGTTAGAGCGGCATGCGCTGCTAAAACATATGCGAGAATAGTTGGCGGTTCATTTCGCTGTGGCGACCCCAGATAAATAAGAGACTAAGCCGAAGGACAATTAATGAATGAATGAATAATTTCTGCTGGAGATACAGGTATGCGAAGGCTGCGCCGGGCTGTACACATGCCCTTTGCAGAAGTACAGTATAATATCATAATAGTATAACAAGCATAAATCATAATATAATAAGTAATTTTAAAAAAATTAATAAAATTCGACCTGGAAAAATTTGATTGCTTATATATTCTGATTGTCGATTTTGATTACTCTGATTAATCGCCAAGCCCTACGTCCAATCCAATAAAATATCCTTACTTTTTCCCCACAAATGATTTTAACTTTTTCCTGAATTCCACTTTTCCCCAATTCAACTGTTTTTCTGAAATCTTCATAACAGCAATCAAAAGCATGTCCAAATAAGTTTTTTCATTGAAAACTATGGTGCAATTAAAAGTAGATTGTGGATGTCTGATTTATCACATTATATAAAATCCTACATCAGCCACCTGTATGTTCTGTGTGTATTCTAGGTAAAGCCCAGCCAAAAATCTCTGTGATTATCAAATCAAGCTTCACTAAAAACTACAGTGTCAAAAAAAAGAGCTGAAGCAAAGAACCAGTTTTAGGCATGGCAGAATGAGCATGCCTTTAAATGGGCTACCTGCTGTCAGGGTGGGCGTCTGTTCAGAGGCATTCGAGGAAATCTCATTCAAGCAAACGGCCAAGTGGCTCCTCAAATCCCACCCAGAGCAGATTGCTGTGGATTAGGGGCCCTGCATGAGAGCATGCATTCTTGCTGTGTTCAATCCAGATGAAATGATATTTTCATAACCATATAGGTCACGCTCTCCGGGTTGTAAGGAATGTAGCATGCAAACAACAAAGTCTGGTAAGAAGTGACTCCATGAAGGAGATCTTGAAGACGCTTTCTGCAGGTCAGATCATGCTGATTCAGAAGTGGTAGCTGCTTGGCTGCTCATTCGGGTATTGAAACCCCTTGTTGTCCATTAACTGCAAATCTCAGGATTTATTTTGCTTACCTGCACTGATGCAAGCTATAACTCTGTGCACATGCAAACACACACACACACACACACACACACACACACACACACATATATGTAAGTATACAGCTGTAGAGTTGTGCCCTGCAGTCAAAAAGCCAAGTCTGTATATGGCTATGAAAAAAGTCCAGTCCAACCCAATGCATCCCAAAGAGCAGCAGATTGAAAAAGCATGTCAACAGACATCCAATATTGCATCTCTCCTGAAACAGAAGTGCACTTAACTGTAATAGATAAGCACTTATCCAAATGTATGTTTAAAAAAGGAAGATATATTAATAAATTAAAAGACAACCTAAGTGTATGTAAAGCTGTATGCAATGACTAAGAAAACTAAATGTACAACTTTAAATATTTTAAAGCATGTTTGTCACTATGTTGAGTAGATAACGAAGCACACTTAAAGTACTTGATTATAATTTTACCTGAGTAAATACATTCTAAATACACTAAACTTCATTTCAAATGGGAAACTAAACGTATTTTATCAAAATGCAATGCTTGATAGATATTGTGTTACAATATTTTTTTAGTTCACCATAAATATTATGTGATGTCAATACATAAACGCTTGGTAATATTATGTATTTCAAACACAATAGAAGCAGATATGATGTTTTAAAAGATATCCTCAAGTCCAACTTTAAGGGATAGTCCAGCCAAATATGAACATTTGCTCACAATTTTTTCACCCTCAAGCAGTTCCAAACCTTTATGAGTTTCTTTATTCTGTTGAATACAAAAGAAGATATTTTGGGAAATAAAACTACAATCATTGGCTTCTATAGTTGGAAAAACAAAGACTATGGAAGTTGGTAGTTACTTCTGTCTAGATGACAGTTCTTTAAAATATCTTCTTTTGAGTTCAAGAAATTAATAACGGTTTGACAATTAAAAGATGAGTAAATGATGATAAAATTGTCATTTCTGGGTGAGCTATCAGTTTAAGTGGGTCAAAAAGGCAACTACAGCTACATCAATATTATTATCAACTTAAGTACAATTTCATTTAGCTGCAATCAACATGCAATGAAGTGCAATGGATATGGTTTCAGGTTAACGATATGGCTTGATTTGTGCCATTCTTTATTAATCAATTATTGTGCATGGAACCATATATGGTACATTGACTCCAATATAATTTAAATAGCCCCTATTATGCATTAAAAAAGGTCATATTTTGATTTTGGGGGGTCTTCAATAACAGGTTGATATACTTGCAGGGTCAATAAACACTTTATTTTTACCTAATTATCCCAATGACTTCCATATGACTTGTTCAGCGATTCATTTGTTCCCAAACCCCTCCTTAGAGCGATGCTAATCTGAGCTGATTGGTCCAAAGACCCAGTCTGCTGTGATTGGTCAACTGCGTTCAGCGTGAGACAGAGAGAAACGCCTACCACGGCTTATCAACATTGTTGAAGTAGCCAGACAGACCACAGAGTACATGTTTGAGACCAATGCAGGAGTGCATTAAAGCAATGCAGTTTAACACCAGGATATTGCTCGATCCTTAACCATAAGTAAAACAATGACACACATTCAGTATTAATCCACACAGTGGCAAATCTAAACTATTTTAAAACTTGACCACAGCGCATGTGTAGGAACAGCTCTTTGTGGCCATAGCAATGGCAAACGGCAGATGAGCGCGAGCTCACAAACACGGCTTTAGATGCAATATGTGAATGTAAAGAGTTAACTACAAGTACAAGTTAACTACAAGTAACTACACTGCAAGCTGTGTGGAGCAATTACAAGTAACAAAACACAATTAAATACTTATTTTGCAAGCTACAGAATACAAGGAGGCAACCATTTTATTCACATTTACTTACACTTGTAAAATAAGTCTTTTCTGATCCTTCCTTTACCAAATGGCCAACAAATCCACAATTGCAGGGTAGATTGCATTCATCACCAGAATGTTCATACACCTTTATTCATGATCAATCCCTCACACCCCCGCACTCTGCTAGTGTTTGAAGGGAAAGGCACGTTCACGTTTTACCGGATCCGGCACTTCATATTTGGCATTGTTTCATGTCGACTTCGATACGAACAGGCAAAAGATCCAGATGAATGACAAATTATTTAAACGACTCAGAGTCGAATCTTTTATTTAAAAAAAATCTATATTTTAAACAAGGTGAACTTTCATATTTAACCCTCAGACGGATGTTTTCATTCACTCAGAGCTGTGTTGCGCACTGAAAGGAAGGTAATTATCAAAAACCCATAATAGGGGCCTTTACAGTCATAAAAGTCATTTTAAAGACCTATAAAAACCTCCAATGACACTCCATCTTTTTTTTTCTATGAGTATTTCAATGAGTTCCCTAGAAATGGTTAAGACATCTTTACAACTAATGAAATTCACCAAAAACCCAATTCTTTAGTCAGATCCACACAGAAGGTACTTTCTGTTCTATAGTAAGGATATGCAAATTGTAATCCGTCCTAGGCTTATTATGGCTCTGTAAACATACACAAAACAAATGCAAATGAAAAACTGCAACACTGTGAACAAAACACCCGAGACGTAAACAAATGAAGAGTCTCCAATAATCTGTCATCCGTAAATGAGCAAATGTAGATTATAAACTATATTGTTTGGATCTGTGAACAGCTGCCCGTCGATGATGAAAACTACTGTGAAACACAGTCCACACACATCCATCATCCACATCTATGAGCCCACATATACAACCATGTTTCTGAGCGGCTGCTGCTATTTAGGATTTCTGTAATGTAAGCCGTGGTTTCCTGTGCAATAACCAATTCAAAGCCTGGCAGTCAGACACATGCCTGGGACACACTGGAGACATTGACCCGTTTCTGCAGACAGCAGGGGGTAGCACAAAGCCCCGGTGGGTCAGAACAGACCAAACACTCGGCACAGGCCCTGACAAGCCCCCACAAATCAGCAGATGTACCGTGACACTTGAGATGGGAGAGAAAAGCCAACATCTTCTAGACTGATTGAGGGATTTCTGTAGAGCAGCTAAAGAAAACAAATAAGAGAGATAAATGAGAGGTAAATGGGTGTGGTGGTGATGTTGACAGGTCAAATGAATCGAAAAGCGGTTAAAGGAGATATAAAAAGGAAATAAATGTATGAGGCTGATTTATAGCAGCACAAGTAGAAGACGAGACATTTAGTGACAGAATCGTGGATGGCAGCTGGTGTGTTTGTGGTCTACAGGAATGTATGAAGAGCAAAGATCTCAAGTTCAACTGCGCAGCTGTGCGCTCAGAAACAAACAGGTGACACCTGCTCAACAAACCCACCGTGAAAAACCACATGAAAAATTGACATCATGAGGACATTTTCAATTATGATTTCCCTTTCTATTTCTCGACAAGGTGCTGCAGCTTTTTGTATTTACCCTAGTGTGTTGTTTAAATTGACGACACTTTCGTTATGTTTTCTATTCTAAGAACATTTTTGATTGCCAAGCCATGACACAATGGGATCATGCATGCTTGATTGTTGGTAGTTTTCTGTTGGGAAGAGGTCAAGTTTGTCATTTTTACTGTTGATCGTAAGTTGCCAGCATTTAGATTTAGCCTGTGCAACAACAAAAAAAAAAAACGTGTCTGACTTTTATATGGAGTTATATTGAGTAAAACTGCAGATTATAGTGTGTGCATAAATACTTACTCTGTTTACTGTGATCTGAAAGCTGAGCTGCTTATTTTGATTTTCTCAGAACTATCAAGGTAGGTGCGCAGAGATCTCTCTAAAATAAAATAAAATAAAATAAAATAAAATAAAATAAAATAAAATAAAATAATTGCTTTTCTGGAAGGACAAATGTTGTATTGCCAAAGCTTTTATAAAGTTTACATTAAAAAGAACATGCATATTAAAAAAACCATTCTTTCAAACTCTTTCTTACACTCTCTCACACACACAGTACTTCATATAACTCCATATAAAAGCTAGAAACTAAGCTTTTTTTTGCACTGCAGCTGAAGATCAGTAAAAATGACAAATTGCACCTCTTCCCAACAGGGAAACCCACCAAAAATCAGAATGCATGATAATATGGTGTCATGGCTTTGCGATCAAAAAATTCGATTATAAAGGAAGTCAATGGGGCAAAAACAGTCACCAACATAACGAAAGGGTAGTGAATTTTAGTGTATTGAGTTTTTGAAAAATTTCAAATCATTTTCCCAAAATAGGTGTCAAAATAAGAATTTCCACCAAAAATCATTCCATTTGCTGAAACACAGAGAAAGTTGTGGCCAAATTAAGACTCAAAGTCTACAAATGCCATATGTCACTTTCTGATTGGAATAGTCTATTCATAAATTGATTTTATTCATAACTCACCCTGAAACTGGTGCTCAACTGTGATCTGTAATAGACATAATATCAGTCTATGAACTCAGAAGCTCAACACATCATATTTGTTCTAAGTGAAGCAGTAATATTTTAGTTGAAAAGGCATGAACTTATTTTATTGTACCCATAAGAAACAATCAAGCCTGAATGAGTCAAAATTCATTAAATATAGAGACGTGGATAAATTTGTCCATTTTTGTCCAGGACAGTTTCATTAGTTTGCCTTTTTTTAATGCCTCAGTTGAACCACAATTCAAAAGCAATATCAGATTTTTATAAGTTTATCTTGAGTAATTTATGATTAATCATTACTCTTTTCAGTTTTAGATTATTTTAGTGAGCACTGTAGTTTTTCCTTCTTCAATGGAAGAGTACCACCCATTTTCTCCAAGTCTGATATTAATTTATGTCAGCAAAATTTTCAAACATTTTAAAATGTAAAGTATTGCTGTAAATGAATATCTTCTAATCAAATTTCAAAGATTTTTTCCGACCCCAAAAATTTGATGTCTAATTTGATGTCTGTAAAAGTAAGTTGTTGCTGTTGTTTTACATTTTTTTAAGTTTTAACATGCCCAATAGTTAAACAATAATAATAACCCTTATTTTAGGACTTAACATCAAAATATTCTTGTTCTAATCATGCTTTTGTAAACTGTTATTACACTAAATTCATTCATCCATGGTGGGGTGCCACACCAAAATTCATTCCCACCACAGCTACATTACAGCTTCTCATTCAAAACATTCAGTTGTTGTTGTTTTTTTGTTTGGTTGTTTGTTTGTTTGTTTTTAATAGCGGGTTATCTAATCACACCAAAACGTATTACAAGGTAAGCGAATTTTAACAGAGCAAAATTTTCTTTAATCGTAGTGCTGTGCGTTATTTGTTTAACCCTTTATGGTGACATTGACAGGTGCGTGATGTGTGAGGCCAGCAAACATGACGTAGCTTTCCATAATTATACTTTATATATAAAGGTCTATGGTTCTGCCTACAATGACTTTATCTTGCTGGGGTTTATGGCAGGTTCACATTACTTCAGGAATCAATGCCATTCTGTAGGTCTAATGGAGACATTCATAAATACTTCTAGCAAATTTAATAAATGTTGGAGACATCCTCGTTATATAAATGCACTGAATCACACTACAGCAGCGTTTATTTGAGAGCACACAAGAAGATCTGCGCATGAGCATGAGTGTATATTTGAGGGCATGCAAGAAGTTTTGTGCTTGAACAGAGGAAATACAAAGACATTCACATGCTCATATCACATTACTGCAATCTCGACTTGTAATACTGCGCTCACGACATTTGTCATTGAAATAACACTATAGGTAGTTGGAAGATCTGTGTAAAAGGCCTGCCACCACAGCTGGAAAAAATCCTAGAGGAAACAATGTTACTAACAAGTAAATTATGGTAGATCAGAAAAAAATGTAGGCACTGAAAAGAAAAACAGACTAATTAAAAACAAAATGTAAAGCTGACACTCATTATGAATAATTAAATACATTGAACTGCTTATTAATGTACTAAACTTGCTTCAAATTGATAAAACGTTACTCTTACTATCAGTCTACTATTTTACCTATGTACATCTGTAAAGCTGATTTGACACAATCTGTATTGTATAAAAGCACAATATTAATAAAGCTCACTTGACTTGACTTAAAGCTTGAAATCCCTTTTTCATTTTTGACCCACATTAACTGAAATCTCCAAATAACGCAGATGTTTACAGAGAGAGAAATCACATATTAAATTTGTACCATAACAAACAAAGGGAACAAAGACCACTTAGGCTTATTTTCCCCACACATCACCACCAGGCCACGCTTCATTTAGACGATTAACAGCATGGTGCTAATGCGCAAGAATGAAGGTTTGATTAACAGCGGGGCAGCAGATCGCATCGACCTCACAAATGCAACCTCGAAAATCTATCTCCGATTGGACGACACGCATGACCTCATCTGCCTTCAACCCTCCAGCCATATCAGCAGATTTTTTCAACACACGCCATCCTCTGAATTCCCCTTTCTCCATCCTTCCATCTCCTGTTCCTCTCTTCAGCAGCTGTCATTCTGATGCATGACCAACACCATACCAGAAAGATCCACACCCTGATGAAATAAAACCTATTCGAAGCTGTCTGTGAATGTCAATCTAAAGTAGACATATGACGATAGAATAAGAAATATATGGTAATACTGAACATGTGCAATATTGATATCATGGGATTTTTTGAGAAGATTCAGACTGTTGTATTGGCAGTGGTTGTTCATTACAAGAATGCCACATTATTGAAGACTTGATGCTATTTACTTTCAAACAAAAAATGTGTACGTGTCACTCTGTCCTACGGATATTCTACGACTATTAAAAGGCCTTTTGTTTGTTACGTTTGTTGTGTTTGTAGGTTTTCTGTATAGTAAGTTCCATTTGTTAATATCACTTAATTTAACTAGAGCCAATGCAATGACAATTACAAAAGCATTTATTAACCATGTTATTTTCATAGCTAATGTCTAATAAATATTTGGTTAAATGGAGTTGATGACAAAATAAAAAAAAAATCTGTTGTATTTTTTAATTCGGTTGAACTAACATTTGCTAATGAGACCTACAGTAACTGTAAAGTGTTACCTATCATACTTAACAATCCTTCTGCAATTTAAGTTTATTTATAATCTAATTTCGAGAGGATCACGTGTTTATGATCATTAATAAATAGTCATTAACAAAACCAGCAGACATTTCTGTTTGCTCACGTGGGCTTCCCTCTGGTTCCCTGGTTTTTTCCCACAGTCCAAAAACATGCAACTTAAGTTAACTGACTAATCCAAATCAGCACCATAGACATGCACTTAGCAAATAGCTATCTCTTAAGAGCAATCTCTTAAGAGTTCTATCTGTTCATTAGCTTCTACAGCAGGGGAGTTCTCAAGTTCTACCTGAGCTCAAACTCCCCTCTTGACTTGCAAAGGGAGGGAGCCCCGCGCTCGAGGATCTTTTGAGCTAAGGGCAGTCTACAGAGACAGCATGCCAAACAAGCTTTATAATCAAGTGTGAACTCTTGAATTTGCTGAAAACTAGTGCTGGGCAATTTATCATGATTAATCGCATTAAAAACTGGACTGACACTGTTTCAATTTACTATAACCTTCTATGTGAAGCTGGTTTGGCACAATCTACATTGTAAAAGCGCTATACAAATAAAGGTGAATTGAATTAAACTGCAAAATAAAAGTTTGTTTTGACTTAAAATATACACATTAAACACATATTTTATGTATATAAATACACACAAGAATGCTTATATTCAAGAAAATGTTTATTTTTAGATGTAAAATATATGTTTTTATAGTACAAATGATATATAAATTTAAATATATACAGTATGTAACAAATTTGTTTCGTATCATTTTTTATGTACGTGTGTGTATCACAAATACATTATATATAAATATAATACACATATATTATTTCAAACAAACTTTTATATTGGATGCGATTCATCTTTGAACAGCACTATTTTAAACATTTATTTACACTGAACATGTACACAATACACAATAAAACAATACAATAAGCATTTTCTGTTCTGTTGGTATTTTCTGCATAAAGTAGCATTTTCTGGTATTTCTATATCAAAGCAACACACTAAGTGTTTTAATTTTTTATACCAGGTAAAGTATTTTTTTTTTTTTTTGCAGCTTAGGTCAATATCATGATATGATACTATATATATCATGATAAAAGCTATTGACCTTATTCTTTACATACGAGCGGGCGCTGCCATTGGAACCGTATTGGTTCTAGGCTTCCGGTCTCATTCACTTCTATTCATTTATAGCCGTAAAAACAAAAACAGTTATGCTGCTTGATGATGCAAACTGATATTTTGTAAATAGATTATTTTTGTTTCTATGTATAGTCATGAAGACACTTGTTTGTAGAGCAAGTCTGCTCAGTTCCACACAATCGGTTAGTGTCGGGTAAGCATGGGCCGGTATAAGATTCTGACGGTATGATAACCTTGGATAAAAATATCACGATTTCACGGTATGACGGTATTGTGTTTACTGCTCTAAAATATGTTGTTTTAAATGTCTGGCTAAAAAACAAAACCTTTTTCACCTTTAAACACAATACATTTTATTTTGAGAAACATTTAAATTATTTTGGGACAGTAAACATGTCAGACTAAATAATTCAATTGAATCACTGACTTCTGCTGTCTTCATTTGTTTCAAAAACACAGATTTCTTTACAATTTACACCTTAAAAACTTTTTTTTAAAAAAAGAAAGTAAATAAAAAAAATCTTGCTCATACCTTAGGAACGGTATAGCAAAATATTTTGGCGGTATGAAAACCTTGACTTTTCCAAACCGCGGCATACCTTGAAAACAGTTATCGTCCCATACCTAGTGTCAGGACAACATTAAGCAATTAAATTAACTTAAGTTTAGGTTCAAGTGTTTAAGTTTTATAAATTAAAGTGTTTAAGTGGATTGAACATATCAAGAATTGTCTCATTTCAGCTCATTTTAAATAAGTAGTTTGAACAAACAGCAAATGTCATTTTTTAAATGCACTAAAAAAATGCTGGGTTCCACACAATCGATTTGTTTTGGGACAACAACAAGAAATTAAGTAAACTTATTCATTTTTACAAATATAATTGAAATTAACATAAAACAATTAAGTTTAGTTTGACCATTTGCTGCCATTTGTTATATTTCAAGCCATTTCTCCCACAGTAAACTGAATCGGAAGTTTGGCAGAAATAAACTTAAATAACTCAATAGCAACAATTGTAAAGTAAGTAAATTTGATCCTGACACAAGCCTAATCCAAAGGCACCCTTGCAATGCTGACATGAGTTTTATGAAACAACTGTGTCTGGAGGAGACGGACAGCTGAGAGAAAACACTGTGCGTATTGAATCTCTCTTCACACACAGGCACTTCATTTAAGCCTGGGATCTACTTTTAATTGCACCTGTCTGGTTATTGTACTTGGTGCTCATCATGACCCGCTGCTGAGACCATTACAGTTCTGTACTTCGAGGAAGAGTTAAAGCAATTACGCACAAAAAGACTCTTACATAAACAGTGTTATGAAGAAGTGCTTGCCGTCGATCACCTGCCTCTCAGAGTAAAGGCTGAGTGCCTATAGCCCTCGCTCATAATAGAGAGAGCTCCTCGTGAAAGTGCTTTAAAACAAACACTTAAAACAGGCAGGTGGAGAGCAAATAGACAGAGAGAAGCAGTTCTGGTTTCATAGGCTTTTTAACTGGCCTGCCCCTTGTTTAAAAACACAATTAAGCATCAGTTTAATGTAACTGAACCAGGACAGTAGCAGTACCATGGAGTGTCTATGGTGTACAGTTGCTATTGATCTCATTTATGTATTATTTTTGGTTTATTTAACCAAAGGATTAGAATAAATCAGAAATGGGAATCGTTACTTTACAGACACTAGGAAAGCATTCCTACTATTTTTATTTTTTATTTGTTGATGGTGCCATTTAGTCTACATATGCGATTGACTTCAAGTTATGTTTGTATTATATTATTAATCTTTTCAAAACAACTGAACTCTTCTATTTTCATGAAAACTATGTTTAATAGGCAAAAAAAAAATGCAGGGTTCCACACAATTCATTCATGTTGTTGCCACACAAATTGATTAAAGTTAACAAATGTAAGTTGACTGAACATAAAACTATTAAGTTGTCCAAAAAAGTCTCAAGAATTGAGTTGTTTCAGCTCGTTTTAAAAAGTAGTTTGAACAAGCAGCAAAAATTATTTTTTTGAGTGTAGCTAAAATTATGTTAAGCTATTTGTGGCATGGCTTGTTGACAAATGATGTTGTTAACCTTCATGAAGCAATCGGATATGCTTTGGGCTAAGAGATAACAACAACAACAAACAAATAAATTTAAAAAAAGATTTCTAACAACAACAGACTTTAAGAACAAACTTAAAAAAAAAGACCATAAATATGCAGAATTTGTCCAGATTTACTATTAAGAGTCAAACATACTTATAAAATCATCTTATGTTCTATTATTAGTGTCATATACGTTTGTAAAAAAATTACGCACTTCTGTTATATCTATATAAAAGATTGTGACATTTAATTTTGTTCACACTGGTGCATTCCTAAGCTTCTGATAACAAACAATATGATGATTTTTTTAATTTAAAATTATTTACAGATTTAGAATCCATATTGAAGATTACAATTACAAAATAAAAAACAAACAAAGAAATAAATAAAATTACAGACTAAAATCAATAAAATTAGATTGAATTTTATTGAAATAAACAAACAAACAAACAAACAAATAAATAAATAAATAAATAAAAACAACTTGGAGTTTTGACTAATTTCATTTTATGTGCATTTTCCCATACATTCCTTTTCAATAATATGCTTTTCAGTAGTTTACTATTAGGCATGGGCAGGTATAAGATTCTGACGGTATGATAACCTTAGCTAAAAATATCACGGTTTCACGGTATGACGGTATTGTAATTACTGCTCTAAAATATAGTGTCAGTATGGGTAAAAACACTATAGTATTTACAATAAATTACTACAGTATACAAGAGTCTGACAACTAAAAATAGATCTGCTAGCAGATATCACAGCCTCTTACTTTTTTAACTTATAATTTTTTGTTAACATTTATTATTATTATTTATTTAGGATATGCGTTTTCACATTCTGATTCCACTGTCTGATTATTAAACTGTTAAAATGACTATAGTTGTGTGTTCTTTGGAAGAGTGTGCTTGCATATTATTATGAGTGTGCTTGATATTATATTGTCGTTCTGGCATTATATAATGAGTGGCATAAAATGGTCTTAAAATGACAATAACATCATTTATCGCAATATATTTTGGTGCAATATATCATACAACAAAAAATAGATATCGTGACAGGCCTACATTTCCACGTTTTTATTACAAAATAATGTATATCTCTCTCTGTCCTCACTTAACTTTGGATTCATTTTTATATTTTTACTTTTTTTCCAATTAGGCAGAAACAGAAAAAGCATTTTTGAGCCGTTACATAATCCACTGCATGACATTTTCAAAGAGGAAACTGTTCAAAAAGAAAGCATGCATCAGATGCCAGAGATCATGTAAACCAGCAGAGGGCCTGATGAGTGTGACTCCACAAGAACAAGAGACAGAAATAAAAAGACTTCTCAGCTCTCCATCCAGAGAAAGATTTCATTCATTGGCCTCTAACAAACAGCGCTACCCTTTTCCTTCTCCTCCCTCTTCTTCTCTTTACTGCCTTTGTTCATTCCCCTCCCTTTCTGTATTGATTTAAGGGCGGTTTAAGGTGAATGCAGTGCTGTAATGTAATGATGTGGAACTGCTCTTCCACCATCATGAGTGACTGCATCAAGACCCCCGAACTCTGAATCACTTATTCAGTATGAGATGCAGGATCGGCCACATAGATGCAGCTCAGAATGACAAAACCCAGTGACATTTGCAGAATGGAGGAGTGCAGCCTGCCCTGGCTCCTGAAAGTATTCTTCCAATACATTTTCCAGCAATGTTTTCCCAAATCCAAACCACTAATAACCTATTTGTCAAGTACTGATGAAGAGATTTTGGGTTATATTAAAACAACAAGTATATTAAAACTATCCAAATTTACCCACTTCATATTTTTATAAATGCCCCTAATACACTTGATTGATACAACTGTGGTAAAAGGTTTTCATGATCTTTCATCAAGATATAATAACTCTGGAGCCACATATTCAGCTATATATACACACTTACCGGCTGCTTTATTAGCTACACCTAACGCCTGGTTTATACTTCTGCGTCAAGTGGTTGCTGTGACCCACGGCGCATGCAACGCCTGTTGTTGTGCTTTTTTTTTATACCTGTGCACACTGTATGTGTTGCTCTGTAATAACACTTCCAAAACGCTAGCTGGCAGTGAGGCGTTTATGTAACTCTGTGTCGAGTTTCTTCACTGCTGTTTTGCTTTTTCTGAACGCTACCTTAATGTACAAGTGGCTCAAACTCGCTCATTTTGAGGTGGGAACTGGCGGACATGCAACAACTTTAATCATAAGGTAAACAGAAACAACAGTTTCCATCTAGAGCTCCTTCACGGGACTCCACACTTGTAAACACTCGCTCCATCGGGCTCACGCGGCTCTGACCCCTGCCCACACTCGTCAGCTCGACAAGCCGACCAATCACAGAGCTTACGCTACAAAAGTTACATTTTTTGAGAGGTGTGCGTCACCATCTACCACGGCCACGGTGACCACACGCAGGCTGCGTCGAGGCATACGTGTGTGCTTGATGCAGAAGTATAAATCAGCCTTTGCTAGTAATGGGTTGGACCCCCTTTTGCCTTCAGAACTGTCTTAATCCTTTGTGGCGTAGATTCAACGAAGTACTGGAAATATTCCTCAGAGATTTTGGTCCATGTTGACATATTAGCATCAAGCAGTTGCTGCAGATTTGTCGGCTGCACATCCATGATGTGAATCTCCCTTTCCACCACATCCCAAAGGTGCTCTATTGGATTGAGATCTGGTGACTGTGGAGGCCATTTGAGTACAGTGAACTCATTGTCATGTTCCAGAAACCAGTCTTAGATGATTCGCGCTTTATGCTATGGCACGCTATCCAGCTGGAAGTAGCCATTAGAAGATGACTGTGGTCATAAAGGGATGTACGTGGTCAGCAGCAATACTCAAGTAGGCTGTGGCATTGACACGGTGCTCAGTTGGTGCTAATGGGCCCAAAGTGTGCTGAGAAAATATCCCCCACATCTTTACACAACCACCACCACCAGACTGAACCGTTGATACAAGGCAGGATGAATCCATGCTTTCATGTTGCTGAAGCCAAATTCTGACCCTACCATCCGAATGTCGCAGCAGAAATCGAGACTCATCAGACCAGGCAATGTTTTTCCAATGTTCTATTGTCCAATTTTGGTGAGCCTGTGCTAAGCTGACAGGAGTGGCACCCAGTGTGGTCTTCTGCTGCTGTAGCCCATCTGCCTCAAGGTGCTCCCAGAGAACCGCAGCTAACTGGGTATTTTCTCTTTTTCGGACCATTCTCTGAGATCCCTGTGGATCAGCAGTTTTTTGAAATACTCAGACCAGCCCGTCTGACACCAACAACCAGGCCACGTTCAAAATCACCTTTCTTCCCTATTGTGATGCTCGGTTTGAACTGTAGCAGATCCTCTTGACCATGTCTACATGCCTAAATGAATTGAGTTGCTGCCATGTGATGGCTGATTAGAAATTTGTTTTAACAAGCAGTTGGACAGGTGTGCCTGAAGTGGCCAGTGAGTGTACATATAAGTGCTTTGTAAAACCTACAGCCCCTATGCCACTATTTGTAAAGTGATATCTTTTGGAATCATCTTTATGTAAAAATCAAAGTTAAATTTAAAATAAACGTGCATATTTTGCATGATTTGATTCATCACTTATGAAATTGTGTGGATAAGTTATGAGCTGAGATTTCATGCTACGTACTTTCAAAAACGAACCAAGTAGCCATCTGTTAGTTTCACATCATAAGGGACACCATTGACATCCCTGTAGAATAACAGATTTCATTCCTTACATCACAACATTTAATCATCTCTGGCCTATTTTTCCCTGTTCTAATCTATTGTCAACATAAGGACTCATAGTTAAGGAATATTGGCACGAAACGAACAAAAAGCAGAATCACTTTTGGCAATCACAATGAAAAAACTCAAATTTTAATTAGGGCAAGTACAGACAGCAGCACTGCAATTAAGAAAGAAATATGAGGAAAGCTGACAATCAACAAGGTGAGATGCCTTTAAAGGGATAGTTCACCCAAAAATGAACAAATAGTCAAAACTTACTCCTGACTTGTTCCAAACCTATTTCAGTTTCTTACTTCTGCAATATTGAAAATGCTGGATATATAAAAGACTTACTGAAAAATGCTGAAAAGTGGTAAAACAAGTAAAGAACACTCATATTTGTTTCCAACCACTCGACTGTGAGTAAATAGTGAGAAAATGTTTGTTTTTGGGTGAACTACCCCTTTAAAAGACTACCCTACAAACTAAAGCGTGTTCTGTGGTAAAACATCTTAAAACAAGCAGGTACATGGACAGAATTTGAAAATTTAACGTCAGTAAATTAAATAAAAGATACCTGTTGTGTTTATATTACTCCTATATAGCTAAGGACACACTATACCTACACAGTTCTGTTCAATCAGCTTTCAAAAATTTATTTCGCATCGTAGGTGCCATTTAACAGTGTCTGTGTGTAGAAACGGTTTCTTTAAAAACCTTATATTGCTAGTTTGTGTCTTGATTTACTAAAGACGCTGTTTATTAGTTCCTTCAGCAATTTCAATAACGTGACTGACTGTTGTAAAATCTGTGGCAAACAATTGTAATGCCTTTTGTGTTTTACCGTATTTACAGCTGCTGGAAATCTTCTGTAAATTTGAACTTTACAATAAAAACTAATATATTTATTAGAGTTGTAGGTTTATTATGGAAATGGAATGCAGTTAAGTTGATGGTATGTTTATTATACACATTAGTCCACTATAAAGAAATTTACACTTACAACTGCTACTTTTAAAGACAATTACTGCAAACATGTTTACGATATTTTGGTTTTATTTAACGGAAATGTACTGTAAACAAACAGCAGTTATCAACTGTAAAATTACCAGATTATCAAAATGTATTCGGTAAAGCGATGTAAACTCATATTTCACGGTGAAATTCGGGCAACCCCAGTTGCTGGTGTTTTATTGTATAGTAAACACATTTTTATATGTATATTAAACACATTTTTATATGTATATTAAACACATTTTGAGTTTCTTCTGTTATATTGAAAAAGCCAAGCATATAAAAGATATATTGAAAAATACTGAAAAGTGGTAAAACAAGAGGTTGTCACGATACTGGAATTCAGTGCCAATCGATACTGAAATTTTAAAAACATTCATTTCCCGCTAACATTTGAATGCTGCTGAGCACGTTCTTAAGCATCGCTAATATGCCATTGAGTTTACATGCATGCAAAACAGAAATGACTGTGATTGGCCGTGAAGGTCATCAGCTCACCGAACTCACCACTGTTGACTACTACTGAGTGTACTACTGAGTGTAACCACAGATACAGGGACACTGGAGCGTTTCAAAGCCATGATTCTGATGACCTTCACGGCCAATCACAGTCATTTCTATTGACCACGTGAACACAATGGCAAATCAGTGGTGCTCAAGATTCAAGAGCATGCTCAACAGCGCTTAAACATTAGCGGGAATGGACGTTTTAAAAATTCCAGTACTGATTGGTCCCAAATTCCAGTATCGTGACAACCCTGAAGGGTTTGGAATCCGTTGAGAGTGAGTAAACAGTAATAACATTTTTCATTTTTGGTGAACTATCCCTTTAAGTGACAACCCTGCAGACTAAAGAGTGTTCTGTGGTAAGACATCTTAAAAGGAGCAGGCACATGAACATAACCTGATAAGGTGTGGAGGAAATGGAGAGTAAATCTGCGAACACTCCATTAGGGAGACATTGAAGGGAAGGGTAGATTGAATTAAGGACTTCGGCATTAGACGAATGGTCATTAGATAGCCATGTAGCATCTTTCACAGTTCCATTCAAGCACAAGGGCTCCTGGGAAAAGACAAACACTCCGAACTCCAGCATCAACTTGTGAAAGGTCAAAGATCAGCAAAGTGGTTTGCATATCGCTCCCTTGATAGTGCCATCAATCTTCTTAACTGTCACACAAGCACAAGTCAATATGAAATGAAATTTATCAATGCGGCTGCAATAAAAGGAGCAATTTCACCACAAATTATGACTGTAACAACACGTACGGTAAAATAACTGTCAAGAGGAGAGTCTCCGCCATACAGTAGGTGTGACTGATAAAGGTGTGTTTGAGGGAGCGGCAAACCGCTCAAAGCGACATATGTACTTTCTCTTTTCATTTCCTTGTGAATTGACTGGAAACTATGCTGAAAGTTTGGCTAGATGAGTGCGAGCCTTCTTTGCTTAGGACAGCAGACTCTCCAGGTGCACTAAAGGCCTGAGCAGATGTTTTGGGCGTCTGTTTTGGGTATGCAGTCGGCCCACTACCCAAATACAACAGGTCAAGACATGAAAATAGTTGACACAAGCATAGTCAGACACAAGCACCTCGATCACACACACCTCAAAGGTGAGACATAATTGCATGATTATTTATCTCAAAGCTGAGATGTTTTGAGGTGTAACTGCCTGAATGCACATATGACATGATTTATAGAGAACACTTAAACAAACAGTAATAAGTAGGCATATCTTCATTTAGGTCTAACGGTCTGAAACGCCGTGTCTACAGGTTGATAAATATTTCAAAACGTCCTCATAAAAATAGACTGTAGAGTTGGAAAGGCTTGAGATGGGCTGCCTGTGATGTATTTTTGCTTTGAGAAGGACTGCATCAGTGGCCAAGCAGAAATGATAAAAAATATATAATGCTAATTTTTATTTTTCAAAAAAACGGTAACGGTATTGTCCAAAAACCCTGGTCTTTTGAACTTTCTATTTACCAGAGAATCCAGAAAGAAATGTACTGCTGTTTTCATTCATTCATTTTTTTTTCCCCCTTATTTATCAGGGGTCGCCACAGCGGAATGAACAACCAACTATTTTGGCATATGTTTTACACAGCAGATGCCCTTCCAGCTGCAACCCAGTTCTGGCCAACACCTATACACTCTCACATACGCACTCATACACTACAGCCAATTTAGTTTATTCAATTCCCCTATAGCACATATCTTTGGACTGTGGGAGAAACCCTCGCCAACATGGGAAGAACATATAAACTCCACACAGAAACGCCAACTGACACAGCTGGGATTCGAACCAGCGACCTTCTTGCTAGGAGGCGATTAACCACTGAGCCACATGCCGCCCCTATTGCTGTTTTCACCACATGTTAATTAAACTTTGTAGATTTAGATTATCAGAATTTTTCCAAAGCATAAGAATTGATGTTAGTATCAAATCTGAATGGTTTCTGATTGATTACATGACAATGAAAACTAGAAGAATGATGCTGAAAATTCAAAATGAAAACCACTTTTTCAGCTGTAACAATTCACAATTTCAATGCATTTTTGATCAAATAAATATATCCTTCGTAAACGAGAGACTTTTATTCTTTTTTACATTTTAACTGCCCCAAGCTTTTGAACATAGTAGTGTACATAATTAACTCAACAAAAAGAGCTCAAATGTTTGGAGGAAAGTAGTTAAAAATCAGTCCAGACAATACCAGACCCTAGACTCTTACATTACACAAGGAGAGTTAAGAAGGTGACATTTAAGCACTCTGAGTAATTTCTCATTACTCATCAATGTGAGCTTCATTTTTTTCAAATTTAATTGTATTGAACTTTTTTTTGCATAAACATATCACAAATGTACATTAAGTAATAATATACTATATATAAGCCAAATTACTATATACTATATAGTACCATAGTAATCCAATTAGAATTACTACATTATTTTACAAAATGGCACAATACATTACTTTTGTTTCTTTAGTCTAACTGACAATCTTTTTAGTCTTAGAAACCTAGAAGTTTTCAAAAAATAAATAAATAAAGGGTTGTTCTTCAAAGCTCTAGAATATGTGGCATGCATCACTGTGAGCTTTTGCTCTACTCTTACAATTCTTCACCATAAGCTCATTCCCCCCCCCAAAAAAGATGGTCTGAAACAAAATACATTCTGCTTATTATCACACCATAAAACCACAATTACTATCCATTTCGGTCCATAGACTCTATGCGAGCTGCTAAATTTGAGGTCCAATCGAGACATGTTTATTAGCAGAGGCAGTGAAGCAGAACAGAGCTGGCTCTGATAGAGCAGTAGCGAAAGGTCGAGGGCCGAAAGTGGGACAGAGTGATGAGGAGACACAATATTGGATGGGCTCCATAAAACAGCTTCATCAGGGGAGAGTGATTTTATCAGCAGGGTCTGAGGTGCTTACAAAAGGCCTGTTTCTAGGTGGACCCAAGGGCTAACACACCAAGCCAACGCCAAACAACTAGCACAGACAAAACCCAACGGTGTTGTTGCCTCGCATTGGCTCATGTCTGGACCAAAAATCTGTACATGAACGCACCAAATGTACAAAAGCCGACTGATTCAGGAGCACACACTTCCTGCACTAGAGGACATGTCTTGCCACACCATGAAAGTATCTGTTTTCTCAATCAAAATGGCAAAACCAGAACTTTCAGAACCATAAACAAAGCAGCGTTTAGTCACCATGGAAGGATTCACTTCTGCATGTCTGATGATCTGATAATCCTTATCATTTGCAAATAAATGTAGCAAAATTACAGCCAGCCTCTTTGTGTTCCTTCTTGGCTTGAATTGTTTACTTGCTATGTCACTTCACTACGTCGCTCTCTTCAGTCGACGGCCGACTCTACATGCTGATTCAGGCCAACGAGCTCCAATGCTAACCAGACGGGAGGCAACATGTGAAACACACCAATCCCACTATCTGAACTGACGCAGACTGACAAAGCCCAATGACTGAATGTCAGTTCGAGGTTTCTCAGCAGAGGTCATCATTGGGTAAACTTAGAGCGCAGTGAATGGGAGAGTTCCACAAATGCATTTTTTGAATTCCAATTTGCTCAAATAAGAAAAACTCCACGATAGTGTTATCATGATTTTCAGAAAAAAAAAAGTAGTGAGTGAATAGAGACTGAAACACCTCACATCAGTGTTATAGTTTTTTTTTTGTAATTTGATGTAAAGATGATACAAAGTAAAGCTTTACAAATGTACAGGTGTTCTTTTAAGAAGCTGATGAACATTAAACCCGTCATCACCATCTTGTGAAGAGTGTCCATAAAGTATTTTTATACGTAATGCATTTATAAGTAAGTGTATATAGAGATACAATAAAGGATCCCACTTTATATTAAGTGACCTTAACTAATATGCCCCGGTTTCACAAACAAGGTTTAAGGCTAGTCTTGGAATAAATTGAATGTTTGAGCTGTCTCAAGTGAAAATAACTTGCAGTGTGATGTAAAAATCTGTCAGTGTCATTTTTTGTCTCCAGGTGCACACCAGTAATGTATTTTTCTCAGGTCGTTTTTATAAATGTGGCTTAAATAGCCTAGTTTAACTAAGGTCTAGTCCTGGCTTAAGCTAAGCCCTGTTTGTGAAACTGGACCATGATCTTACATTGAAATAAATAATTTGTTCAAATGTACTTATTGTGTAAACAAGTTTTACATTGCACTTATGCTTACTTAATTAATTACCTGCAAAAAAAAAGATTTTAATTACACTGTTGACCATCCCTTACACCTTAAACCACCCTTAAACCTACCCAAACCACCAAACATGTTCCTAACTAGGGCTGGGCGAATAATCGAAATCAACATTCAGAATCTATAATCTATATCTAATTTTTTCAGGTCAATTTTTTCAATTACTGCTCTGTTAAGGCTAATTTAAACTTCTGCGTCGAACGCACAGGTGGTTGCATACCTGCTCACCTCTCAAAAAAATTTAACAACACATAGCACGTTTGCACTACATTGACGGTGATTGGAAGCTGCACCAGAGATGCCTTGAGATGGCATATTTTCCATTACAACCAAATTATTA
This sequence comes from Danio albolineatus, assembly GCA_903798035.1. NCBI lineage: Eukaryota > Metazoa > Chordata > Actinopteri > Cypriniformes > Danionidae > Danio > Danio albolineatus. The sequence continues at coordinate 9,798,740 of CAIGQQ010000001.1, read as the reverse complement.
TTTACCTTAAAATATTTGTTTACAAAAGATTCAAGAAATGCACTTTTTAAAATATTATTTACAGGATACACAAGAGTTATTTAATTTAGAAGAGATGCTGCTTATTTTCTACTTTAATAGGAAAAACATTGAAAATAATAATTTTGTTTTGAAAAGGTTATTTATTTTCGCTTTTTTATAAGAAAACAGTGACTGTTGGTTTCAGGCAATGTGTGTTTTAATTTCAGTTATTCAATGTCAATGTTCAATAAATAATCATTAATAGTATATAACAGGGATCACCAAACTTGTTCCTGGAGGTCCGGTGTCCTGCAGATTTTAGCTCCAACCCTAATCAAACTCACCTGAAGAAGCTAATTAAGCTCTCACTAGGTATACTTGAAACAGGCAGGTGTTTTGAGACAAGTTGGAGCTAAACCCTGCAGGGACACCGGACCTCCAGGACCGAGATTGGTGATCTCTGGTACACTGTAAAAAATCTTATGTGCTATTTACTTAAAAAAATAGTGGTAACACTATTGCATGCATTATTTTTAAGTAATTTTCAATACTTGATTTTTTTAGCAAAAACCACTTGAATGAATCATGTGAAAATTGCTAAATGTTTTGAGTGATAGATGATAAATTTAATATTATTAGTGGAATGTGCTTTTATAATTTAAGCAAATTCACCACAATTTACTCATGTTTATATTTTTAGCATAAACCACTTGAATAAATCATGGGAAAAATACTAGGTATTATTGAGGGATAGATGATGATTTTAATATTATTGGTGGAATGTGCTTTTATAATTTAAGCAAATCCACCACCATTTACTTATATTTATTAATGAAAATTACTTATTCAAAAAATGTAAAATTTATAATTTATAATTAAATACATACACAATGCATTTTGGTCAAATATCATTTTATTACATGTTCCACTGATAACAAAATGGTACAATTAGTTAAACAAATCTATTTAAAAATTACATCAATGTTGAGCTCTAAAAAAATTCTTTATCCATGGGATGGAAAAAAATGTTCTGTCAACTTTCTTTTGTGGGAATAGTCACATTTTAGATTGCATAACATATAAAACCAGTATAAAAGCTGTATCTCAAAATATTAGCAACACAGTCAATCAATCATTCAATGCAGGTTAATTTCCCCAAAAGGGTGTAGCAGTGAATTTGTGTCAGAAACTTTATATAAAGTTTGTTTGTGGGCGATTTTAATTTGGGGAATACTTGTGTAAATCCAGTTCAGTAATTCTAGATTTTCCAAGCCAGCCATGACTCGCTCATCCTCCATGACAATGCCGAATTCCTCATGGTTGGTCATCCCTCTGGCAGACAGCAATTCTCTGTGCAATCCCACACTGTAAAAGGAAATAATTAAGGAAATACATTAAGGAAATTAACCATTTCTTTGTATCTCTGTAAACAATAATTCTCCAAAATGCTTGAGTAGACATTGCTGACTGACTCTATAACACAGGTACACAAATATTTTGACTTATAATGGACAGGGTGTTTTCAAAAGGTATAGTGTCTAAAGAAATAAGTTTATAAAAAAAACATGTTTACACTGTACAAGGAATATAGCATTCAACAATGTAGTGTTTGAGCTATATTTTAGTTTTTTAATAAAAATGCAGCAATGTAAAATGCAGTTTTCTGAAAACCATAAATATCTGAAATGGTTTAGGACACTTACATTGCACTCCTCGATGAGCTCTTCCTCTTTTTCATACAAATAGACCAGCAACAGACAACGACATCTCTCGTATTATTCCTGATTTAATATGAGGTCAAATGCAACAAAAGTGTAGAAATAAGTAATATTGCCTAATAATAAAGAAGAAGAACAACAACAATAATAATAATAAACTAACAACATTATAAAAAATGCCTGCTGTTTGGCACCCATTCTGGGGAAAATACTGTTTTCTTCATTAATCTGAAAAATTAAGCAAACAAATATTAGTATTTATATACAGTATTATATATAAACAAAGTTAAGTACATTACATCATCAATGCTGTAAAAGGAACCTTATGAAATAGAAAAACACTAGCTGTGAATAAACCCCATTGAATAGCTAAAGCTAACTTAGCTTAGCTTAGGGTTACCACTTAACAAGATCACTGTTGTTTGTCCACCCCGCTTAAATGTTGTCTGATCACTGCTGTTAATTATGACAATGCAAGTAATTTGTTCAATTTTAAATATATAATTCAGCATTAACATTAAAGCAAATCAATTTAAAACATGAATGGGTGGTTAAAAATACTTGTGTATCCCTGAATACATCGTATGGCAAAAACTAAACTCCTGAACAAGCTTAAACAGCATGTGTCTTTCCTGAAAGAGCATATTTAGGACAATAAAAATTATAAACTGTAAATGCTTACCTCTTAACATGCTCACTGTCGATCTGCTCCTTCAAAATGTCGTCTGATCTCTGCCGTTGTTGATATTCAAATGCAAACATCTCTTTCAGATTCGCATAATTGAGTGAATTTTCTTAAAATAAAGGTGAAACCATCTTTCCTCAATTTTATTAGCTTAATTGGTTTCTCAAATTAAGCCTAATAATTGCACTGGTTTGCTTAAAAAGATAAGTGAAATTCATTTCTTGATTTTATTAGCAAAATTTTCTCAATATTTTATAATAAATCCAGAATATATATATTTTTTAAGAAAATATGCACATTATTTTTGATGACCACATCAATTTTTTTAATGAAAATTACGAGCCTCAAGATTCATTTTTTACAGTGTATATAAAGTGTGTTTCCTTCAAATATTTTAAAATCAAGTCATGCACCCTTCATTCTGAAATCTCTCACTTGTAATATGTGATCATATGTACTGTACAACACTCTCAGTGAACTCTGAGGGTAATAAATAAATAAATAAAATAATCGTTCATTAATCGTAATCGAGTTAAAATGTTCAATTAATCGATTTGTTCAATTAAGTGTTCTGCAGTGTATTATAAACACAGTAAGCACATTGTATTTACATTGGCCAACATTCTGATCAGGATCCAACATTCTTGAAAAGTTGTCCTAAAGCTATTGAACAACACCTAGGATAATTTTGAAATTTTTTCTGATCCACCTCAGATATTGACTACTGTTCATAGTAGGCCTTTTAATATAAAGTTGGCCCCAGTAAAGCTTCATAAAGTACACACTAAAACATAAATCAAAAGCCTGTCCTGATGTAATAGCATGCATAGACCACTGTAATAAAATCTAGTGAGCTACCACCATAATCCTTTTTAGGTATAGTTAAACTAAAAGTTTGTGTGACCTAAGCTGATACTTGTCTACAATATCAGAAAAAAGCAGCTGTGAAGATGAAGAAGCAGTGAGTGTACACATCCAAAGCTCAAAAGGTACTTATAAGAAAAAAATATGTGGTGTTTTGTAAAAAACGACCCAAGCAAGAACAGGAGCATGTAGCAGCTTCCTCCTTCCCGTCACCTCCCAGAACTGGCTGTTATTTCAGGAATGCAGCTCCAGCCCCACTTCTGCTTGTGTCACCCTGACCACTCCTCCACTCCCACTCCTTCAGCTGAAGGGCAAATATACAGCGCGAGGGGCTGCTTTTAGACAGACACTTCAATTTACATCCCTCTTCAGCGCATCACATATCATTAACAGCCCAGTGGAAAGCAGCTAGCTCTCACTGCGTCACATGTACTCGCACGCTACAGGAATAGTGACTGATGTGCATCTTTATGGAGCGTTTCTCACAGCTTCCAATGGATTGACTTTGGTCATCATTTCCTTTTATTTAATTACTGCTTCTTGCTACCTCCAGTAACTCCTTTACTTCAAGCAAAAGGCCCTGTTTCTAACCATGTTAACCAATCAACGCTCCCAAAAGTCTGTATTAAAACAGTAAAACATAAACTCCTAGGCACATAGCTAGTGTAAAATACAACTCTTCATGACAGAAAAACTATTTTAAAAGAAGATCATGTTATATAATAGATAAAAATAAATAAAAAAATGAACCCGATCAAATAAAACCCCTGAGAACATAAAATACAGTGCATCTCTTTCAAACATTTTTGTAATTGAATCGAGTAATGTTTTGAACTGTTATTCCTGTTTATTATCTAAATGTTAAATAAATGTAGGAAAAAAATTAAGTCAACAGCCCTTATTCCAGTCTTCAATGCCACATGACCTGTAGGAAATGATGATTATAATAATAATGTGCTGTTCTAGAGCTCAGTAAATTGTTGCTATTATTATTATCATGATTATTAATTATAAAAATGGTTGTGCTACTGAATATTTTACATCATGCATCTTATATATTCATTCATTCATTTTCCTTCAGCTTCGTCACTTATTTATCAGGGGTCCACAGCAGAATGAACCGCCAATTATTTTAGCATATGTTTTACGCAGTGGATGCACATCCAGCCACAACACACATACAATCTTGCATTGAAACACACACTCACACACTACAGCCAATTTTGCGATAATTCACCTATAGCGCAGATCTTTGGACTGTGGGGGAAACCGGAGCACACAGAGGAAACCCACACGAGCACATGGAGAACATGCAAACTCCACACAGAAATGCCAAGGGGCCAAGCCGAGACTCAATCCAGCAACCTTCTTGCTTTGAGGTGAGAGTTTTAATCATATGAAATAGAAATCTCTTTTGTCATTTTTAAAAAGTACAAAGTGTACACTCTCAGACGTAAAGGTACGCGAGCTGTCATTGGGGTGGTACCTTTTGAAAAGGTACACATTTGTACAGAAAGGGTGCATATTGGTACCTCAAAAGTATTTATTAGTACCCAAAAATTTTAAGAGGAACATTTTTGTATTTTTGGTACTATTATGTACCCTTGAGGTATTAATGTGGGCATTCATTCATTCATTTTCTTTTCGGCTTAGTCCCTTTATTAATCCGGGGTCGCCACAGCGGAATGAACCGCCAACTTATCCACATTTGTTTTAGGCAGCGGATGCCCTTCCAGCCACAACCCATCTCTGGGAAACATCCATACACACTCATTCACACTCATACACTACGGACAATTTAGTTTACCCAATTCACCTGTACCGCATGTCTTTGGACTGTGGGGGAAACCGGAGCACCCGGAGGAAACCCACGCAACCACAGGGAGAACATGCAAACTCCACACAGAAATGCCAACTGACCCAGCCGGGGATCGAACCAGCGACCTTCCTGCTGTGAGGCGAACGTGCTACCCACTAGGCCACCGTGGCGCCCAATGTGGGCATTTTGGGTACAAATTTTTACCTTTTGAAAAGATACCACCCCAGTGTCACCTTGCGTACCTTTATTTCTAAAAGTGTAGTGTACATATTCATTGTCAACTTGTGTCTGTTTAATGCATTCTTGCAATACTAAAAAAAAGGATACCGTTGGAGTTATTAGCTCCCCTGATTTATTAGGCCTTGTGTTTATTTTTTCCCCAATTTCTGTTTAACGAAGAGAAGTTTTTTCAACACATTTTTACACATAATAGTTTTAATAACTAACTTCTAATCACTTATTTATTTTATCTTTGCCATGATGACAGTAAATAATATTTTACTAAATATTTTTCAAGACACTTCTATACAACTTATAATGACATTTAAAAGCTTAACTAGGTTAATTAGGTTAAGGTTAGGGTAATTAAGTAAGTTATTGTATAATGATGGTTTGTTCTGTAAACTAATCGGGAAAAAAAGAGCATAAAGGGGCTAATAATTTTGACCTAAAATGGTCTTTAAAAAATGCTTTTATTCTAGCCGAAATAAAACAAATAAGACTTTCTACAGAAGTAAAAATATTATCAGACATACTGTGAAAATTTCCATGCTCTGTTAAACATCATTTGGGAAATATTTTAAAAAGAAAAAAATTCAAAGGAGGGCTAACAATTCTGACCTCACTGTATATCCAAAATATTTGAACAGTAGAGCTGAAAGCTTTTATTTTGGTGGCACAGGGCTGGGCATTTGAAACTACTCCGGATGCCCTCAACTCAACGGGTGAGAGAATTACCATGAACACCCACCTGACCCCGGACAGATGGAGGGGGTCATCCTTCACCAGCAGGGCTAAATGACCCCCTCCTTCTTGTTGACAGCTCCAGACATGCAGAACACATTAACAAAAACCAACCCAAACAACAGAGAGAGAGCGATAACCGTTTACACCTCATCAAGAGTCATCAATCTTTCTGCAGAATGTGCTGAGAGATTAGACAAAACTTAATTAAACCACAATGTGTTTGGCCTAATCCAACCTACATGCATTACATAACCGTGAAACATTTCAGGGAAGCAAGGGTTGCTAGCAGCTCTGCTGAGTATACATTTTCTCTTTTGCTGACATATACTTCCATTGTGTGGGAACACAATTGAAGATCCTGGCCTTCTTTTTTCCTTAAAGAAACACCACTTTTATTTTGGAAATACGTTCATTTTACAACTCCCTGAATCACATGCTTGAATCATACCATTTTTTAACTCATCCAGTGGATATTCAAGTCTTGCGGAGCACGTTTAGCTTAGCTTAGCATAGCATTGATTATTGAATGGGATTAGACCATTTGAATCTTGCTCAAATTTTAAAAAGTTTCAATACTTTTCCTACTTAAATATTGTTATTTAAGTTGTTATTCTGCAGTAAAACTGTGTATGAATACAGAAAATAAAAAGTTGTACCATAGCTGGAAAACAAGGGGCAATGATATTGCATCACTGTTACCGATTACCTGGCTGGGGACTATTTTTAGGTGCTGCACAATATCATTGTCCATCATATCACAATCATTCTAAAACGCTGCTGCTGCGTCTCAGTGTGGATGGAGGGAAACGCATACCTTTGAAAACGGAGGCGTAGCTGCTGAGATCCGATACGTGATTGGGGCTTTGGATCATTGCGTATCCTTCCCTTATTCGTCAAGCGCACGTGGCTATAATGTCACCGGCAGACGGCAGACCAGCCTTCACTGTAAACACTGTATTTTCGATAGCCATGGATTTGTTACTTTAAGTAACAACTCGACCTCGTCGTCTGTCCACAAAAAGACCTCTCTTGCTTTCTTTACCATCGCGTTCATCGTTCAACCAGCGTTTGTTGACTAACAATAACCAAATGCCGAGCATGCTTCCTGTTTATACTTGAACGCGCATGCCCAGAGTGCGCGAATGGTCACGTGATATACGTTTTTGGTGGCGTAATGTGGACGGACATCTGTTGAGAGATGCTTGGGTAAAACGCTAGTGTGGATGCGGATCGTTTTCATGCTAAAACGCCGTTTTAAAACTAAAACGCACTAGTGTAAACGGGGCCTAAGGGAGCTTTCACAGCTAGACGTTTGTTTCAGAACTTGGCACGTTTGCCTCCTCATCTCAGTTTGTTTGGCATTTGTAAATCTAGCAATTGGGCTCTGATCCACGTCAAAGCAATCGGTCCAAGATCACTTGAAGGTGGGGGGAGGGGGTCTAGGCTCAATTGAAACAAACTCTGGAGCCGATCAATTGTAGCGAGAAAGCAATACGTGTATCATGAATATGTAATAGGCATATATGGCTATATGATTAGAATTATGAGCAGGACGGGATGTCATTCCTACCGGTAAATTTGTGTTACATGTCAAATACGAAAGTAAAAGCATGCTTAACTATTAACGAGAGCTGTTTATCCATTAGGAAAATTGACCAGAATGAAGCCTCGGTTTATCTGTTTGGTAGGGCTGTGCAATATGGACAAAAATAATCATATTGCGATTTTTGGAACGATTATTGCAATTGCGATTTTATTTGCGATTTTGGCAACTGTTTTTGCTTTTTCAAACAAGCTGCATACACACATTCTAAATGTATTCAGTGCACAAGAAGTGCATAAGTGTCAAGAAGTGTCTTTAAAACAGACAACATAAAATAAGATTAACTAACCTCAACTCTAGTTAAACACATACTGTACACAGTAGTACTAACTGCTGGATAAACAAAACTGTAATAAATTGTCTTAAAAACGGACAACATGAAAAAATAAAGATGAACTAACCTCAATTCCATTCATAACAATAAATAAAAACTAACGTAAATCAAAAAGACCTATTCGGTTCTCCTGCTTAACTTCGTCGTGCGCGGAGTAGCTCTGATTGGTTAACATCTTTCTCCCGCTGAGCTTAGCTGTAATTGCCGGTGTGCTGCATCAGCTCTGATTGGTTAACATATTAAAATCATGCACACTAGAAAGTGCTAAAATTGCCGCCTTTGCAATTTAGAAATTGCATGTGCTTAAATCGCGATTATTTTGCGATTACGATTAATTGCACAGCCCTACTGTTTGGTGACGATGTCTGCGGGTGTCACCATTCACAATTAAAGCACACCTTTTCGCTTATGATATCTTATCTCTCACTGTCATAAATTAAAATAGTGATGCAATACAGCTGAACCAGCCTGATCTCACGCAACGAAACTTAAGTATTTTATGTTTTGGCAGTTTAGTGACTAATTCGTACAAGTTACGATTTTAAAAAGGAGGCGTGGCACCCAACCCCACCCCAAACTCAACCGTCATTGGGGGATGATTGAATCGTACTAAATTGTTCGAATGAGATCGTACATACAAATTAGCCACTAAATCAAAAAGTTATGAATTGCGGTGAGATTTTGTTGGTTGAGCGGGACTCGTTTTAACTATTTCGGTTACACAAGGCTACTTTGCCTTTTAAAAGCGAACCGCACCAAGAACAATAAACATCACTGTAACAATTTTAATCTCTCTTTCAGAACAAAACAATTGATCTAGAGGTGTGAAAGCACTCTTAAACTTTGTGAATACTCATCCCTATATTCACCACAGTTCAAAGCTGGCACCTGGATAGAGTACAGACACATAAGAAATACCAATGCATTTTTCTGTTTATTTGACCAAGCATCCATGCCCTCTCCCATTCGTTATTTTGACAGAAACACTTGTAAGGACAGGCTAGGTAAGGAACACCTAATCTAATAAACGAAGGCATTCAAGAACCTTAAACACAAATTCTCTTCATCTTCACTAAAACAGCACAACAAAGCATAGCATTTAAGACCCAAACGTCTAAAGCAGGATTAATGAGATCAACAAATGACAGAAGAAAGCTCCAGTGTGGTCTATGTGACTTTGCTGTATCTCATAGACATGTTTATCTCGTAAACTGATAATTTTAGCCACATGAGTTAGGAGTAAATCTTGTTAACACAGCTCTAGCCAAAACAGATTACAACTCCGAGTAACAAATGACCTACTAATCAGAGTCACAGAAGAAGTGTGAGGATGAGAGGTCAAGGCTGGAGATTTTTGGTCTGATAAAACTGAAGGAAATAGCCATTTTTGACATACGTTACACTATGTCCAAATTAAAGCTGAAGGGGCGAATCCCACTTAATCAGTGACATCTGTTTTTACCCGAAAATAAAAGAAAAAAGCCTTTTTTTCACTGAATAAAAGAAAGCCAGTGTATTATAATAATACTGTTCAAGGGTTATTTTTTACCCAAAATATGTTTATTGATTTTTTCCTTTTCCCCCCATCAACTAGGCATACAACAACAATGCAGCCTAAACAGCACATATCCACACCCTTCTTATATATGTATATACACATTCAAATAACATGCCAAATAAATAAATAAATAAATAAATATGAACATAATAACACATTTAAAAATAAATAATGACAAATTAACAAAAACAATAATACACCTAAAAATTAAATAAATAAAAATTACGTTTCCAAAGACACAATTTACATAATATTCATCTATGGTTCCCAAAGTTCTTCTGCTTGACTTTGATGATATAAGTTAGTCTCTCCAGTCTAACACAGTTCAATATTTCTTCAATCCACATTTCTATGGATGGGGCATCCATGTGTTTTAAGTATAATGCAATAGCCCTTCTAGCTTGAAGAAGACCAAAATCCAAAATGTTTGTATTTCCAATTGTAAGTTCCATAGGACACAAACCAAGTATACAGAGCTTGGCATTTAAAGCGATTTTAATATTAAACATGTCTGTCATACATTCAATTATCTCTTGTTCAAGGGCTATTGACCTTATTCTTCAATGCTGAAGTGCGCTCGTTTTTGCGATCGCTTTAGAACTTCCTAGTAATTTTTCCCATAGGCAGCTGAATCGGAATAATAAATGGCAGAAAATGGTCAAACTACTTGCTCTACAAACAAGTGTTTGCATGACTATACACACCAAGCAAAATAATATAATAAGAAAATATCAGTTTGCAACATCAAGCAGCAGAACGAGCTGTTTTAATGTCTAAAAATGAACGGAAGTGAATGAGACCAGAAGTCTCGATCCAAATATATTCCAATGGCTGCGCTCGCTCATACACGGAGAATAAGGTGAATATGCAGAATGCAGAAACATTTGTTATTTTCGACAACAGTGGACATTAACTGAACTGTGGCCAGCAAATGTGTTATTTCCCCAACAATTCATGAACAAGTATAAAAAGAAGACTTAACACACTTTAACAAGTAACATAAAAAGAAGACTTAACACGATTTAACGCACCAGTGAATACTTACACCAAAGACTTCAGTTTGAATTAATCAGCTTTTTATGGCACATTGGTAAAACAACATACAGTCAAAAAGAAAACAAAGCCTCTTTAAATGCAAATTTGTCCCTACATGTTTTCTTAATGTGAAAACACATGGACTCGACTTATTTTAGAACATCAATGTATAAATTTACAGATTAAATTACAATTACTATACATTTATTCATTCGGTTTCCTTCGGTTTAGACTGTATTTCAGAAGTAGCCACAGCGGAATGAACCGCCAACTATTCCAGCATATGTTTAACGCAGTGTATGCACTTCCAGCCGCAACCCAGTACTGGGAAACACTCATTCACACACACAATCACACACTTGTTTATTCAATTCATTAATATCGCAGGTCTTTGGACTGTGTTGGAAACCAGAGCACCCGAAGCCAACATGGGGAGAACATGCACACAGAAATGCCAACCGGCCCAGCTCGGACTTGAACTAGCGACCTTCTTGCTGTGAGGCGACAGTGCTAACCTCTGAGCCAACGTGCCACACACAATTAGTATTGGTAAAAGAGAAAACCCAGGTACAGAATATCCAGCAAAATATGCAAAACACTGAATATGAAGTATTATGTTCATGCCAGTTTGGTTCACTTCGCCAAACAATATCTAACAGGACAAGTTGATTTTCCGCCAGCAGATTCCTCAGACTGTACAAGGAAAAAGAGAAATCCTCACAAATAAAGGCAAGCACTTAGCAAGGAGCTTTTCAGCGAGGCACTTGGTCAAAAAGTACAATAAGCCCAGACAGAGCAATAGAGTTGGGGATGGTTCTCTGTGTAGGCAAGGTCAGGAGATGCTGGTCCTATTTGTAATATGACAACAATTACGTTCATTAATTGGATGAGCGAGATTAGGGCTGCCCCTGCAGGAGGTCTGACTGTAAAGCACACATCCAGGATGAGAGATTAGCAACAGGGCTGATTTGAATGGCAAATCTTTCAGCTTTCAGGCAAATGCGCTCTCGTTCTCTCTCTGGTTCATCAGCTGCTCATTTACAGTATTACAAGACTCTGTAACAGTAAGATGAAAAGGGAACCGTGACTATGTAAGTAAATGACCCATTAACATGAGGTAAGAGCTTTAAACCTGATCCACAATAGCTTTTTATGTGGCATGCACACAGTAGAAGTCAGAATTATTGGCCCTCCTGTATATTTTACCCCTAATTTCTGAAGATTTTTTTTTCCAACACATTTCTAAATTTTTTAATAACTCATTTCTAAAAGCTGAATTTTTAATCTTTGCCATGATGAAAGTACATAATATTTTACTAGATATTTTCTAGGGCAGTAGTATTCAGCTTAAACTGCAACTTAAAGGCTTAACTAGGTTAATAAGGCAAGTTAGGATAATTAGGCAAGTCACTGTATAATGATGGTTTGTTCTGAAGACAATCAAAAAAAATATTGCTTAACCTCCTAGAGCTTAGTGGCCACATCCGTGGACAACTCATTTTAGCTTTTATGTCCACAATTGTATACTTAGAATGTTTTATATTTTGTTACAGACAGTTTCATCCTGCAACTGTTTTGTAGCATATGGAATGTCCAAAACACAATTTTTTACTGTCCAAAATGGGCAAAAAAAATGTTTTTACTCTCTGATAGTCAAAACATGTTCAAAAAATATGGGTATGTGTTATTAACCCAGTCCACATATATGGACATCATTTTCTCTAAAAGTACATCGTATCAAAAGATGATACTTAGGTTTTATTCTAATTAGGTTCCAATAAGCTCAAAAAGTGAAATTAAAAATGCATGCAAAAATACAGCTCGGGCCCTAATATTTGATATTATTGACCTTAAAATGGTTTACAGAAAAAAAAAACTGCTTTTATTCTAGCCGAAATAAAACAATTAAGACTTTCTCTAGATTAAAAAATATTATAGCAAATCAGGCATGGGCCGGTATAAGATTCTGACAGTATGATAACATTGAAAAAAAATATCATGATTTTAAGTTATTGTGATTACTGCTCTAACATATCTTCTTTTTAAACGTCTGGGTAAAAACTAAAACTTTTTTCCTCATTGAACACAATATATTTTGTTTTGAGAAACATTTAAAGTATTTTGGGGCAGTAAACATGTCAGGCTAAATAATGAAAATGAATTATTGACTTCTGCTGCCTTCATTTGTCTCAAAAACAGATTTCATTACAATTTAAAATAGCATCTTTGATATCTTTTCTGATGGAGATACTGTTGTCCTAAAAATATGTAAATAAAAAAATCTTACACATATCTTAGGAACGGTATAGCTGAAAATTGTGACGGTTTCAAAACCTTGAATTTTCCAAACAGCGGTATACCTTGAAAACGGTTATCATCTCATGTCTATAGGAACTACTGTGAAAAATTCCTTACTCTGTTAAACATCATTCAGGAAATACTTGGAAAAGAAATTCACAGGAGGGCTAATCATTTTAACTTCAACTCTGTGTGTAATATTTTATGTAAATTGTACACGGAGGGAACTTTCCTGTATAAACCATGTCCAGCGTTTCCGCTTCTGAATTCCCTTTCCCATGCTGATTTTAAAGCTTAAAATACTCACCTGTGCGGAAACTATTTGCAATATTAAAGGGTCCACACCCTGTTGTGAGACAGTCCCAGCATTCATTGGTGTGTCTGGAGGATCAGATGCCACCACAATCAGTGGGCAACATTCCCACTGCAGCACTCAGCTGAGAGTCATGCGCCTAACTGTTTGCAGAGCATCAAAAGCACTCAAACCACTGAAATCAGCTGTGACTGCACTATAACTCATATTTCTAAACAAGAGTTGGACATTGAATGATTGCTGCATTACATGATACATCAATGCATTTCATGTTGCCATCAGAACCCTCTATACTGTATTTATCCATATCTTATACTTGAAGGTACTGTGAGGGGCTTTTGAAATGTGTGTTTTATTCAATGTTTTACTCAATCTCAACTGAAACGTGAAGACAGGGCGGGAAATAGAGTAGGTCCTCTCATAAAATAAAATAAAAACAGTCAATAGTGTTTTGTTTTATCACAGCTCTGCCAATGACAGTGGTTGAGATCAAGCGCATCAAATGAAAAGCAAATAAGAAGCATCTTAAAGAGGGCGGGACAGGTATATATACAGCATTTGATTGGAAGTATGAGGTGATGTCATAAATCCATTCAGGCGAAAGTGACAAACTACAAGCTTTGGATGTTTACATTGTATCTAAATGCAAATAATGTCACTGTTTTGAAGCTCACTAGCTCATAGACATCTTGAAGACTAACAAACTGATACTATTTCAATTTCACGAGACCTTAAAAAAAGTACTTATTGCTTATTTATTGGCAATGTGTGAACAGCTTGTTCCAAATCATAAAAAAAAACTCCTTAGGTTGTCTATGAAAACCATGACAGTGTATATGTAGACATGGGCCAGTATAAGATTCTGACGGTATAATAACCTTGGATAAAAATATCACGGTTTCACGGTATGACGATATTGTGATTACTGCTCTTAAATAAATTATTTTTAAATGTCTGGCTAAAAAACAAAACCTTTTTCCCCCATGAACAATATATTTTATTTTGAGAAACATTTCAAATATTTTGGAGCAGTAAAACGTCAGGCTAAATATTTCAAGTGAATCATTGACTTCTGCGGTCTTCATTTGCAAAACACAGATTTCTTTACAATTAACACCTATAAAATAAAATAAAAAAGTAAACAAAAAATCATACACATACCTTAAGAACAGTATAGCAGAAAATTTTGACGGTATACTGTATGAAAACCTTGACTTTTCCAAACCGCGGTATACCTTGAAAACCGTTATCGTCCCATGCCTATCTATATGTGAAGGCAAGTGATTTTATTTTATTTAAAGATGGGATCACAAGCCTCTCTCCAGTTCCGTGTCACATTAAATTAATACTTATAATGTTCAGCATAATGCGTTCTGTACAAAGCCACACAAAGTTAAGGAATCAATTAAAACTGTAATCTTACACTGCCAGAACTAAATAGTTTATGGTTTTAAATACACTTTATAATCAGTTTTTAACACTTGGCCAACAAAAAATTTCCAATTATTTTTCCCTTTCAAGAAAAAAAGAACTTCATATAAAAGTCAAAAGGAAGGCATTTAATGGGACAATTATTTTTAGTGACCTATGAATTATGAATCAATTCAGTGTACGCCTTCTCTATAAATCAGTTGCCAATCATTGAGACCACACCTCAAGCTACTTAAAATCAAAACTGAGTTTCCCTTCCTGAAGTGAATTTTAGGATGGCAGTGTGAGTTGAAAAGACTAGAAAGATTGTGTATGGAGTTTCCTACATAAGCACACACATGCACACACTCCTTTTCAAGGGCAGGACAGGATGAGTGATGTGAACATCCGTGTTATACACACATACACAGGTGCTTCCCAGCACCTGAAAAGGATACGGAAATGTCACGTAATCTCAGTTTTACAGCTTATGTTTGCTTAAGAGTTAAAAGACATTCATTTAAAATATGCTTATGAACGCAGGACATTAAAGAACTGAGTTCATATTTCGCAACATTGTAAAATTGAAGTTTCCTAAAATCTGATTTTGAAAATTCAAATACTGTGAAAAATTATTTCATCATTAGGGAAATGAAAAATGCATAAATGTAACTAAAATATGGTGACAGAAAAGCCTACGTGTTAGATGACAAAAATTACACTCACCAGCCACTTTATTAGGTACACCTGTCCAACTGCTCATTAATGCAAATTTCTAATCAGCCAATCACATGGCAGCAACTCAACGCATTTAGGCATGTAGACATGGTCGAGACAATCTGCTGCAGTTCAAACTGAGCATCAGAATGGGGAAGAAAGGGGATTTAAGTTACTTTGAGCGAGACATGGTTGTTGGTTCCAGCTGGGCTGATCTGAGTAATTCAAAAACTGCTGATCTACTGAGATTTTCAGGCACAGCCATCTCTAGGGTTTACAGAGAATGGTTTGAAAAAGAGAAAATATCCAGTGAGTGGCAGTTCTGTGGGCGCAAATGCCTTATTGATGCCAGAGGTCAGAGGAGAATGGCCAGACTGGTTCCAGCTGATAGAAAGGCAACAGTAAAAATAACCACTCGTTACAACCGGGGTATGCAGAAGAGCATCTCTGAATGCACAACACGACCAACCTTGAGGTGGATGGGCTACAGCAGCAGAAGACCACACCAGATGCCACTCCTGTCAGCTAAGAACAGGAAACTGAGGCTAAAATTCACACAGGCTCACCAAAATTGGGCAATAGAGGATTGAAAAAAATGTTGCCTGGTCTGATGAGTCTCAATTTCTGCTGTGACATTCGGATGGTAGGGTCAGAATTTGGCATCGACAACATGAAAGCATGGATCCATCCTGCCTTGTATCAATGGTTCAGGCTGGATGTGGTGGTGTAATGGAATAGGGGATATTTTCTGGGCACACTTTGGGCCCATTAGTAGCAACTGAGCATCGTGTTAACACCACAGCCTACCTCAGTATTGCTGCTGACTATATCCATCTCTTTCTGACCACAGTTTACCCATCTTCTGATGGCTACTTCCAGCAGTGTGAATCATTTTCATAAAGCGTGAATCATCTCAGACTGTTTTCTGGAACATGACAATGAGTTCACTGTACACAAATGGCCTCCACACTCACCAGACTCAATCCAATAGAGCACCTTTGGCATGTGGTGGAACGGGAGATTCACATCATGGATGTGCAGCTGACAAATCTGCAGCAATTGTGTGATGCTGTCAGTCAATATGGACCAAAATCTCTGAGGAATATTTCCAGTGCCTTGTTGAATCTGTGCCATGAAGGATTAAGGCAGTTCTGAAGGCAAAAGGGAGTCCAACCCGGGACTTGTAAGTGTACTTAATAAAGTAGCCGGTGAGTGGATGGTAAAATGTAATAGTTTAAAATGTACAGTATAATTAATTCAAAAGACAATCACTTCCAAATCATCACATTAATTTGTGATTATATTGAGCTATTTTGTCAATACAAAAAAGAGAAAGAAATCTCTTTGAATTGAGCAAAAGGCTTGAAGACAAAATCTTACAAAGAAAGTGTTGCATTTGTAGAAGAGCCGCACAGCAGGAAGTATTCTGGAAAGGACGATTTCACACTGTCTGTGTGTGTAATTATGCAAAGCAAGCAGGCCATCAGCTTTTTGTAATTGACCAAAAAAAAGCAGGTCTTCTCTTGTCAATCTATCATAAACCAACATTTCTCCATGTCACCGAGGTCTCATGCTTTTAACACAACCTTCATGATTAATTTACCATCACAGTCTTTCTATCAGGCCATCTCCTACTGCACCCTTGTTCAAAAAAACAAGCCTTCATCTCCTACTCATTCTTTCTTCTGGATTTTGTTTTTGGCAGCAACCCCTGAGGTGAAACATAGAAATGTGCGTGTGTGTGTGTGTGTGTATGTCTGGCAGAGACTGGTACTAGAGCACAGCGGCTACAGTCTCGAATCTGAAAGGCCTGCCACTGAGAATCATCAGTGTCTGTCCTGAAAGCTCAGCCCCCGAGCCCACCAGCACTGCTCATCATCACAGCCAGCTCACCCCCAGCAGGACGCCTGGCTAAAAAAGGGGCTAGAGATATTATGTAAAGCGGAATCACGTCAAACCCGGTTCAGCAGAAACTCAGTAGTCTTACAAAGTCAACACGGGAGTTAAAGGTATTTTCTGAAGGCAGCTGGGAATTGATTACGCAAGAGCTCCTCATAGGCCTGTCTGCTGCAGAGCTGAGCTTGATAATGCACCAACAGGACAGAGAGCTTAAATACAGTCAGAAAAACAAACAATCAGAAGACAGAGAAGAATTCAATGTCTCATATTAAATACACATTTTGTTTTCTGTATAAAGAAAGGGGCTGAAAATTTCAGAAAATATATGAAAAATAAAAATAATAAGAAAAAAAGATTGATTATAACAATAAAGAGAGATTTTTACAAAGATTGATATGAAGTTGTTTTATTTTTATTATTTTTATGGCTATGTATGTTTGTCCCAATTTCTGTTTAACGGAGAGAAGAACACATTTCTAAACGTAATAGTTTTGATAACTCATTTCTAATCGCAGATTTCTTTTATCTTTGCCATGATGACAGTTCATTAAATTTTACTAGATATTTTTCAAGATGTTAGTATTCAACTTAAAGTGACATTTAAAGGCTTAACTAGGTTAATTCGGTTATCAATCGATCTCAAAGTGGAATGAGCAAGACAAAATCGGCTGTCATAATTATGTAAAAAAAAAACAATAACAATAAAATAAAAACATTTGTTTTCAAGATAATAAATAGAAGACACTTGATTAAGATTGCAATATTAGTAGTTAATAGTGCAGTTCATTGGAAACAACATATTTTTATGTACTAAAGAAACCAGCACACTGATATGGCATTATACTATAGCACTAACAGGTATGTGTTTATTTAATTTTTTTTTGTAGTTTTTTAGGACAGCAGTATCTCCAGCAGACAATATATCCGCAGATGCTGTTGTAAATTGTAAAGACATTGGTGTTTTCGAAACAAATGAAGACTCAATGAGTCACTTAAATTATTTAGCCTGACATGTTTACTGTCCCAAAATACTTCAAATGTTTCTCAAAATAAAATATATTGTGTTCAAAGAGGAAAAAAGTTTTGTTTTTTACCCAGACATTTAAAATGAATATATTTTAGAGCAGCAAACACAGAATACCGTCATACCGTGAAACCATGATATTTTTACCCAAGGTTTTCATACTGTCAGAATCTTATACCAGCCCATGCTTTTACATTACAAACAAAGCAGAACTAGATCAATCTAAGAACCCAGTGTTAGACCTTAATATCTACACAGGAAGGATGTCAAATGAGCATTGACAGAACACCTGCACCTAAACAATTTCCTAAACTAAAGAGGACCGGCCTTCAGACGGCTTTTTCCCCACTGACAGAGTCAGGTGCCAGTGCAGAATGCGGCCAAACAGGAAGTGCAAGCAGGGAAATCCTGCAGCATTGCAGCAGTAGAGGAGGAAAAGAGAGGGAGGGGAAATACAGAGGCCAAGGCTGAGGCTGCATGTACTCATGGTCACCGCAGTCTACCGTGAGAGGAAGAACGACAAGGATTCAGGGGAAACTAGGCCATGTGGAAAAATACAGTTGTAACGATCCATCCTCGATCATTTGTCTGCCTCTGTGCACTGCCTCAAGCTCAAAGTTCCCCTCCAAACCAGCAAATGGTTGAAAGTTCAATAGACATGCAATGTTTTTTGGGATTTTCCATAAGTAAGAACGAACCTTGCCATTTATTTCACAAACAATTAACTAATATACGCTTGAACAGAAGGTTTAGTTTCATTGAATTATATTAACGAAAGTGGCTTACTATGTCACACCTCTCCTAAATGAGCCACACTATTTGAGGCATCAATCAATGAATCAATCAGCATTTATTTCGCTTTTCAAAATGAATACTTTGACCAAAGTTCTTAACATATGTACAGTAAAATACCAAACATGTACCGTTAAACACCAAACACAATACTGTTAATGTTACACACCAAGCTAAGTCGGCATAAAATAAAATTCACCCTATAAAGCACAAAAGAGATGAAGTGAAAAACATTTCTCCAAGGGGAATTTATTTTCAACAATAACTTATGTGGCCTAAAAATCAGACCTGTTGTGAGCCATGAAGCTTTTCATTCTCTGAATGTATCTGAAGCCATGTTTAATATTGCCTTTTTTCATTATAAGTCAATCACATAAAACAGCTAAATTTGTGTATAAATCTACACACTACCCATGATGCTTTGTAGAAAAATCATCAGAAAGACACAGCGAGCAAAGAATGTCAAAAGATCTTTAGTTTCACCTACTCCCATGAAGCATCATGAATGACAACCAAGTTTCCCTACGCCCTCAAAGTGCTTAAACATGAAATGTGATGTTATGTTTGTCCAAGCAACATCTTTAAATGAACATTTTTTATTTGATTATATAGTTGCTCAAAACCATTAAGTATCTTTGTTTATTGTCTAACATTTATATGCTTATTTGATTCTCTAAACTTTCATGCTGCGGTCATGATTATGGGAATATTTGGTACTCTTTTGTAATCTCACAAGGAAACGTAACAATTTTAGGTTTTGTCAGTTTAGTGGCTAATTTGAATGAATTTGTATGAAATCGGTTGTACAAAATAATGTACAGTTTTAAAAAGAAGGCGTGGCACCAAGCCCCACCCCTAAACCCAACCGTCACAGGGGGATAAGAAAATCATGCTAAATTGTAAGAATGAGATCGTAAAAATTCATAAGGAGTAGCCACTAAATCAAATAGTTACAAATTGCCCCAAAATAGCATTAACACTGTCCATTGTAAACACATGCGCACACGCAGGACAGAAAATATAGACAAACAAACTTATATTTACAAGGTGGGGAAGGGCAGGTTTGGCAACACAAAAGTCTTCTAGCTTCTTCTAGCTTCATGTTTCGACAAGTTTTGAGTTCCTTCTCTGGACTTTGAAGGTCTTGGGACCATTGCTGTCTATTGGCCCGTTTCCACTGAGTGGTACAGTACGGTACGGTACGGGTCAACTTTATCAGGCTTGCGTTTCCACTGCTAAAAAAAGGGTACTCTTTTGGTGGGCGTGGTGTATAACAGAAAGTTTCAGTCGACGTCATTTTCGCTCGAGGACATTTTTACAGTAAAGCTTTATGGGTCGT
Source organism: Danio albolineatus (assembly GCA_903798035.1). Lineage (NCBI taxonomy): Eukaryota > Metazoa > Chordata > Actinopteri > Cypriniformes > Danionidae > Danio > Danio albolineatus. The sequence goes on along the minus strand of CAIGQQ010000001.1, from coordinate 9,778,366 downwards.
TCACAAATCATACGAGAAGCACTTCTCACAAAACAGAGGCTTTATTATACACATAAACACTGGTATATAAATGTTCATTACTGACCTTTTTATGAACATAATCTGATTTTAACTGCAGATCAATGATGCGAAATAGCCTACTGTCCGCGATTTTATAAAATAAATAAATAAATGCAGCATATATGAACACATACAGCCCCACACAGTCTCCGAAATGTTACCAATTACAGAAAAACTTCTTTAGAAAAAGAAGAAAAATTTAGGTTCAAAAACAACTCGAAATAGAGCCCACAGTCAGTGCAAACCTCTCATCTGTATCTTTAATCTTCACCAGCACATGTAGCCTCACGTTAGAGAATTTCGTAATTTAGTCATTCCGAGTTCATAATAGTCCAGGTTAGTCCAGCAGTTTCTTCACGTTAAAACAATTATTTGCGCACGTGAGAAAGTGAAACTACTCACGCTTAAGACGGGTTCGTAAAAACTACAGGGCACCGGGGAGAATCTGCTCTTCTTTTGGCTTTGTGGCTATTCATCAAGACGACGACAAGGTTTGTTTGAGCTCGGGTCGACTATGGCTCATTATTATATGTTTATGATATTTCGGAGCATTGTCTCTCAGCTGTGTATTAAACATGGCGGGTCCTTTGTTTTCATTCTGGCTTGTTGCAAGAGCAAATGACGTATCTCTGTAAACCAATAGCGTTCAGCTGCGCGTCTAGCTCCGCCTTATGGTCACCCTTTGGTGCCCTTGGTACCCTTTGCAAAGGGTGACCAAAAAGTTGTATGGTACAGTTCGGTTTGGTACGCTTTTAGACAGTGGAAACGGGCCATTAGGTAGATGTCTTAGACTTCACCTAAATTATCTTAAAGTGCATTCCTAATATCAACGAAAGTCTCGTCTCAGGGGATTGGAAAGACATGGGAGTGAGTAATGTTCATTTTGGTTGAACTAACTTTTAAAGTTAGTTTAATTCACCTTTCTTGGTTAAACTACCCTTTAAAATAAAAGACACAATAAGAAAGCACTTGACAAGTACTGAAACTGGACTGTAGACAAAAGACTGCAGGAACATGCGGGAGGATGTTTATAGTACAAACAAAAAGAACTGACGGGACAGTAAGAAGAGGCTTCTTTCCAAATGGCCACTTCCTCTGGTTCACTAGAGGAAACGGACACACAGACACACTTTGTGAAGCCAGTGATTGTGTATGTTTGAGGGTCACAGGGATCAGGCAGCATAGGGTGAATAGGCCAAAGGCCAGTAAAACTGAGCGAGGCAAATACCATGGGTGGGGGTAAAGATGAAACCAAGCCAAATGAAAGGACTGGGTTGAATTGGATACAGCATAAAACCATAAAAGGCCAAAACAAGAAGAGCTTGTTTCCTATGCATCTAATGACTGTTGTACTTGTACAATCTTGCAAAGCAGTTCTGGTTGGTTGTATACACTGACTACTTGAATTTTCTCCTTGCATGTCCCTGGGATATCAAATGTATTTGTCTTTTGGAGTGACAGCGCACAAACGGCACCAGGACTGTGTCTATTTTCAAGCTGTTGTATCACTGTGCTTCCTGAGCTAGTCAGTTCTCTTCTTACTCATGATTCAGTCTCATTCTGCACACCAGTTGGTCTTCCATATCCTGCTATTGTTTTTAAGCTTCAGTAAACTCCACACATACGGGAAAAACATCTTATGCTCAAAACAAAATACAAACATGGTCCAAACAGCCACCACCCTCTAATAAACAGACGTGTGCTCGCATAAAGAAGCCTTTAAATTATTCAATTCAAGATCATGTGTCCAACTCAGATTTCAGCTTCAAGTGACACCTTCAACAAGCCACCAAATCCACAGCTCTCACATTTCCACTTCTAATCTTCATGAAACGGCCGCAAATGATGCAGCTGAAATAGAAACACTGAGGAATATGTGTTTAACTGTGACCCGCCACTAATGTTTCAATGCAAACATGACAGTTTCGTGGTGCGAAATGATATTGACACAGAAACATTCAAGCTCCGAAAACATCATGTGATACGTGAAGAAATACACATCAGTCAAAGGTTTGGACACACCTTTAATTTATTATGCATATTTTCTATATTTTTAGAATTATGGACTGAACAAAAATTAAGCAAGCAGAATACTTATTCTAACTTGTATATAATCAAATATATAAAAGGGTAAATTATCTTGTTAGACGTTACTAAACTTTAAATGTTGGCATTTGGCAAAGTAGGGCTGGAACAATAAACAATATTATATTGAATAGCAAATAAAATTTATGTCAATAAAGAATAAGCTCTGGACTTTTTTACTCTATATTGACCTAAGAGCCAATCAATCAAGTGTGTTGATATTTTAGACGTACTGAATTTTCAGCTACCAAAAATTTATCAGACAAAAATGTTATGTCTTTTAATCGGAGTCATCAGACCGTCTAATTGTTGTGGCTTCAGTGATTGTTGCGTTACTTTTTTTAAATCCAGAGGCATTTACAACGAAATGTATATTGTTAACGTTCAATATGGAAAATTATTCATCGAGATTACAGCCCTATGGCAAATTATAAATAATTAAAAGGACAAATAATTAGTATTTTGGGATTGTGCAGTAATCCTTTAATGGAGTCTTTTAATGTGACATCAAATGATTCATGCTCTAAATGAGGCAAACACAATTATTTGGTATATAAACTACTGTCAAACTGAATTACATTTTAGTCTACTGTAAATCATGACAAAATGCACAATGATGTCAAGTTTTGCTCAGAAAAAAAAAACACAACATACGCTACATAAAAAAATGTAAATATATTTAGAAAATACATTTAGTCATGGATCCAAATAAACTTGATCACCAAAACTTATTTTCAAAAATTGAATTATTTTAGAATCCCATGGTTTATGAGGTCATGAATGTGTCAAGTGTGTCCAAACTATTACTGGTAAGTGTACATTTATTAGCTACACATTCAATGTATTTAAAAAACCTAATAGCTTCACATTTAAACATTACTCAAGTTAAAACAAAATAAACGTCACAATAGATATTATGGTGACATAAACATCCGATTCAGAGTCAGCGGGGCGTATACAGTTAAATCTATTGACCTTTGACAAAGCCAGGCTGGGAAGAAAAGAGGAAGGCTGCTTTCGTCAATACATGAAGAATAAGAATAAACAGGAGGCTTAAATAGAAAACAAAAAGGAAGTGGAGGGTTGCATAAGTTCGAATCTTGCTGCCCATTCATTCATCAAAATAAAACAGCTCCACTGGCAACTGCTTTGAAAATGTCTTTTGCCTAATGTGGGTGTAATGCACGCAATTAATTGGGCCTGATTTACCACACTCACTGTGGAAGGCAGCACTCCTGCTCATATTAGCCTTGTTGTTTCAAAAGTGTTATAGCGGCGAAACGTCAGTCAAAGGAACATGTAAACATTCATTTGAATAGACATACAGTTTGAGGGCAGCAGCATATCTTGAGCTTTGAATTCTATTAGGCATCATTAGAGGTGGTTTTGTGGTGTCTCTAATGGACAAAAGCACATCAAATAAAAAAAAAAACACTGTATTGTATGTCATGCAAAGATATGCACATTTTCAAAGCTATAAAACTATCAGTTAACACAAAGGATCCATTAAGATTGCAGTCTAGTACAAAACCTCCTGGTGCTATCTTGGGGCCTTGGGACAGGGGCCCGACAGAATCGCATTTCATTACAATAATCAATAATTAAAAGGCCCTTTCATCAAGTCTGCATCACAGATGCTCTCTGAGTCAACTGACATCACTCTTTCTCCTTTATATTCCCATCACGGTCAATTAGATTTGAGGTATTCATATTTCACACAAACACTGTCATCAGAAGTACACAACTGAGGTCTGAGGTCCTCTGGGGTTCGCTGATGTCCATCTGAGCACAATCCATCACAAGCTCCGAACTAGACATGCTCAGACAGCAGTGGACAGTAAAGACAAGCTGTGATATCAGAGGACGGTTGGAAAGGGGAGACAGTCTAGCAAAAGTTTCAAAAAGGGTGTTCAACAGAAAACTGGAGGAGGGTTTTATAATTGATGGAGAGCTGATAATAAAAATTAAACAATGTAAAACAGAAATATTACAGTCTGCAATTTTATTTAAAAATGTTTCTGTAATTACTTAATATTTCCAAGTCAAGCGTAGCACTATTTATATATGTACAGCTCATAGCAATGTTTAACCTCAGGTAGAAGTACCCTTTTTTGTGTACATAGGAAATAAATTGTATAAAGAAAAAAATGGCAACACCAACACTATTTGGCTAACTTTAGACATCACAACTAGTCATATTAAAGGATCCTGAACAAGCTTGGACAACAGTGGACTAGAATAGAACACAAGCTGGGACACTATTGGACAAGCTCTGACAGCAGTGTGTTAACCTGAACAGGCTTGGCCAAATGAACAAGTAAACTGTGAATTACATTTAGAGTGTTCTTCAGATGAACATACAATCCTCTTTTCACTTGGTACATTGAGATTTCAGAGAGAAACTAAATCCTAATGAGCATGATTCCCTGTATACAACACTCCTGTGAAGCTCTGCTTCGTCACAAACCCATGGGAAAAGCGAGCCACCATCCACCTCCAGTGCCCTTGGAGAACTAACAAATGCCGTGAATAAACCAGGTACAAAATAACAAAAACAATGGGATCTCATACATGCTTTTAGCAATGCACACAACGCAAGAAACCGGAGCTTCGCTGATTCGTTTACCTTTATATCTCTCCAGCACATCCTCATACGCCTGTGCAAACTCTTTCTCCTGGGCGTGATTCGCCGGCAGTAAGCCGGGGATGAAGCCGGCCATAGTGTCTCTCACTCCCGGTGGCCGACTCACAGCGGCCCGCTGATGGAGTAATCCAGGACGGTGGATCCTGCTCGCCCGACAACAGCTGTCAAGTCCCGTTTGCGTTAAATATCCACAGTAGGTACAGAGTTATTATTTACGCCTCGATATGCTAATTAAATTATGTATTTGGTAAACGTAAACACAGCAAATTAAATAAACGTAGTGAAACAAAGCTGCGTTCTAATAAGTGTGCCGTCAAAACAAGATTAGATAAATAATAACACGTAAACTCCTATGTTGAGAGTAAATACTCCTTGTCATATATGACGATTAAACGAATTAAATCTACATGTGCTGTTAAATAAACCCATCTCTCATTGGTTTAGGTCAGAATCCCAACGGTTATCGTATTTATAGTCCATTGTAGCGCGTGCGGGCCGGTGATTGGGTTTATATGTGTGCGCTCCTCAAGTCTGTGTGCGGTGGGCGGTCCGTTCGGCTCCTTCCGAAAGCAGATATGAGGCCTCAGTGAAACGGTATCCGGGCAGTGTTTCTTATATTCCTCTGACGACTCGCCGGTAGCCGCGGTGTAATACTCCTTTCCATCCGCGCAGCTCAATGTAATGGCCGCTTCTATAATAATCACTCGGCGTGTGTCTCACTCCTCCCTCTCTTTCCCCCAGTGCGAATGGGGTTCAGGTTTCTCTATTCTTCCCGCAGTGCCTGCGCTCTCCTCCTCCATCCCTCCCTTCCTTCCAGAGCCACGCCAGGCACATCCAGCGCAGGAAATTCACGGTGACAATGGCTGATGTTTTTGGGGAGGATTCTTGGGTTTTGCCGCCCCCGACTGGTCGGAGCGGAGAGGTGCATCGTCGACAAGGTTACCCTAAAACCACCTGCTTCGTATGGACAGAAGTTCACAAAAGCGTCCAAAATTGTGCCTTTGAAGAATATTTGCTTTTAATTACCCTACCATTTAAATTAAACCATCAAAACATGAGGAACATATTCAATTCAAGTTTATTTGCACTTTTCATAGTGATTATTGTTTGAAAGCAGCTTTACAAAAAGTGCACATTACTGCATTGCAATCACATTCAGCAAAGTTAATGTTATTAGTTAATATCATTTTATTAGTTACTAATAACACTAACTAATTAACTAGTAACTAATAGCCTTTAATGTTTAAAGTTATTATAGTTAACCTGCATTGAAGGCACTGAACTAACAATTCTTTGTGACATAAAAGGTAAGTCTACGTTTATGATGGAATATTGATTTTACTATACAAAAATGCATAGAAAAGCAAAAGCTTAAATGGCATACACGATTAAATATAATCAGTTAATAATTAATTGTTTCCCTCTTAGGCTTATATGATTAGTAGGAATTTTCTTTATATTCACGTTTACTTGGTTATATCACACCAGATCATAATTATAAAACAACTGAAATGCACAGCACACAAAAAAATGTGTACGCTCTCCAAGCATACATTATGCACATGCTTAAAATCTACATTAATTAAAAGTAATTTTTAAAACCTAAAATCAGAATAGTAGTATAAAAATGTGGTAAAATATTTTTATATTTAGTAAAAGATAATAAGATTTAAGTGCTGCACTTTGATCTATAAATGATATTTTAAAGATCCAAAAAGGGTGTTTTAGTCATTCATTCATTCATTTTCTTTTCGGTTTAGTCCCTTTATTAATCCGGGGTCACCACAGCGGAATGAACCGCCAACTTATCCGGCATTTGTTTTACGCAGCGGATGCCCTTCCAGCCACAACCCATCTCTGGGAAACATCCATACATACACATTCACACTATGGACAATTTAGCTTACCCAATTCACCTGTACCGCATGTCTTTGGACTGTGGGGGAAACCGGAGCACCCGGAGGAAACCCACGCAACCACGGGGAGAACATGCAAACTCCACACAGAAATGCCAACTGGCCCAGCCGGGGATCGAACCAGCGACCTTCTTGCTGTGAGGCGAACGTGCTAACCACTCGGCCACCGTGGCGCCCGGGTGTTTTAGTATATCATAAATTATATATTTTTTCTAAATATGCCTAACAAGAGTTTATGGTATATAAACTATTGTTACACTAAATCATATTTATTGGGTGTCTGCTGTAAATCATGATAAAAACAAATGCATAAGCATGCTTATTTTTGCTCAGAAAAAAAAATACTATATATAAAAATAGACATTCTAATGTTTGAGGGGAAAATAAATCTGTATTATATTGTTGGTACCTCTGCTAATTTGTTTATATAGCCTATAAACTTCTTTGTTAGACTGTTTTGTTCCAGTACTCTGCACTCAGTAATAGACTTTTGTCCCACATGATCAACTGCACTGCCACCTACAGCTGCAAAGAGCCATTGCAGACTAAATAATGTTACTGATTCCATAATGGATTTCTCTTTCAGCCAACTGGTTCACAACCCTATTTAAAAAACTAAAAATTACAATAATGATAAAAATTAAATAATTTAAATTCCATAACAAGACCACACAGACAGAACAAGACAAACCCTCTCATCTAGACTACACCTTGAAGCTGGGGGGCCCAAACTCAGTCCAGGAGAGCCAGTGTTCTGCAGATTTTAGCTCCAACTTGCCTCAACACACCTGCAAGGATGTTTCTAGAAAGCCTAAGAGCTTGATTAGCTAGCTAAGGTATGTCTGATTGTGGTTGGAGCTAAACTTTGCTGGACACCGGCCCTCCAGGAGCGAGTTTGGGCACACCTGCCTTAAAGGAACATTCTGGGTTTTTTTTATTTTTTGTTTTTTTTAAATATTAACTTGGACTTTTTTTTTTTAAATCCATTGAGCCAATCTGGTCTGGCGGGAGTATTTTTAGTTTAGCTTAGCATAAATCATTGAATCAGGTTAGTCTATTAGCATCTCTTTTTTATTTTAATTTTTTATTATTTAACTTTTTAAAACTTGATGCTTCTGTGGTTACATTGTGTACAAACGAGTGACAGAAATTTTTTTTTAAAAAAATTTTAGGAACTATGCTCTCATTTTTGTAAAATGAGCCTTTTCCAAAAAAGTGGAGTGTTCACAAACACAAGACTCTAGAACTGTTGATCCAATAACTGGCCATATCAATCTAACAAAACACCATAAATGCAGAATCAATGCTTAATTAATCATTTCAATCACTCAATCATCTTTTTTTGTGATATAAAACTTCTGAACTCATTTCCTGAACAATAAAGAAATCACTAATGCTCACAAATATTTGCCTTTAAATACAAAATACTGCCCCTAAATAAATCTGGTTGCCATTTCTGTGACAGCAACCCTAATTAGTGGCTCATAAAAAAGTAAAGCTGATGGCATGTTTAGATCTCAATCTCCAGCTACTGATTTAAACACTGCCTGACCTATTTCCTTTGCATGTTTTGGGAAAAGAGCAGATCAGTTCATTTTCCCACTAGCCAAACCTCCCTTGAGCGACCAATTTCTGCAAACTTTCAGTTGAAATGATTTCAAAAAGTTCTGCAACATTCGTTCCTACAGAGCAACACTTCTCTGCAATCCTCTAGCACGTCCCACAGGCGAACACAGCAAACGATACACATTCTTACACAAAGTGGCATGAACGACCTGGAAGGCACACATGACCCTACAGACCGTCCAACAACTGATACCCTGACAGCGGATATTGCTTTTGGCCTCATGTGTCCCTAAACACACACTACTGAGGCTCATTACACATGCACAGCTCCGGGAACAGAGGTAATTATAATTAAATACTGCTATAACTGATCGCTGAAACACATTCGAGCTCCATTAAAAAGCCATTTGTGGTTTTAAACTAGCTATTATGTCATTCTTGTTTTATTTATCATTATATTTATTTATTATATTTATAGCATTTACAGTTACTCTACATTTAAAAGCTCTTAAGGGCTTGATCGATCGGATTGAAATCTGACTAGGTAAGCACATTACTTCTAATATGGATTTCTGCCAAACAGATACTTTTATGCAACATGTAAAAAAAAATGCTGTAATGTAGATAGACTTCAGTTCACTTTTAAGCATACATTCATTCATTCATTCAGCTAAGTCCATTATATATTAGGAGTCGCCACAGTGGAATGAGCCGCCAACTATTCCAGCATATGTTTTAAGTGACAGATGCCCTTCCAGCCGCAACACAGTACTGGGAAACATCAATACACTCTCATATTTACACAAGCACTCATTTGCTACGACCAATTTAGGTCATTCAATTCCCTGTGGGGGAGACCGGAGCAACCTGGAGGAAACCCACAACAACATGGGAAGAACATGCAAACTCCAAACATAAACACCAACTGGGCCAGCCATTTAGTTATCTTCCAAAGTAACTTTCATGTACAGTAAACTGTAGCAAAGCACTATTTAAATAATTTATAACTAGTTTTATTATCAGGTTTTGGCTGATTAAATGCAAGTGTTCGAATTCCAAATAAATTCATTCATTAATTCCTTTTCTTATCGACTTAGTCCATTTATTAATCTAGGGTCACCACAGCAGTATGAACCACCAACTTATCCAGCATATGTTTTATGCAGCGGATGCCCGTCCAGCTGCAAATTATTAATTATAATCAAGTTAAATTGTGCAAATGAGAACTGCATTTAAAAGAGTGCATTAGTGTCTGTCCATCTGTTAAATGACGGCTTTTATATTATGAATCTAAATAAATAATAAATGTCATTGTTCTTCCAATGCTAGTGCTGGGCAACAATGAAAAATTAATCAAAAAGTAAAGCCTACAGAGTAAGAAAAGTGTTTATTTTAGTGCAATTAATCTTGGAATTAATGAATACATTCATTGATTAATAAACAAACAAACGAATAAATAAATATTTTTAAAAATGAATAAACATTTATAAACATTTTCTCAAATATATGCATGCATGTTGATGTTCCCCAGTACTGTGGTGCAGGTGAAAGCTCATTCGCTGTTTAAAACATACGCTGGATAAGTTGCTGGTTCATTCCACTGTGGAGAGCTCTGATGAATAAAGGGACTAAGTTGAAGGAAAATGATTGAACGAATGAATGAATGAATGAATGAATATGCATGCATGTCCGCTGTCCACTTATGTTTATAGTTGATCATTGCAAAATTTTATTCATAATGATTCATAATGTTTATTCACATGCATGCATATATTGGAGAATTAATAGCCCCCCTTTGATTTTTTTTTCTTTTTTAAATATTTCCAAAATTATTTTTAACAAAGTAAGGAAATTTTCACAGTGTGTCTCATAATATTTTTTCTTCTGGAGAAAGTCTTATTTGTTTTATTTCGTCTAGAATAAAAGCAGTTTTAAGTTTTTTATGATGAACCACTTTAAGGCCAATATTATTAGCCCCTTTCAGCTATTTTTTTTCTGACTGTCTTCAGAACAAACCATCGTTATACAATAACTTGCCCAATTACCCTGACCTGCCTAGTTAACCTAATTAACCTACTTAAGCCTTTAAAAGTCACTTTAAACTGTATAGAAGTGTCTTAAAAAATATCCAGTAAAATATTATTTACTGTCATCATGGCAAAGATAAAATTAATCAGTGATTAGATATGAGTTATTAAAACTTTTATGTTTAGAAATGTGTCTAAATGTGTTGAAAAAAATCTTCTCTATGTTTAACAGAAATTGGGGAAGAAAATAAACAGGGGGGGGCTAATAATTCTGACTTCAACTGTATTGATACCAATAATATATTAATTTAAATATCTATAAAACTATAGTTTTGTTCCTATGTATGTATGTACTGTACACACATATGATGTCAAAACAAACTTTTATTTTGCATGCAATTAATCACGATTAATCTTTGCCCAGCACTAAAATAAACACTTTTTTTTCTTTTCTTACTCTGTAGGTGGGCATCAATAATAAACCTTGACTGGAAGCTCTATGCAAGTGTTTTTCCATTGTGACTCTGCATGTCATCCTACATTTAAACTGTGTGAAATTATGGCTTCATCAGCCTCTTATCCTCTTTTTTTTGTGTGTACCCTGCTCACAACAGTAAACGGCCACCCAGATGGAAAAGTCCTTGACATCACTGTAATTTAGCCAGTTTATTGTCATCGAACCACTTCACCTGCGATGCACAAAATAAAAAAGTTTGACAGAGCTGGGATCAGTGTGCATGAAGTTGTTTGTGTTTGGAAACTCGCTATGTTTTCTAGGCAACTGTCATAACTGTTTTGCAGCATGGCATTCCGAGACTGAAGCGCTGTAAATCACATACGACTGCCTTCCTTCCAGTTATTCCCTTTATGCACATCGTCTCGCTTTAATTAGCCATCAATGCTCTTCCCCTTTAACCCTCTCCTCTTTGAACCTTGTCCTTTTTTGTCCTTTTCATTCCTCCATTGTCCTCAATCTCTTTTCAGGCGAGTCACTGCAGATAAAGGACATTTCTTTTTTTATTTTATCAGTTAATTTTAGGTTTTTTGACTTTTTGGTGTGTTTTTTTTCCCAGATGAATAGAAAGAAAGCATCCAAAGTAAACTTCTTTTGTTTTTGTAAGCGTTTCAATTACAAAAAATAAATTAAAGCCCAAAAATGACTTTTATTCATATCTATATTCTGAATTTTGATAATATTAAATCCTTAAAATTATATAGTGCTTTTTTGGACACTCAAAGTGCTTAAAACATTTTGGGGGAACATTCTCAACCACACCCAGTGTGCAGCATCAACCTGGATGACGAGACAGCAGCCACACACCACACACCAGCTGATTGGTGGAGAGGAAACAGAGAGATGAAGCCAATTATGATATGAGGAATGATGGACAGAGGCCAGTGGGCAATTTTGGCCAGAATGCCGAGGTTAAATCCCTACTTACAGGACATCCTGGGATTTTTAACAGCAACAGTTTAATGACTCATCTGAAGTACACCTGTCACTGAACAGTATAGAGTCCGCATTACTATACTGGAGCGTTAGGACCCACACAGACTGCATGTTAAGCACCCCCTGCTGGTGTCTCTAACACCACTTCTAGTAGCAACCTAGCATTCCCATGTGGTCTCCCATCCAGGTACTGACCAGGCGCAGCCCTGCTTAGACCATGTGAGAGAGAGAAGGTGGTTTATTTATTCATATTATTCATATCTTCTGAAAGTTTTTATGATGGTATAATGTTCCTACATAATAAACCTGATTAAATACATTTTATTTTCTAAAAATTATATATATATATTTTTTTCTAAGCAAAAATCTAAATTAAACAATTCTGAACCTGACTTAATCCAATGTTCAGATTTTTGTGCAAGAAATGTATGCAAATTAACTCATATTTAATGAAATAACGCTCTAAATAAAGTGTTTGCAAATCTGTAAATGTAAATTTAGAAATATGCTTGCAATTCTTAATGCAATCAATCATTCAACTGGGTTTTAACCATAGAGTGGTGAAAACTAGGGCTGGCGATATATATTGCCATACGAATATAATTTCACAAGATGACTGTTTGGAAAAAAGGAATCATTTTACATTGATTGAGATAACAGGGGAGGGGTAGGGGAGTGCATCTGCATAAAATTATAATAATATATAAAAAAATATATACACAAAATAGGGTGACAGTGGCTCAGTGGTTAACACTGTCGCCTCACAGGAAGAAGGTTGCTGGTTTGAGTCCCGGCTGGGCCAGTGGCCATTTCTGTGTGGAGTTTGCATGTTCTGCATGTGTTCGCGTGGGTTTCCTCCGGGTGCTCCGGATTCCCCCACAGTCTAAAGACATGTGGTATAGGTGAATTGAATAAACTAAATTGGCCATAGTGTATGTGTGTGAATGAGAGTGTATGGGTGTTTCCCAGTACTGGGTTGCAGCTGGAAGGGCATCCACTGTGTAAAACATATGTTGGATAAGTTGGCGGTTCATTCCGTTGTGGCCACCCCTGATGAATAAAGGCACTAAGCGAAGGAAAGTAAATGAATGGTTGAATGAATGAATGGATATACAGAATGAAATAAATTAAAGCACAGATAAAAACAATCTAACAAAGAAATAAATAAACACGTTATAGAAATAAACAGCACTTATCGTTTTTCCACTGGAGTCTAACAGTCCTGAGGTCCTAAAATTCAATAATAATGTAATGTAATGGCAAACTTGATAATTTCTTGTCTCTAAATTGTTTCAATTTACTTGAAGTCGCTTGAGATCCTGCGATGTGACTATTACAGATTCGCACACTGCAATCACAATGTTGAAATGATATATTGTGCAGCCCTTGTGAGAACTATTCTGTCTTTTTACCCTGCAGTGTCTTTCCTTCTTTCATTAATTTCTTTCAACCGACCTCCACATAAGTACTCTGTCTTTTCCCAAACTCAAATTGATATTTAAACGATCCCGTAAACTGTACTTCACCGTTTGTTTTTCAGGCTTTGGCCCTTTTTTCAGTCTCCTTTCCTCTTGCTTCATAGCCATGGAAACTAATGAGGACTGGAAAAGCAAACAGGTAACCCATGGCAACAAGGGGATTGAAAGATTCATTCTGGGGCGCCCTTTGAGCTGCCTGAAAAACCAGTGATAATAACAGACTCAGGCAGATCCGCAGACACCTCTGTTTTGCCACACTAATAAATGTCTCACACAAAGGATAACTGTGATGATCAAAACTGTTCTAAAAGACTATTTTAAATATTAAAGAACAGCAGAATACGTCACAACTATAATGCCTGTGATGATTTCATTGGAATACATTCATTCATTTTCTTTTGGCTTAGTCCCTTATTTATCAGAGGTCGCCACAGCGGAATGAACTGCCAACTATTCCAGCGTATGTTTTACTCAGTGGAAGCCCTTCCAGCCACAACCGGGCTACTGGGAAACACCCATACACTCTTGCATCCACACACACACACACACACTCATACACTGCAGTCAATCTAGTTCATCCAATTCACCTAATGCACATGTCTTTGGACTGTGGGGGAAACTGCAGAAAACCCACACCAATGCAGAGAGAACATGCAAACTCCATACAGAAACACCAACTGGCTCAGCTGAGACTTGAACCAGCGACCTTCTTGCTGTGAGGCGACAGTGCTAACTACTGAGCCACTATGCTGCCGTTCATTTGAATGATAGTTTATTAATGAATCACTTTAATAATGATTTTCCTTTCAGCTGATGAATCTTAAAGCATAATCTCTTTAAATGATAAACCTAAAAAGTTTGGGCATCTAAAGCATCAGATGGCGAAACTAGGAGCTTAGCAGACATCTTAAAAGTGGGGGGACAGCAGATACAAAAATGTATGTTTATATTATTATTAGTCACCTATTTTCTAAATTGTCTGTCTCTAAAAGTGAGGGGGATATATCCCCCCATCCCCTGGGTTGCTACGCCCCTGGTCAACACTAACAAGCAAGTTGTCATGTGGATGTAAATAGAAGTATCGTTATATTTAGAGTTATGTTTCCTAGTGTAAACATGCCTTAATTATTTTAAGTTTATAAGTTATAAGTTATTATTATAAATTGTAAGTTCTCTAAACTGCATTTAGGTATATTAAAATGCATCATTTGTATCATATATATATAAAAAAACAAGATTTTTAAAGGGCACCTATGATAAAAGATCTTTTGTAAGCTGTTTGGACAGAACTGTGTGTGGGTATAGTGTGTCCACAGTCATGTTGAAGTGATATAAACACAGCAAGTCTCTTTTTTAAATTTCTTGACGTTAAAATGGGACCCAAATCCTAGTGATTTTGACAGATGCCATGTTTCTATAATAACTTGTATAAACATGTCCACAGAAATTGTTTTTGGAAATAAACTGGGATTAAAATATCTGTTCCAACTCTCTGTGATTTTTATAAGTTTAAAATGTTTTAAAAACAGAGCATGTTTGTAATAAAGACAGTTAAATCGCTATTTAATTCTTATCTGCTATATTCACCAAGGCTGCATGGTGTAAGTAAACACGCATATAGTATGGGTGTGTATGTGTGTGTGTATGTGTGTGTGTGTGTGTGTGTGTGTGTGTGTACTGTGAAAGGCATTTGTGTGTGACTAATCATTTCAGAAAGGCTTGAATAAACTCCATCACAAATACATGAAATAATCTTACTTGCACTGTAAAAAATCCAACATATGTTTGAGCTCAGAGTTGAATTTACTCATAAAAATGATTTAACCGCACGTTTGCAAAATTTAGTTGAGGAGACTTAAATTTAGATTTCTTCATATCTTCAAAAAATAAAGAGTTGAGTTAACTTAAAATTTTAAAGCAACCGGATGCAAAGAAATTGAGTTTATTAAGCTTCAGTGTTTGTTTGAAGTTTTGCCAAATTATTCCGTAAAGTATATTTGACCTAACCAGCATTTCCGTTCAACCTAAAAAATTAATTTGGCACAACGTCAACCACTGAAGCTTAATAAACTCAAAACTACTTTGTAGCCGGTTGCTTTAAAATTTTAAGTTAACTCAACTTTTTATTTTTTACAGTGTGGTATTTTTGACTAACGAGCTGTATTTCAGCTTCATCGGAGTCTGTCTCTATCACTGACTGCTGTTTATCTGACGTAATGCAGGAAAAGCAGACATGCATGCGGGAACGGTGGGCGGGGAGAAGCAGCTTATTTGGATTTAAAGCCACAGGCTACAAAACCAGCCACAATGTATTCAGACACCAATTGGACAAATTCTGGAGGCTTTAAGAAATGATCTAATGGTTATTTTAAGCTGAAAATTTACAGACACTTTCTGGAGACAACAAAGGCTTACATCTTATACAAGGGGTAAAATAAGTGCCCTTTAATGTCAATGTATCTGTCCTGTTGTGTTCTCTTTTTGTCAAGTTAGATTATTTTCATTATTAAACAGTGGTGAAATAGCAAACTAGCATCACCAGACAGGCTCTCAGATGGAACCCCCAAGGGAACCGGAAGAGAGGCCGTACAAGAAACACCTGGCAATGCAACCTCGAGGCAGACATCACAAGGATGGGTTACACCTGGAGACAAGTAGAAAGAATGGCCCAGAACAGATACCTCTGGAGATTACCTTTGGCGGCCCATACCATGGGGAAGAGGGCACAAGTAAATAAGTAAGGAGTAACAAAGGTTTTGTCTAAATATAGGACAAAATTATTAGCCTTCCTGTGATTTTATTATTATTATTATTTTTAATATTTTCCAAATGATGTTTAACAGAGCAATGATTTTTTTCACAGTATTTCCTATAATATTTTTCTCTTCCGGAGAAAGTCTTGTTTGTTTTATTTGGGTTAGAATAAAAGCAGCTTTTTTAAAAAAATTTTTTTATTATTTTAAGGTCGATATTACTAATCCCCTTTCTTTTTCAATTGTCTACAGAACAAAACATTACCTAATTACCCAAACTTACCTAATTAACCTAATTAACCTAATTAAGACCTTAAATTGCACTTTAAGCTGAAAAACAATCTTAAAAAAATCTACTAAAATATTATGTGCTGTCATTCATTCATTCATTTTCTTTTCGGCTTAGTCCCTTTACTAATCCGGGGTCGCCACAGCGGAATGAATCGCCAACTTATCCAGCATGTGTTTTACGGAGCGGATGCCCTTCCAGCTGCAACCCATCTTTGGGAAACATCTACACACACTCATTCACACACATACACTACGCACAATTTAGCTTACCCGATCCACCTATAGCGCATGTCTATGGACTTGTGGAGGAAACTGGACGAGAAACCCACACAACCACGGGAAGAACATGCAAACACCAGAAATGCCAACTGACCCAGCCAAGGCTCGAACCAGCGACCTTCTTGCTCTCATCATAGCAAATATAAAAATAATCAGTTGTTAGAAATTAGTTTTACTAATTAATATGTTTAGAAATTTATTTTAAAAAATCTTCTCTCCATTAAACAGAACTTGGGGGGAAAACATGTATATAATAAAATAAAAAATATAAATGTCCTTTTCTTTAATAAAATATTACAATTTAAAAAATATTTAAAAATTAGGCATCACAAACAGCTGTATTTTTGGACAAAGTAACAGAAAATTGAGCAGAACATCACTTGTACATATGATTTATTGCACAGGTTTTTGATTTCTGTTTGTAAGCTTTCATAATGCTCAGACCATTTGAGCCAGCATTCCCTTCTAACAACAAACAAGCTTCTCAGACTTTAAAAAAAAGCTTTAATGTTGATGGAACAAACACAGATCACGTCTGACAGAGGCCAATCTGGAGGGACCCAAGCTCGACACATGCTCGTAAAAAAGTGAGGTTAGGGCTGGCATAGAAAACTCTGTGGAGGCTGTAGCGTGACAGTCTGTACAGCATTCCAGATGTGCCTTCGATATCCTTACATCCGTTTCGTGAACTATACAGTCACTAGTGTTTTCTCACCATTTGTATAATAAAAGAATAACTGAATCTCTTTCCCTTTAGCCTGTTTTCTCTTTCTATTCAACAACTGTTTAGATCAGCATTGGTTAGAGACACAGACACAGTAACGAAGTCAGCAGGAAAAGCTATAGCAGTCAGTCAGCGTGTCTAAAAACAGTCTCAAACAGTTTGGCTCTCAACATTCGGCCTTTTTTTCCCTCAGTCCAGCTCAATCACAGTTTATTTCACAGAACTTGATCCTCCTGCAGCTGCGTGTATCAATGCTGAACGCTAATGCGTATCAGAAAAGCACCACGTGTAAAACTTTCCAACTTCAGTCAGTTGCCAGATTGCTTCGTATCCAATCAAGTGACTCTGGACACAACAAAATAGACCATTTTCTCTATAAGTCAGGGCCAATACTCCTATATTTACCCCGGTTATTGCAAATAGCCCAATTGTTCCTCCGTGTATTGATGCTGACCTTTTTTTTTTTTTTTTTTAATACAATGCTTTGGTAACAAAATGAGATGAGATGTCAAGTGAATCTAAGGAAATGTATGGTTTAAACATGAATTCCAGCACAGTGCTTCAGATTTTAATAAGTAGGTATATACTCAATATTTGACAAGCGTATTACAGTTTGTAAAAATGACCAATGGTAATATCCTGCTACTTCTGTAAATTTTTGTCAAATTCTGATGTCCTGAACTGAAAATACTGAATGAATCAAATATGGAAATGAGATCAGAAAACAAGCATTTTGCCATCGTGGGATTTTACCATATTATTTATATACACACTCAGATTTATTCTTATTTACACTGTATTATTTACAGTACAGTTATATACTGTATTTATTATACTGTAAAAATATCTGTAAATTATCCATTTCCATCCCCTAAAGCTAAACAATCTGCAGTGAGTAAGTCAAATAATCTTGTTCATGCTAGAAATACATTTATTGTGCTTATTCCATTTGCGGATTATTTTGCTTGTTCATTCATTCATTTTCTTGTCGGCTTAGTCCCTTTATTAATCCGGGGTCGCCACAGCGGAACGAACCGCCAACTTATCCAGCATTTGTTTTACGCAGCGTTTTTACCTTTTTGCTGTGAGGCGAACGTGCTACTCACTACGCCACCGTGGCGCCCCTATTTTGCTTGTTTCAAGACAAAAACTCACTTGTGACTTTTTTTCCAGAAGCAAAACAGTATTTCTTTACTTGTCTAGAAAATGCTAATTATTTTGAGGTAGAAACAGGACCACCAGTAGAATTCGCTTTCAGTAGTGTATGAAAACTTCACTTCACAGTGTCATCATTTCCAGTGTTAGGGGTAATGCATTACCCAAGTTATGTAGTAATAATACCCGAGTTATGTAGTAATAATACTTTTCTAAATAGCGAGTAAAGTAACACATTACTTTTAAGAATTGAGTAATATTTGAGTTACTTTAAAAAATTACTTTTTAGTGTAATTAATCAGCTTTTTAAAATGATCGTAGTCACGTTGAATCTCGCACCAGGGGTGCCCAAATGTTTTCTTATGAAAGGCCAAAAACCAAACTTGACTGAGGGGGGTGGGCCGAAGGTATATATTGTTATACATTTAAACGATTACATTATTACTAATAAACTGTTACATTAAAGATGCCATGAAAATTTCCTAGTTTATTAATATGAAAAAATAAATTTAAATAAATAATTTAATCTTATTAATAATGATAAGTCATTAAAAACATTTATAACACAATAGGATTCAATGCTAAATACACAAGTCAAGCTGAACCTTTCTTTGCCTTGACTTGCTCGTCAATATCTTGTGTACTGTCCTCTATCTTCAAGTGACAGTACTTACATTTTTAAAAATCTGATTCATGCACAACATTTAATAGAAACGTTGCATTTCAGTTGACTTTTTTGTAGCTCAACAATTAAACAAACAAACAAAAGGTTACGATAAATTAGAAATGATGATCTCTGTTGAAGGCATCTGGCACAAACATCATTCTAAATCTCTTCTCAGATGGGGTAGCAGGCCAGATTAAAGGTTACCATGGGCCAACTTTGGCCCGCGTGCCCTACTTTGGGCATCTCTGCTTTAAACTTTCATTAATCTGTATATATGGCATATAGCTCGAGGGTCAGGAAGTTGTCAGAAGATAAGATTATCCTACATTATTACTTTTTGATGTGTTTTTTTAGATAAATGAAGGTGTAGGTTGTGCTGTGCATGGTTAATTGCAGAGCTCCTTTATTTAAAAAAGAAGAAAAATCCTGCAAGTTCTGAAACAGATCAACCCTCAGCCAGGTCAAAAAAATGAACGCAAATGTAACTCAAAAGTAACCTATCGCATTACTTAACATAAATTGTAACTAAGTAATGTAAGTCATACCTGTCAACCCTCCCGTATTTCCCGGGATTCTCCCGTATTTGACAGTTCTATCCCGCTATCATCCCGTAAAGGTGTTTTCCCGTATTTCTCCTGTATTTTCAGTCGTTCTCCGACGGGTGTCAATAAACATTAAAGAGCCGATCCTCCCTAATCACAACCCATACCGCCGTACCACTAGGGGCCGCCCCTTGCTCTTAAATGTGAATCTGTTCTGTGCTTTCGTTTTATTTAGACATGAAACAATCTGAAATAAACATAAAAACGGCAGGATTCCCTTTCCTTTTTATTGCAGGTGCCGTCGTTCCTCCTCTGCAATCCTCAAAACTGTTATATAGAGGTGCGTGACTGTCAGCTGAAGCGTCCGTAGTGATAAATAGACGCTGTTTCCCAAACGGATTCTGTACACTCGATTAGAAGCAGAGCGAAAGTGGATACTGGGTTTTGGGTGTGTTTGAACAGATATATACACATAATTAATAATAATAACATCTAAAGATATCGATCTTGATGGGGTTTTTTTTCAAACACAACTAATTTTGTCCTAAATGAGCATAAAACATTAGGAAAGCAATCAAATGCCCTCATTATAACGATAGATGTAAACTTCTGTTATTTATAACAGAGACACCTCTTTTATTGAACGTAATCAAACAAAAAATCTAAATAAATGAGATTCATTCACTGCTCTTTATTCAGAATGTGTAAGATAAACAGTGAAGAATAGATTAATAAGATTTGATAACTTGATTCTATTTCTTTATAATAGCTAATTTTAGTAAGCTAATCTGTTTGCTGATGTAATCTATTAGATTTTCTTTTGTAAATAATACTATTAAAAAGTATTACTGACCGTTTAACTGTTTATTTACATTGAAACAGCTGGGAATATATGGGGATATATTGGGGGGGGGGGGGGGGGGGGGGGGGGGGGGTTTAATCCCTTATTTTCACATCCCTACGTTGACAGGTATGATGTAACCAGTTACTTTTTTGGGAAGTAACCCACTACTTTCTAAAGTAACTTTTCTCAACACTACACATTTCACAAACAGCAGCTACTGTATACCTCAGGATAAAAACATACGTTATTAGGATTAAATACTAAAGCACTTTTTTAAACACACACTCTTACCTGCGACTCTGACGACTGCCCTCTCGGCGGGGTCCAGCACTGAGTCCTGACTCTTGCGTTTGCGCCTTTCATGTTTGGATAAGTTCCATGGCAGAGTGTCCCCTTTGGGCCCGGCTGTGCTGTGGGCGCAGGGCGACAGAGAGCCCCCGGACCTCTCACTGCGGAAGGAACGCTCGCTCACACACGAACGCTCGCTCAGGCTTTCCTCGTCCGAGGAAGACATCTCACCGGGGAGCTGGGAGGGTAAAACGGGAAACAGAAATAAGGTCAAGACGAAAACAGAAGCGTGTAAGAGACTCCGTAATGTGGGAGTTGTATAATTCATCACCCACAGGGCAACATACTACTACGTTAAACCAGAGTAGGGCAACGTTACATTTAAGATATTTGATTCATTCTGTGGGGCGACACGGTGGCGCAGTAGGTAGTGTTGTCGCCTCACAGCAAGAAGGTCGCTGGTTTGAGCCTCGGCTGGGTCAGTTGGCATTGCTGTGTGGAGTTTGCATGTTCTCCCCGTGTTCGCGTGGGGTTCCTCTGGTTTCCCCCACAGTCCAAAGACATGTGGTATAGGTAAATTGGGAAAGCTAAATTGTCCGTAGTGTATGTGTGTGAATGAGAATGTATGGATGTTTCCCAGAGATGGGTTGCGGCTGGAAGGGCATCTGCTGCGTAACAAATGGTGGATAAGTTGGCGGTTCATTCCGCTGTGGCAACCCCGGATTAATAAAGGGACTAAGCTGACAAGAAAATGAATGAATGAATTCATTCTGTGATATACAGTAAAAGCAATAGTTATTTAGACAACAAATGAGCAATCCCATGGTTATGGATGTGACATTTGCAGTAAAATATTTTTTTAAATTCACAGAGATGTATATGTTAATATTATATTGAAATATCAGGGGTGACACGGTGGCTCAGTGGTTAGCAAAGCAAAAAGATCACTGGTTCAAAGTCCCGGCTGGGTCAGTTGGCACTTCTGTCTGGAGTTTGCTCTCCACGTGTTTGTGTGGATTTCCTCAGGGTGCACGGGTTAATGTTGTGTCTTTATTTTTCAAACAAACTTATGAAGTTTTTGACCAAAATTAGGTTCATTGTAATAATAAAAAAATATTTCAAATAATAAAAAAACATTTAATTAAAGAAAGTCATTGATAAAAAAAAATTTGCACTGCAAAAAATAAACTATCGCCATTTTATGTAGTCACCACCAGATGTTTCATTGTGAACTCATTCATTTTGCTTTCTGTTCTATCATTTTTTGCAGATCTAAAATCTTTGCTTGCGAGTTGAAAAGTTTTGCGAGTTCTGGGCGGTATCTTCTACTTACTTACATAGTTACTTAAGTTACTATGTACTTAATTTTTCACTAAAACTCAATATGTTTGATTGAATAAAAAAGAAACAAATCTAACGCCACAGTAAACAGGCATCGCACATGTGCTACTAAAATAACTTACGGCACAGAAAAATTATAGATTTTACCATTATTACAGTGTCAATATTTTTTTATATCGCTAGGCCCACACAGAATCTGAACGTGCAAAACTCCACAGATTTTTTTAGCCTATCACTGTGTATTGACGTACTTGTGTAAATGTGTGTAAATTCATATTTATTCAGTTTTTAAATTTCAGTAATGTTACTGACTAAAATGTTCAATTGATTTATTTACAATAATATTTTCTGTCTTTTAGTAGATATATTATCCGAGAGACTTGCTTTGTTTACCAAAAAAGTGGATCTATTTAGATCTGCATTGCAAACATTAAATAAAAGTTTAAAAAGTATTATTTTTTATTTCATATGAAGATTTTAGTTACGATACTCCTAAAATCATTCTGCATAAATCCGCAGATTTTTTCTAAAATTCTACGCAGAAATAGCAAACAATACCACAGATTCTGTCTGGCCCAGATATCACCCATCCCGACTGTAATATTCATTATATAAATAAATACAGTAAATTATTGTCTAAAAAGATACATAATTGTCAATTTGGCGTCACGGTGGCGCAGTGGGTATAATAATCGCCTCACAACAAGAAGGTCGCCGGTTCAAGCCTGGGCTGGGTCAGTTGGCATTTCTGTGTGGAGTCTGCATGTTCTCCCCGTGTTTGCGTGGGTTTCCTCTAGGTGCTCCGGGCTCCCCCACAAGTATAAAGACAGGTGCTATTCAGTAGATGAATTGGGTAAGCTAAATTGTCCGTAGTGTATGTGTCTGAATGCGTGTGTATGGGTGTTTTCCAGTACTGGGTTGCAGCTGGAAGGGCATCCGCTGCGTAAAACATATGCTGGATAAGTTGGCGGTTCATTCCGCTGTGGCGACTCCAGATTAATAAAAGGAATAGGCCGACAAGAAAATGAATGAATGAATGAATGACAGCACATAATATTTTACTAGATGTTTTTCAAGATTATTTTTCAGCTTAAAGTGCAATTTAAAGTCTTAATTAGGTTAATTAGGTAAGTTTGGGTAATTAGGCACGTCATTATAACAATGTTTTGTTCTGTAGACAATCGAAAAAGAAAGGGGATTAGTAATATCCACCTTAAAATAGTTTTTTAAGGGACTAAGCCGAAAAGAAAATGAAAGAAGGAGTAATTGTGAATTTCTTCTTCTTTAAACATGCTTAGTCACAGGCCTTAATAACACATTGAAATGATAAACCTTCACTCTATTATGGTTAAACGTTGCCAAAAAATCCTTACTCCTTGCTATTATGTCAAAGCTGAACCTGTCCATCATGTGCGAAACTGACACTCTATTTGCAAGAACATATAAATTGACTGCAGTAAAATGAAAGTAAAACAGATAAAAACTGACGCTTCAGGTAAACCCCGCTGACTCACTTCAGCAATGATGATGATGAGAAGGTAAAGAGTCAGGAGGATCGAACTCTCTTTTCAGTCACAGTGCTATTAAAACAGGCCTTGATCAGTATTGGACATTGCATTCGGCTGGGCCAGACCTCTCTGATGTGCATTCCTCTGTGATCAGCTGGAAGAAATGGGGCCCTTGGGGGCTCGGGTGGGTTCCTGTCCGTCACATTACTCCACACCAGCTGAACTCATCAATACAAGTGAGCTCAATGCAAACCGACGGGCGATGTGGGAGAGATCTCCACTCAAAATGATTTATGTTGTTTAAATATACACTAAAACTCTTAATGTTTGGTCAATGGGAAATAAAGGGGTTTAAGATGATGTAAAAAAAAAACATGGAATCCATTAAATTCCTGCAAATAAATGACTATTTTTTTTATATAAATGACATTTTTTAAAGACTTTATGGCCTTACTTTATTTTAAGGTACAATTCTCCCTATTATCAAACCATTAACTATGAGTTTAGGTGAACAAACTTAGATTTTGCTACCTATAATGTATCATAATTATTAAGGTAGTCGTTAGGTTTAGATATTGGTTTGTATTAGGAATGTAGAATAAAATCAAGCAAAATGTGTATTTATAAGTAATAATAAACAGCCAATATCTTAATAATATCCAGGGCCAGTTGGAATCTGCGGACAATTTTTACTATTTCTGCGGAGTATTTTGTTAAAAATCTGCGGAATTATGCAGAATGACTTTAGGAGTATCATAACTAAAAATGTAGGCTAATAAATGAAATAAAAAGTAATACCTTTTTAATCTTTATTTAATGTTTATAATGCAAATCCAATTAGATCCACTTTATTTGGTAAACAAAACAAGTCTCTCATATAAAATCTTTAATAAAAGACATAAAATAGAACTTTACAAACTCCAGTACTTTACAAATCATGTGAATATTTTCATATTAATCAATATTTTTACTGAAATTAATTTGAAGACTGATTAAATATATTTGAACATACATTTACTCAAGTAAATAAACAGAATCAACGATTAGCTAAAATTCTGCGGAAATCTGCGGAATTCTGCGCGCACAGATTCCGTGTGGCCCTAATAATATTCTAAATATCTTAATACGCCACTAGTTCATAATGAGAATTGGTACTTTAACTAAATTGTTACTAAAGTGTGACTTTTTTTTGCTTTAATGTTTCTGGAAATGTGGTTTGACCATGCAGAGCCGTTGTCAGGGGAGACAACTAGGAATGTTGTCCCAGGCTGTGATCAGTGTTTTTTCAATGGTATAGACTATGAATTGAGCAGAGGGGTGAGGGGACTTATATACACACACACGCACATACACATACACACAGCGAGAGGGAAAATCCTCCTAAGCAGCAATCTGGGGGTAGCCATAAATATATAATAGCATTTTTGTTTTTTGTGATATCTGGTTAGCAGGTACACAGGAGATTTCAGGCAACTAAACATAGATGTCAAGAACAGGGATCAAAATACCAACAACATAAATCTAAATAAGAACTAACAAGACATAGAATAAAACCAGGGGTGTTTATATGTTCAATTCTATATACCGGACTGAAAGGATGAATCAATGAGGAACAGGTGAACGCAGTAGGTTGCTATGGGAACACATGATCACGTATTAGGAAACTGGATCAAGCAAAACCAACAAAGGTAGATTAAGCTAAACCAAAACAAAATATGAACATGACAGTTTCACAAATAACATCATTTTTTATTCATTTATTTACATATTATTTACATGACATGGTTTTTCAATATTATTTTTAAATATTCCCTCTAAAAAAGGTAAGTGGTACTGGTTTTCATTTATACTTATGCATGTTTTAAAAAATGTTAATGTATATATATATATA
>CAIGQQ010000001.1:9727391-9744652 GCA_903798035.1 Danio albolineatus | reverse complement strand
TATATATATTTGCTAAAATGGTCAGATGTTTTGGCATTATTGAGAAGGGTATAACCAGAGGTCTGAGCCAGCTTCAAGTGGGCCGAGCAAACCTCCTGAAATTTTCATTAATTTAATGTCTTGTACATGACACTGAGTCCAACCTAAAGTGTATTATACATGTCTAAACCTAGCACAACCCTAAACCCAACAGGTTACTGTGAGGTTGTGTTTCATTAAACTCTACACCTACCTCAACCCTAAATCTAACCTCACAGTAACCTGATGTTTAATGAAGGTCTACTACACTTACACCAACCCTAAACCCAGCCCACATGCAGTGTAATCCCTCCCAATTGGAGGTCACCAGGCTGCAGCAATACATACTTGGCATCTTTTGCTTAAATTCTTGTGTTTTGCTGTAAAAACCTTTTATATATTTATTTCAAAAACCGTTAGACCTGCAAAAAGCCTTGAGAGATCGATCTATGACAACCGTTTTTTTAACCCATGCAATTATTTACTCAAACACTCCCAAATACGTTTAAGAGTATTAACCAAACAGTTTTGGTGATCATTGACTTCCTTTGTATCTCATAATATCTTGCATAATCTTCTACACCCTTAAGACTTGTATTAGATATTTCCACTAAAATAATGCATGTATACAACAACAACTACATGGAATCAATAAATTTATTGTATATTAAACAATGTTGATACAGCAATAGCATTATAATACATGAATGAGGAATCAACTGTGCAACAATATGACAGTGTTGAAGATGACTGTTTGTTGGGTCTGCGGTGTCTGGGTTCAGGACAGGGGCTCCTCGTTGCCTGTGTGGTGTGGAGGAGGTGTGTAAGTGCCCTCTTTAATCATCTTGTCCTTCTGCTTACGGATCTCATACATGCGCTTATTCTGTAAGGAGTTATCATAATTTTAGCAACATACAGCAATAAGTGATTAAACATTGTATGCAAATAATAAATGCATATATACACACACGACATGAAAATAAGACCACAACACTTCACACTGTAAAGCTCAACAGGGTAAATTCACATTCTAAACATGGGTCTATTACAACGGCAACATCCCGCTCTCCCTCATGAAGCTGATACCGAAGTAACTGAAACTGCAATTCATGAAAATTCCGCTAGGACTGGATCCAAAATAGAGCACATTTCAATTGACCCCACTGTTAAATTGTCAAACTTTACAGCTGAAAAAAAGGTGTTTACAGTCTGGCACAAAAACGATTTTTGTACGGGGCATCATCTCTATAGTATTTCGAACATTGATTGGACACCCCGATTCAACCTAGGAGTGAAGGTTATAGGACAGGGATCACCAAACTTGTTCCTGGAGGTCCGGTGTCCTGCAGATTTTAGCTCCAACCCTAATCAAACACACCTGAACAAGCTAATTAAGCTCTCACTAGGTATACTTGAAACATCCAGGCAGGTGTTTTGAGACAAGTTGGAGCTAAACCCTGCAGGACACCGGACCTCCAGGACCGAGATTGGTGATCCCTGTTATAGGATAATGAATGAGAATCGAGGAAATGGAGGGAGGGTGGGTTCGAGAGAATGAGAAGAACAGTGCTAGAGGGCTGGTCTGCCTTAAATAAGTTTTAGGGAGTAGGTGATTGGTTAAGGAGACAAAGTGAGGTGTGGCCGCCACCGATCCTTTGTTAACAAGTTAACTCCATTAGCTAAAATTACCCTTCATAACAATTGTGAGGGGGTGAATTTTTCATTTATATTGAGTTATATTAAGTCTGCATAAATAAGGGCAGGGCTTAATTTGTGCTGGAACATGCCGGATCCAGATCCGGCACCTCAGAAATCTGATCTGGCAACTCATTTTACTGATCCCCCTCCTCAACCACCCACCACCCCTGTTCGCTGGTCACTTTGACTTTATTCCGCGACTCCCCAATCCTCTTCACTTACGTTTGTGATGCCCCTCGCCCCGCTCTTCACTTTTGTCTGCGACACCTCTCCATTCTCTGGTAACATGCCGGACCAATTACCCCGATCTGTTCCGGGACCTCGCAATTCACATATTAAGCACAGATTAAGGGCGTGGCCACTTGAGTGACAGCTAGGTCTCACTGGTTGCCGTCACGTCACCTCAGCTGATTCCGGCTGATTAGCCGTTGAACTCGGCATATACATCATATTTTTGTTTTGTTGTATGTGGTTTTACACAATCAGTTGCCTTTTGGAATTATTTCCTACAAATATTAGATAATATGGCATGTTGCGTATTTAATTGTGCTTACAAAACATTCAAGTGGCCTCCATTTCCCAGAGGAGTGAAATTATATACTATAAGGTATTTGTTTTAGTTACGATAATTTATCATTTATAATTTTCTTTAGAGCTGTAATGCACTCCAGAATCTGACAGATTGATTAGCTTTAGGCTATTCACCTTCTTCTTCGTGTACGAGTGGGCCCAGCCATTTGAATCTTTTTGGCTCAAGACTTGCGGTCTCATTCATTTTCATTCATTTTATATGTTAAAAACACGTTCATTCTGCTGCTAGATGTTGAAAACTGATATTTTCTTATTATATTATTTTGCTTTGTGTGTATAGTCATGCAAACACTTGTTTGTAGAGCGAGTAGTTTGACCGTTTTCTGCGGTTTATTATACCTAGTCATTTCTCCCATAGGCAACTGAATTGTAAGTTCTAAAACAATCGCAAAAATGAGCGCACTTCTGCATTGAAGTATAAGGTAAATAAAACAGTCATCTGAAACGTTGTCATCCAGTGTTATGCCTGAATTTCATGAATAGCCTTGCATTTAATAACACAGACTATAAATGAAGTATTTCTACAAGTATCCTGTAGAAAAACAACATAATATTAATGCTTAGTGGCTCAATGTATTACAACAGTGTTTTTAAAAGACTAAACACTTTTATGATATAGTACACAACCAAGCACATGTGGTCAGTACACAAACGAGTCGCAGGTAATGAAGTATTAAGCGTCTAAGCAAAATGCTAGCAGGAGTCTGTAGATTTGCCACCTATTTGCCCTTTTTCTGTTACCCCCGGTTGGCACAATGAAGCGCGAACAAAGGCCCCGTTTACACTGCCAGTTAAATGTGAACC
Organism: Danio albolineatus; assembly: GCA_903798035.1. Taxonomy (NCBI): domain Eukaryota; kingdom Metazoa; phylum Chordata; class Actinopteri; order Cypriniformes; family Danionidae; genus Danio; species Danio albolineatus. Next base: position 9,741,541 of record CAIGQQ010000001.1, on the reverse strand, counting down.
AATTCTGATTTTTTGCTCATATGTGACACAGATCGGATCTGTTCTATGACCGTGTAAACGTGAAAAAAAACCATGCATTCGGATATTCAGAGATCAGTTTCAGGCGTCCCTCAAATGTGGAAATAAATCAGTTATAAATCTGATATGTGACAATGCGACAGTCATGTAAACAGGCAGATCAGATTTATTGATGCATTCCGTTTTGTACGTCATTAAACTTGCGACAACGTGGCATTTCTCTGCAGTTTAATGACGTAGAAGGAAGAGAGTGTGTGGTGATGACGACATGGTAAAGGAAAACATGGAAGGAAACATGGAGGAAGAAAGTGGTCGGTGGTCGATGGCACAAGTTACCTGCCTTCTTGCTATGGGAGATGAGTCAGTGGAGGACACCATATATAAACCATAGGCGCAAGCTGCGATGATGGACCTTTCCCTCCTCCTCCACCTCAAAATCATTTTAAAGTTGGGCGACCTTCCCATATTTCGCAAAGCTAAAAGCAAGACAATTTCTTCCATCGTGGCTAGTGTTGCGCAGATGCTAGAACCCGCCTGTACGCATGCACAACATAGTAAATTGTATGGCAAGTGTAAACTCATGAATCGGATATGGGTCACAATTAAAAGAACGAGTAAGCGGACGGGCAACAAATCGGAATTGGGCATTAAGACCTGACAGTGTAAACGGGGAAAAAAAATGTCAATGTCACGACCACTTGTAGCTTCATTTGCACTCTTCAGAAACCTATTGGTGATGTCACGGATACTACGTTGACATTTTTTACAGTCTATGGTCTATTGTCAGACATCAGTTGAAGCAAAACTCTAAATATAATTCTCCCACATTTCCATCCTCATGTGCTTTTAAATCCATATGAATTTCTGTATTCATTTGTACACAAAGGAGGATATTTTGAAGTAAGCAGAAAGCCTGTAACCATTGACTTCCACATTAGGAAAAACAAATACTATGGAAGTCAATGCTCACAAGTTCCAAGCTTTCTTCAAAAGACCTTCCTTTGTGTTCAAATGAATTGAAACAGTCAAACAGCTTTAAGAATAAGTAAAGGGTGAGTAAATGATGACTATTTTTTTTTTGTGCATGAACTTTAAATACATGACTTCTTTCTGATTGTACTTACAGTCTTCATGCGGTGCATGCACTCGTAGAAGTCTTCCCACTCAATGTTGCACTCTTTAATGGCCCGGGTCTGGCCGATGCCGTGGGAGCACTCGATCCACTCTTTCTCAAAGGCATGGCAGCGAGACGCCCTCTTGTAAGGCTGCTCGCCACTCTGAGCCAACAGCCACTTGTCCACATTGATGCCCAACTTTGACTGGAGGTCAATGAACGGCATGATTCTAGAAAGCCAGTAGAGATGCTTTATGTGAAATCCAATAGTGCAGACAAGCTTTTTTTCCACCCAAAATGATAATATGCTTTTAATTTACTCATACCCAAGCCATCCAAGAAGTAGGCGAGCAGTACATTAGATTAAATAAATGATGGATTTTTCATTTTTGGCTGAAATCACGTTTATTGGGTAATCTTATAATAAGTTTATGGCCACTAGAGAATTAAAAAATAAAAATAAACTCAAAAGTTAGAAAATAAATTTAAAACCTGAGGCTCCAGGTGAAACACTTATAGGTCTTATGAATGTAAACTCAGTTTTGTTCAACAAATTATTACACTATTATTTTTAATCTAAAACCTTGTAATCCAGAGGATGTTCATAATCGTGTAGCACAAGCTTCTTGTCATATAATAACAAATATGCAGGGGCAAACACTGATGCTGATTGTTTGCCGCATTGAGTATAAGCACAAGCTTCATGTTAATGAAAGTACATTTGTTAACATTTGTATGCATGTCTTTATGCAACATGAAGCTCACATGCCATAATTTATGATTTAACACAACATCAATAACAGTAGCTATATGAGCAATTCCATGCAAAGTCAACCTTGCTATGAAAAAAGTTTTCACCAAAATACAGAAACCGTTTCTAAGTTTTTTGTGTAAGCAAGTATTTTACAGTACTTTAGAAACAATCTCAAAAATATCTCAATGCTTTCAAGCCGTTATATTTGATTTATATTTAAGTCACAAAAGTGGTAATTTCACATCCATCACATCCATAAAGACACTTTTTTCCTCCTAAATGCAAAAAAATTTAAGTAAAATAAAACCAATCACTTTCGTTCTATAGAGAGCGGACTCTTATCCTTTTGATTGTGATCATTTCTTTTGAGTTGTGCAGTTTTTTTTCAAAGAATTGCTACAAATATGTCGTATACTGTAAACTCGCAGACTTTTTTTTGGTCGCATTCATGTTTATTTTCCTCGTTTGAAGTACAAAACATGTTTACAGATTGATATTTTTCTGGTCCCTTAACTCTGTGGTCAGTTGTTCTGGAAAATATAAACAGATGTTTCAATTTAATGTTACTATATACTTTCTATGTAAATTTATGTTCTGAGATTTTACAGCAAATGTCACATCTATAATGCTGGATTTGCTCATATATACTTTCAATATTTAAACAGAATAATTTCAATAAAACTATTTACAAAAATGTACCAGTTTTGTTTGAAAAACAACAACTCATCATTCAAAATTATACATTAAAAATACGTCAATAAAACAATAATAATTTTATTAAAAAATGTTTGATAAAGGTTCCTTAATAAAGATACTAATGCATATAATAATTCGTTTCTTGGACTTCATAAAACCTCAATGCATCCTCAACATCCAAGGATATTGTCTAACCTAAAACCACAGATTCAGCTAAAAAAAACTCCTTAATGTTACAGTTTTACGAGTTTTGATGGCTTGAGTACATTTTAGTTTTAAATTAAGATTTGATGTTATGTATATATAGTATATTACATGTATTCTGTGCATGATGTAAACTAATGTAACTTATTTAATTATTAAAATTACAACAACACCTGGACACATTCAGAATCTAGCGTTAAACTAACCTTAGCGATCTATTTAAGTCATGTAATTATTTGGAATCAGAAACAGCTATGCTATTTAACATTGGAACCTTGTATGCTTTACCAGGCCAAAATGTATTGATAATCGTACTTTTGCTACTGTTAGCATGATAGCCTAACGGGAAGGCTGATAAAGAAACAGTGTTTATTCTAATCAAATGTAATCACAGCCACAGGTTTACATGAGTGCTAGTAAATGTATTGATGGCATATACATGATACAAAAGCTGTCAAATTGTAAATACAAACACTGACCGTCCTGTTCGGAGTCACTTTAACCTTCCACAGGCCCACAGTTCACTCACGACCTCTCAGCTGCCGTAAACTGAGTACGATGCTTTTTTTACGTCACTGCTGCAAACTAAAATAAATAAAATCGCACGTCGGTAGATGTTGCGCATAAACACTAGGCAGCAGTGTTGCCACGTTTTTGAAATTTGAGAAATACTGGACAAACGTTGTTATAGTATCCTTTATAAACGCTTATACGGTTAGTTTTATTGCCATTTTCAATCAGCCACTCGGTAATATATTAAGTTTATCGTAATATTTTCAGTTTACGGTAGGCTAATGTTTTCTTTAACCGAAGATTGACCTGATTTTGTTGTGTGCTTTTATAAGAACCATTATTATTGTTATTATTATTATTTTATACGCATTTTAAGGTTATTATGTATCATTTTTATACTGTTACACCATTATATGACATAATTATTTTTTACAATTAATTTGCATATTTTGAGTATTTAGTGAAAGTTGTACTAATATTAGTTTCACCAATTTTTCTTCTTAATAGTGTTTCAATAGTTTTACTTCTTTTTATAACCTTGCATTAAACCTATAATACATATTTTAAAAAATGTTTTAACAATAACAACGTATCTACAATCACTTTATTAGGTACACCTTGCTAGTACCGAGTTGGACCCCCTTTTGCCTTCAGAACTGCCTTAATCCTTCATGGCATAGATTCAACGAGGTACTGGAAATATTTCTTAGAGATTTTGGTCCATATTGACATGATAGCATCACGCAGTTGCTGCAGATTTGTCAGCTGATGTGAATCTCCCGTTCCACCACATCCTAAAGGTGCTCTATTGGATTGAGATCTGTTGACTGTGGAGGCCATTTGAGTACAGTGAACTCATTGTCATGTTCAAGAAACCAGTCTGAGATGATTTGTGCTTTATGCCATGGCAGATTATCCTGCTGGAAGTAGCCGTCAGAAGATGGGTACACTGTGGTCATAAAGGGATGGACATGGTCAGCAACAAAAATCAGGTAAGCTGTGGCTTTGACACAATGCTAAATTGGTATTTATGGGCCCAAAGTGTGCCAAAAAAACATCCCCATAACATTACACCACCACCACTACCAGCCTGAACCATTGATACAAGGCAAGGATGGATCCATGCTTTCATGTTGATGATGCCAAATTCTGACCCTACCATCCGAATATCGCAGCAGAAATCGAGACTCATCAGACCAGGCAACGTTTATCCAATCATTTATTGTCCAATTTTGGTGAGCCTGTGCAAATAGTCGCCTCAGTTTTCTGTTCTTCGCTGACAGGAGTGGCAACCGGTGTGGTCTTCTGCTGCTGTAGCCCATCTGCCTCAAGGTTGGACGTTTAAATATTTATTTGTTAGGCTTGCATGTTTCTACTCAGAAGAAGACAAGGACAGTTTCAACAATAATCCTAATCCTAATCATAACCTCCTCAAAATAGTCCAAATTTACCATAAAAAACATCAAAACGTGCCACAAAGGAGAAATGTTTATTTTCATATTGTTTCAAACACTCACAGCCAGTGCAGTTATCTTTGTGTGGATGTACAAAAACAATGCCAGATTTATACCAAACCTTCTCTTCAGCATATTGCTTAAGTAACTGAATGAACACTCATTTCACCAGAACCAGTTTACAGTCAAATTATCAAGTAGTTTCATGAACCTAAAAATATAAAAGCATTTTCACACAACCAAAAAAAAAGCAAATGATGTGACCAAAAATCTCTTTTTTGTGATTACAAGAAAAAGCTAATCCATCATTACATGTAAAAACTCAAATTTCTCTCTGCAGCCAAATATTATTATGAAATTCAGAAAGCAGAGCATGTTAAGAACGCAAAACCAAAAAATGTCAATAATTATTTATAACCAAAATTAAACAACAAAACAAATTTCCCAGAGAAGCTGAATGTCAAAGAAAAAGAGGGAGTGCATAAATACAAGCCTACAATGATAAATAGAGGGATAAAGTGCAGGAGTGCTCATCCATCCAATCAAACCATCCAGCCAGCGGGTACAAATAAATTTACAACTGCGCAAAAAAAAAAAAAAAAAAATGATTCTGTGTGCTTAAGAAAGAGAAAAAAAGTAGGCCAAAAATCAAAACAACATAACAATAAAAACAACAGACATGCATGTGAATGGCAGATCCATCCTCGATACTATTATACAATTTAATACCCAGCAATAAAATCATCACTGGTAAACATCCACACATACATCCATCCATACGTACATCTCTCATGTCTCAGCTCAAGAGGGCACAAACAGTGTTGTCAGTGAGTCACAGACAGTGTAAGGGATCTGAGTGCATGTGCTGTGTCTGTAAGGCAGGCAGTCAGTGATTCAAGTCAAACTGTCTGCTAGTGAAGGTCCCGTCAGTCTCCCATTGCACTGACCTCACTCTGTAGGGCTTTTCACACTTGAAATAATTGATATTACGGAATACTCGTCATGTGCTAATGATGAAAAAGAGTTTCTTTTGTCTGCTGAACACAACGGAGGATATTTTGAAGAATGTTGGAAACCGGTAACCATTGACATTTACAGTAGGAACACAAAATACTATGGAAGTCAATGCACTGTAAAACAATGCTGGCTTCCACACAATAGATTTAAGTAGATTGAATATAAAACAATTGAGTTGTCATAAAAAAACATCAAGAATTGTGTTATTTTAGCTCATTTTAAATAAGTAGTTTCAAAAAACAGCAAATGTCATTTTTGGAGGTTTCCAACATTCTTCAAAATATCTTCTTTTTGGAAAAAAAAACTCAAACAGGTTTGGAACAACACAAGGGTGAGTAAATGATCATTTTGGGTTGAACTATCCCTTTAAGTTGCAGGAATGACAATCACATTTAATGGGTAAAAACATAGTTAGATTGCAATGACTGGCACAGAGCAGTCTTTTGGCTTCTTGCCTGATTTATATATATATATCGTTATTTTTGATAGTGATATATAAGAGCGACCTAACATAATAACTTCAGAGATGTAGATTTGAGCTAAATTAATGTTTGGAAGGCTTCTTTAAAAGTGCACTCTCTAAAGGTTGCCATGTCCACTTAAATTAAGGAATGCTTATAAAGTGTCTTTGAGCTTAAAGGGATAGTTCAACCAAAAATGACAATTCTGTCATCTTTTACTCACCATTGACTTGTTCCAAATCTATTTAAGTATCCTTATTCTGTTAAACACAACAAAGCTGAAAACCTGTAACCATTGACTTTCATTGTATTTGTTTTTTCCACTATAGAAGTCAATGGTTACAGGTTTTCAGCTTTCTTCAGAATATTTTCTTGTGTTCAACAGAGGAAACTCATAAAGGTTTAAAACCACTTAAGGGTCAGTAAATAGTGAGTAAATTTTCATGTTGGGTGAACTAGCCCTTTAACCAATCCAGCTTCTGGATTTAATAAAGTAGGCAGCTGCAGGTTGCAACATTTTATTATATAGCTTATTTGTTTGTAGCATAAAGTGTTTGGGTTTAAGTTTATGTTGGCCTTGTTCTTAAATGCTTTTTTTTGTTATTAGTCACAAGATCTGTCAACACTACACTCTAAAAAATGAAGGGAGGTTTTAACCAAAATTTGGGTGAGAAATAGGAAAACCCAGCAGTCCAAAGACATGCGGTACAGGTGAATTGAGTAAGCTAAATTGTCCATAGTGTATGTGTGTGAATTAGAATGTATGGATGTGTTTCCCAGAGATGGGTTGCAGCTGGAAGGGCATCCGCTGCGTAAAACAAATGCTGGATAAGTTGGCGGTTCATTCCGCTGTGGCAACCCCGGATTAATAAAGGGACTAAGCCGAAAAGAAAATGAATGAATATATGTGGTTGTTCATTCATTGATTTTCCTTCAGCTTAGTCTCTTATTTTTCAGGGGTCACCACAGCAGAATGAACTGACAACTGTTCCGACATATGTTTCACGCAGCGGATGCCTTTCCAGCCACAACCCAGTACTGGGAAACACCCATACATTCACACTCACATACAGTACGGCCAACTTGGTTCATCCAATTCACCAATAGCGCATGTCTTTGGACTGTGGTGGAAACCAGATGACCTGAAGGAAACCTATGCGAACATGGGGAGAACACGTTAACTCCACACACAAATGATAACCAGCCCAGCAGGGACTCGAACCAGCGACCTAACCACTGAGTCACCGTGCCACCTAAATGAGGTTGTCACTCCTGTAAGTTACTGAAGTGTGTGTGAACAGAACAGGATTAAGCCCTACAAGATAGAACTGAATTTATCTCTACTGCATATTTGGCCATAGTTTATCTGGGGTTAACACTTAATCCTGGATACTCACACCTGGGTTAACGCGCTAATTTGCATATTTGCAGTGTCAGTGATTGGACGAATGCAGCACGCGACCCAAGATGCTTCCCCTGAATGAAGTGCAAAAGGTAAGAATGATGAAACAGTCTTTCTACACTCCCAGCTGATGCATTTTCCATTAACACGTAACACTGAATTGATTATTCATTGAAAGCGAGCTGCATTTCTGTGACTCTCTAAAGCAGTGTTTCTCAACCATGTTCCTGGAGGACCCACCGACACTGCAGGTTTTGGATGTCTCCGTTGTCTGTCACACCCATTTCAGGTCTTTCAGTCTCTGCTAATGAACTGATGATCTGAATCAGGTGTGTTTGGTTAAGGAGACATGGAAAACATGCAGTGTTGGTGGTCTTCCTGGAATGTGGTTGAGAACGCTGCTCTAAAGCATGTGAATATGAGGCACATGAATGGCTGTTTGCTATCTAGCTGTAAAATTCGACATGTCTCATACTGCAATGCAGGGTTAACAGTGCAAAATTTGTGCTTGAACAAACCCTGCTTCTCGAATACCAGTCCAGTTAGATTAGCCTGTGTTAAAAGCTGTGTGTTTTGAATGATAGAGTCAATGTGAAAAGCCCTCATACTGATCTGAAGTGTGTGTGTTTTCTGCAAGTGTATTTGTCTCCGGGCTGCAAGACGGGGGCGTAACATGAAGGGGCATAACTTGTAGTAAGTTGGAGAGACGAAACTTGCAGTTATCGAGATCCCATTGTACCATGTGAGATGTCACAACGAGATGTTGGCAAGATGGTGGAAATACTTAACAGAGAACATTAACAGCAAATGTTTTCATTCAAGTTTCTTCAAATTTATCCACAACCAATTCATTTGATATATTATTATATTCATTCATTTAGCAACTCTATGCAACTTGGTTGACTTCATCCATTTTGTCATGACAGTTAGCCTACTTGGCGTCGCCCCCCTGTGGTTGCAAATAACAGTACAACGGCGAGCGCGTCAAGTATGAAAGCCTCCACAACTCACAGATGTACGTTAATAACTGATGTTTGGGTCCAGGGTTGGGGAAGGTGTAGACGTTAACAACTGTGATGGTTGGGTTTAGGTTTGGGGAAGGTATAGACGTTAATAACGATGATGGTTGGGTTTAGGGTTGGGGAAGGTGTAGACGTTAACAACTGTGATGGTTGGGTTTAGGTTTGGGGAAGGTATAGACGTTAATAACGATGATGGTTGGGTTTAGGATTGGGGAAGGTGAAGACGTTAACAACTGTGATGGTTGGGTTTAGGGTTGGGGAAGGTGTAGACGTTAATAATGATGATGGTTGGGTTTAGGGTTGTGGTAGGTGAAGACGTTAATAACTGTGATGGTTGGGTTTAGGTGTGGAGAAGGTGTAGACGTTAATAACGATGATGGTTGGGTTTAGGGTTGGGGAAGGTGTAGACGTTAATAACTGTGATGGTTGGGTTTAGGATTGGGGAAGGTGTAGATGTTAATAATGATGATGGCTGGGTTTAGGGTTAAGGTAGGTGTAGACGTTAATAATGATGATGGTTGGGTTTAGGATTAGGGAAGATGTAGATGTTATTAACCGTGATGGTTGAGTTTAGGGTTGGGGTAGGTGTAGACATTAATAATGATGATGGTTGAGTTTAGGGTTAGGGTAGGTGTAGACGTTATTAACTGTGATTGTTGGGTTTAGGTGTGGAGTTGGTGTAGGTATAGATGTTAATAGCAGCATCATGACATAGACAAGTGGGTCTCCATAACCTCCATAAGTTACGCCTCCACTACAATTGACGGCCCTTCATGTTACACCCCCATCTTGCAGTCCGCAGACAGACCCTACATGTTTTCTGTGCAAACCAGGCCAGCGCGACCAAAACAATACTAGTGTGGCGCAGGCATTCAACATGCATGCGGCAAATCATACAATTTCTAAGTCGTTTTTTAAAAAAAAAAAAAAAAAAAAAAAATACAAACAATACTGTGATGTGTCATCCATATACAAACCCCTCGCATATACATGTGCTTGGCGACATTTCGCTTTGTAGCATTATTTGTTTGTTTGTTTGGAAATTCTTCTGGTCACGACAGTACCGGATTCAACTTTTTTTTCTCTGACTCATTGCATTGCAGCACTGAGAAGTAAACACCAACCGATGAATAACAGTATGGATTTTCTGAAGAGGTAGAGGACCTGTCCGTGCCCGATAATAAAACCAGGCGGGACAAGGAGAGCAGAGCGATGAGCAGTCAGTTCCACGAGTTGCCACTACGGTGTTCAGATAATTATAAAAAAGCAGCAAAATAACAGGTAAAGCGTCAGAAGCTCGGAAAAAAACGGTTGGCTTTGTGCAATGGTGCGAGAGTTTCTCACACGTACAGAATGACGTTGTCAGGACAGTGCAGGCTGTCGGTGGGGTTCAAGGCTCTGCAGGTGGCCTGCGGGAGCGCTCCATGGCAGCTTTTGGGATGAGGCGAGTCGCAGTCGTCGGATGTGAGCTCTGCGATGTCGTCGGACTGCGTGTCGGACATCTCCAGGTCGCTGCGGATGCTTTCGGGCTGAGCGAGGGTGACGTCTCGGAGACCTTCCCTGAGTGACATTCCTGGAGAAAGGCCCAGCGGGGAATCCATGATGGTCCCGCTTCTGCGAGAACTGCAGTCCTGAGGCTCCTCCCCCACGCCGGGCGCAATGGCAGCAGTGGGCGGAGCCAGATCCTCTTCAGTGGTCAGACACAGATGGCTCGGTTTAGTTTCAATGTCCACCTGGATCTCAAGGTTAGTGCCCTCTCTGAAATAAAGCAGGTCAAATAGTGAGACAAAATGCATCATGTTCTAATGCAGTTATCAGAGCTGCTACACTTTTAGGGATGCACTGATATTATACTTTTGGCTTATACCAATAATTATCTTTACGTTACGACCAAAAAGAATAATGATGTGTCCATTTAAAAAAAACTTAATACTAAAAATAACTTTTATCTTTTCAATTAAATATTGAAATCTATTTAGGAAACACTACAATGTACAATTATAACGTAAAAATTGAAAATTTGGGGATTTGTTAAATACATTTTATGGTGTTAATTATTATTATTATTATTTTTTTATTATTATTATTTTTTTTTAGATTACAGTGTATCATAGAATTTAATAAAAAATATCTAACTGTTTTCAACATAATTATAAATGTATCATGTTTATAATGAGGGCTGCGCGGTAGCTCTGTGGTTAGCACTGTCGCCTCACAGCAAGAAGATTGCTGGTTCGAGTCCTGGCTGGGTCAGTTGGCATTTCTGTGTGGAGTTTGCATGCTCTTCCCGTGTTGGCTTGGGTTTTCTTTTGGGTGCTACGATTTCCCCCACTGTCCAAAGACATGCGCTATAGGCGAGTTGAATAAACTAAATTGGCCATAGTGTATAAGTGTGAATGAGAGTGTATGGGTTTTTCCCAGTACTGGGTTGCGGCTGGAAGGGCATCCGCTATGTAAAACATATGCTGGATAAGTTGGCGGTTCATTCAACTGTGGCGACCCCTGATAAATAAAGGGACTAAGCCGAAGGAAAATGACGCTGAATTTAATTTTTTTTATATATATATATATATTAAATTAGAATGTATTAATTAGTTAATAAAAATATGTAATTCATAATAATAGTAATACTAATTATTACATTTTAATTATATTATTAATTATATTAGTTTAGAATTAATATAAAATTCTAATATTTCACAATATTATTGTTTATTACTCTATTCACATCAAAAGATGCAGCCTTGGTGGGCATAAAACGTCATAGAACCTTACTGACCCCAAACTTTTGAACAGTAGTGTACAATTATTTGTTAAACATATTATGCTCATAATGCGATTTCCACACCTGTCAGGTAAGGTGTAAGAGGAAGTGATTGATCCAGCCATGCCTCTCGTACTGGCACAATCACTGGCTGCCCCCAAGCTGCCGGTCTCCCTGCCAGCAACTTCCTTTCCCAGCTCTGTCCCCTGCACCTCCAGCCTAAAACCATAAACATGTTTCCATCAAAATAAGAGCATCACCCATATTTACAGTGTAAATCTAGTATATTTACAGAATAACACAGCACGCCCTTCTGCTGACCTCTCAGCAGCCCACACACCTGCTGTATTTTCCAGTCCTGGCTCCCAGAGCTCCTCCAGCCAGTGTGTTGAAGTGGGGTGTATCTCCCAAACCCCCAGGGGCAACAGAGAGACCCTCACTGGGGGAGGTGGTGCTGAGGCCACTGGCTGCTCCCTCCAGACTGCTCTCGCCCAGACTGGGAGACTTCAGCGCTCGCCACGCGTCCGCAACTGCAGACAAAAAGGCATGATCATATTATGATTCTACACACTGCACATATGATGTAAATGGATCAATCTACAGCAAGTAATTTTAACATTTAATCAATACAACATGTGCTATCATAAGAAAATATTCACAATATTTGATCAAATTTATAATAAAACTAGTTTCTATTTTACTAGTACTTAATTTTTAGATGCTAGTATCTTTCTTCATTCTCTACTAATAGATATTTATTAGCTACAGATGCTTATTCCTAAAATATTAGTACATTTACTTGCACTTATTCATTAGATACTAGTACCTATCAATTCTTTATGTCCTAATAACTTTTTAAAAGCACTACTACTAGTATCTACACTCACCGGCCACTTTATTAGGTACAAACTGCTCGTTACCGCAAATTTGTAATCAGCCAATCACGTGGCAGCAACTCAATGCATTTAGGCATGTAGACATGTTCAAGACGATCTGCTGCCGTCCAAACCGAGCATCAGAATCGGGAAGAAAGATGATTTAAGTGACTTTGTACCTGGTTGTTGGTGCCATACTGGCTGGTCTGAATACTTCAGAAACTGCGGATCTACTGGGATTTTCACTCATAACCATCTCTAAACTCTCCTACATATTTGGCTATTATAACTGCACATATTTATGTTTTTGGTATAAGATTGCAGAAGGATGCTTTGACTAGAAATGCACAGTTTTTCACCATCATACTAAAAACTAGTTTGAACCGCTGTAGTTGAATTGCATTCTTACAGAAATACTATCTAATGAATAAATATGAGTCTGTAATAAAAAAGAATAGGTAAATATTTAATAGGTAAGAGTACAAATATATAAAGTATAAAGTATTATTATCTAATGATTAAGTACTAGTATCTAATGTCAGGAGCTAGTATCTAAACAAAAAAGTACTAATAGTTCATGCTAGTAGATAAAAATCATGGACTAGTCACAACTGGAATACAGACTAAAACATATAGTAAACATCTCAATGTCAGATCCTCCATAGAGATCAATAGACAAATATGATTTAATTTAATTTGTTACTATCAACAGTAGAATAAGTACTGAATGAATGAATAAATGAATGAGCACTAGTGTCTGGGCCTGCATGATGCAGGGAAAATATGCAATATTGTTGTTAAGTGTTTGAGTGTGAACGTTATTACTTATGCTATAACTAACTTGCAAAACGTTATTTTATCATCAATTAAAAACAAAAATCTTTAATTTATGTAATAAACAGGTTATAGACACTTCTCTGAGCTAATTAAATTAAAAAATATATATAACAGGTTTTGAAACACCATAAATGACAGAAAACCTCAGCAGAAACTCTGATTCCTATTAGCTGTTGTCATTTTCCTCTGTTTCTCCCGACATTAGTATTTATTGTCAGCTCTAGCTTCACCTAACAGCACCTACTGGAGTGGTGGGGATGAAGATAGTAAAGGCCCCATCTGATTGGTCAGATCTGGCCAAACAACCTATGCAGTCATGCAGCACACAGATGCTTGGCACATAAAATGAACTTAACCTATTGCACTTCTCTGTGATATAATTATTGCATATACTATTATTGCTATAACAATCATTTTTAGATATATTGTGCAGACCTGCTAGTATCTAATTAATAAGTCCTAGTATCTAATAAATAAGAAATGCCATCTAATAAATAGCATTATCTTAGTTATAACTAATGAATCATGCAAAGAATACTGGAAGATAGTAATATATAGTAACAGACAGTGATTTGGTTGAGCCATTAAATGTTAAAGTTGTTTGTTTTAATTTAATACCTGTAATAGGCCCATCGTCCTCATCGAAGTCTATTCGAACTCCTCGTCCTTTGCCCCGGCTGACCCCACAGCCCCCACCGCGGCACAGAGAGATTGGCACAACACCATACACATACGCCAGCATGATGGGCACACCGATGCCTGGAGGGAACAGACATAAATATGCAGCTATAGTTAGCCTCGTGGTTTTAACAGTTCAGGTTCATTCACAGCAAGGACAAAGTAGTTCTAAAACTCACTCCAAAAATAAATGAATAGCAGGGTCACAACACAACTATTACAACTAACATGTTTTTGGAATAACTTTCAAAATCAGAATCCATCCATCTATCAGTCAACCTTTATTTCTTTCTTTTTCTTTCTTTCTTTCTTTCTTTCTTTCTTTCTTTCTTTCTTTCTTT
>CAIGQQ010000001.1:9628517-9718124 GCA_903798035.1 Danio albolineatus | reverse complement strand
GTGCAATGCTGTTTGATGCTATGGTAGACTATGCTATGTGATGCTCTAGTAGTGTACTCAGGGGTTACCAGGGAGTTGTTATGCATTTGTTAAAATGTTTTCGGTTCCATAGTCACTTGTAACAATTGTAACTTGTAACAAAAAGATGGTTTCTAGATGTTTCTAGAGGTGTCACTAGTCGACTCAGAAGGTAATACAGGGGCTATACTATGTGATGCTATGGTAAACAATGCTATGCTATGCGATGCTCTAGTAGGGTGCTCAGGGGTTACCAAAGAGCTGCTATGCATTTGTTATAATATTTTTTGTTCCCTTGTCAGTTGTTATGATTATAGTCTAGATGGTTTCTAGAGGTGTCACTAGTCGACTCCCAAGGTAATACTGGTGCAATGCTACAGTATGTAATGATATGGTAGGCTATGCTATGTGATGCTTTAGTAGTGTACTTAGGGGTTACCAGGGAGTTGCTATGCATGTGTTTTTGTTCACTATATTCACTTTATGTTTTTGTTCACTAGTCAGATGCAAAGATTGTAATCCAGATGGTTTCTAGAGGTGTCACTAGTCAACTCCAAAGTTAATACAGGTTCTATGCTATGTGATGCTCTGGAAGGCAATGCTATGCGATGCTCTGGTAGGGTGCTCAGGGTTTACCAAGGAGTTGCTATGTATTTGTTATAAGTTTTTTGTTCCCTAGTCAGTTGTCACGATCATAATCCAGATGGTTTCTAGAGGTGTCACTAGTCAACTCCCGAGGTAATACAAGTACTATGCGATGCTATGCAAGTGTGTTTTTTGTTACGAGGAGGTTACTATTGGAATCAGGCTAAATTTCTGGATGTGACAAGGTACCCAGGTTGTTTCTAAGTCATTAAGTGTTTGCTGAGATATTCTAGGTGGTTACGATGATATTACTATGCAATACTACGGTGTTCTGAGTGTTTTTTCTTGTTGCTAGTTTGGATGCTTTGTGTGGTATGTAAGACATTACCAGGAGTTTATTGAGATATACGAGGTGGTTGTCACACCACTGATGTCACAAAGCAATTAAGAGCTGTTATGGGTGTTTTTAGTAGCTAAGGTGGCTTGGATGTTTTAAGATGGTTACCAGGGAGATTTGTAGGTCGTATCTAGGTATATCTGTGTTGCTAGTTGGTAGCCTTTTAACCCAGGTACAAAGAGCGCATCCTTATTACATTCTCTAGACCTGACATGAGTCTCTCCTAAGTTTATTGGACAGAAAACTGATTGAAGATTAAATACTCACTGTGTCCCTGCTCAGCTGTGTAGCTGGGTGAATGGTTACTGTGTGTTCTCAAGGACAGCGCCCTCTGTTGCCGGGCAGAGTCACAGGTCTGATTAGGATGCCACGCTTGCTTGCAGTGGTAACAGAACTCGGCACCACACCCTTCTCTTCGGCACACCAACCTGGGGCAACTGGCACATCCGGAGGCAATGACTGCGAAACTGGCAGGAGAACAATGCGAACAGGTCAACAGACTCTTCTAGAGAAGCTATAATTGAAGTAACACGAGATATCATTACACCTAGCTGTGTGCAGTCTACTCTTACACAGAAGTATATGTTACAGAGATGGAATTAGATGGTAATAGTAAGGTACGCTGGTACAGTATGATTACCATATGCACCTACAGTTGTATTCTGTGATACTTAAGAGCAAAATCATGAAAAGATACTGTATGTGGACCATGCAGGTGTCTTAGACTTCTCAAAAATCGCAAGGGCATAATCATGATCGATTCATTAATCAACAGAAAAGTAATCAAGTACACCAGAATGTAATCATGTTCTCCACTCAGAATCATTGTAATGTCAAGTTTCCTTTAAAGTCAAGTAGAACACTGGCAGGTACAGACTCTGCTACATTATGGAAAAACTGGGGGAGGATTTATTGCACTCTGTGTGTTCCTGCTCTGAGGGCTTCCAACTTATTCCAGTTGCATTTTTATTCCTTTCATAAGAACATCGCTTGGTTGCCAAATTCTACTTCAACTCAGAACAACATTATGAGCACAATGATGATGACACATATTATGAATTAAAAAATATAGGGGCTTAATGTAGAAATTTCCATGAATTAATCTCTTTTTTAATGCCAATGTGTCATCGAAACCTATTAAAAACAAGACCTTGCTTGTTGTTTGTGCAAGCCTGTAGACTGATTTTTTATTTGAAGGCGCTACGTAGTCTGTAGTCTAAGTATACTTTATATACAAACTACCATAACAGTGTGACTTCAATGAGCAGATCTTTTGACATGAGACTGGTAAATTAAAGAGCTTATGCAAATATTTTGACATCGCAATGATAATAGTTTTTCTTAACTGTGGTTTTATCATGTGTGTGTGTGTGTTTGTGTGTGTTTGTGTGTGGGTGTGTGTGTGTGTGTGTGTGTGTGTGTGTGTGTGTGTGTTTGTTATTGATAGCAAAACAAGCATCCCATATTTGCATGTTCGTCAAAATGTCGATTTCAGCATCTTGGATGGCGTGTGACATTATCAGTGTACTGCAGCATATTTTAACCCTTGTGCACTGTTCAGATTTACTACCCTTCTGCTATGTTTGACATCCACTGAATTAAACTGCTGTAAAAATGCATCAGATATATATATATATAGCTTTGATCAAAACTACTAAATTATTTAGAAAAAAATGTAAGAAAATTTACAGGATTTTAACTTTTTAAGAAAAAAAATAAACACACAAAATGACATATTTTCAATATAAGAAGTAATTGTGGACTTAATTTTTTTACCTTTTATCACAGTCTTGGACATGTGAACGATTAGTAACAACTCTGGCTTTGATGCATTTTAAGATTTTCATTTTTTCTCCCTAATTTACTGTTGGTGGCTGTTTTTACCCCATTGACTTCCATTATTACCACACTTGATGGTGCATAAATACACAGTCTTTGTTGTTGTTTACTTCATGTAGTTCTGAGAGCTGAGATGCCTATTTTGATTTTCTCAGCCACATCAACGTAAGTGCGTAAAGGGTCACTCTCACACACTCAAACACACATTTTAATTTGCTGTTATACTCTATATAAAATCCAGAAACTAGGCCTATCTAAACAGTTAACGGTGCCAGTTGATGATCAACAGTAAAACTGACAAATGTTACCTCTTTCCAACAGGGAAAATGAGCAACAATCAAAAATGTATGATTATATGGTGTCATGGTTTTGTAATAAAAAAAATTGTGGTTAAAATGGAAGTCAATGGGGCAAAAAAACAGCCACCAACAGTAAATTAGGAAGACCAAATGAAAATCCAGTCCACAATTAATTTTTATATTGAAAATATGTAATTTAGTATGTTTTTTCAGCAAATCAGTGACGTCATTTATGAGATTGGCAATTAAAGAGTTAAAATCCTGTACTTTTCTAAGCAATTTAGTAGTTTTGATCAGGACTGAAGTTGATTAACAGATTTATGCAAAAGAATGTGAATAAAAAGCAGTTTAATTCAGTGGATGTTTTCATCCCGAACATAACAAAAGGGTTGTAAATTTGCCCAGAGTGTATCGTTGAGGTTTTTAAAAATTCAAAGCATTTTCTCAAAATATGTGTCAAAATACCATTTGTCATCAAAAATCATTCCGCTAGCTGAAACAGAAAAAGTTATGGCTAAATTAACACTCAAAATCACCCCAGAGTGGATGAAAACATCCCCAACAGTATATAAGTGTTAAGCGAAGAATGCATTTTCTTTCAGGAATATATTGGTACACTGTATTAAGTTCAGGTTTTTGTACATTACAAGCAATTTGCTGACTGCAGTTCACTTATTGGCCACCTGCACCACTAATAACAAAGGTTTCTACGGTCCCACTTTATATTAAGTGGTCTTAACTAATACTAATAACTAATAACTTACACAGAAATTAATAATTTATTACAGTGTACTTATTGTGTAAATACATGTTTTTACATTGTACTTATGCTTGATTAAATAACTGTAATTATGTCTGTAATAAATTTTTGTAATTACATTTGTAATTACACTGTTGACCATCCCTTCCACCTTAGCCCACCCTTAAACCTACCCATACCACCAAACCAGTCCCTAACCTGACCCATATCCCACCTCAAGAGCACCACAAGTGTTCTTAAATACATTATGAACACAGTAAGTACATTGTATTTATTTTTTGATGCAAGTACATAATAGTTAAAGACACTTAATATAAAGTGGGAACCGTTTCTAAATTCTCCACGTAAACATTAACAACAGAGCAACCGGGACGAGTTGTTCCAGTGAAAGGAAGCTGACTTCTTCCTTGGAATTAAAAGAAAAACCTAATCCAACCTCTTCAACATTGACTTATGCGTGACACAAACAATTGCTTTAATTTCAGGTGCATGTTTGGACTTGTCTGCTGAAGTTAAAGCAGGTTCTGTAGAAAGCATTCCTCTTTGAGCCGACACCTCATTAATCAGCTCAGCTGCAATGGAGAACTGTAAAATGTCCTACACAAAGAGCTTCCAATTACCTGCACACACACACACACACCCTACAAGTAGAGTCAAGCCGACCTCATTACACATGATTATGGTATCCCTGAACACTCACTAGGACTGAAGACAAAGAAACGAACACTCTCATTTGAGCCTCCCAAAGACGCTGTGGCATGCAAACGGTCAAGTGAGGAGCCAATGATTGTCTTAATCAAATACCAGTCACTGTTTCCCATAGCAACTCTACCTCAGTGGCGCATCTCAGTTGCCATAGCAGCTCATCACTGAGGGAGAGAGAAACGAGCTGTTCCTTTCTCCCATTGGCAGCTCTGGCCTTTCAGTCAAGCTGAAGCGGAGCTGGTTGGGGGGCTGATGGGTAATAAGCAGCACCACGGACTGGAACTGATACTCCGGAAATTTACAGGGGAAGCTTTTCTGTCAGCTCTGAAACTGAATGAACCGAAAAGCTGTCTATCAGCTAAGTTGGGAGATTTTTTCAATTCAGTTCAGGTTTATTTGTATAGCACATTTCACAATATTATTATTTCAAAGCAGCTTTACAAAAGGTTAATGCTTTTACAAACATTAATGCTTTACAGTCAAAGTCAGAAAGGTTATTAGTTACTTTAACTTTATTAGTTTCTAATAACTAATTAACGAGTAACTAATAGCTTTTTACAGTTTAAGTTATTATATACACTCACTGGACACTTTATTAGGTACACCTGTCCAACTGCTCTTTAACGCAAATCTCTAATCAGCCAATCACATGGCAGCAACTCAATGCATTTAGGCACGTAGACATGATCAATACGATCTGCTGCAGTTCAAACCGAGCATCAGAATGGGGAAGAAAAAGGTGATTTAAGTGACTTTGAACATGGCATGCTTGATGGTGTCAGACAAGTTGCTCTGAGCATTTCAGAAACTGCTGATCTACTGGGATTTTCACGCACAACCATCCCCAGGGTTTACAGAGAATGGTTTGAAAAAGAGAAAATGTCCAGTAAGCGGCAGTTCTGTAGGTGCAAATGCCTTGTTGATGCCAGAGGTCAGAGGAGAATGGCCAGACTGGTTCCAGCTGATGGAAAGACAACAGTAACTCAAATAACCACTTGTTACAACAAAGGTATGCAGAAGTGCATCTCTGAACCTTGAGGCAGATGGGCTACAGCAGCAGAAGACCTCACCAGATGCCACTCCTGTCAGCTAAGGACAGGAAACTGAGGCTACAATTTGCACAGGCTCACCAAAATTGGACAATAGAAGATTGTAAAAACGTTGCCTGGTCTGATGAGTCTCGATTTCTGCTGCGACATTCGGATGGTAGGGTCAGAATTTGACATCAACAACATGAAAGCATGCATCCATCCTGCCTTGTATCATCGGTTCAGGCTGGGGTGTTGGTGTAATGGTATTGGGGATATTTTTATGGCACACTTTGGGCCCTTATTACCAATTGAGCATTGAGTCAATGCTACCCGAGTATTGTTGCTGACCATGTGCTTCTCTTTATGACCACACTGTACCAGTAGCTACTTCCAGCAGGATAACGCACCATGTCATAAAACGTGAATCATCTCAGACTGGTTTCTTGAACACGAGAAACCTGTGACCTCCACAGTCACCAGATCTGAATCTAATAGAGCACCTTTGAAATATGGTGTAATGGGAGATTTGCATCATGCGCAGCCGACAAATCTGCAGCAACTTCGTGACGCTATTATGTCAATTTGGACTAGGAATATTTCCAGTACCTTGTTGAATCTATGCCATGAAGTATTTATGCGATTCTGAAGGCAAAAGGGGGTCCAACCCGGTACTAGTAAGGTGTACCTAATACAGTGACCGGTGAGTGTATAAGCATAATTAACCTGCAGTTATATAGTAAACAGGTGATGTCATTGTGTACATGTTTAATAATGTGTATTTACGTATTAAGTGTACGTGTTATCTTTTAAGTATTCTAGTTAACTAGATTTCTAGTTAGTCTTCAAAGAGACAAATGGGATTTTTGGATGAAACTTTTCACATCCTGCATCAAAAAAATGCCACTCTTGCATTTAACAACTCTCTGTGACGCTTTTAACTCCCCTATTAGTCAGTGGTGTAATCTCTAATGGCCTTTTTGAAAAACTCCCAGACCATCTAAAACCCCCTCAGTGGGCCTGATAGGAAGTGACAGTGACTCAAACATGCAGAGATGTAGACAGAATCACGTCTCTCAAATATAGGTCACTGTAGCACCGTTGGGATTGACAAACCTTGGACAGGTTGTAAAGTAAATCACTCTCTCTCAGAATGACACATCAGTTAAAGTAGGCTTCCCACACAAGCCCAAGTGTTCACTAAAGCAGTCCAAGTGCCTCCTACACTCACTGCTCACAGAACACACACACAAAAAAGTGTGAAATCCGTCCACTTACTTCAACAGATTCTGACAAGATCTGAGCTATTTAGCATTTAGTTACATTTTAAGAAACGCTCCGTTTTTGGCTTCTTTTACACATCACCTAGAGTTAAATAGTTGAGTTTTACCATTTTTAAAACTATTCATCTTCATTAGCTTAGCTTAGCATAAATCATTGAATCAGATTAGACCATTAGCATCGAAATATAAAAAATAGTTTTGATAATTTTCCTATTTAAAGCTTCTGTATTTATCAACACAGGCTCATTCTGAACATGTAGCCCTATATACATTTCTGGAGGTCGTGAATTGTGTAGGCAGAGCTACGTATGGCTGCATTTAATCTTTAAAACGAACGATACGGGGTGGTATGACATCGTTCCTCTTCACACTTATCAGCTGACCGCATACCTCCATATGGACGGCTTTTCGGCTTTTACCAGTTTGTCTAGTAGCTCGACATGTACATTGACGTACTTGAGACGCAGAGCGGAGTTGACCGCATGGTAGAAACTGAAAACATGGTAAAAATCAGGGGGGTTTTCTTTTTCTGGATTGCTTTTTAAAACTGTCGGTTGTGTTTAGCGAAGGGGGTGGGAGCAGGTCAATCTGTGCTTTTTAAAACACTATTGGCTGGGTTTAGGGAAGGGGAAGAGTAGGGGGATGGGTCAGTCAGTCAGTCGACAGCGGCCTGATGTGAATGGCACTTGCGAGAGAAATGTGAGATCTGAAAAAGCGGACACAGTGGCCTCTAGTTGATTTGCAAAAACAAAAACTGCACAAAACGTAGCTCCTGGGATGTATTTTGCCCTCTGCATTAATGTATATAGGGGTACGTAATCAGATGAGCCTGGGTAGGTATTTACACTGTGCACTAGGACCAATGGAAAATGAAAAAAGTTGCTGGTTTCTAGGTTGACATGACTAGGAACTTGTGACTATTGCCTAATAGTCAAGGCTGCTGCCATACCATGGCAACAGCAGGCGCAATGACATTACTTAGTGCTTAAAAAATAGTCCCCAGCTAGGTAACGAAGGTAACAGCGTTGCATTATATCTGTTGGTCTTAGTACACAATGTAACCACATGTAAGCGTGATGCTAATGGTCTAATCCGATTCAATGATTTTTGCTAAGCTAAGCTAAAAGTGATCTCAACAGGCCCAGAGAATGGCTGAATGGATTCAAAAACAGTAGTACTCATTTGTTTAACTCTAAAGGGGTTGTAAAATATGCCTTTTACCAATAAAAGTGGTGTGTTTCATTAATCATCCTAAATTTATAAACTTGATTAATTTATAAACAACTGTTCGCGTGGGTTTCCTCCGGGTGCTCCGGTTTCCCCCACAGGTCCAAAGACATGCGGTGCAGGTGAATTGGGTTGGCTAAATTGTCCGTAGTGTATGTGTGTGAATGAGAATGTATGGATGTTTCCCAAAAATGGGTTGCGGCTGGAAGGGCATCCGCTGCGCAAAACAAATGCTGGATAAGTTGGCGGTTCATTCCGCTGTGGCGACCCCAGATTAATAAAGGGACTAAGCCAAAAAGAAAATGAATGAATGAATGAATGAATGAATGAATGAATGAATGAATGAATGAATAAAGAAAAAAGCTTAAACCTTCGACATTGCTGATTTTCATTCTCATTCCGATTCAAGAGCATGTTAAGCCAGAAAACAAACAAAAAATAACAACCAATGCTTGAGCAGTTTTTGGATGCCTACACACTAGAGCCTGTTTGACGGATAGCAATGCGTAAGCTCTGTTTTGAGGGTGTGGGAAGAGCTATGTTAGGCTGAAAGCAACAGGGAATACTGCAAATTGACTTGCTGAAAGCTGTAGCCATCTCTCTGAGATCCTTATTGGTCGACGGATACTTAAGTCAGGGGTCATTCTAGGATTTCAGTCATAGGGGGTCCAGATGGGACATGAGCTGATGTAGCTCTGGGGAGTGTCCTGGTTTGAGTGCCAGAGATTAAGAGTGTGAACGGCGATTTTATTTTCTTAAATGCTAAAACTGAAATGACATTTATTTAACAAAGCGAGCCTACACTTGTTTACCTTGTAGCTTGACATGAAACAGACACCAAAACACATCTTCTGAGGAGCGCTACTTAAAACAATGATTAATCCAAAACTATTATGCCTGAGAATCTTTGTGTAAATTCAGACCAATGTTTTTTAGCATAATTCTGACGCATCAAAAGTGGCATTCACCTGTCTGTCAGGACATGCGTTCAGTTACAGTAGCAGATCAAGCTGCATTTTATTAGTGATTTCGCTGGAACCAAAGCATTCAAATGAAACAAATGGAGCATGACAGATGCATACAGAGCACCACTATACAGTATGTTCACCATTGCCATCCAGTATTGCCTATGTCCATGTCTGGCAAAGATTACAGGGAAGAATAATGCTTAGTGGAACAAACATCCAAGTAAATGGATGATTAAGTATGAAGTCACGTCAGATATCAGGAGCAGAACAGGTCAGCAGTCATATCTGATCTTTTGTGGCAGAAGGGAATAGGAAATGAAACATGATATGAGGGAATGAAAACTGTCTATATTTTCAGACCTCCTTCTGCAATACAACTGCTGTCGTTAAGCCCCTAACTGTGTCGTAATGGGGACATTTTCAGTAAATTTTTCAAAATGTTCTGAATTTATATTGACAGACTATGTATAATATGCATATACTACCCATTATTTTCAAATGTGATTTCCAAATGTGGGGTGATAGTTGAAAGCTGCTTTTATAAAGTATATATAATCATAGGTTGGCTTCGTGCCTACATTTTCCTACCAACTTTCAAATCAAACCAACACTTTGGATTCAGATCTAAACAGATAGTTCAAACACTCAACAGATAGTTCGCCCTTCACTGAAAAATAACTTTTGCTGCTTGTTCAAACTACTTCTTTAATATGAGTTGAAACAACAACATTCCTTTGTGTTTTCTTAAGACAACTTAAGTTGTTTGATGTTATGAAACTTAATCCATTTGTGTTGGGACAACATGAAGAAACTGTGTGGAACCCTGCATTTTTTTACAGCGTTCATATGTTCCAAACCTATTTGAGTTTCTATCTTCTGTTGAACACGAAAGAAGATGTTTTGAAGAATGCAGGTTAATGGTACCCATTGAATTTCATAGTATTTTCGGTAACACTTTATTTTGATGGTCCATTTGAGTATTAGCAGACTGTCTGCTTAATATCTGTTGATATTATCATTCAACAGACATTTAGCTGACTACAAGAAACTTTGCAAGTACATGTCAGCTTACACTAACCCTAACCCCAACCTAACAGTCTACTCATAATCTAATGAGAATTAGTTGGCATGTAGATGCAATGTAACTTAAATTCAACAAACAGACTCTCAAAATAAAGTGTGACTGTATTTTTTGGTCAATGGCTACCATCAATCAGCTTTTTAAAAACATATTTAGTGTTCAACAGAAGAATAAATCTCAAAAATCGCATGAGGTAGAGTAAACGATGAGGTAACTTTCATTTATAGGTGAACTATCTCTTAAAGCTACTTAAGTTGCTCCACATCATTTACTCAGTAAATCATTTCTAAAATGACCTCACTTTGCTCACAGGGGAACAGTCATACTAGAACAGAAATGGCCCTCCTCAACAGTCCAAAACTGCCCACAATTCCCTAGAACGTCAATGTATGCAGTAGCATGACGCATATTCAGTGGAATCTAGGAGTCGTGCCAAACTCAGGGTCTGCAAACTTTTGACCATGTAGAGTAAATAAACCAACAAAACAAACAGGCAACTGTGCGTCTTTTAGGATTCCCAAAGATTCTTACCCACAGTCTGGAGCGGGACACCACCGGCAGTCGGGGTCTGACGCCAGGCAGCGGCGCAGCAGGAACTCTTCATACTTCTCCATCAGGTTAGGATCATCCAGGATGAGGGCCACCTGCCAAGGAGCAAGTCTCTCAGCGCACTCTGGACAGCTGAGCTGTACTCGGCTCTCCGTGATTTCGATCCGCAGGTACTGCCGCAGACAGCACAGGCAAGAGCGATGGCTGCATCCCTGGAGCTCGGGAAGCTGCTCTGCAGGTTGCCGCACCAGGCACAGGGGACATTCTAGGAGTTCTTGACCTCCCAGAGAGGCCTGGCTAGTGGACAGTGGCTCGGCAGGATCTGCCGTTGAAGGGTCTGAAGACACATTGGTTGGCGTGGGGGGCTGTAGAAGCTGCTGTTGCTGGATTTGCTGCTGTTGGTGCAGCTGTTGAGCGAGAGGAGTGCCCACATTAGCCTTGTTCCCCCTAGGTCCACGCTTGCTATGGAAGAGGCTATGAAAAGAGATCCTGCCTTGCTTCTTGCCCGGTCCGCGGCATTTTGGATTGGGAATGCCACTAACCGAGGAGTGGGGGGATTCAGAGTCCTTTTCGGATCCCATTTCCTAGGAACAACTTTGTAATGATCTCCCACTTGAGTCTTTAGAGAGGTCAGCAAGTTTGGGTTAGAGGAGTTCGAGTGAAACGTCCCAGTTTCTTCCACGGAAAGATTTCACCCAAGCTCCAAACCTCAAGAACGTGAGCAGTGCTGATATACAAAAGAATTTCTGTCAAGGTCTCAGCAAAATTCCAGCTAGTTTCCCCGTTGGAAAAATTCCATTTAATAAGTCATTTCTTCCTCTTAGCTATAAAAGGGAGTTTAAACAATAAACGGAAAGATAACCAGACGAACAGGAAACAAATGTCCTTTCACTTTAACAATCTTCTTGTAAATACTAAAAAGAAACAAAAACAAATTTTGCACCCCAAATATGATATCAACTACAAACCTGACAGATACTGTCAATTAAAATCGGGGCGTCAAAAGAGAACTACAAGTGTCAGATGACAGTACAAAACAAACTGTAAAGTCTTTGATGGCTCAAGAGGTTGTAATCCTTTCTCAGGGCTTGTCTTCTATCCTCTCCTGCTCACTCAGCCGAGATGTGTGTGTGCTCCAGTTTTCTGTTCTCCCCTTCTGAATCGGCCGGTCTGTTAAGGAAGAGAAATAGCACAGGAAGTTAGCACAGAGCGCAGACAGCCTGCAGGAGGAGCATGCTCAGTGCACGCTCACGTACACACACACACACTCCTCCCTTCTTTTATTCTCAATCTCTTTTCATTTCACAGTTAACTCTTGATGAACTGACGAGTTAACCCCTTTCCAGCTAATCACAAACCACGTAGTTAGTTGTAGAAGTAATTGGCTCTGTGACATTCAACCTATTTCTGTCGTCAAATATTCCGGCCATCCATCTTGTGCTAAATTTTACTTCTCTGATTTTCTTTGTGTCTCAGTGTTGATGACTCCTCTCATCCACACACTCTCACACACACTCCAGCGCTCGCTCTCCACTTCACACTGTGCTGCTAGTGCAGTTGCCATGGTGATTCTCACTATGAACACAGCAAACAAGGACTCTCACAGTGACTCTGGCCCTCACACACACACACACACACACACACCTGGCAGATATTAACACCATACTTCACGTAACGCATGAGCGCAAGTGGACTTTATTCATTTATTCATATGATCATCAATGCGCTTCGTGAATGCCATTCTGAAGCAGAGGAAATGTTTTGTAGGCCAACATAATCTGTCAATCTCTCTAGTACATATTACTACTCGAAAACACACACACACACACTAGAGCTCCACAAACTCATCCTCGTGTCCTGATTCCTGCTCTGATGAGCACTGGACTAATGCCTGCGTAGTATGAATCTGTTTACTTGAGCGAGGGGGAAGGGACAGAGACCACCATGCTAGTGTAAAGATATGAGTGCGCTTTTATATCCAAGTGTTATGAAAGCATAAGAGATTGTTGGGTTTGTTAATGGGTCAATGACAAATAAGTGTGTCACTGTGAGGGTAAAGGAGGAAAATATTCGAGGAGTAATTAAATTATTTAATTGAATTTAATGAATTATTTAATTTATTTTTGTCATGATGTGCAACTATTGCGTAAATAGTACCATGATAACATATTTTCATTATACCTTGAATACATAAAAATATGAAAAATGTTTAAGTTAGAAATTTAAGTTTAAACCTTATTAACTTTATGAATTAAGTAAAAGTAACATAAAAACACTGGCAGCCGGCCACTTTATTAGGTATAACTGCTCGTTAATTCAAATTTCTAATCAGCCAATCACATGGCAGCACCTCAATGCATTTAGGCATGTAGACATGATCAATACGATCTGCTGCAGTTCAAACCGCAGATCAAAATAGGGAAGAAAGGTGATTTAAGTTACTTTAAACGTGGCATGATTGTTGATGCCAGAAGAGTTGGTCTGAGCATTACAGAAACTGCTGACCTACAAGGATTTTCACGCACAAATATCTCTAGGATTTACCGAAAACGATCCGAAAAAGAGGAAATATCCAGTGGGCGGCAGTTCTGTGGGCACAAATGCCTTGTTGATGCCAGAGGTCAGAGGAGAATGGCCTGACTGGTTTGAGCTGGTAGAAAGGCAACAGTGACTCAAATAACCACTAGTTACAACAGAGGTATGCAGAAGACAACCTTGAGACAGATGGGCTACAGCAGCAGAAGATGACACCGGGTGCAACTCCTGTCAGCTAAGAACAGGAAACTGAGGCTACAATTCGCACAGGCTCACCAATATATACCATCTGCCACGTTCAGATGGTATAGGGTCAGAATTTGGCGCCAACAACATAAAAGCATGTATCTATCCTGCCTTGTATCAATGGTTCAGGCTGGTGGTGGTGATGTAATGGTGTGGGGGATATTTTTTGGGCCCTTTATTAATTTAGGATCGTGTCAGCACCACAGCCTAACTGAGTATTGTTGCTGACCATGTCCATCTCTTTCTGACCACAGTGTACCCATCTGTACCTGTCTTCTGATAACTACTTCCAGCAGGATAATGCGCCATGTCATAAAGCGTGAAACATCTCAGACTGGTTTCTTGAACATGACAATGAGTTCACTGTACTCAAATGGCCTCCACAGTCTCCAGAACTCAATCTTATAGAGCACCTTTGGGATGTGGTGGAATGGGAGAGTCGCATCATGGATGTGCAGCCGACAAATCTGTAGCAACTGCGTGATGCTATCATGTCAACATGGACCAAAATCTCTGAGGAATATTTCCAGTTCCTTATTAAATCTATGCCACGAAGGATTAAGACAGTTCTGAAGGCAAAAGAGTGTCCAATCCAGTACCTAATAAAGTGGCCGGTGAGTGAGTGTTTACATGACTTTTATATTATGTCATTTTTTACAGTGCAAAATAAAAACATTAAGACTAAACCTCAGACCCTTTCGGTGAGTCATAAATACAGAAATGACAGACACTGTACTCTCAGCTGTTTAACACCCATACATGAACATTATTGAGCATGTCTGGGGTAAGATGGAGAAGGAGGCATTGAAGATGAATCCAAAGAATCTTGATGATCTCTGGGAGTCCTGCAAAAACGCTTTCTTTGCCATTATAGATGACTTTATTAATAAGTTATTTGAGTCATTGCAGAGATGTATGGATGCAGTCCTTCAAGCTCATGGGAGTCATACACAATATTAATTCTTTTTCCACTGCACCATGACTTTATACTCTATACTGTACATTATTTCTGTTAAGTGACAAGACTTTTGTCTAAGCAAAGTCAGACCTTACTGTCCTAATGAAATAATTAAAAATCAAGCCATGATTGATCATATTTTATTTTAGTAACAATCTAGAGGCATTTGCCATTTTTATTATTTGCTGTTCCTAAAACTTGAATATTTGACAAGACTTTTGTCAGGTAGTGTATATAATTTCTATATATTTCCATGTATCAAATGTCCATATTTGACCAGCAGAAGCAGAATGAACTAAAGCAGGCTGTTTTTTCTCTGCTGGCGTTCATGGATCTGCAAGGTACGCAGTGACAGCAGTCAGCGTGACCCACTTTCTGCCGAGTGCTTTTACACACCGCCACCGCTGCGTCCCAATGTCTTGACCCATTATGAAAGATGCTCTACGTGCTCTATACTGTACACGACCACGAGAGGCTTACATTAAAAATGCAAAAGTGCCCAACGGAAACAGGAAAATCCCTTCAGTCTCGATAGATCTGCTCATTCTAAACATGGACACTGAAAGAAGGGTGGAATTGAATCATAGCAGGCTAAATGAAACGACTATGTATTTATAACTTGGGGCTGAGATGGTAATAGCCCTCTATTCCACTTCAGGAGCCTCTGCTAATGCAACCCATGACACATAATTACCATCTGTGCTCTCTTAGCTTTAGCGTGCGCGAGGGATGCTATGCTAGTGGGCGAACAACAAAAGCTGTTTCTGGAAAATCTGTGTCACATCAAAGTGCAGCTTTACAAAGTCAAAGTATACGTGTGTGTGTGTGTGTGTGTGTGTGTGCGTGTGTGTGCGTGTGTGCAGGGGTGCAGCTAGCAATTTTGGGCCCCATGAAAAAGTATGAGGATGGGCCTCCTACTACCAAGCTAGCTATCAAAACTCTTTGTCTGCAATGTAGTTACACTGACGTATGCATTTCATTATTGATTTTGTCCACTACTTATCAGTATTTAGTGAGAGAACGGCCATGACTGTAGCTAGAAGATGATTTATTGTTCAAATGTAAATGTAGTACAAAAAAAGTAACAGTAAACAAATATTCACTAACAATTTTACATTTCTAAACACACAAAACACCAATGTGTCACTATCTAAATAACTGTACTGCAATAGTGTCTCATACAATGTGCAATACACTGGAACGGTGACAAAAATCAATAAGACACAAAGTCATATTACAATGAGACCCATAAATAAGCCGAGACCCATAAATGATGCTGAGTGCATCATCCGGGTCATTAAAGTGCACTTATTATTGTTAGAGTTTTCAGTGTGATCGCACTACTTACACTTCTTATAATACAAAATGGCGTAGAATAGTGCATAAGTATGCGATTTGAGACGCAGCTGATGTTAACCTCGAGGACGTCGCTGCTTTGACAGTTTACCTGACGATCGCACTCAACGGAGCATCAACTCTCTTCCCGCTACTGACGGACTGAACCATACAGTGAAAGGAGGGGGGGTGCAATTTGACAGTGAAAGACACGAGGGGCAGATATAAGCCGTATTTTTTTTCTAATAAATTGTTTTACTTGTAATTTTAGAGATACATTCATAATTTATATTACATTATACTGTTATTAATTATAAAGCAGATCTCTGTGGGCCCCTAGAGTGCATGGGCCCGTAGAATTGTCCTAACTTTCCCCCCCTGTGTGTGTGTGTGGTGGGTGTGGCTGGGTTTGTTGTAAAACAGAGGTTGTTCTATTATTTATCAGCTGTGAATGATGTGTCGATTCACAAGAAGCTGTTTTTTTTTTTTGCTTGTCCTGAAATCAGCAGTCTGCTTTTTCCATCTAGGGAAGAGTTTATTTACAAACTTTGAAAGCGGCATGGAACAATCCACAGCATAAACCCTTGTTTTGTGAAGTCTGGCCTGGTTTTCAGAGGTCGTCAGTACAGCCTGTCACTGACAGAGTTTGTTACAAGATGAAACGTTCATTAAAATGCACAAGTGAAAACCTAAAGGAAAAAAACTGAGGTGAAAAGGGAGTTTTTTAGATCAGTCGGGGATTTTTTAATTTGTTGTTGTTGATTTCGTGGTCCAGAGGTGTGAATCTGTGATTTTATTAAAATGTAGATCAGGATGTGAGCAAGAATTCAGAGTATTAATGACTTGCCTACTCTCAGAGCCATTTATAGCGAAGTTGATATTTAGCCGCACTACACTGGTGTTTCGTAACATCTAGTTTTTATGAGGCGAGTGGTTAGCCCAACGCTCAACCCACAACCTGGAGGACCAGGACATACACACATACACTTTAGCTTACCCAATTCACCTACCACACACGTCTTTGGACTGTGGGGGAAACCCACGCCAACACTGGGAGAACGTTCAAACTCAACACTGAAATGCTAACCTACCCAGCTGGGACTTGAACCAACGACCTTCTTGCTGTGCTAACCACTGTGCCACCGTACCGCCTGTTTTTTTGTTTTCAAATGATTCTTGTTTTTTCCAGTGATGGGTTGCGGCTGGAAGGGCATCCGCTGCGTTAAACAAATGCTGGATAAGTTGGCGGTTCATTCCTCTGTGGCGACCCCTGATTAATAAATGGACAAAGCCGAAAAGAAAATGAATGAATGAATGATTCTTGTTGTAAATGACAAGATGTATTGACGTGTGTGTCTTGGGTGTGTGTGTGTGTGTGTGTGTGTGTGTGTGTGTTTGTGTGTAGTTATTTGTCTTACTAGAGGCATAGTTCACCCCAAAATGTCTGTTTCTAAACTTTTATGAATCTCTTTCCTCTGTTGAACACAAAAGAAGATATTCTGAAGAATGTTGGAAAAAAGCAGCCATTGACATACATAGTAGGAACAAAAAAAAATACTATGGAAGTCAATAATTTTTTTTTCCATCAACATTCTTCAAAATATCTTCCTTTGTGTTTGGAACAAGTGGAAGATGAGTGCATGATGACAGAATCTTATTTGGGTGAACTCTTTCATTCATTTTCCGTCAGCTTAGTCTCTATTTCAGAGGTCGCCACAGTGGAATGAACCGCCAACTATAACAGCATATGTTTTACACAGCGGATTCCCTTCCAACTGCAAGCCAGTATTGGGACAATACACACACATATATACACTACGGACAATTTAGTTTACCGAAATCACCTATAACACATGTCTTTGGACTTGTGGGGGAAACTGGAGCACCCGGAGAAAACCCACAGCAGCACGGGGAGAACATGCAAACTCCACACAGAAATGTGAGCTGGCTTTGGATGAAGTGTCCCTTTAAAACTCAGATATTAAGGTCAAATATTAACCTGATTATCGCTGGTGTCTTGCAGAAAGTGTTAAACCATGTTGTTTTCATAAATGCTTCTTAGTAAAGCGTGCAGTTTAAAAGCATGGCTTCATTCAGTGTCAAACCTACAAAGAAAGAGGAAGGCAAATGTATTTGACATCATTTTCCAAAGTAACTTCAAATTACTTTTAAATAGAAATGACTCTATTTAGAAATTGTATGTGTGTGTATTTGTGTGTACTAAATTACACAATTGATCACATTACACTAGAAACAATGAGTGGAAAATGTATCACAGAGTGAAAACAAAAATACAGTCAATTTTGTTTAAAG
Source organism: Danio albolineatus (assembly GCA_903798035.1). Classification (NCBI taxonomy): domain Eukaryota; kingdom Metazoa; phylum Chordata; class Actinopteri; order Cypriniformes; family Danionidae; genus Danio; species Danio albolineatus. Next base: position 9,699,998 of record CAIGQQ010000001.1, on the reverse strand, counting down.
CCAAAAATACAGTTTTTCCATATGTGCAATAGGTTTCCATTATTGAAAAAGGAAACCACTGCTCAGTCATAATGAAAGCAGATGCTCACTACACACACTTACTGTAAGAGACATCCCCTATAATGAACAAAAAGCTTCTGTTTCAGAATGAATTGTGCTTTTTCCAGACCATTGATCAACATGTCGCATACAGAAAATAAATTATTAACAGAAACCACAAATGAAGGCTACAAATCAGCCAGTTCATGCAAATACTCCGGAAATACTTCATTAAATATATTATTATTCCATTTAAAAACAATTAAACATAGTTTAAAAATAATAATAATATAAAACTAAATAAAATTAAATATTTAATATTAAACCAAATTAAATAAGTGCAAATTAAATAAATAAATAAAGTTAAATACAAATAAACTAAGCTAAATTGAACAGAACAATAATAACTTAAATAAATAAAATGTATTAAAATAAATAATACTATAAATTAAATAAAAATAAACAAAACAAAATTAAATTGAAATAAAAAAATACATTTAAACTAAATTAAATATAAAATTAAATATAAAACTAAACATTTAACATTAAATATGAAATTAAATATTTAATATTAAATACATTTTAACAAAAAGTTAAATAACAAATGAAACATAATAGAACAGAATAGAACAGAACAGAATAGAACGGAACAGAGCAGAATATAATAGAACAGAATAGAATAGAATAGAACAGAACAGAACAGAACAGAACGGAATATAATAGAACAGAACAGAGGAGAATATAATAGAACAGAACAGAACGCAGCACAGCATTGAGAGAAAAACTGAAATGTGTACAGTTTGATCTCCAGCCGGCGTTACACCACAAGCCATCTTGACAAATGTGTTACCGTGAGAGAAAGACAGAGCTAGACTGACAGCGTCTCAGCACTTCTGTCCGCGACAAACCCTGAACCCGCACACATCAGCACTTTACTATCATCCTATAGCCCTAGACTACAACTCAGTCTGTCTCTATCTCACCACACACACACTTACAAACACCAGTCACATGGTCTATTAGGTGTACAGGTGGGCTACTGGATCTCTGGCCATTACATAACCATTTGAGTCACATCTGAAGCTGATTGTTTTTGTAAGCACTAGTCCTGCTGTCTTGTTTTTCCATGCGCATCTATATCTGTAAGTATTGTTGAGTTTAGGCATGGGCCGGTATAAGATTCTGACGGTATGATAACCTTGAATAAAAATGTCACGGTTTCACGGTATGATGGTATTGTGATTACTGCTGTAAAATAAATTATTTTTCCCCTTTTGAACACAATATATTTTATTTTGAGAAACATTTAAAGTATTTTGGGCCAGTAAACATGTCAGGATAAATAATTCAAGTGAATCATTGACTTCTGCTGTCTTCATTTGTTTCAAAAACACAGATGTCTTAACAATTTACACCTAAAAATCTAAAAAGAAAATAAATAAAAAATGTATATAAAAAATTCTTACCCATAACTTAGGAACGGTATAGCAGAAAATTTTGGCGGAATGAAAACCTTCACTTTTCCAAACCGCGGTATACCTCGAAAACGATTATCGTCCCATGCCTAGTTGAGTTCAATTATTTCAATGAACAGCATAGTAAAGAAGGTGAGAGCGTCACCCATGTAATGAAATGAACATTTAGTCTTGTCTCATTTTCCCCAAACATTTGATTTATTTTCTGTGATGGTACCTAAAAGAGGAATTTCTCATAAAAGCAGTTTATATAAACTCTAAAATACTCCAGAATCATATGAGATGACATTTAAGTTGGTATTCACTAACTGATATTCACTAAATGATTTGAAAAATGTTTGATATATTTAAGAATATTAAAATAGTTTTTTATAAACATAAATAGTATGCCTTGGTAAATGGCAACTATACCTGAAACAAGTCTAAGATAAAAAAAAAAAAACTAAACGGTCAAATTAAAACAAACAATCTACACAGCAAATTGTGAGGTGTTGAATTTCTGGTGTAAGCCCCTGTAGTGTTACAGTGTTAAAATCCAAGTGTACATTCACTGTTTTTAACACTGATGTGGGTTGAATTGTGATGTTTCACAGTGTGCAGTTCTGCTGTTGCCTTTCCATACTCCTCATCGGTGTTAATTTAGTTTTTTAATTTAGGTGTTAGTTTAGATTTGAGAGATGACATTCCTGTGTTCAGTAAAAGTACTGACATAATTGCATTTGAGTGTCAGTATTTTTGAATTTGAAACTGTACACAGCAAATTTGCCAGTGTACATTTTACACCACAAGTGTTGAATTTAATACTTTTTGGTGTCTATATGAGTCCCACCAGCCAAGTGTCCAGGTTACACTTTCAAAAGTGTTTAATAAATACACCTCGTATTTTACACTGCAGAGGTGCATACATTCAACATCTCTCAGAGTTTATTACAAATATCTTCATTTGTGTTAGTCTGAAACACCATGAGGGTAAGAGTTCACACTTAGCTGATGATTGATTATAAAGCTTGTTTGGCATGCTCTTCTGGGAGAGAGCCCTGAGCTCATAAGATCCTCGAGCCCGGGGCTCCCTCCCGTTTGCAAGACAAGAGGGGAGTTTGAGCTCAGGTAGATCTCGAGAACCCCCCTGCTCTAGTAGCTAATGAACAGATAGTGATTGCTATGAAAGTATAACTACCTACGAGGAGCATGTCTATGGTGCTGATTTGGTTTAGTCAATTAACTTAAGTTGCATGTTTTTGGACGGTGGGAGGAAACCGGGGAACCCGGCAGAAACCCACATGAGCACAGGGAGAACATGTAAACTCCACACTGAAATGTCGGCTGGCTTGGTAAGGACTAGAACCAGAGACGTTCTTGCTGCGAGGCAACAGTGCTAACCACTGGGCCACCGTGCCACCCATCTAGGAAAGGAGGAGGAGTAGGGGTGGAAGGGGGATTCTTCAAAATGGAGATGGCTGTGATATGGAACTTAGGGTATTTATAGTGGCTTAGGAATCGTCTGATTGGCGAATCATGAATTGAATAACGCGGGACCAGCTGCAAGCAATCATAAGCACATGATCCTCTCGAAATTAGTTTATAAATAAACTTCACTTTTACGTTAAACTAAGCCAAATATTGGGCCAAATTTTGATCCTCCATTGTAAGAGTTTTCCAGCAGGAAGTACTGGCAGACGGACTGACTAACTAGCTAACCCATTAGATGAGTTGTAACGCTTAATGAAATCTCTTTAAGCTGCGAGTCTGTGCGTGTGTCTGTTTAGAGCAGGTGTTGCGCTGATTCACGTCCCCTTCGTGCGATAAGAACCAGACTGTCTGTTCTCCAGCTCATCCCACATCCTTTCCTAAAAGTCTAAATCTCCAATAACACAGGCATCATCACAAACGCCTTTTATGTAGATTCACAAGCAACACTCGACACTAACACTAGTGTGCCGCGTTCACAAGCCCTGACGACAACAACAGCCAAAACCAGCCACAGCTTCTTGTGAAACCAAGATCTCGATTTTATCAGTTCTTGACAATCACAGGGTGGTTTACAGTAAAGAGAATTACCCCAAAATTTCAGAAAACAAGACAAGACTGGAATTAACCTCATGTTTGGTAAGGCAAAAGAAGAATTGAAACTCAAGTCGTACTGTGCATTTCTGTCTTACACTAGAAGGAAGAGCTAAAACTCCTAACACGTGTACAGTTACTTACAATGAATTTATGACAGACTGTTGATTACGAACATCTAAGCGCTATTTTTGGAAAGGTGTTATTGAGGAAATTACGTCACAGAGTGTGTCTTGGTTAACATAAACCTTTTTTGGAAAGGAAGATATTCTACAGAATGCTGGTGGAAATTAAAACATTGCTAGGTCATTGACTTCCATAGTATTTTTTTTAATTTTTTTTGTTCCTACTATGGATGTTAACGACTGCTTTTCCCCACCAACATTCTTCACAATATCTTATTTGTTTTCAACAGAAGAAAGAAATGTAGAACCGGACAGTTTTGTGTGAACTATTCCTTTAATAAGTAAATGAACTCTTTAAAAAGAGACACTTTTAATGCAATATTATTGTAGTGTTTATTATGAATTATTTATTCGAGCGCATCATTTTTACTTATGAATGGCCCACATAATCTGTAATCAAAGATTAAAAGTGCGAGGGCGGAACGACCTGTCAATCACATGGAATTGACCAATAGCAAACCACAACGATATCGATTACTGATGGACAAAATCCATTCCAAAGTCCAATCCTACATTGTTTTATCTATCCAAGAAAGCATTTTACATATGCACACACAGGGGGGAAACATTTATTGAAGACATTAAAAATACTCTATTTAATGTATCTATACTAAGCTTTTTGCTGAAGGACTATGGGACATGATTCCACCTATATTATATTCACCGTCATCAAAAATTACATACATAAAAAAATATGAAACAAATCGAGTAGCCATTATTATGGTTCTAGAATCACTTGTTCTTTTATACATATGCTTTTGTTTATAAAATAACTTACAAATTTAGACATAAAGGTTAACATATGTGGATTAACAAACATATAATTTATGTATGATATAAACATATTTTTTTTGGTGATAAACGTGTGTAAATGAATAAATATATTATTTAATTTTGTTATTCTCTGTGTGTTAACTAAATCACAATTGTTTAAATAAGCTAGTTTATTAACCGTAGGGCACTTTATTCGTATCTTTGCCAGTAAATAACACAAACAGTGTACAGTAAAATAACACAATGCTGATTAGGTTCAAGCAGCCAGTCACCCAAACAAGAGCTGTGCTATCATACATATAACGATATGAAAACACTTAGCCAGCATCACGGTAGTTTTAAATGATATAATAACAGGTAAACAGTGAGAATTGTCCATTGTAGCGATGACGGCGGATCTGTAGAGCACTTACCGTCCTGATGATAGATAGTACAGAAGCAGAACAGGGCGGTGCGCAGTGAGCTTCGCTGCTCTTCTACAGCCGTCACATTCAACTAACTACACTGTAAAGCTGACAAATGTCTCCCGAGAGCTCTGTGCTACAACATTCCCCGACCAACAGTCCGTGGGGAAGATTTCAGCCCTTTTTTCTGGCTTGAACGTGATATCGCTCAGATTATGTCCGCAGCTTGATTCTCTTTTCCATTCACGTCAGCGAGGAAAGCCCCTGCGTGTGACGACACTGGCCTGCTAGTCAGAAGCCCCGCCCACTTACGTCAGCTCGAAACGGAAAAGGTGCGTCGTAACGACAGGGACAAAGTTGCCATTTGTTTAGCGAGACTCGTCCTTTAAACAAACATTCAAAACATTTTCCTGATACCAGAGCAATTGAGTACAAGTAACACATACAGAGGTTAAGAGCCACGGCGAAGAGGCCACATACTGAACAATGGTGGACATTAATTAGGCCTACTTTAACTTGTTTCAATAGGTAAAGATACTACTAATACATAAAGTAACAGTTTAAATTAGAACAAAATTGGGCATTGAGGAAGTTTTAAAATATATGTCAACAGAAAAAACAAGTAAAAATGTATATCCGATATACAAGACTTTTGTATGTGTAGGTTAGGGCTCACCAAAAAGTTCCTGGAGGTCCGGCGTCCTGCAGATTTTAGCTCCAACCCTAATCAAACACACCTGAACAAGCTAATCAAGCTTTCACTAAGTATACTTGAAACATCCAGGCAGGTGTGTTGAGACAAGTTGGAGCTATACCCTGCAGGGACACCGGACCTCCAGGACCGAGATTGGTGATCCCTGGTGTAGGTTATAGGCAGGGCCAGACGGAATCTGCGGACATTTTTTGCTATTTCTGCGTAGTATTTTATTAAAAATCAAATGATTTTGGGAGTATCATAACTAAAACCTTAATATATGAAATAAAAAGTAATACTTTAACTTTTATTTAATGTTTACAATGCGAATCCAATTAGATCCACTTTTTCTTTGCTAAACAAAGCAAATCTCTCATATAAAATCTCTACTGAAAGACAGAAAATATTACTTTACAAACCGTATTGTAAATAAATCATATCAATATTTTTTTATTAGTCAATATTACTGAAATTAATTTGAAAACTGAATAAATATAAAATTACATTTACACCAGTAGATAAACAAATCAATGATGGGCCTACTGTAGTTATAGAAAATAGCTTTAACTTGATATTAAAAATAAAGACCTATTTAATGTCTTTACTGAAAAACATGTGTATATGTATGTTTATTTATGATGTGGCTTGGAAAAAACTATTACCAAAACTCCCTGATGCACCTAGTTCTTTCCACGATGAGGGAAACCCAGCATTACTTCATGCAGTTGCACTTCCCCTTTTTATTTTGCCCCAAAATTGTTGCATCATAACATGTCCACATCTAACCTGAGTACTGTCACTGACCGCGTCCATCACTTTATGACCACAAGATACACTACCTGACAAAAGTCTTGTCGTCGAACCCAGTTGTAAGAGCGACAAATAGTAACTTGACTAGTTGCTCATTTGGAAAAGTGGTAGAAGGTAGATTAATCATCAGTCAGATTAATAATCTGTTGAACTGCATCCCAATCACCACAAATACTGAAGATGACCTATTGGAACCCGCATGGGCCCAAGATTCTCACAGAAATCAGTTAAGTTTGGTGAAGGAAAAATCATGATTTGGAGTTGCATTTAGTATTGGGGAGTGCAAAAGATCTGCAGAGTGGATGGCAACATCAACAGCCTGAGATCAAGACATTTGTGCTGCCCATTACATTACAAACCACAGGAGAGGGCAAATTCTTCAGCAGGATAGCGCTCGTTGTCATACTTCAGCCTCCACATCAAAGATCCTGACAGCAAAGAAGGTCAAGGTGCCCCAGGATTAGCCAGCCCAGTCACCAGACATGAACGTTATTGAGCATATCTGGGGTAAGATGGAGGAGGCATTGAAGATGAATTTAAAGAGCCTTGATGAACTCTTGATGAGCACTTTCTTTTTCCATTCCAGATGACTTTATTATGGATGCGGTCCTCCAAGCTCATGGGAGTCACACACAATATTAATTCTTTTTCCATTGAACCATGACTTTATACTCTATACTTTACATTATTTCTGTTAAGTGACAAGACTTTTGTCTAAGCAAAGTCAGACCTTACTGTCCTAATTAAATAATTAAAAATCAAGGCATGATCATATTTTATTTTTAGTAAAATAAGCGTAATCTAGAGGCCTTTGCCTTTCATATAAGCCACTTCTGATATCAAATGATCAACTAGAAGTCAAGTTATTATTTGTTGCTCCTAAAACTTGGAATAGGCGACAAGACTTTTGTCAGTTAGTGTACACATCTGGTGAGAGCTACAAGGGCTACTTCATGGTGACGCATCCTGACACCTTATAAAAGCCCCTCCAAGCTCACATTCATCAGCCTGTTTTCGAATACAGCGATCACATCTTAAAACCCAATCAACAGCCGATCCATAGTACCAAGTGACTGCTCTACATTTACTCTTTTTGATAAATTAGAGTTAAACATGGAAATGTAGAATTAAAAAGAATCAACACTGCGTTGTGATGTAGTAGAAAATAATCTCCAGTTTATTGGAGGTCATCAACTGGGTTTCAGTCGAATCGGTGTTCATTACAAAACACACTCACTACATGGAATGTTCAAAAATTAACATCTCAGACACTTCCAGCTCCCCCTTTTCCCCCCCATCCATTATTTTCACATCTGGATCAACCTGGATGGGAGAAACTGGATTTCATACAGCTGCAGAAAAAAAAAGAGAAAGTTCCAGACGTAAATTAATGATTCACAGACTGATAAAAATAAGCAATAAAGCATTTAATGCATTATTCATTTCATTCAGTAATTTAACCAGGCATTTATGCGACCTCTACTGGAAATCACACATTACTACAAGACTCAAGAAAACCCAGAAAGGCTCAGTAATTATTCCATTTAATTTAGTGTAAATGGTGCAAATGACATAACCATACCTTTTTACAGGTGTCTGGTTAGAGCAAAAAGCGCTACAGAACCATCATAAAATGAAGGGTTATAAACAACTGTGTGTAATCCTAATCAATGAGACGTTACATTCAGAGTTCTACAATCACTTTTAATATTTATTTTCTCCTCAAAAGTGCCAGGTTTTGCCACAAAGCATGAAATGAACTAAATGGTAATAAAGCATACAAGGAACAGGGGATGCAGAGATTATTTAGACAAAATAAACGAGATCTTTACAGGTAGCAGCAGAGAAGGCAGCGAGGATTGAGGCAAAGACGAGGTCGGTGGACTGAGAAGCATCAATGGCGGTGTGCAGGCCGCGGGCGCTGTAGTACTGCACTAGAGGAGACGTCTGCCTGTGGTAAGACTCTAGTCGAGAGCGTAGAGTGGTTTCATTATCATCACTACGGCGGATCAGAGGTTCCCCGGTCACCTGTGCATGAAAGCCAAACATTACAACAGTCCTCAAAGGCGCCTTATCTAGTGTTCAGTAAAGTGACTTTAAAATGAATGTTAATTAAAGTGGGTGCTGATAGCCCATTGGTAGGGCCACACGGAATCTGCGCGCGCAGAATTCTACAGATTTCCGCAGATTGTTAGCCCATCATTGATTCTGCTTATTTACTTGTGTAAATGTATACTTATTCAGTTTTTTAGTTAGTTTTAGTAATAATATTGACTAACATAATTGTATTCATACGATTTATTTACAACAGTTTGTAAAGTACTAAAATTCTGCGCAGAAATAGCAAAAAATGTCCGCAGATTCTGTCTGGCCCAACCCATTGGTTAGTGCATATATAGCGCAGTAGCACTCCAAGTGTCCCACAGTTCAAATTCCAGCTCGTGGACCTTTTCCGATCCAATCCCCCATCTCCTCATCTCTATTTCATTTCCTGTCATCCTACAATAAATTCTCAAATAAAGGCAAAAATAAATGAAAGCAAAAATCAATCAATCAATCAATACATAAATAAAAGGCTAAATTAAATAAATAAAAAGGCAAAAATAAATAAGAAAATAAAAAGGCAAAAAAAATAAGAAAATAAAAAGGCAAAATTAAGTTAATAAACTGCAAAATAAATAAATAAAAGGCAAAACTAAAGAAAAAATAAATAAATGTCAAAAATAAATAAATAAAAGGCAAAAATAATTAAGTAAATAAATAAATGTAAAAAATAAATAAATAAACTGCAAAAATAAGGGCACAAATAAATAAATAAAGGTATAAACAAAGGCATAAATAATAATTTAAGTAACTAAATATGATATTTAGTTACTTCAAGGAAAGTAATGACTATTTGAATGTGTTACTTTCATATGGGCTGGGCTTGCTTGTTAATGATGCATGTAATAACATATATAAAGTTTTTACTTTATAAGACATTTTATAAAAAGTATATTAAGAATGTAAATCTTTTTTACATCAAAAGTGATATGTCAACTGAAAAGTAGAAGGAAATGTAAATTCACGTAATCCTGCATATGCATTTGTGCAAGTGTGATGATGAGAAAATACATACATTTCAGTTAATATTATAGTACTTTAAGTATCATATGTACAGGTCGAACTTAAATCATTCTCTTAACACAAAGACAAGAGAGCTGACACTCTTGGAAACAATTTGAAAAAAGCAAATGCTGTTATTATTATTATTATTATTATTTTTGAAAACGCAGATATCTTATTGGAAATTAAAAAGTAATGGATTACTTTACTAGTTACTTGAAAAAAAGTAATCTCTTTATGTAACTCGGGTTACTTGTAATGAGTTACCCCAACCCTGGTCTTATCAATATATGAAGTCTTGGTTTCTCACATCATCCTTCATGTGCTCCTTTGGAGGATGAAACTCTTCATGATAGGATCGTCCGCTTGGCTGATGAATGAGCCTGAGGAGCAACAAAAGTGAACTTTAGGTTGACTGATACTGATCATTTAGTAGCTTAAGGAAAGGAGGGGGGAAAAAAAAACAAAAAAAACTGCAAACTCAAATTCAACAGTCCTAAGATCCAATCAAAAACTGATCGCAACCTACATTTATTCTCTTTGAGAACGTTTTAAACTCCAACACACACAGCAATAGACCTTTGTTGCACTGACATTTCAAACAAGAATGTAACTTTTATGCTTTACAATTCTTACTAAATTGAAGGAGGAAGCTAGCAGCAACAAAGATTAGAGATCTTCTCTTTACTCACCCTCCAGCTAATCTTTCACACTCTGTTAAACACAAGCAATATTTTGAAGAACGCTGGAAACCAAAGTATTATTTTTGTAATAATGTCAGTGGATCTTAAAATATCTTCACACTTGCAGATGAGCAAATGATGACAGAATTTTCATTTGTGGGTGAACTATCCCATTGATATTGAAGATTAAAGAAATCATCAGTGCTGGTGGCCATGCTCTTACCTTCCACAGATCCTGCGGACCAGCAAGGAGTCATCGACAGAGAACTCAATAACAGAGTCCAGTTTCTCACTACGCTTCTCCAAGAGGCCATCCAGCTACAAATGTGAAACAGCGAATAATTTGGGGTTAATCCTTCTGTACTGTTCAAATGGACTACACTTTCACTATGTTGGTGGCTGGTTTTGCCCCACTGACTTCCGTTATGACAACATTTTTTAACTGCAAAGCCATGACACCAAATAATCATGTGTTTTTGATTGTTGGGAACAGGTCATTTCTGTTCATTTCTACTCTCGATCATCAGTTGGAAAAATTTACCCTTTAGATAGAAAAATGTGCAAACATGTTTTATGGAGTAAAACAACAAATTATAGTGCATGAATAATTACACATACCATGTTTACTACATACTACTGAGAGCTGTAATGTAATATAATGTTTTTTTTTTTAGTTATTCAATGCCATGTCAGCAACCAAGGCTATTTGCATGGCAAGAACAATTAAACAACAATTAAAAATCAACAAACAAATGAATACATGAATTAAATAAGATTTTTAGCGCTTATACATGACAAAGATTCTACAATTTTTTCCTGGTGTCACTTTGCTAAAAATGCCTTTAAGAGAGTTCGTTTCATAATAAAGTCTTCTGGAATCATTAAAAGCAGGACAGTCCAGTACTGAGAGGTGAGCTGCTAATTTTTTTATTTTCTCAAACATATCTAGCACAGGTCTCTTTTACATTATACTCTATGTAACAATATGATTTCAAACCAGAAACTAAGCTTTTTTTACACTGCAACCGATTATCAACAGAAAAAAATGACAAATTTGACCCTTTTTCAACAGGGAAAACCAGCAACAATCAAGAACGCATGATTATATGGTGTCAAATGTAATTATAAAGGAGGTCAATGGGACAAAAACAGCCAGAAATATAACAACAGGGTAGTCAATTTCCCAGAGTGTATTGTTGAATTTTTGAAACCTTTCAAAGTATTTTGCCAAAATATTAGGGCTGCACGACTCTGGCTAAAATGAGAATAATTGTTTTGTATAAAATCAAGATCACAATTTTCTCACAATTCTGTAGATGTAAAACAAAGGTTAATATGAGTAGCCTATTATTATTACTCAAGCATATGGTAAAACATCAACAATAACCAAAAACACATAGTAAAACATCAATAATAACTAATAATAATACTAGGCCTATGTGTAGGTCTACTGCTACACTAAAATGCTAAATTCTGTATAGAGTTGGAATAATGGTGGACTTGAACAGATTTTAAATATGTCCTGGTTGTAATTCACAGTAAAGTGATGACATCAGAATACAACTATTAATAATTCTGAAGTTGAACTATTACGTTTCAGACATAAGCTTGTCATTGAAAACACTATTAGACAACACTTTTTTCCACTGGTAAAATGAAACATTTGTCATTATCAGATTCCCTCTTGCATTATATTCAATGTTATATAGGCTAGAGTAGTTACTGACACTGTTAAATATCTATTTTCATGCACAACACCTTGTGTTTGCTATGAAAAAAAAAAAAAAACTATCAAATGCTTAACGTAATCAAAACTCTAAAACACGATATGATCATTCATTTAAATGATGTGCACGCCAGTTTCACTTTCACTGCCGAGTGCGCTGCTGTCATGGGTGCCGTCACTGAGGAAAAAAGATGTATGCAAATCATGCTCCGCGCGCAGCGCCCAAATGATCGCTCTGTGCGTCAAGCTGAACGTTATTTACCACTTTATTAGCTGTTATTCACAGCCTATGCAGGTTCCGTTCACTAAAGTAGACTTTATTGGCAGGCACGCGCGTGTCCTCTCGGTAGTAAACAAACAGCATGTCAGCTCACGTGTGATTTCCTGGCTGAGAATATATCATTACATTAAGACAGAAATTATATTTTGGGGTGAACTATACCTTATAAATACAGCATGTGACACTTTTAACATTTGGAGGTGTCTGTGTTGCTGAGCAGCGTATAAAGCCTTAAACAATGCAATTACTTGTGCGATTGCCTTTATGCTTCTCTTCTGTCCTTAAAAACATAATTGGCTGAATCGTAAAAAAGCAGAATTAAGACCGAGTGTAGGGTTAAATCGAGATCACGATCTTTGTTCAATTAATCGTGCAGCCCTACAAAATATGTGTCAAGATAATGTTTGTCACCTAAAATTATTTCATTTGCTGAAGTTGTGGCCAAACTAAGGCCCCGTTTACACTAGTGCGTTTTAGTTTTAAAACGGCGTTTTAGTATGAAAACGATCCGCGTCCACACTAGCGTTTTACCCAAGCGTCTCTCTACAGATGTCCGTCCACACTACGCCACCAGAAACGTATATCACTTGACCATTCGCGCACTCTGGGCATGCGTGTTCAAGTATAAACAGGAAGCATGCGTCTCGCTCAGCATTTGGTTATTGTTAGTCAACAAACGCTGGTTGAACGATGAACGCGATGGTAAAGAAAGCAAGAGAGGTCTTTTTGTGGACAGACGACGAGGTCGAGTTGTTACTTAAAGTAACAAATGAATATAAAACATCTATCGCTATCGAAAATACAGTGTTTACAGTGAAGGCTGGTCTGCCGTCTGCCGGTGACGTTATAGTCATGTGCGCTTGACGAATAAGGGAAGGATACGCAATGACCCAAAGCCCCAATCACGTAGCCAATCTCAGCAGCCACACCTCCGTTTTCCCACGTCCACACTGAGACGCAGCTGCAGCGTTTTAGAATGAAAACGGCCTCTCCAGCGTTTCTAAAACGCTCCGTTTTCGCACCTCGAAAACTCTGGTGTAGTGTGGACGGATGGCGTAACCGTAGCAAAACTTATGCATTTTAAAACGAAAACGCACTAGTGTAAACGGGGCCTAAGACTCAAAAAAATCACCCCAGAGTGAACGAAAACACCACTGGAGGATTATTCGTTTACATAAGTGTGGTGAAATCCTCACCATTTCAGCTTGTTTGACGGTGCGGGGAAAACCGTCCAGCAGGAATCCATTCTTGCATGCTGGAGTCTCCAGGTTGTTGTCGATGAGCTCCACCACCATCTCATCACTCACCTAAAGAAAAGGTGAGATGAAGAGAAAATCAGCACTTATTCTATTCAAACCACATACTGGACAAAATCGAATTGAGCGGTGTCTGCATTTAAATAGTAAAACATTCATTTCACCAGTTTGCCAGCATCCATGGTTTCCTTTAGACGCTGGCCGAGCTCTGAGCCAGATGCCACCATGGCCCTCAGCATGTCCCCAGTAGCTAAATGACACACACAGTATTTCTCAGCAAGCTTGGGAGCCTGTGGGGGAAAAAAAATTCAACATTTTAGAAATTAGCAGAAAAAACAAAAACCATTTTAGGAGTAGCAGAGCTTTCTAAAAACCATAAAAACGCCCATGTATAAAAATAGTGCATATATGAACAACTGTAAACCATTAATCTCATTCACAGTTATGTTGCAAGCACATTCATGAGCCAAGTTTCAACTTTTGACACAAAAGGTTGCTTAATATCGGCAAGCAATACTGCTAACGAGGTATCATCTGCTGAACTATCTGCAAAACTGATATGCTCTTTCTTGATTTCTTTCAGTTGCTCAACAGGACAGAAAATTCTCTTTAATAAGGTTCAGAGTTCAACCCAAAATAACAACATTTCAAACCTGTGTGACGTCTTTCATGCGTAGAAAAGACATGCTTACAAATGACAGCTGTTCTGTCTTTTCTTTTAGCTGCAATAATGACGACTGGAAACCTTGTTTTAAAACGAAAATGAACTGTTTACTGAAGTTTGCTGTATACAGAAACAGGAGCGAACTCCGAACACACACACTCTCACACCGAGTCAGTTGCCAATGGTTACATGCGCGCTTTTAGTAGCGTTAAGCATCATAGGAAAACTTTTCTTAAAGTAAAACAGCCTATATAAATGCAAAGGTAAATAAATTCACATTTTGACAATTAAACAATAAATAAAGCATTAATTAAATCACTCTTTTTGTACTATATTAAATCACAACAACAGCTTCATTCACGAATAATGTTCAGTGTACAGAAAAAGATAAAATAGTTCACCCAAAACTGAACATTCTGCCATCATTTGACTTCTTCCAGACGTATTTGACTTTATTTCTTCTGTTTAACACAAGATGTTTTGAAGCAAACTGGAAACTGTAACTGTTGACTGAGTATTTGTAGGTTGATGGTTACAGGTTTTTATTAATTCATTCTTTTTTCTTCAGCTTAGTCCCTTTATTCATCATGGTCGCCACAACTGTAAGAACTGCCAACTTATCCTGCATATGTTTTACACAGTGGATGCTTTCAGCTGCAACCCTGCACTGTGAAACATTCATACACACTCATTCACACACATACACTGCGACCAATTTAGCTTTTTCAATTCAGCTATACTGCATGTCTTTGGACTATGGGGAAAACCAGAGAATCTGGAGGAAAACCACACAAACATGGGGAGAACATGCAAACTACACACACAGAAATGACCCTGCTGGGACTCAAACCAGCAACCTTCTTGCTGTGAGGCGACAGTGCTAACCATTGAGCCACTGTGTCACCCCTTACAGGTTTTCAACTTTCTTTAAAACATCTTCCTCAGGGTTTAACAGAAGAAAGGTTAGGACTGGGGGAAAAGTTGGTTTTCTATTCACACATAGAACAATTTGTGACATGCTACTTTCAAAACTGGGTCTGAAATCTCAAGTATGACTTCAAACCAACAATAGCACTATTTAATAAACCGAGAACAATGCTGAACTTTGTTGCCATTTAGAGGGAATACTTTTCTGAAATTATAATTGTAAGGCAAGTCCAATTTTGCAAATATAAAACCAACTTTACCTCATTAAGGTTTGAAACCACTTGAGCGTGAGTAAATAGTGAGTGTTTATTTTTTGTGTGAACTAGCCCTTTGACAGTATGCCAGAAGCTGTCAACAGTCTGATTCAATCTTGCTTTTGTTTTTCAGAGATTAAATGAAGCCATAGAGTACAGAAACAATACATGAGTTTGTGAAACGTTATATATTATACATTTCAGAATTGACATTTCTGAGATATCATTCCCAGATCACGTTGAGTTAAAGTTGTTTTATATTCACACAATGGACTTTCTCCTTAATAATATAATTTCAGAAAATAATTCTTCGCCAATTCTAAATAGCGTTAGTGATGTTACATTAGCAGTCTATGACTATCAAAGCACAACATTGTTCAGTCAATTAAATAGTGCTAATGCTGTTTCGGCTGTCATACCTCAAGTGATTTCAGACCGAATATTCAACGTAACGTTACCATGGTAAACAATATAGAGAGCATGTCAGTAAACGAATGTGCGAATATAAAACCAACTTTACCTCAATAACCCAGAGCACTATCCTGCTTCAGAATGAGCCACGCGGCCCTATGCATGAACTCTCACCTGCGTCCCCTTCCCCGCGCCGGGCGGCCCAAGCAGAATGGCTCGTATGCCTTTCCGTAAAGCGGAGACGGTTTCGTCCTCTTGCGTGCTGGGGGCCATGGTTACAGCTTCTTTACTAACTAAACACACTTCTCTCCACCACACACTTCGCGTCCACAAACTCTCTCAGCCTGGAAAGGAAGTGGTAACGCCTCCGTTTGCTGAGTATGGACTCAAAACCCCGCCTTCTCGCACCAAACTAATCATCTGATTGGCCAACGGCACGCCATTGACCCAGAACGCAAACTCATTGGATACAATCGAATGCCTCAGCATCACCTAATATCCGGATTTTGGCCTGGAATGACACATCGCACTGGAGGATCAAGATGTGCAGGTTTAGATAAGGCGGAATAAGATATCCGTATCTACGACACCTTAATGGTTCTATCAGAATGTGCAAAGGTTGTCATTACGCGTTTGTTCTTCCGACATAATTGATAACTTTATATTAACCACAGACCTTAATTTAGAAGTCTTAATAGGTAAAGCAACATTTCAGCAAAATCCACTTCAAATGTTGACAACTTTAAAATTAAATATTTTATAGTTTAATAGAATTATTACTGTTATTTTAGATGATGTAAAATGTTTTAAATTAGATAAACTGTATATTGTATATATACAATCTTTTACTTTTGGCTTTATTTTTGTGTGGTTTATATTTCTCCAGTTTATATGGCTTTGGGTTTCAGTACTTTAAAGGGGTGGTCCACTACAATATCATATTTGAAACTTTAATTGATGTGTAATGTAGCTGTGTAAACATAAACAATATTTCTGAATGTAAGACTCTCAAAGTTCAATGCAAAGGGAGACATTGGCTTTTACAGAGTTAGCTTAGCAAAGCCTACAGCGAACGAATTTGGGGACTACAAAAAAAAATACATCCGGGTTAATGATGTCATAAAGTAGTGGTTCTCAAACTGTGGTATGTGTACCACTAGTGGTACGCAGGCGTCCTTCTAGTGGTACTCGGAGGAATTGCTGAATAAATAAACATTTTTAAATTAACACATTTTTAACCCTTTGACACGTTTGATTACACCGATGTGATCAGTAAATTGATTTTAATAGGCTAACCTTTTATTTTATTTTCAATTTTCTAATGTTTGTTATGTATTCTATCATTTAAAGCAAATTTCCTTCTCGTATTTCTAAGGGTTGTTGGGGGCGTATCCCGCATTGTTCTATCCCAATGTTGACAGGTATAGTTTAATCAATTGCTTTTCTGACACACAAAGCCTACTCTAACGCGCAGTAAGCAGATCTAATTTCTAATTTGAATATGTAAATTCAATTCATATATTTAAAATACAAGTTAATGTTTAGATTTAAAGACATACAAATAAGTCATATACATGCAACATATTTATGAGCTCCAAGAAACTGGACGAATAGGCTACTTTATGATAATACTTTTTAGTTTTCTTTATACTTTTCAAATACAGTGACATTTTTAATCAACTTTATAAGCAAATTTTTATTTAAATGTTGACGTTTTATTTATTTTTCTACCTGTAAGCACAGTACAGTGTTAATGTACAAATTATTTAGAATGTTTAAAGTGGTTGACAATAATAAATATTCATAATAATAAGAATTAATCAGCAACGCTTTTGATGTGCAGTATTTCAATATTGGTCATTATGGTGGTACTTGGAGAGACAATTTTTTTCTGAGGTGGTACTTGGTGAAAAAAGTTTTAGAACCACTGTTATAAAGCATTCAGGTCACACACATACAGCCCTGGCAGCAAAGGGACGTGCCCAGAGGTGCTGTAATGTCATAACAGAGATGTTTTCTGGTGATGTGGAGTTGATCTGCAAATCACAGCACATTATTTTAGCTGACCAATCAGAGCCTTTTGAGGGCAGGCCGTTCAGAGGAACTAGGAAATATGAAGTTCGTTTTCGTGTTAGTGGAGTAGCTGTATATAATTAAAAAATATATGATTTTCTACAAATGAAGCACGAGCACACATTGCTTTGCATCTTATAAACACAACCAAGCCTTAAAAATAAACAGTGGACCACCCCTTTAACAACACCCAACTTAAAACGGGTAATTCAGCATTTAATATTTTATTTTAGCTTTTAATTAACCAAACTGCTTTAAGTAGTTTAAAGCACTTGTTTTGACCTAAAAATATACCAAATATAAGGTAAAAATATTACCTTTGAAATAGCCATTTTTAAAAGTCTGCATTTTCTCATTTGTGACTAATGAATATGGAACACCTTTCTGATCCTAAAAATATTATAAAAATGTATATATTTTCAGGGAATACATTTTATAAAGAGAGGATATTAATGTTCCATTGATTATGCTTTATTAGAAATGTGCAGGTTTAATTATTAAAGCAATCAGAGTTCAAAATCAAAGGAATGCACCTAAACTCCATTAATTCTGCTGGGGTTAGTACAGATGATTCTCAGATTACATATTGATATAAATATAAAATTAAGAGACATGCAGGTTTCACACCCTTGCAATTTGAAAGTCTTAGTAATTCATCAATAGACCCAAACAAATACAGCAGCGAAAAGCAGACAGCACATGTTGTCAAAAGCTTGATTTATTTAACTGCAGCTCTGCGTGATACATGGAAGCCACATTTGGAGTGTTTAAGATACTATAACACACAACTGAAGCTATGACATTAAAGTGCCATAAAAACTTTAAAATAATAATAATAATAATAATTAAAAAATAGATAAAAATATCACCCTCCTGTTGTTTCAAACCCAAAAGATATTTGTTCATCTTCGGAATTGGCCTTAATTTTGTCTCTCCTTTCAAAATCTCTTCACATGAACTGAAGCTTCAGAGATCAAACTCCCAGATTTGTATTAAACATATCTTCATTTGTGTTTGAAACAACATGAGGGTGCGGAGTGAACTGACCCTTTAAGATTACTACATTGATAATGGCTGAATTTTGGTACTGTATATCACAAGACACAAAGTCAAGAAATTGATCTCAGTCCAGATAATCTGACATTTAGTGTCAATAGCAAGCTTTCGGTAAATGTCAAACACATTTGGATACAGGTAAATAAATCTAGAGTAAGTTACAACCATTAAAAAAAATCAAAAATATGAATATAAAAATTCGAATGCACAAAAATATACATTTGGCGTAGAGAGCTTAGAAAACGGCATGTGGATGAAACAGATTTAAACAAGAAATACTGTAAAGACGTGGATCAAACAAAAGAACAGTTTTCCTTTTTAATAAGGAATGAAAATCTCGAGCAAATTGGTGTGTTTGTAAACTTTTGTGTTCTAACCTGAAAGAGCTTGTGTCTCATAGGGAAGAATTGAAGTGTTCTAACCATAACTGCTCCAAAAAAAAAGAAGAAAACCCCATTTCCCTTTGGTTATCCAAGTGTGCTCTACTGTGAACGTCAACAAAAAAATATATAAATATAGATTTCTCAATTGAAGAACATTTTCATAACTCTAATATCCAACCCTTTACTATTCAAATACAACTCTGATATTAATGACGAGTGAGCAAGAATTAAAAACATCCGCATCATTAGCAAAACCAGATCTGCTTGCAAAATGTATAAACAGATCATGGGTTGTCAAATGTGTTGCCACCAAATGACATTAAATTTGTGGATCATTTAAAGATTCAGAACACTGGCTTGCTTGACGACTCCTTTTTTTCACCTAGAGGTGTGATGAAGAAATCTGAATACAGCAGGAATCCCGGCAGACAGCAGTCATGCAAAAGACATTTAAATATACACAAACTAGCAAAGCAAACAAATGTTGATTAGTCGTTAAGTTAGCCGTGCTTGTATTACACACAAGATCAAGAAGGAACATACCTGAATGCCCTTGTGAGGCAAAGCATTTTGTCCTTTCATTGAAATGTCTCAACATTTATGGCTTTATTGATTTGACGTCGGTCAAAATTCTAATGAAAATTCATCTGTAAACGCTTTGTAACTGTGATGCCGTATTGCACTTCCAAATGAGACATGTAGCTGGTGTAAAAGTGACCTTCACATGGGTCTGTAGCAGGAATCCGGCTGCCACATGCGCAGGTCCACCAGGATCTGGTTGAGCTTCTGCATCCACAGATTCCTCTCGTCTTTAGTGTCGGCACTCAGCCAGTTCCTGCAAAAAGTAGATTTGATTTGGGATATGATCTCCTTCAACAAAAGCACATGAATTCACATTGCTGACGGGCTCTTACTTGGTAACACAGAGTGTGTCCTTGCAACGGCTGACCAGGGTCTCTCGGTCGTCCTCTCTCTGTGGCCTCACAGTGATGAGCTCAAAGGTATTGGGTCGAGCGCAGAACTCTCTGTTTGCCGGCTCCACTTTACGACTGGTACAGTTGGCAAGGTTAATGCGACCCATTGGATTCTGGAGGAAGACCAACAACAACTACTTTTTAATTTGAACGCACTAAACAACTTTTTTTATACTGAAGCTAACACAGGTGTATGTGTTCTTCATAGACGACCATGTTTGCGTTCATTAGCTTTAGCTGCAGGAGAAAACTAGCTCATTTTGAGTATTTTCGTTATCTGGGTTTTTATAATCCGGTGTGGATGTCACCGGTTGTAACCAGGATAATGACAGCAGTAGTCAATGAGATGTCGGCCTCAATTATTCATGAGACTGGTTCCTCTGCTTAATTATTCACAGCAGCATGCTTTGGTTTCCCATGACGCATCTCAAACTGTGAGATTGCATACAGCAAGTAAAAGACTGCTTAAAATGTCACCCATATACCCGGTTTCTTTGACAAAAGTAGTTAATTCACATCTTAAAGGCCTTGATTTACTTCAAATAAATGGTTTTGTCTTTTTTTTTTTTTTTTTAAGGGCAAAAAAAAAAGTTTGAAAAGGTTGAGTGATGATACAGTTTTTGAACACCCCTGCGCTGTAGTAGGTGGGGTTGTAAATGTTTCGTGCTGTTTGGGTATACCCCCTAAACACAACAACAATAGCAGCTAACACAGAGAACAGTTTTGTAAACATCAAACAGCCTGTGCACAAGAGACGAGAAATGCCACATCTTAACATTTTCTATTTGCCCCATACAGACATCAAACGGCTCTGCTGGTTAGGCATGGGCCGGTATAAGATTCTGACGGTATGATAACCTTGGATAAAAATATCACGGTTTCACGGTATTGTGTTTACTGCTCTAAAATATATTCTTTTTAAATATCTGGCTAAAAAACAAAACCTTTTTCCCCTTTAAAGACAATATATTTTATTTTGAGAAACATTTAAAGTATTTTGGAGCAGTCAGGCAACATGTCAGGATAAATAATTCAAGTGAATCATTGACTTCCGCTGTCTTCATTTGTTTCAAAAACACAGATTTCATTACAATGTACACCTAAAAAAATGTAAATAAAAAAATCTTACTCATACCTTAGGAACGGTATTACAGACATTTTTGGCAGTATGAAAACCTTGACTTTTCCAAACCACGGTATACCTTGAAAACGGTTATCGTCCCATGCCTACTGCTGGTGTGTGGACAAATATTTAGAACTTTAAAAGACATGGCGCTTCTTGTAGTGTGTAACCCTTTTTGAGTCTTTAAAATGTGCTCTGCTACTTGAGCCTCCAGAATATTCACATTGCTTACTTGATGTTGTAGCGTTGGATATTGTTTGCCTGTCTGACTTCCGTGGATATGAGAGCTGGAACCTCATCTTTGATGTGGTTAATATCACGTCACAGATTGCGTGACCAATGGTTGCTCGAAGGCGTTTAGTAACCAAAACAAACTCCTCCAAAATGTAAGCTATTTCAAACTGGCAAAACAATGGATAGATTTGTTCAAAATGATGTCATTTCAATTCATTCTGACTTTGTTTAAAGTATATCAGGGTAATTACAGCTCATTGATATGCTGATCAATTGGCTTATAGAGTTTCAGGAAGATAAGGCTTTAAAGTTTCAAGTGTATTTCCGATGTGGAGCACATATTAGGCATGGGACGATAACCGTATTCAAGGTATACCGCGGTATGTAAAAGTCAAGGTTTTCATACCGCCAAAATGTTCTGCTGTACTGTTCCTAAGGTAAGTGTAAGATTTTATATTGACATTTTTGTTTGTTTTTTTTTAGGTGTAAATTGTAAAGAAATCTGTGTTTTTAAAACAAATGAAGACAGCAGAAGTCAATAATACATTGTAATTATTTAGCCTGACATGTTTACTGCCCCAAAATATTTTAAACGTTTCTCAAAATAAAATATATTGTGTTCAAAGGGGAAAAAGGTTTCGTTTTTTAGCCAGACATTTAAAAAGAATTTATTTTAGAGCAGTAAACACAATACCGTCATACCGTGAAATAATCACAGTACCGTCATACCGTGAAACAGTGATACTTTTATCCAAGGTTATCATACCATCAGTCTTATACCGGCCCATGCCTAGCACATATGCTTATGCTTTTTTTTTATGATTTATAGCAGTGACAGGTTATACACTGGATTAACGTACTGTGAGCTTAATTTTGGTGTTTATTTTTGGAAAGCATTTTTTTTATTTTGTTTGATGAGTGAAATAAAACCATATGAATCTAAAGATGCTGCTGTAGTAAAGAATCAGCAATCCTTTATTACCAAAAAAAACCGTTAACAGTACAACAACAATACCTTCCGTTTTTCATCATCAGGGTAGGTCCAATAAGAGATGCAGTATCCTGAAAGGACACACCATCTCCTGTGCCAGGCCCCAAAACCACTGACATCTTCAAACATAGTCTGCAAATGAAGACAAACCAACTAGCATCACACAAACCCATCTTCGTATAAAAAGAGGAAGTATATACAGAGGAAACAGTGTTTTATTCTGTAGACGATCAGAATAAAGACTCACCAGGAAGCCTCTTTCCTCTATCCGTGAGCCAACCTCACACTGCATTTTCAGATATACATGCCCCTCCAGAGGACAAAGGAAAGGCACCTGTAGCAATAAAGTACGGTAAGAACTGGAGCATACAAGCACATCCAAAAGAAGAAACATTTATAGCAAGAGAAATATTTGCCTGAGGGAGTAAACGATTAAAGCAAACATACACCCAAATGCATAGGAATTGTCGTGCACACAATATTTGTAAAGCAGCAGCATAAAGTAAGTTAGTATCGCAGAAACACACAAACCCTTGTTAACCAACCATACACTCAGACAAACAACCCGTGTTACTAAACACAGAGCAAATATAGCAACCTTATTGTGAAACATGTCACTGAGCAGCTCTCTTTCACTCCTTTCATATTTGATCTAAAAGACAGAAATGACTACATGTGATAGAGTTTGGCAAATGCAAAACGCAGCACTGTGCAAGAAAACAAAAAGGCAAAGTAGTGTTAAAACTGGTGTGAACATTAGTGCTGTGGTTTCCCCCTCTTCAGCAAGGTTTACATGCAGTGTGTCGTTTCGCCAGGTGAAGTGTTAGTAAGGTTTCACTTGTGTAAATGTTGGGCGGGCATAGAAAAAGACACACAGAGAGGAAAATACCTTCTCCAAAGGGAACTTGTTTTTCCCAATAGAAGCTAGAGTGAGCTTGTGTGATCCAACAAGTACAAAGCTACTGGTGCGTACTGCATTGGGACCACCAGGGCTGGCCATAACTGAAAACAGACAAAATAAATGAGCTTGAAAAAGATTCAATTGAAAAGTTAAACTAAACATGATTATTAATACTCACCCGGTGTTTGGAGGTTACTTTTCTGCAATAGATAAATGGAAAGGTCAAAACGTGTTAGGACGTAGGATATTTTGAACAATTATAGATTCAGTTGCATTCTTTATGGATACGGTTTGTATCATAGAAAGGAGGAAGGATTTGGAAGCCTTTAACAGATTAGAGTATTCAACAACAGTCTACAGTTTTTGCCAATTGTTATTCAATGTTTGTCAAGTATTTCTTTTGAACCTCATTCTCTGAGAACAAGAACAGTTTAATTGTATAATCAGTGTAATTATCTGAAAAAAGGATTGGAAGAGTGTGAAATTGACACTCATGGTGTTTATTTTCTATATTCCTTTGGCAAAGTTTGAGGTCAGAAAGTGCTGCTTAGCATTCAAGTCCTCTGGGAACTGGTTGCACTCACACCAGCAGTAGCAACTCTGAAGTGGAGCTGCCAATGTTTAGTCACTGTCTTTTTACTGTGCTGGGTTAGACCCTTTATGAAATGGGAGCCAACTAATACCACGAAAAGACATTTCTGTAATTAAATTCATTCCTATTTCCTGTGGTGTGAAGGCACCGAAAAGTGAGTACTTTTATAGAAACTATTTACTTCAGATTCCAAACATGAATGATGTGTATGTGTTGAGGTATAAGCAAACAGGCTACTTACAGAGATAGCGAGGAACCTTTTTGGTGTGATCGCCTGAGGAAAGTGTAAAACATAGAGGTCAATAATTATAAAATCTTTTAAAATAATCTTTTTAAAATAAAATAATAAAATAATAATAAAATAAAATTCACAAACATGGCTAATAACATAGAAAGTAAGTAAAAAGAGCTTTCAGTCAATGAATGAATAAAATACCTTTCCGTGTACACCTTTAGACAAACTACTCACTAAAAACACCTAAAAATACAACCAACTGCCTGCACACCAGAACGTGATGATTTGGAAACACAGCATAACATCAAGCATGCTTCCATGTCATCAAAATACTTCAGGAGAATCTGGAGACGCTATATGATGCTCTATAGTAGCCGTTCATCAAAACTAGCTGTTAAAGTGTTACATGCTACACTTCCATGTATATGGAGTCATTTAATACAGCACGTACAAGACTAAGTTACTACCTTTGACTTGCTGGCCTTTTTCCTCTTGTCAGGGTTCAACTCCCGTTTCTGAACCTAAAGAAAATTGCAAACACTTACTAAATCTTTCAAATAAAATGTAATTTGTATTAAGAACATGCATTTAACTTAAAAAGTAAATGTTATTAATATAAAAAGTACTTACCAAACAGTAGACTTCAATATCAATCTCAAAGTCATTAGAGACATCAGACCTGCACATTGACAGAAGCATTACCATGAAAAATGCTGCACTGAGGTGATGGAGATATTGATGTCAAGAGTGGTTTGTTAGGAAATGACACTTACAAAGTGAATGTGGTGGTGAAGGTCAAAGCATCACCACTCAGACCAGTGCGTGTGCTTGCTAGAGGAGTCGCCACAGTGTTCTCAGCTCCCGCACGGATCATCACAAAGAAGTAATGGTTTCCACATTCTTGCATCAAAAAAGAAGACACGAGTGAGTGTCTGTTTGCACAAAGATCGCAAATAAAAAAACACTGTTAAATATAATTAAACAAGCGTTCTTACCAGGCTTGTTGGCAGATGAGCAGATAAAGTCAGCCTTCAGAGGGAGTCTCAGCTCCAGTAGTGAGATGGAGCCTTTAGAAGCAGGTAAACCCATATCCACCGGTACACTGCTTGCGGTCTTTTTTTGCGCTGTCGGTCCTTCTGCTTTTAATCGGTCCAGCTCGGCCTTGAGGGCAGCCCTCCTCTCAGCTGAAAGCAAACAAATGATTATCCCATGCTAACTGTAATATACATCCACGCAGTGCAAAAAGGCAAGCATCACTCACTGGCAATAATCAGCAGTCTTTCAGCCTCAGCCTCCACCTGAGATCCTTTTCCATGTTCTTCATCTGTGCAGCAGTTAAGAGCCTGACTAGCCTGATGGATCACGGTCTGCTGCAGGTTCATCTCATTGGTCAACATCTGAGAACACAGTATGGCTTCATCAATTCACTTTAATTCAAAGATGGGGGTTCATACACATTTTTACTACCCAAAATCCGTGACTTTTCCAAGGTTTAAGTTCATGTTCATGGCCTAATGTTTCATGTAACTTCTATGTATATGTGGTAAATAATAAGAAAAACAATATACGTTCAAATTGATTACAGCATATCATAAAACACCTAACAATCAATTTACTTTACATTTATTTTTATATCTATGTAAAAGTTATTTAGATAATGCATACATGGCACTAATAATGTAAGAGCGTGTTAAACTTATTTCCACGACTTTTCCAAAACTTTTTGGGTTTTTCTGTTTTTCCAAAACCTTTCCAGGCCTGGAAAATGCCATGTCAAAATTTCATGACTTTTCCAGGTTTTCCATGACTATATGAAATATGTTTAAAATGTGACAAGTCAATAATCTACCAAGTGCTAGCAGATATTATATAAAAATATCACTTTCTATACATAGAAACAATTCCTTTTTTCTTATTCTCCACAATATCTTGTTAATTACTCCATTTTTTTAAACCTGACATTGTAGATGACAAATATCGTTGGCTGTGACTCTTCTGCAGGTTGATTAAGAGAAGTACATCTCATAAATAGAAATCTAAATGTGACCATTTGCAACAAGCAAACTCTAAAACAGACCTTCATCTTCTGCTTGATGTTGATGTGACTGCTGCTCCCATTCATCTCCGTTCTCTGAGACACATCCTCTTTCCTGACAATCACCTGTTTAACATGAGGTCTCTCTGGTTCGGTCTTAACCCTGGTGGATCTGTATGCATCAATGCTGAAATCAAACAGAACCACAGATTAAACTGCTGGTCAAACAAATAAATCATAGAGATGAATAGTTTGAATACTGCCTGTAGATGGACTAGCAGCAGATACACACCTATAGAGAAGTTTCTGGTTTTGTTGCTCATCTAGAACATCAATGCTCTCAGACGATTCAGCTCGTAACATGCGTGTCCTTTGGAACTTAGTGGGCCTGGATGGATTCTCAGGTGTGGAACTCTTCACCATGAATGAGTTGGCAGGGGTTGATGTCTGAAGCAAAGATAAATGAGAAATGTACCCAAAATTTTTTACATGTTTGATGCATTTATTATTTCTCAAATATTCTCAGGGCTCACCATAGGCTTTCTTTCAGGGCTCTTGATCACAGCTGCTACAGTCTCTGCAAGCGGGGCAAGCAGAGACATTGAGGAGATATTCAGAGGATCTTCATCTACATCCTCATCACTTTCCTCCAGGACTCCATCAAAGAGTTCATTTATCACCTCAGAGTTAACAGAGGCATCCACGTTCATCTCAATCTCACGCACTTCATCAAATTCTGCAATGTAGACAATAAGAACATTCAGAATTAAACATTAAATCAGTTTAAATGGTTTAGTTTCCCTGACTGGTTCATAAACACAGATATGAACATCTTTAAATTGTTGAATATTAATCGCTATCATTGATCACCAAACACTACAAGTTAAGAAACAATTCAGAAATGATACAGTCAAAAGGCTCAAAATGTTGATCAAGAGCAAATGAAATTGTATGAAAATAACTGCACAACATAAACTATAGTCATTCTGTTTTATGGGCATACCTTGGACATCCTCTGGCTCTTTCACAGTAGGCATCTCTACTTTTAATTCAATATTCTTTACTGGACTGGTATGAGCACAGTTCATGCCTAAAAGAGAACAAACATGGTTATTATAGTGTAACTGCAAACAAAACGAGCTGAAATGAAGCAAAAGGCAGATGCAGTTAAGAATAATTGAAGAAAAGAGACAATGATGTGCAATGGCCTTTGAGAAGACCACTGCACTAAATTATATTACACATTAATACAGATTTACATAATGAAATACCTTTTCCGATAGATTTAGAGGGGCTGTTGAATACTGCAGTCACTGTTACCAAAGGCTCATTATCATGCAGTGGTGGGGAAGTCTGGCTCTGTAGAGACACTTCAATTTCCTAAAGATAAGAAACGACATTAGAGTCTCTGACTTCCCATCCCTGGGTTAAGTCCTGGGTTTATAAAATACATAAATCACAATGGTTTCTGAGAAATAAATCATTCAAATGACAGCTGCAGTATGCTGGCCAACAGTACCCTGTTCTTCAACATTAGTTTTGTTTTATGCAGTGTCAGTTATATGAATATTTCCACTGCAAAACAGGGATAAATCAGTGATAGAGACCAATTATTTAAAACAGTTTTTAAAAAGATAAGGGTATTCCCTTAATCAGAAAATGACTAAATTCATGTTATATAGAAGGCTAAAAATTAAAAGAAACCAAGGTGTAATTTTTTTATAATATAGATAAAATGGTGATGGTACTCCAGATGGTTAACCGTTTACACCACAATTCTGAATGAGCATTTGGTGGAAATTTTACTATTGCCAAGAGGTCATGTTTTTTTATCTTAACAGTTGCAAAAATGCTCAAACTGAAATGCTCCAGCCACTATAATCCAATATTTGGGGAAAAAAATTTATCGTAGATACAAAAATACATATATATTTTTAATTCGGAACAAACATTAACAGTTGCCATGCAAACATAACAAATGCCATGCATTTTTAAGTGGTGGTCACTTAGGGCTGGTTTATACTTCTGCATCGAGTGATTGGCGTGACCCACAGGGCCTGCCTTGCGTGTTGCCCTGCATTTATACTTTTGTGTGCTGTTTGTGTTGCTCTGCAATAGCACTTCGAAACGCTAGCTGGCAGTGAGGTTTTTATGTTCATGTGTGTTGAGTTTCTTTCTTAATGTACAAGTAGCTAAAACTCACTCATTCAGAGACGGGAACCGGCAGACATGCAACAACTTTGATCATAAGGTAAACACAAAGCAACAGTTTCCATCTGGAGCTACTTCACAGGACTCAACACTTGTAAACACTAACTCCAACAGGTTTGCGCGGCTCTTACCCCAAGCCAACCAATCGGAGAACTTGCAAACAATAAATGCAGAACAATAAATCAACCTTAATTTCTCCAATACTTGTATTAAAAAAAAGAAAACCCATCTAACTTAATCTAACATATTTGTTTGCAATGTTATACAACAGTTTGGACTCATCTGTAACCCATTCTATCCTCAATTAGTCACAGCAAACATGATAGCAAACCTTATTTTCAGGGTCATTCTTGACCTCACTGATGTCCTCTCTGCTTTTCAACATGTTGCCTTTCTGAAATCTATTACGGATTTGTGCCAGTTCTGCTTCTCGCTCCTGTCAATAAAAAAAATTAAAAAATGATCCCATTTCGCACACAATTTTAAACTTTAAAACCTAAACGTTAAAAACACGTGCCATTTTCTGCTTCTGAGTGAGGGCGGCTGTAGCGGATGTGGCCTGGGCCCCCCCGAGCCTCTCCTGGAGCAGTTTAGATTTGGGGGTAGCAGGAGTAGAAGTTGCAGATGCGTGGCCTGGACCTCCTAACATGGGAGTATTCTGGTTACGCTCCTGACACTTTTCTCCAAAACGCTCCAAAAATGACTTGACACCTCCTAAAAGTCAAAATAAGCAAATATAAGTTGACCATGAAACACTTCAGGGTGTATACAAAAAGGAGATGACAAACTCCACTGACCAGGCGTTGCAGGTGGGCCTCTGTGCTGTGAGGGTGTTGCGTCTTTAGTAAACCTCTCACGACTCACAGCTTCATCAGCAGCAGACGGTTTAGGTGCCAAAATCGGTTTCGCAGGACTTGAATTAAGTGCTGCTCCAAAATTCAACCTGTTTGGTTGGCCATGGTTCTTCAGTGGGCTCTGAGAGACGTAACCTCTGTGGGGACTAGAGGGAGATGCTGTGACAGATTTCAGTGGACTGGAAGGCTGGGTGGAAGAGGGAATCTTCAGTGGGCTGGAAACAGGAGAAGGAACTGCTTGAGCCAATCTGGCCTGAGGAAACTCTGTCTTCTGAGGACTAAGAGGAACCACTCTGGTTGATTTGACTGGAGAATAAACTGCAGGCTAAAAAAAAAAAAAAAAGACACAAATCCTTTAAGCTTTAAACATTTATAAAAAAATAAATGAATAAAAATACAAACTTACACAATAATGCACAGCATTAACAAGGTCACCATCAAAAGAGATTGTCAACCCACAACACAAGCTTGTATAGTACAGAACGTGTAGATGTAGTGACCCACCTGCTGGCCTCTGTCCACAGGCTTGTGTGAAGTTAGCCGGGCAGACTGAAGTTGCTCACTGTTACTTGTTACTGTACTGACTGGTGGGCGCATATAGGCCGTGCCAGGCTGTGCTTGTGCATTGTCCCGGCGAGTGGGCGGGTGTCCAAGGTCATCTTCCCAGGAACCGATTGTGGCAGCAAGATTTGCAAGTCTACCCTTTCTTCCGACAGGAACCTCAGAATTTGTTGGAGTAGCAGGAGGGGGAACCACTTTCTGGGACTTCAAAGGAGATACAGCTACACTCTCTAGGACAGCTTCTGTGGCACCTGAAAACAGTTGTATAGATCAGTGGTTCTCAAACTTTTTTCACCAAGTACCACCTCAGAAAAAAATTGTCTCTCCAAGTACCACCATAATGACCTAATTAAGCAGCGACAGCACTGCACAGCTAAAAAAAAGACAAATCAATTCCTTTTATTAAGAATATGTATTATTGTCAGCCACTTTACGCATTATACATAGTTTGACATTAACTGTGTTTGCAGAGTAAAAAAATAACTTTACCATTTAAATTAAAATGTGCTTTTAAAAGTGATTTAAAAATGGCACTGTTCTTAAATAATAAAAAGAAAACTGCTGTACTTGTAAAGTATTAATGTATAGTAGCCTATTCATCAAAACCTGCAAATGTTACTTGGACCTGATGAATATAGGTTATATGTCATATACGTAGCCTATATACATACATTTTTTATACCTTTTGAGATATATTTTGCATGTACATATAACATAACTTTGATATCTAAACGTTAACTTGTATTTTGATACGATTCGGAATTACATATTTAAATTAGAAATTAGATCTGCTTACTGCTGGTCATTTACAGTAGTCTGTGTGTGTCAGAAAAGCGAGTGATTAATGCATAAATTCCATAGTCTGTTGATATTCTTGATTCTGATTAGCTGGAGGGTGTGCAACGCACAGGTAGTTCTAGTCAGTTTTGATCAAAGTTCGAAATGAATGCGCTTCTCCCAAACGTTTATAGTAACTATAGCAACTCACATGTGAAACCGATGACAAATGTTACTGGCGGACGGGAGATCCACAAAATTAGAAAAATACTCATCTGACTGAGAATGTCTTAATTGTCCACCCATGATCGGACTGATGAAATCGTATAATAATATTAGCATGTATAAGCAGCACTGACACATGCTCTCTATCTCTCTGTCTGCCTGCGCGTCGTGCATTAACGCACGGCAAGCCGTTGATTATCCCTTACATACACAGATACAGTGCTTGACCAATTCATACGTGCAGTATTCCCGAGTTAGTAACTGAAATCTCAACACTACAGGACTGGTCTGCTGAAGGGCTTCTCTAGCGCGTGTATCTCCCTCCGCACAACTCTCCGCCAGCGCGCGCGCCTCTTTTTCTTCCTCCGCGCCAAGCAGACTGATTTTTTTAACGTTTGATGACGCGATGCACTAAAGTAAACATTCTAAGCACTCCGGTGTACTCGTACACTTCAGGGAACAGCCAATGCTGTCGGATCACGGTGTTATCGGACGCGTCAAAGGGTTTAAAAAGTGTGTTCATTTTATTCTTTTATTATTCAGAGATTCTTCCGCGTACCACTGGAAGAAGTCCCGCGTACCACTAGTGGTGCGCGTACCACAGTTTGAGAACCACTGGTATAGATCATTACACACTTATGGGTCATCCTGGACGGCATTATGAGACATAAATGACAAACGTTTTGTCTTCTATCTTTTAGATGCAATGTTACCTTCAAAAAATTATTATTTTTGTTTGAAGGAGCCAAAGCAATAATGGAAACGGCATCTTTATAGATTGTGTAAAATAACGGTTACATTTAATATTAAAAATGTCTTTAATAACATTTTGAAAATACTTAACTAGATAATTAACTAAACCATTGAATTTTTAAAAATATATTAACTTTAAAATGGTGTGCATTTGTTTCAATCCATGTTATCTTATAGTATGTAATCATGCTTGTTTGTATTCATTATGACAACAACCAAAACAAAATGCCAAAAATCTGCCCCACTAATATTTATCAGCCAACTATTATTTAGTGCTGGTTAAAATAATTATGCAACTAGCCCAAAAACATTGCAATGTGCCATCACTTTCCCCTCATTGTTAAAAAAAATCTAAAAGCAGTTTCTATGCATTTGGGGTGTTCAGAAACCGTTTCCTACCAGTAGAGTCCCAGTTCTGCCTCTGATCAGCCAGTCTCTGTAGACGAGATCTCATGCTGGAGGGAGCTGTGGTTGGTGCATCTTTCTGCGTCTCTCTAGCTCCATCTAGATCATTGTGTCTCATTACATTATCAGTGCGTTTTGCTGGAGACTGTGGAGGATCCACCACCATCTTTTCAGCATCCGGAGGACGCCGAGTGGGCTGCACAACTGGAGTAGACCTTTGTTCCACAGGTATTGGTCTAACAGTGGTTGGTGCCAGGGGTGGCTTCTGGTCAGTCATGGGGTCAGAAGCTGTCAGTTGTGAGGCCACCGGCTGCTTGTTTTCTTCTCCAGCAAGAAGAGCATTTTCATCTGAACAGCGGCGCTTGAAGGGGGATGGCTTGGAAGAGGGAAGCGCTGTAATGGAATTTTTTTTTATTTTTATAAATGATACATTTTTTAAAAATACATAAAAATAAATGAAAATAAAAAATAATATATAAAGATATACAAATTTGCTATATCAGTTTCTCTGCCTATGTTATGGCAAAAACAGATCAAATTTAAAAACATTTTATAAATGACACTATTATAATAAAAAGTTTTATAAAACAATAACGAAATACAACAATAAATAATACCTAAAATAAGAAAATCAAAAACAGTTCTTTAAGATTAACTTTAAAAAAGAAAATGCTACCATTTTTGAAGTATTTACATTTAAAAGATAATTCCTTTTAATTTTCTCTAGATAAAAATAGTTGTCTATCAACATTAAATGATAAAACATTGCAAAAGAATAGGTTTCACAGTTAGGTTTGTATTGTAATATTGACATTTTGGAGCAACGTCTCCTTTGAATAGATGTCTAATATCTGTCTAGTGTGTCCAATATCTGATCGTGTATAAAAAAAAAATCTGATCATGTCGTAAAGGTCAGTAAAAAAAAAAAAAAAAAAACACTGACCAAAAGAAATGGTATTACTACACGTCATAAAAGATCTGATATCAATCTGCTGAAAATACAGATGCACTAATAGGATTTTATAGTTAAAGAGATAGCTCACACAAAAATTTAACTCTAAACTTCTAAATTTTAATCAAATATTTATCTTTTGCTGAACACAAATCCAAAGGTAAAAGAGTTTTATGATTACGGGTCCAACAGTTTTGTTTTATGAATGTTATTCAATTTATGTTCTGTTTTTTTGTCTTCTTGTGTTGTTGTTATTATTATTATTATTATTATGTGATTGCGATTAACGGTGGGACCCCCTTGAAAATGAGATGTTACAATAAATGAATAAATAAAAACAAGATATTCTGGAGAATGTAGGAAAAAAGTAGCAACTGACATCTATATTAAGAAAAAAAATTATAATATGGAGTCAATGGTTACTTTTTTCCAACATTCTTCATTCTTTAGAAACTAAAACAGGTTTGGAAAAAGTGGACGGTGCGCAATTAATAGCAGTATTTAAATTTTACGGTGAACTATACATTTAAAAACCAATTTAAAAACTTCCTGACTTTCATATTATGCATCTATCCATTCAAACAACAATTTAATCACTGATTTGCTTTGTAAGATCTCAATGTACTGTCAGTTGTCATGGGTATTAATTTTGTTTTGCCTGTATTACTTATTGACTCTCAAAGTGCAAGTAAGGAACAGCAGGGCACCTCTAGTCAATACAGAAATGCAAAAAATAAATAAGTAAATAAAAACCTTTTTCAATAGTCGGCTCACTTAAGACACTGTTAGTATCTGTAAGTGGCTCTCTCGTTCTTTTTGCCATTGGACGGTTGGCTGCTGTTGGCCTCTCTGCCATCTTCTTCTGCAGATTTTCTCGACGAGCACGTGTGCGCTCT
Organism: Danio albolineatus; assembly: GCA_903798035.1. Classification (NCBI taxonomy): domain Eukaryota; kingdom Metazoa; phylum Chordata; class Actinopteri; order Cypriniformes; family Danionidae; genus Danio; species Danio albolineatus. The sequence continues at coordinate 9,666,019 of CAIGQQ010000001.1, read as the reverse complement.
AACAATTTCTGCATGGGCAAATTGAGAAATTAGCATTGCATTTTCTTTACATTATTGTGGCCTGTAAGACAGTTTGATTATATATGTAAACCTACTAAAGCAAATCTACTGAACACAAAAGCATGCATTATGTACAACTAACTTAATGTCAATGTTCTGCATGAGCTGCAGGGCAAAAAAGGCAAACACTCCCAAAGTTTCAGTTCTTCTTCATGCAAAAGCCCCATTTATCTGCTCTGCTCATCATCTGAGTGTGAACAGACCAGCAGATCATTCTAGCAGAATGTGTCACACTCATGATTAACAGCCTGAGCAAGACCAAACACATTCCTCGAGCGTGGCTGTGGGTTTGGCCGTCTCCCAGGGAATGACTGGAAAATTCAGTTACTAAGGATTTCATGTCCATGGAATCTTATCATGTGAGCCCAGCAGATGAATCCTATTGGCTAGACTCAAACCAGGCTTCCTGTATTCAACCAGCCACAAGTTATGGCCACAGCCCTGACAGCTTTTCTTTTACCCCTTAATCAAATATGTGCTGTTTTTAAAAGCAGAAGGATAGCAAACGCAGATATTGTAATGAATGAGTGCATTATTGACATTATAAGCATGTTTTAGAATTGTTTACAAGAAAACAATGAGTATTTCTGACATTTATACTCAGTTAACAAGCTGAGGACAAAAAACATACCAACAAGTAGACAAAACAACAAAATGTTAATCTACACAGACACAAAAAACAATGAAATGAATGTTTGACCAGACAGAAAAACGAGAAAACAATATGAGAAACAGATTGTTTACTTTGTAACGTTATTGCAATTGTTAGCAAGTAACGCTTGAGTAGCGTTAGCTTTAAACAACAAAGCAACACATTATCAACTAATAAATAACCAAACAATATGCTAATTAATATTCAACAAATAACGACAGAAGATTTAACTTAAAAGCAAAATAGCAAAAGCTAAAATGCGATGTCACAGACACACACAAAAGAAACATTACTGGTGCTAGTTTATATCAACACACTCCCTAACAATCTATCGAAGAAATCATCTTTCACAAAAAGCACTCACCTCGGTGAATGGATCCATCCTAGTGTACACAACAAGCTAAAGTTAATGTGCAATCCTCTTAGTTTTCTTCTTTATTTATCTGTCGAGGGAGTCAAATCCTCTCCGCTCTCTCTTTCTCTCTCACACACACACACACACACACATACGTAAGCCACGCGCTCCGTCTTCCGCTGTTTGAAAATTTTGAATTTAGCGCTTGCTCACTTCGCTGCAGCCAACGGTCGCGGACACGTCACTGAACATGAACTAGACCAATCAGAGAGCAGTCCGTTGGAGCAGTCACGCCCACCATATGGAAAACTCCCATTTAAAGTCAAGGGAGCTGCGCATATTCGTTATTCTGAATAAACACAGCGCTACAGTACTGTTTTAGTTGAACTTTGAGTTTAAAAAAACGGTTACTGAGTTTTTTACTACCTTTCCCCAATAGAGCTGTATGTATATTAGCTAGCATTTAAAAGCCAGGCTAAAAGAGGTTACACATTAATTTATTGTTTGTTTGTAACCTGTCTTCGTTTCAGTCTAGATTAACCCTATGGATTCACTCTATACGGTTGGGGATGTTTTCATCCACCATTGGATGATTTTGAGCCTTAATTTGGCCATAACTTTTTATGTGTTTCAGCTGACGGAATGATCTTTTAGTGACAAATCTTATTTTGACTATTAAAAAAAAAAACCTCAATGATACACTCTGAGCAAATTGATCCTTTTGTTATGTTCGGGATGAAAACATCCACTGAATTAAACTGCTGTAAAAATGCATCAGATTACTATTTTTTTTTTTTCACATTTTTTGCATAAATCTGTTAATCAACCTCAAAGTCCTGATCAAAACTACTAAATTGCCTAGAAAATTACATGATTTTAACACTTTAATTGCTAAATTCATAAATGACGTCACTGATTTGTTGAAAAGACACACAAAAGTACACATTTTCAATATAAACAGTGAATGTGGACTGGATTTTTTTAACCTTTTATCAAACTCTTGAACATGTGAAACAACATTGGCTTTCATGCATTTTTTTTCTCCCTAATTTACTGTACTGTTGGTGGCTGTTTTTGCCCCATACTTCCATCATAACCACATTTTTTTTAATTACAAAACCATGACACCATATAATCATGCATTTTGGATTGTTGCTCATTTTCCCTGTTGGAAAGAGGTAACATTTGTCATTTTTACTGTTGACCATCAGCTAGCACTATTAACTCTTTAGATAGGCCTAGTTTCTGGATCTTATATAGAGTATAACAGCAAATTAAAATGTGTGTGTGTGTGTCTGTTAGAGTGACCTTTATGCACTTACGTTGATGTGTCTGAGAAAATCAAAATAGGCATCTCAGCTCTCAGAACTACATGGAGTAAACAACAACAAAGACCGTGTATTTATGCACAATCAAATTTGGTAATAATGGAGGTCAATGAGGTAAAAACAGCCACCAACAGAAAATTAGGGAGAAAAAATGAAAATCTTACATTACTTCAAAGCCAGTGTTGTTACTAATCGTTCACATGTTCAAGACTGTTAAAAAAGGTTTTAAAAAATCCAGTCCACAATTACTTTTTACACTGAAAATATGTTATTTTGTGTGTTTTTTCTTTAAATCTGTGACATCATTTATGAGATTGGCTATTAAAGTGTTAAAATCCTGTAATTTTTAAAGTAATTTAGTAGTTTTGATCAGGACTGAGGTTGATTAACAGATTTATGCAAACAAATTGAAAAAATGTTAATCTGATGCATTTTTATAGCAGTTTAATTAACTGGATGTTTTCATCCCGAGCATAACAAAAGGGTAGTCAATTTGAACAGTGCACAAGAGTTGCGTAATGTGTGTTAGCTACCAATTGGTGTAACCTGCGTTATATCTTGACAAAAATAATAATATTTTTGAGTGAACAAATGACATTTATATCAAAATTTAAAACACAAATATTGTCACGTACAGTATATATTGGTCATAAAATAACCAGTTTATATCAATTTCTGGACAACACAATAGCATTGTTTTAACCTCAGAAAAGTTAAGATCTCAAGCTTTAGTCAACAACTCTTCATTTTAATCACAGCAAATAAACACATTAATTATTCTAAATAAACAAAACTGTAAAGTACCATGTCATATGAACTTTGGAAGAAGAAAACAAATCAAGTTTTTTCATAGCTGTATGACTTTCTGACAAAAGTCTTGTCGCCTATTCAAGTTTTAGGAGCAACAAAATAAAAACTTGAATTCTAAACATACTGTACATCAGAATTGGCTTATATAAAAGCCAAATACCTCTATTACAGTTATTTTACCAAAATAAAACATCATGTCTTGATTTTTAATTATTTGATTAGGACAGTAAGGTCTGACTTTGCTTAGACAAAAGTCTTATCACTTAACAGAAATAATGTACAGTATTGATATAAAGTCATGGTATCGAGGAAAAAGAATTAATATTGTGTATGACTCCCATGAGCTTGGAGGACTGCATCCATACATTTCTGCAATGACTCAAATAACATCATCAAGATTCTTTGGATTCAATGCCTCCTCCGTTATCTTACCTCTTAGTTCACACCCCAGACATGCTCAATAATGCTCATGTCTGGTGACTGGGCTGACCAATCCTGGAGCATCTTGACCTTCTTTGCTTTCAGGAACTTTGATGCGGAGGCCTTCTCCTGTGGTTTGTAATGTAATGGGCAGCACAAATGTCTTGACACCTCAGGCTGTTGATGTTGCCATCCACTCTGCAGATCTCTCGCACTGAATGCAACCCCAAACCATGATTTTTCCTTCACCAAACTTGACTGATTTCTGTGAGAATCTTGGGTCCATGCGGGCTCCAATACGTCTTCTTCAGTATTTGTGAGGATTGGGATTCAATTCAATTCAATTCACCTTTATTTGTATAGCGCTTTTACAATGTAGATTGTGTCAAAGCAGCTTCACATAGAAGGTTATAGTAAATTGAAAGTGTCAGTCCAGTTATTAGTGTTGGAGTTCAGTTCAATTCAGTGTTGTTTAAAATTCACTACTTAGAGTCCAAACACAGAAGAGTAATCCATCGGTGCGCAGCTCTAGCTGCAGTCTAGGCGCCGGAGGTTGGAGAACACGAGGCTCGTCGAACTGATGCAGTTCAACAGACGATTCATCAGGAAAATCTACGTTCTGCCATTTTTCCAAATGATCAACTAAGTCAAGTTATTATTTGTTGCTCTTGCAACTGGGATCGACAAGACTTTTGTCAAATCAAGGCAAAAACTAGTGTAATTCTATTATAAATGAGACTTTTACTGTAATAAGTTCATTGTGAAATATATAAAAATACTGTGTTAGTTAATATAAAGCAATAATTTCTAGTAATTTTTAAAGATTATTGAATACATTAGGAATTTACCCATGGCAACTACTGTATATTTACCTTCGGCCCTCTAGCCTCAAGTTTGGTTTTTGGCCCTTTATAAGAAAAGGTTTGGGCATCCCTGATCTAAATAAACCTTTAATTACAACAGGTTTAGCAAATGTTATCAGATCTTTACAAAATAAAACAAACATCAACAATTTATTCTGAGATTTAAACAGTTTTTTATGTTTATATGTATTAGCTATTCATTCATTCATTCATTCATTTTCTTTTCGACTTAGTCCCTTTATTAATCAGGGGTCGCCACAGTGGAATGAACCACCAACTTATCCAGCATTTGTTTTACGCAGCGGATGCCCTTCCAGCCGCAACCCATCTCTGGGAAACATCCATATATTCTCATTCACACTCATACACTACGGACAATTTAGCTTACCCAATTCACCTGTACTTCATATTTTTGGACTGTGGGGGAAACCGGAGCACACGGAGGAAACTGCATGCAGGAACTGCAGGAAACCCACACAGAAATGCCAACTGACCCAGCCGAGACTCGAACCAGCGACCTTCATGCTGTGAGGCAACAGCACTACCTACTGCGCCACCGTGTTGCCTGTATTAGCTATTCATTCATTTTCTTGTCGGCTTAGTCCCTTTATTAATCTGGGGTCACCACAGCGGAATGAACCGCCAACTTATCCAGCATGTTGTTTTACGCAGCGGATGCCCTTCCAGCTGCAACCCATCTCTGGGAAACATCTACACATACTCATTCACACTCATACACTACGGACAATTTAGCTCACCCAATTCACCTGTACGTCTTTGGACTTGTGGGGGAAACCGGAGCACCCGGAGGAAACCCACGCGACCACGGGGAGAACATGCAAACTCCACACAGAAATGCCAACTGACCCAGCCGAGGCTCGAACCAGCGACCTACTTGCTGTGAGGCGAACTTGCTACTCACTACGCCAACGTGGCGCCTGTATTAGCTATTATTTATTTTATTTCAAGCTAAAAAAAAGCTTAATTTTAGATATTAACACTCCAGTTTAGTGTTTCAAATTCTACTGTAGATCACTATTATCAGCTCTCCGAGTAGTCTAATATTACAAATCAAAATCCTTCAGGGAGACGACAATCCAGCAGATGGCACTGCAAACAAACACAACCCAGCCCAGACTTGAGCAATCTGGAAAATCTTTTTCACTCCTAGGGAACATACTTTAGTTTCACATATAATTAGATTATGCATTATACTAAAGGAAACAATAACATTGTGTCATACATCTGACTCTTCATATTTCAGACTCCCGTGGATCATGCCAGCAGGTGTAGAGAGGGAAATAAATGGGTCATTTCCCAGCTTCCTGTGGATTTCCATCATGTGACTGAATTAAATATTTCACGAGTTTCGTCATCTGCACTTTCACTCCTACCGATAGAAACGTCATATCAGATGAGCTGTACATGAGTCACTGACCGGTCAGGACCTCTCTGGACAGCGGAAAAGAAAGCCTCGTGAACTCTAGTGAGTCATGCTGCCTTTAGATGAATATAGAAACACCCTAATCTTCTTGAGCACTTCATTTAACTCACATTTTACAACGCCTACAAATGGCTGTAAATACTTTCAACCCACCGGGAAACTGTCACTGTGATACAGTAAAGCATTTCATAAACAGTTTGTAATTATTAATGACAAAAGTGAAATTACAAAATTAGCGTTTTCCCCTTAATTAAAAAAAAAAAAAAAACATATTTACAAACCATTCTTATTAAGATTTAAAGTTCGATCGAGTAGCGCCGTTTTTCAAATCGCAACAAATAAAAACATTTGATATTCGAACAAATCAACATAACTTTAAATTACAAAGTTTAGGAAATGCTATCTTACCTTCATCTACTGAATACACCATCTGAGACTAACAGATTTCCCGTGTCTGTATATGTATTTTAGCTACCACTTATTTTATTTTGAGCAACAAAAGTATATTTTATATATACACACACATTTAAAAGCAGTGTGTTCTTCCACTTTAAAGCACTTCATAAACAGTTTGAAATTAATATAAAAATTAAAGTGAAGTTACAATTTTTTTTTTTTTGCAGAGAAAATATTTTTTTTCCTGTCATTTCAAAAGTAAAATTTACAAACCACTTAATGTCAATTTGGTGAAATGTTTTGGTTATCCATTGTTATTTTTGCTTTTATAATAATATATATATAATAATATATTTATATATGCAGGCTGGCCACCAATGTGTTGAATCTCATAAATTGTAAATACTTAAAATAGGCACCGTCCTTATAAATAAACTGCACAGTTGCAATCTAAACAACTACATTCTAGCCTAGCCTCAAGTACATTATGTTGTCCAACAGCTGCAATATTTGTTAAACTGTAGTGCTCTGCTTGACACTAGTGTGGGCAGAGTAATACACCAGGGTGAAGAGGCTGTAAGAGTGCCAATATTACCTTAAAATCTCATGGTTGCAGACAGAGAGAGAGTGTGTGTGTGAGTGTGTGTGTGTGTGTGTGTGTATGTATGCATGTATGTATGTATGTATGCATGCATGTATACACACACACACTCACGCACGCACGCATGCACATGAAGGGAGAAAAAATTATATATATTCATTTCAGTATAACACAATAATTATTCATAAATCTCTTTGTTTAATTAAGTTTTTTACTAAGTAAAATAACTTGTACTATGCAAAAACTAATTATTATTACTTAAATTGAAGAAAAGAAAGCTCTTGAAAGACATCACATCATGTATCTTATAAGAATATTCTATTACAATTTACTTTAAATTAGTAAGTTGGTGAGATGTTTGGAGCAAATTCATTCATTCATTTTTTTTCCGGCGTAGTCTCTTTATTAATCTGGGGTCGCCACAGTAGAATGAACCGCCAACTTATCCAGCATTTGTTTTACGTAGCGGATGCCCTTCCAGCTGCGACCCATCTCTGGGAAACATCCATACACACTCATACACTATGGACAATTTAGCCTACCCAATTCACCTGTACCACGTCTTTGGACTTGTGGGGGAAACCGGAGCACCCGGAGGAAATCCACGCAACCCACGGGAGAACATGCAAACTCCACGCAGAAATGCCAACTGACCCAGCCGTGGCTCGAACCAGCGACCTTTTGGAGCAAATAGTAATTTTCAAATTAAGTTAATTAAAAAAGGCAACTTATATTTTGGCAAGTGTTATTTTTGACGCTGTAGAAAAACAGCAATTGCAGCGATTGATTTATTTCCCTTTCAGTCGCAGGAGCGATTTTCCCAAATGACTTCTCACAAAATCTTCCTCCATAATTTGAGATGTTATCTCAGAGGTGGCCGTAAAATCAGTCATCACGTAGTGACTCATCCACAGAGAACAGTAAATAGCTTACACATTACAGGAAGGTACACACAATGAATCAATTTAAATTCATTTATTTGTCTTAAAACCAAGATGAAGTGGGGATGTTTTCAAAATGGGCACAATAATAATAAAAAAAAAAGGTGGATTAAAATAAAACGAAGCCAGTGCTGACCGGTTTTCTGCCTCTCGCTTCCTTCAGTGTGTCTGTGGGCTGAACAGATAAAGCGTCTTACTGACCAGCCAGCAAAGAGCAGCTATTGAAAGCGAGTACCGAAGACAAGCCGAGAATCCTCCTGTGTTTGAATCTGGATGTAGGACGGTCCTAAAGGGTGAGGGCTTTTCTAATCTGGACTGAATATTGCACTCCCCAGAGATTAAGAAAAGGACAGAAAATAACATGGCTCCACGAAAGAAAAGAAAGAAAGAAATGGTCTGAACCCCACCCGAACTCCTGACAAGACGCACTAATTATAGTGAATAAATACAGCGGACATATTTCAAACCCAGGCTAACCCTAAATTAAAAAAGTGATTGCTGCATCAAAGGGGAACTTCTCAAAAATGTTGTATTGTGCAAAAATATCGTATGCCTACTTTATAGAGTTGTTTCTGTAACAAAATTGGCTAATGTCTGTGAAAAATAATAATAATAATAATAATAAAAGCGAAAACGATGATAAAAGAAACATGCCCAACAATAAGTCTTAATAACAAAAAAAGAAGTAATAAATCAACAAAACGACAGCATTTTACAATTGTGAATCTTTTGATCACGGTTCAAAGTATTCATTCTGAAATAACCCGAAATAAAGTCGTCCCATGATTGGAAATTTGGGAAATCAGGGGAACGTTAGTATATTCTAGCCCGTGACTGGTAACACTGGTTAAGCGACCAGGTTGTGGGCTCGTCTGTGTGCTTTGACCCTTCTCTTTGATACTGCTGGTGAATCCATAGATCAGCTTCATTACTTGTGTGATCAATTAGCCATGATTCGTTTGATAATAATCACCACAATTATAACCCACAGCTTTTGCTCCCCAATATACTCTGGTTGAACTTCCCACTGCTGCTTTGTATGACTGACAGAATGACGCACTACTGGACACAGCAGTTGGGACTGTTGGCATCCTTGAACCTCAGACGCATCTTGGGTCGGTATTTTTCGAGGTACAGAAGCTGTTTGGCGTTGAAGGCTCCACGTCTCTTCCTAAAACAAACAAACAGAAATAAAGTGTTCACATTAGTACAGTCTTAGGTTGGAGTACACAATTTCTGCCCTGGTTTTTAGTCTGGACAAGTCACCATTAATTTGCTAAGAGCATGCGGCTGTTTAAACCAAGTAATAATGTGGTCAGCCAAGATCCGTTACAGTTTGAATCTGATGTTGGATATTTATGTTTTGCATTTTTAACTACCTCTTCAGGTGACCAAAGTTGGACAACCTCAAAACGTACTGTAAATATACTCCATTTAAACATGCATGTAGCTTTGTCTATTTGTAGATTTTTCAATTTAACCATATTACGCATACGATCACACCGGTGTGATTGGAATATTCAGAGTGCACGTTCGTCAACTGCTAAAATTTAAATCTGACGGCACGCACAGAGACACAGAAAGAGGTGCAGACTTCACCGTGCTGCAAGAGAGGGTGAGGTCTAGTTGGGATACAGCTGAGGATACTCGCGTTACTGTAGCGTAATTTGTGACACTGTATTACCGTTAGGGTTGGGATTAGGGTTGAGACGCACTGAGACACAGAAAGAGGTGCAGACTTCACCGTGCTGCAAGAGAGGGTGAGGTCTAGATGGGATACAGCTGAAGATACTCGCGTTACTGTAGCGTAATTTGTGTCACTGTATTACCGTAAGGGTTGGGATGCCAAAAAAATACAATTAATGCGTAATTTAATAAATAATATAAACGCTTCTCGTTAACTTCAGATCGCAGTTGTATCCCTTCTAGAAGCAACGGCCCATTACTCGTCATCTACAAATAATACAATCATTAAGCTGTTTAAAAGACAAAATATATGTTCTATGACATATTAAAGAATCTGAGTATCAGAAATGTTTACAATATAATCAGAACATTTATCAATATTTACAGAAAAGTGCTAAAATAAACAAAATACGATATATGCAAACATCATTGGGGCTGGTGGGCCATGGGAACTTCAGAACGCAATGGATTCTAATTAATGGTCACAAAAATAAAACTCAAGCAGGAGGGTCAGATGGAGTATTTAAAACTCACACGTGAAGGGTTAAGATAATGATCTGAAAAGATAAATCTTGGGTTGTGTCCGTATTCGCATAAAATTAAAATGAATTCAAAATTTAAATTAATTTATCCCGACAAGATACCTGGCTGTCCTAACCAGACGCAGCAGCAGCACAGAAACATTTAAATGCCACAGACATTGCAAAGCGCAGAGAGGTGCACTGCACTCCCAATGAAATGGACAAGTTTCTAATATAATTCATAAACTTTACGTTAAAATATAAATTGAGTGACTGATGTTGTTGGTCTGCAGAGAGTCAAAGCTCTAAACTTCACGTTTAAACTATACGTTTGCTGAATATTTTATTTTCAAGATCGGAGGTAAACTCAGTATGGCAATAAATGTCACACTAACTGATATTTAAACTCACAATAGCAGCACATAATCTGCATCTGAGGTGATCATCGACAGTAGTTGATACTGTTGTTTCAATGTTGCAAAATAAATTTGGCTGCGTCGAGTGCAGTCGCACAGAATGTAACACTTTGCTCAGTTTTTAGAGGGGGAAAAAAAAGCAAACATAGCTAGGACTTTAATTAGAGTGGTGTAGAGTATATTTACATGTACTAAAAACAGAAAAGTATTACTTTTGCAAAGGCTGCTTGTAGGCGACAATACTGTCAAAATGATTGAAGTCCTCAGATTAGATTAAGTGACTAAAACACTGTTATGCACAGTCTATAAATGCATCATTATGTAAACATATTTGCATATGATTTCTCTGATGAAACCCCCGCGACTGACAGATCAGTGTGCTAATTTATTTCTCTCTAATACAGTAGAAAATAGAATGAAATGTGGAGGATGTAAACGCTGACAAGATGACTGACGGTACATTTAAATGGTGACACTGCTTTGTTGCTTATTTACAAGTTTGGGTCCTTTTAAAGACACAACAGGCTATATGCACAGCTAGTGTTTTTCAGCTAATGATAAAGTTCCGGTGACAGCTTAATGTGATGATTTTCTCAATTTCATAAAGTTTCTTTTACAGCAATAATGTTGTAATGTAATTACAATACATTCAATTAAATAGACTGAAGCATTCATTAACTTTTCCAAGCATAAAACGAGATGAAAGACCGTGTTACCAATAGCGCCGTCAGGATCAGCAGGGGTGAAATAAACTCATATTTTAAAGACATGGCGGAGGGAAATAAATTAATGCATTGCTTCTTGTCCGGTCTGAAGCCGTCTTTCCACTGCACACGACAAGTGACAGACCGGAAGTCATTCATTTCCAATGGAGAGTAGTCCAGGAGCTACGTGGACTTCCGATCATCCCCGTATGCGGGAAATTCTGATCCAATTTGAGCTGCGGATCCTGCGACTAGACCGTATGCGACCGGCCGACCGGAAGTTATGTATTTCAGTGTTGTCCAAGCAGGTCCGTGCGCGCGAGATGAGAAATAGTTTTTTTTCGTTATTTTTTTTAATGAGATAGTGTGTATTAAAAAAAAATCCATTCATAAATGAGTAATAAAAATATTATTTTAGAAATTATTAGCGGCCTATTGAGTTTTCAGTATTCATTTATTCATTCATTCATTCATTCAACCATGGTGAACACATGGAGAATAAAGGCTCTTGCACTCCTTTATTTCGGACACTGCGAGAATAAGCGTCTTCCCCATGGTGCCCGACAACACTGAAAATACTGAGCGACTGCCACAAGGGGGTGTATTCCAACAGTCGTGTCCAAATGTCGTGTGCAGTGGAAAGGCGGCTTCAGGCCCACTTTATATAGTATATTTATCAGGCAGTGAAGATCACAGATTTTTAAAGAAATCAGACCTTAAACATGGCAATTTTATAACGGAAAGACAGTTTACCGGAGGCGCTGAGGTTGGCAGGCTGAAATGAAACGTCTGTGTATATATACCCCATTATGACGATAAAGTATGTCTCAAAGTTTTTTTGCTACACACATAAAAGTTTATACGTTTTCCTTAATGAATAGACTACATAATTTTAGGACCTAGTATGAGTAAGGACAATGGGATGCAGCAACATTTGTGAACTAATTTTAGAACCTATTGTTTTCACTTGACACGCATCTCCTAGCAACAAGTTTATATTCGGAACAAGGCTTTATATACACACTTACTGTCGTATGTACACCACTGCTTCTTCATACTTCATTCCACACTCGATTAAGGCTAAAGCCACCAGCACAGGTGCTCTGTGAAAACAGACAAAACCGATTTAATGAAAACCTGATGACCAAAAAGAATTTAATTTTCAGGTCATGAATTTTGCACCTGCATCAACAGTGATCATAACAGAGTGTTCCATCTTCTGGAGCTCATTAACAACAAGTGTGCTTGTGTTCCAACACAGAGACTATATTCTGAGGCGCTTGTGTACGCAAAGAGGTCAGGAGCCGAGAAGGCAGTCTGTAGAGTTCTCACACACACACCCATCCCCAAAAATAAAAAAAATAAAATGCTGAACAAACAACAACAAAGAAACACTTCTACACTTGGAGAGCAGCACGACCGCAGGCTCGTCTTAAATGGTGCTGCTGTCTGCCCCTAAAGGAACTGTGGTAAACTGAGCTCAGGGAAATGAATGCGAGAGTACAGAGTGCACTGTACTGCCCACAATGTTGGTTACACTAGCAGGTCACAGACGCTTACCTTCTCAAGTAGAGCCTGGTTAGTGTTGTGTGTGTTTGTGTCAGCGGGTTTATATAGGAGGTGAGAAAAGCCGAGTGCTAAATATGCAAAAGCTAGCAAAAGCGTTTGTAGAGAACACAAGTGGTTCTCACATGCACTTGTTACACGCCTACATATTTTTGACTACTCATGCTGCTTAAGCTACTAATCAACCCACTTAACTGGACGCACAATCTATAATTTGATAGGATTTGTGTTCAACTGACTCTGAGTGGACAATGTGTAGTTCCTTATTACCCATCCTATAATGTAGAGTGAATCCTGTACAACGATGGTTACAAATAGTTCACAAAAGGCTAAATTTAAGTGTGTTTAATGCTGTTCATTATAACTACTAATTTAAAAATCTAGGTGATCTACACTATCTGGCAAATGTCTTGTCGTCGATCCCAGCTGTAAGAGCAAAAAATAATAACTTTACTTCTAGTTGATCATTTGGAAAAGTGGCAGAAGGTAGATTTTTTCAGATGAATCATCTCTTGAACTGCATCCAAATAATCACAAACACTGCAGAAGACCTATTGGAACCCGCATGGGCCCAAGATTCTCACAGAAATCAGTTAAGTTTGGTGAAGGAAAAATCATGGTTTGGGGTTTCATTCAGTATGGGGGCGTGCGAGAGATCTGCAGAGTGGATGGTAACATCAACAGCCTGAGGTATTAACACATTTGTGCTGCCCATTACATTACAAACCACAGGAGAGGGCAAATTCTTCAGCAAGATAGCGCTTCTCAATTCTTCTGATTGGCTAGCCTGGTTACAAGACAAGAATATTATTGAGCATGTCTGGGGTAAGATGGAGGAGGAGTCATTGAAGATGAACCCAAACAATCTTGATGAACTCTGGGAGTCCTGCAAGAACACTTTCTTTGCCATTCCAGATGACTTGAGTCATTATTTGAGTCATTGCAGAGATGTATGGATGCAGTCCTCCAAGCTCATGGGAGTCATACAAAATATGAATTCTTTTTCCACTGCACCATGACTTTATATTCTTTCCTGTACATTATTTCTGTTAAGTGACAAGACTTTTGTCTAAGCAAAGACCTTACTGTCCTAATTAAATAATTAAAAATCAAGGTATGATCATATTTTATTTTGGAAAAATAAGCGTAATCTAGAGGCCTTTGCCTTTCATACAAGTCCCTTCTGATACCAAATGATCAACTAGAAGTTATTATTTGTTGTTGCTAAAACTTGGATAGGCGACAAGACTTTTGTCAGGTAGTGTATTTTTTCATGCTGAGGACAACCAATGGACTTCTGGTGTTCGAGGGCATTATGAAAAAAACTTTTACTAAGCCCTCTTTTAACGTTTAATTAAATTAAACGTTAAAAGAGGGCTTAGTAAAAGTTTAATTTAATCAGTGTATTTTCTAAAAGATCATGTGACCATTTAGAAAGTTCAGACTGCAAAATTCATGAAAAATGCTCAATTAGAAAATATTTCTTTTAAATTGCAACAACTGCTATTCTATTTTTGAACAAATAAATGCAGCATTAGTAAGCATAAGATCATTTAAAGGCAAGACATATAAGTCTTATCAATCGAGATAATGAAGGATGAACTAAACCCAGTTCTTATTATTTAAAAATAGTTTCAAGAAGCACATTGAAGACTGACCGGCCCAACCCTGCAACACAGTGAACGGCAACGCAGCATCCTGGCTCCTCTCGGAACTTAGTCTTCAGCAGGTTTAACCAATCGTCTACAATCTTGGTGGGGGGCGGAGCTCCATCATCAAAGGGCCAGTCCTGCAGCCACAGAAGAACAGAAAACAAACAAACATCAATTTAGATTTTGCTGATATGTCTTGTTCACATTTCAAAGCAGCAGAGAAAACATTCGTAATGTGAAACAGCTCGAGAACTTGAGATGTTTCACAGTTTGCAGAACTTGCCTGTGGAGCAAAGCATTGTGGGAGAACAAACCGTTCTCATGAACTGTTTTTGGGCAAAAAGCCACAGAGATCTAGTCTCCTCCCAGATAACCACACAACTAGTGAGAAAGAGCCGAGAAGAGAGAAAAAGCAGGACAGGATAGCCTTTGGAGTTTAAGATACATTAAGTGAATGTGGAAAGATGAGACCAATAAGAAGTGGAGGAGTGGAGAAGATAGAGGGGAGTTTGGGGTAAGACATATCGGTTCGCTGAAATGACGCACGAGTCTAATATCATCCTGAGGGAAAATGGTGGTTTCTGGTAAAACCAATGGCATCACTAAACACAGCTTAGGACAGCATTAATTATCAGCAGTTATATGTAGTTATCTCGGTCTGCTTTTTATTTCCTCTTTGAATATCCTAAGATCTGAGCGTGTGTGAAGATTGGTGCTTGGCAATGTTAAGGAGAAAGGGTGTGTGGGCGAGAATGACAGATAATGGAAACGAACTGGCTGGCAGATCCGTGTCTGTGCAGCTGTCTGGGGCTCCGTGCTCCTGCTGACCTGCAGACAGCTTTCCTCTCGCTTTTTTAATGCTTCTTATCCAGTCCCTTGTTCCCAATCAAACCTTGATCTTTCCTTATTCTGTTTATTAACTGTAAGTGTACCACTTCCAAAGAAAAATGGATAAGATGCACTGTGTTGAAGAGCAGGGACCTTTTTTTTGTTTGTTCCTGAGGTACTGGTACAGTTTCAGTTAGCCATGGCTATATATCACCTATTGTATGTTTACTGTTTCCACCCTACCGTGACTGCGCTGTACTTGCTCTTTAAGGAAGTAAAGATATTGCTCCGTTCCTAACACCTTTCCTTCCTTATTATTATTTCCAAATAACTCTGTAGGTCATGGGAAATTATCAAATGCATACAGGAACAAAGGCTGTGGTTGAAATTCTTTCTTTTTTCCACTTTAGTGGCTGACTTGAATGCAATTTAAGCCCTCTTTTAACATTTAATATAATAAGCGTATTTTCGGAACATTCAGACACATTCAGAAAGCTCATGAAGTTCATGAAATATGCTCAAATAGAAAACATTTATTTTAAATTACTTCAAAAATACAGTTGTATTTGTTTAAAAGTGGTTGGCTTGACAATGCAATTTTATTATGTCCTCTTTTAACATGTAATATAATTGGCGTATTAAGCTTAATCCTAAGATATAGCAAAATTTATACATTTGTAGCAGTAAAAATATATAAATATATATATATATTTTTTACAACCTAGGACACAGAGAACTAGGGCCCATTTCAGAAAGGAAGTCAAGTTGAAACTCTTTGTATGTTACCCTGAAATGATGCATTTAGGAATTGAAGCGGGTAAGTCAAATCCGCTTCTATACACTCAAAAACAGAGTTTCTTTTATTACAGGGTTAACATACTCAAGAGTTTCACTTAATCTCCTTTCTGAAACAGGCCCCAGGTGATCAGAGATGGTAAATAAATCCGGAAGGTTATCTAGGCTTTTCCAGCAGGGTTGGGATAAGATAACATCAAACATAAACAAGAACATTCTGAACATGCCACCCCCCAAAGGCCACTAAGAATGAGATGTGTCTTTATTACACACACCCACATATAGCACTTGTTGGTGACATCAGTATGTCTCTGGGTTAAAAAAAAAAAAAAAAAAACCTACATGATCCAAAGACAGCATTTTAAAGGTTTGACTTGAGATAACCCTAACATAACCCTTTAATGCACATAATCACACCAGTGAGATCAGTCTAGGCAGGTCACTGAAGCGTAGGATCACAACTCTGTGCTTAGAACATTCAGTGCATCAGGTCAACAGATGCTAATTTAAATTTGTTAATTTAAAGCTTTCCCACTATGGCTGTGGAAGAGAGAGAGAGAGAGAGAGAGAGAGAGAGAGAGAGAGAGAGAGAGAGAGAGAGAGAGAGAGAGAGAGAGAGAGAGAAAGAGAGAGAAAAAAAGTCCTAAATCACAATTAAATTAAATAGAAAAAATATGTTCGAGATCACATAATGCTTATTAAAAAAGAACTTTTACTCTACTCTTCTCCCAGTTAAACAGCCACTTCATTTCATGCATTTAGGAGAACGTACTGAATTTATGTGATTCAGCACCTCCAGTTTCTCCACTGCACTGCAAATTAATATGATGGTGCCCATCATCCAGCTTAAATCAACTAATATGATCATTTTGAAGTGGTTTCAAACTACAAAATTAGTGTTCTTGCATATTTTTAATATTTTTATAGAATTGATTTAGGAAGTTTGTGAACGTTTGCAGAAAAGAAACATATAAACACACACACACACACACACACACACACACACACACGCGCACACACACACACACACACACGCACAGGCACACACACACACAAATATATTTGTGAATGTACATGACTCTTTCATAAAGACATCTGCTAAACATTTTCACAATGAACAATAACATACTAAGTTAGTAGAAATGGTTTCCGTTTTCATGGGGCAATGTGCAAGAAAACTAAACTTCATGTTAGAGTTGGTTAGTGTTAGATGTATTTGCACACCTCTGATTGAAAATTAACAGAAGGCAGATGAAATAGCCATCTTCAGTCTCATGCTGCCACTTATTTTCTTACAACCTTTAAACAGTAACGCTTAATTAAAAAAAAAGAGATGCCTTTCATACACACCAAGACATTTATTTGTTGCTTTACGTTTCTTCAGTTTTTAATAGAAAATTGCTATTTTAATGCATTTTTAAAAATAGTTTCTGCTTAGTGTTTCTGTGGAAACTGTGAGACGTTTTTACCTCTATAGTACATGAAAGTTCAAAACAACAATCAGCTAAAATGAACATCTTTTGCAACGTTTTCTTAATGTTACTTTGATGAATTTAACACTTACATGACGTAAAGAAGAGATAAAATGTACAGACTCAAACTTTGAATGTCAGTGTATGTGAGCTCAATATTTAATATTTAAACAAACACAAAAGGCACGATAAATAATAATAAACAGGGCACAACAATAAGGCGGCCCTGGGCCACTGTAAGTGTTTTGGAATAGTTCTATTGACTTTATTGCGCCCTGCCCACTTTTAATACTTAGCTTTTCCGCATTTTGTCATCCAACTTCCAGTACGCTGACACAGTACATCTGATGACTGTTTCGGAAAGTCATTACATAGTATATATATAGTTAGCTGTAATTTTAGAAAAATGCCATATAATGCTAGTTTTGAGTAATGCTAGTTTTGCAGTAAATGTTTTGAGCTGGGAGTACGGTGAAACCTCCCTGCAACGATCAGATGGTCTCATAAGTTACCGTTAATGTGGTAGACGATATGAGCCAGAGGTAACTTACGTGGATATCTTTAATTACTTTGTCCTGTCACAAGGAGTAGAGGGAGTGTTTATGAAGACTTATAAAAGTACCGAGGCCTACCAATATTTACATAGTGGGAAAGTCGGTCGTGTTCTATTACACAGTGAGGGTGATTTCGTATTTTAAATAGCAAATGTGCACCCCAGCCAGTCGAGCAGTCCATGCCACTCAGTGTGGGTGCTAGTTAGTAAGCAGGGATAAGTAGAGACTACAGGATGTTCGTGCATCGCTGGTTTAGGAAGGTCCTGTAGCCATGCAGCCTTATTATTATAGAGTAAATATAAGGCAAGTAAATATTTAAATAAATAGTAATATCTTGTAAGGTCTGTGTTAACATGAGTAAGCCATAAATGTAAACAGTATGTTAACGTATTTGTGTAATAATACACAGCTGCTGACTCGGTTCCATCAGCAGACTAAGTATCTGGTCAAATCTCTTCATTTATGAGGTATTGAGCTAATTCTTTAATGCTGAAGTGTGCTCGTTTTAGAACTTCCGTTTCAGTTGCCTATGGGAGAAATGACTAGGAATAATAAACGGCTCGCTCTACAAACAAGTGTTTCTATGACTACACAGACAAAATAGAATAATATAATAAGAAAACATCAGTTTGCATCATCAAGCAGCAGAACGAGCTGTTTTAATGTCTAAAGATGAATGGAAGTGAATGAGACTGGAAGTCTCGAGACAAAAAGACTCAAATGGCTGCTCATACACGGAGAATAAGGTCAATATTTCAGGGTTCCCACATTGAGCCAAATATAAAATTACAAGAGTAAATGTAAAAACAGGCTTCTGTTGTTCTTATATATTAATAATAGAATATTAAAATAATACATTAAAATAAAAACATAATAAAGTGGTTTTAGCTTCAATATAATTTTTTGCATGACTTTAAATGCCACTATGAGAACAACAATGGATAATTTACTTCAGAATGCGTGTCTTTGTGGCTGTGAAAATCTCCCGCTCCAATTTTTGATAGCTCAACAGTAGTTTTAAAAACATTGTTTAGTTTTTCTATTACTATACTACTTTAACAACCAGTTTTTGAAGTGGTCATTTTAAAGCCAAAGTTTTTAAAATGTATATTATCTGGACACGTTTGGCTTTAACAGTTTAGTTAACGCTTTAAAATTGTAAAGCAACAATCCCTGATATTCCATGACTGGCAAAATACATATATAAAAATTCCCTGACTTTCAATGTATGGAATGGACCTTTTAATATACGTCATGATATTCCAGAAATGTCCCATGGAAACCCTGGCATATCTGACAACTTTCAAGAGTGTAGCATTGCCTTTTCTTTGAACAAAGCCAGCTGATCTAGCAGAAAAAGCAGTGTATCATTAAGTGTCAAAAATAGCAGGTTGTCTTTCTTCTCTCACGCTAAACACTGTTGTTCAGTTAGGCTTACTCACCAAGACTTGGATGCCCTCCTTCTCCACTGGTGCCTTGTCATAGGTGGCTTCACATACTCTGACCAGTGTGTTCACCTCAAACTTCTTCAGCTCCTGAGGAGGAAAGAAGAAAGAAATGTGAGACAGATTATATCTAGGTTTCGCCTTTCATGATAAGCTCTGAGAAGCCTCTCTTACCTCAGTAAACTTGTTGAGAGTGGAGTTGGTGGGGTTGTGTGTGATGAGGAATCTCATGCAGTCATAGGAAATCTCAACAGCGGCAGGGCGGTTCATGTTGGCAAGACGTCTTTAAAACAATTACAATGAAGGACTTATAATTCCTGTTCCTTTTTTCTTTTCAAAAATCTTTGGCTCAGATCTCAGCAGTATGAAAAAAATAAATACAGAACAAAAAAACGTATTAAAAAAATGATGGGTGGACACTGGACTACTAGAAGTACAAACAAAAAGTAAAAAAAGAGGGTGATCTAGTCCACAAAAAGTGGAACAAAAGGGATGAAAAAACTCGAAAGGAAAACTAAAGAAAATGGGAGACTATCCTTCAGTCATCCAAATGAGACAATTGAGATTACCCCATTCAGGAGAAGAGTTTCTGATTGGCTACAGGGAGAAAAATCTGTAGGAAGGAATGAAAGCAGGGATGCTCGAGGACTACACGGGATCCCAAAAGGGTATAGAAGAGACAGACGGGCCCAGTGTGCTGGCTGTCAGGGAGGCTTCTGGGTTGCGTAGTCCCACGGGCAGCTATCGATTCACTTGTCCGCAAAGGTGAGGTGCTGAGCTTGGCAGAACTCTCTGCAGACGGTCACAAACGCCATATATGTGTGATCCGAATCAACACGGAAACACTGGAGAGAGGGAACAAGAAGGAAGGTACAGTGAGTGCAGAACAAGACAAAATCAACTAAACAGTCATTTTGACATCCTTTCAAATCTTCTGAACATCTAAAAAGTACTCTTGCTCCGCTTTAACTGATGATTCATTCTGGCTGCTGCGTAAGCCCATGACTCGTCCCATTGAGAAAAGCAATTCTAAGCAGGGGTGTATGATAACAGCACGTCGAGGACATCAAGACACCCACTTTCTGATGTGGCACAGAGCACAATGTCCTGTGTCATGCAAATGCCACGTTTGCCTCTTAAATGAAGCGACTCTCTAATCAAAAGCAGTGCCCAGGGGAGGTAAAAAAACAAAACAAGTGTAGAAATCAAAAGAGAAAGGCTGACATGTAAAAAGGCACAAAGAGACAATACAGGAGGGGCTTGTTGCTGAATTTCTGAAAACTCAAAAGTAGTCAAGGATTAAAGTGAGGCTATGCTTCAAACAGCATCGACTGTTTCACAGTCCCACGCTTCTCTCGTAGACTCGCCAACCCCATCCACACTAAAAGGACACCCTTCAAAGTAACCAAGTCATCTTGGCTCCTTGTTCTGTAACAGATTGAATAACCGCATTAAGGAAAAAAAAAAGGACACACAATGAGAGTCTTCAGGATGCCAGACTTGGACATGTTGAGACAGACACGATTTCAAAAAAAGGAACATCAGAAGACTTGGACTGTCAACAAGTTGCAATTCTCAGAAGGAAAGAAGCAGTCTCGGATGCTAGATCCAACAGATGAGGCTAAATAGACGGCAACAAAAAGAGAAGAGTGGCCTCTTCATAGGAGAAAAAGCAGCAAGACCAGGAATGTGATTATCTTATCAAAAGAGGACCAGGGCTAAAAGCTTGCTCCACACTAGAACATCACAAATGCTTTTTTTAACTGTCTCCAGGGGCTACATGGCAATAGCTTACAAGGGAGAACCGAACAGAGGGAAGCACATCCACAAAAAGAAACAGGACAGGCAGCTATCATTTTAGGGCCCAGTTTACACCTGATAATAAGGTGGGAATTTGTCTATTTGGCTGTAAGCAGACAACACTAAATATAGTTGTCATCAACTTTATCCACTTCTAGGAGGTAGTCGATAACACAATAGATCTCATTAAATTCTGATGTAGTTGAATGATTTAAAAGACACCTATTTAACCCATTTTCAAGATTTAAGTCTTTTGTGTCTCCAGAATGTGTAAAGTTTCAGCTCAAAACACCTGTCAGATTATTTATTATACCTTTCAAAACATTGGGATTTTCTGCTCTGAACAATGTAGCTGTTTTTGTTGTCTGTGCCTTTAATGCTAGTTCTTCCCGCCTACTGTTCCAACATGCCTGTCAGAGTGTGCCTCAATCTCCACCTCGGCTGCGTCAGATAAACAGCACAGTGACAGACATGAAGGAAGCAGATCTCACTAACGTTTGTGAGAAATACTACAGTAAGAACTGTCAAGGGTTATTTGATGTATTTGTTGTGGAGTTGCAACGATGAGTCACAAAATGTCATTACAAAAGGTCACACACATACAAACACACACACACACAGCACGAGCATTTAACTTTTCAATGTTTTTGCACGAATATGTGACAGGATACACATTAATATCCACTGCTGTACGGTTATGCGTTATGTTAATGTACAAAGAAACCTGATTTAACATCCACAAACTGGGATTGAAGCGTCATCTTTTAAAATTATACCGACATGCGGCTGTGGTGATACAGACAGTAAAATCGCTGTAATTCATTACAAACATGAACTGTTGATCACATTTGATGATTGATGATCACAGCAAGCTGAACAGACTTTTTTTAATCCCAGTTGCTTTGCGCAAGTCATGTCTTGTTGATATGATTATATGCGTTACTAGGGAGACATGTTAATACACAGCTGTCAATCAATCCTGTGAGCGGGAAAAATCAAACTCCTGCATGACGTTGCCATGGACCTCAAAACGGGAGGGATTTGGATCCTATTTTAACGTGAGGAAATAAAATAAATAAATAAAAGAAAGAGACTTAGACCCAATCTCAATTCTACCCCTTCCCCTTGTTTTGCGCATTCACGTCAAGGGGTAGTGGTGTCCCAATTCTCTTTAGCTTGAAGGGTAGGGCTAAGGGCAAGGGGTATACACCCCTTCAAACGAAGATTGTTCAGGACCACACTTAAAACGGAGGGGTAAGAAAATGTCCCAGAATGCACCTGGCGCAGCAGCAGGATAGCTGAACCCGGAAGGAGATCCACAAATTAGTATTTTTTTGTCATTATTACGAATTTTTACGACAAACAAACACATGTTTTAATATATTCATAATCACGTTCGTGTTTTACAGTCACGCTTAAAAAAAAAAAAAAAAAAAAAAAAAAAAAAAAAACGCTAAATTTTGCGATCTATAATCCATAATCATAACTCATGTACAGCCGTCCCACAACATTCTGACACACGATGACACTCGAATACCCTGTCAGTAATGTCTAGTGGCTGGGAATTAGCTTTTTACAGTGTCTGCTATAAAGTTCATGTTGTTTTCGTGTGTAACATAGATGAGTATGGCCACGGTGTAAATACACAGTACAGTTCCGATCTTATTGCCACATTAGATCGTTATAATAACATAATATACGCCTTCAGTGATTTCCTGAAGATAAACACCAAAAAAAACCACAACTGGAATAACTACAGCAGTCGTGATCGTCTGATCTCATATGAAGCAAAAGATCGCGATGACATATGATGACAGGTGTTGAATTCTTAGGGGTAAGTTTTGAAGCCCTTCCCCTTAACCCTCGGTTGTAAGGGCCAAGGGGAAGGGCCAAGGGGTAGAAAAATAGAATTGGGATTGGGCCTTATTGTGTTTCAATTACCCCAATATGACTGTGGACACACCCAACAGCTTCCAAAAGATGATTTTCATCATAGGTGCCCTACAAAAGCCAACTGACCTAAGATGGTGCACTTTCTGATCCATAAAGTATTGAGTACTGACCCTAAAGTTTCAGTGGAAGAAAAAAAAAAAAAATGTTGCTTCCAAATATACACTTATTTTATTTTAGAATGTTGCTCTTTATTTCAGAAAATGACAAACCCTTGTTTTAGTGTTGATTCATAGGTGGGTGGATTTGTTATCAGGGATGCATTCATGTTTACACTACAAATACAACTAGGTCGCATGCATTTCTCACCACCACAAAATGCATGCAAATGCCAAGAATAAATATTGCCAGTAAAAAAAAAAAATACTCTATAAGAAGCAGTCTGAGATACAGCTGTGTGAAATGGTGTTCCTATCATAGCCCTACTTCCTTCTGCTCTGCTTCTACCAGGAACTCATGCAAATCACACAACCGCATTTGCAAGCCACTCCTGTAATTGCTACTACCAGAACAGATGGGGAAGAAATGAGTGCAAAGAGCACCAGAGAAGCTTTCTGCCTTTAAGATCACTCTGCACTAACACAATGCTCACAATCTTCTCACGAAACACATCTAGCATTTAGAGGTCACACATATAAACTAGGCAGAACTGGAACAGTCCGGTAAGACATTCGGTTTCTCTTTAACAACTGAGGCAAGCGAGTGTGAAGCCTCTGCTGTGTCACACGTTCACCCTGCTCAGTTCCCCTGCTGCTTATACAAACACTTACACACATCAGCTGCCCTCTGCATGAACAAACCAAGGACTGGAAAAAAAAAAAAAAAGGAGGAAGAATTCTCAGAAATGACAGTTTCATGTTGCCTACTGTTTTGTGAAATACTGCTGCTTGTTATCTAGAGGAGAGGTCATTGGGTACAGAGCTCTGTCTGTCTTTCTCTCCGTTTGCTTTTCTTCCATCTTTCCTCCATCGGAGCCCTCTTTCCCTCGACCCTACGCAGCTGGGAAAGTTTGAAAGGCCATACGGCTGCTCTTAATCTCGAAGAACAGTGTACATAGTGATAATGAGCATGCTATCTGAGAACACAGCAGCCCAAACAGGTGATAGAAAAGTGGGACGGAGAGTTTTACGTAGCATGACTGAGCAAATCTCATACTGTAAGAGCAGAGCCATGAGTCTTCACATTAACTATGTCAGGGAGTTAGCACAACTATTAGGAGGAATTGATCAGCTGTGGGAAACTGTGACTCATGTTGTGACTTAAACAAAAGCATGATGAGGTCTAGTGTAAATATGTACATATAACGTAACCTAGTGGCTTGCAAACATGGGGCAAGGGATCACAAAAACATTTAAACGTTAAAAACATGCTAAACATCATCGGGATGCTCCTCGATAAGTAAAGCGGATTAAAAAGCTTTTGAATAGCTAATATGCCAACAGCAAAGCACTGATCCTTCCCAGATCCCTTTGATTTGAGTAACAAATCCAGCTGGGACACTGAGGCTGTCTTCATCATCCATGATAAATCCAGGCAGAAACCTGCTCTAGATATGGGCCAAAATGTCAATGTTAAAGCATCTAACTGATCGTATCTATCTTTGTTAGAAACGAATATCATTTGACATGACAAAAAAGTGAAAACATAGTAATACCTTCATAACACAGCATCTGACCTTAAGTTTGACCTGTATCAGGGTCAGATGCAAGGCCTTCCTTTCTCCTTCAGAGCTTTAAGGAAATGACTCTGAGATCATGGGCCTTGGGCTGAGGGACAGAGAGAACGATCCAGAAAGAACCAAAGATAAGGGCTGTGCTATGCTCTGCTCAAACTTCTGCCTATAATCCCACTAGTTCTGCATTACAGAGTTGGAGAAAGGCTTGCAGCTTTCAAACACGTCAGATCAGTCAACATTAATTCATTTTTTTTTCAACAAGTCAGAAATAAAAATCCTGAAACATTTAAAAGTACTATAGTACTCTAAAAAATGTATTGAAACAAATAATCCTAAAATATACACAAAGCACCACTAAAAGATTTATGCAGAAAGAAATAAATACTTTTGCTAATTTGATAGTAACAGTAAATACATAATTTCAAATATTTTTCATTTCAAATGAATTCTGTTCTTCTGAATGAGGCTGCAATATTTATTGCGATATTAATATAATTTCACCTGATGACTTAATATCTATATTTGGAAAGAATAAAATCAACTAATCTCTAAACTTTTTAGGGTCCCCAGACACATTTTTGATGCGGTCTGTGCTATTTGCAGTGCATTTCTGGATTTGCCCGTGTTGTATTTTATGCATAAAAACCTATAAATACAATCAAGAAAATGAAACAGTTGAAAGGGGTTTTATCATTTTCCAATCGAGCAGTATTCAAGTACAGTAACTGAATGATAAAAATTCAATAAAATGACTAGTTAAAAATCAAAAATGGTACAATTTTTCTATGCCTGAATGCTTTTAAGATCATTATGCAATCGCAGGCATCAAAAACACATGCAAATGATGAATTATAATACAAACTCAACATTGCATATATCCTGCAATGCGACTTTTGCGAATGATCATACTGCGATATCGATGCTGAAACGATATATTGTGCAGCCCTACGACATATTCCAACTTAAATGATAAAAAGAGAAATGTGTATAAGTTCAAGACGATATGATAACCTTGGATAAAAAAAATAAATAAACACTGTATCACAGTATTGTGATTACCGTTCTCAAATTAAAACATTAAAAAACGTTTTTCCCCAACGAACACTATTTATTTTATTTTAAGAAACATTTACAATACTTTGGAACACCTTAAATATACCTTGGGAATGACATAACAGATCATTTTAGTGGTAATAAAACCTTGACTTTTCCAAATTGTGGTAAACCTTGAAACCGTTATCGTCCCATCCCTATCCTGGAGTGATGATGCTGAAAACTGCATCAAAAAATAAAAAGTGGAATAAAACTTATTTTAAATTGTATTATTATTTCACAATAGTACAGTTTACTGTACTTTTAAATCAAATAAATGTTTGGTTATTCATACAAGATTTCCTGTAACACATGAGGAAGTCTAAAACAATACCACAGACTATGCAAAAGAAACCACTTTTTTTTCTAGACTTGTTCTTTCCTTCACCACACTGTCATTTTCAAATGCAAGTATCTCCTTTAATATAGTGTTAACATAATTGGCACACGCATGTGTACTCCACCCTGCTGAGAGCAAACATCCACCCATGCATTGACGATTCACAGAAAAACACCCCCGACAGCACTGACGCATACTATTCCCACCCCAAAAATGCAGAATGGATTTATTCAAGTATAAGAAAAATGTCCCTCAGGTGACAGAGAGAAATTCCTTGGACATTTGCCTCTTCAGTCTCATTACTACTAGAGTGAACAGCAGCAGCACCATGATCACCTGTAATGTGAACACATGAATAAGTGTTGCTGCTTTTTACCACAAAAGTGCAAAAGCATCACTTGTCATCTCACTGTGACTAGAACTTCCGCAGATTCAAATGTGCACTGCTGTTACATACTTCCTACTGAATTTTATCTGATCAATATGAGCAGTGATGGAGCAAAGCGTGAGGATACACCTGCTCAAAAGAATTTGCCTGACTTGTTGGCATGACCATCTTGCACTGCGTTGGTGGAAGCCACGTGTTAAGAAAGTGCAGCGGCAACTCAATACACGAGCAAACGACTGATTGCTTCATCTAGATAAGAGATAAGTTCAAATCTCTCCTCCTGAACAGTAAAGGAATGATTCGAGGCCATTAAGCAAATACCACAAGCAGTAAACTTTACACCAGCTTCAAAAAGGTTCATATGCACCAATGCAGGTTTCCACAGGCCATACCACAAGCAATCCTATAATAATGGCTGCCAAGACGCTTTAATTAAAATGGTATGGAGTGTATGAAGAAAAAGCAAGTCAGTTCAAGTTAAACTACAAAACTACACACAAGAGAAAGAGATATACATTACTTTAGTGATTATCGCAATTAGCAACAACTGCTTCTGAAGTAAAATGACTGAATATAAAATGCAGCTGGGATTCACAGCTTTGTTTGCTGCATTCCAGGTCATTTCAGATAAAAAGGTGGGTCTGTTGACACTCTCATGAGATCAGAAAAAGAGGTTTGGCCGGGCAGGTGTAACTGTACCGCTGGCACTGTAATAAAGAGATTCAAATGGTTTAACAAGTAGTAAATGGAATATTGTTCAACTGATAATGGAGGCAATACATTTACTATTCAAAATGATTTTGATCTCGGTAGAATTAACATTTGTACATGTCTTTGTTCAGAACGGCACTCCGTTTATGTAATACAATTTCCTTAACTGAAATGCAAACTGTATTATAACAAATTTTACCTAACATGATTTAGTATAAAAGCCATCAACATCTAATCTAGAATAGACATTAATGCGATCTAATAGTAATTTTACAGTTATTGCAGTTATCTAAAACAAGTTAGATTGGTATTAATAATAGTTACAGGCCTAAATGAAAACACATATTTTACGCGTTTTACACTAAATTAAATTTTTTATAACCATTGTCCATTTAAAGGTTGTCTACAGTTCTTCAGCACAGCAATGGTTGTTGTGAAACAAAAACAACAAAACCCACCCTTGATTCATTTTAAGAAAATATGTAAACAAGGCAAATAACACAAATCAAGACTCAAAATGTAAATGTTCTTAAAATACTTTTAATTTATCGGCTGTTGGTTGGATGGAGGTAGAAACAATTGAGTAGACGGGCTGGAGTTGAAGCACAACACACAAAAATCAATGAACGATATGTTAATTAAAAATGCTATATTGACTGAATTGTTTATAATAAAGCATAAAAAAAGTTTAACAAATTTAAGCTCTCGCTGGGCGATAAAAATCGGTATTGATATTTATTAATCGTACACCATTGTCATTTCCAATGGAGGTGCGCGACTAGCACAACGTACACATGGTGTGCAAGTGGCATACACGCAACGCATACGCATTTTCCATGTACACCTTGTTGGAAAACATCTAAACTAGGGTTGGGCGATGTCGACCAATTTGGCATCGTACGAGGTCTAATGTGAAACATCGCGATGGACTATATATCGTCCTCGTAGGAGGCGCTGAATTAATTTATGAATAATTAATTAATAACGAATTGTTTATAGCCTACCGTTTCAACTACCTGACCTTCACGGTCTTCGTTTTACCCATAACCATATCATAAATAAATAAAGATAAGTTACACATAAATCACCACCGGTCAATCACTTTTTCCGCGGGACTCTTGCATGAGTAGGCAGAGTGATCTGTGTCGTTATAATGGCATCAACAAACTTGGCTGGTAAAAAGGTTGCATAACCAACAGTATATGAGGTTTTCACTAAAATTACAAAGTACAAGCGTGAAAGTGAAAGATTGAAGCAGTGTACTGACGCTGTGACACGTTACCTGATAGATTCAAAAGACAAAAGAGTCGTTACAGAGACAAGATTAAATAAATATCAGGTTTAATAACTAGTGAGACGCGATCCAGCCGTACATCCTTGACAAACTTTCCGACGTGCACTGCTCTCTGGGGTTTTGTGCTCAAAAGCGCTCAATGACTGCTTGAAGCTCAGACGTGCACATATGCTGCAGCGCATGCCAGTGTGTGTGTGTATGTGTGTGGTCACATGATGTTCGTTTTCAGGGATATAGTGTGGACAGAAGGCTGTTTAGAAATGTTAGATGAAACACCAATGTGGACATGGATCATTTTCATTCTAAAACACCATTTTAAAACTAAGGCGTATTAGTGTAAACAGGGCCAAAGTGTGTATTTTTCATGAATGGGTTGCTGCTGTGATGGGGCAGAGGATCGCAATCCCGGCTCAGCATCGTGATGTCTACTGGGAATCAGTGATGGACAATTGCATTGTCTATCGACCCAACCCTAATCTAAACGTTTCAGAATGCACCGCGATTCATGCAAGTACAACTAATCTGCTTTACACTTTGCATGGAATATACTCATTAATTACAAACACAGTGCTTCCAAACCCTGCAGTGCTTTTTACTTTTCTCTATAAACTTGCATTGGAGCTGCAGCAATGGTTAGAGAAAACGGTCGATGTCACCTAGGTACCTAAGACGCTAGGAGAGTGCAAGCGCAAAGCCCATTACGCACTCACGCTTGTCACTTCAGGTCAAAATAACAACATTTGCGAAAATGAGTGCCGTATAGCAGCAGTGACGAGATTGTAAGTAAAAAAAGGATGTAAGGATGTCACCAGTTTTTGGTTTCTTTTCTTGTGCATCCCAGCCACTAAGCTCCCCATCTGAAAGAGTTTTTAGCATAGGGGGTAATATAGTCATTCAACTTCAAAATTTTTGGTTAGTTCCTTTAGTTTCATTATTTGTTATGTTGACAGAGTTTGAGGTTTACTGTATCATTATTATTGACACCTTACAGATGTTGATCTATCTTAGTTTGCTTTGATTGTTCGACTTTTACACTTTACCACTGCACACATTAACATTTCATCTATCAAGTTTAAAAGTCTCTTTAACACTTATGTTTAATTTTATTAAAAAGAGATTGTTTAAATATTTTTGACTATTAAAACTATTTGCCTTGTTAATGTTGGTAAATTAAAGTGGTCAAAAAAAATCCTCATATTCCTAAATGTATTATTAAAAAATTATTCAATAATTAGATACTAAATGATATGAAACATGATAAACGTTTTTTTTTTTTTTTTGCAATATTGCCCAGACCTAATTAAAACTATATAATTGAGCTCTACATATGTCAAGAGATCTGGGTTGAAAGATTACTCTTTTCCACTAAACAATAAACGGCCCCTCAGGTAAATATCTAACAGGATTTTACACCTAATGTCAAAGCGTGCTTCAGTCATACTAGACAGGAAATCCGAACACGTAGACTAGAGAATGAACTTCGCTCCTTCAGCATGCCAGAGTGGAGGCACTCAGGAGTGTGAATTCTGGGAATTAATAAACATTAAAGAGGCCACTGCTGCCATTCTCAGAAAAGCAGAGGAAATATGGGTTCTTATTGAGATAGGATAACACAGTGTAACAACAAATGTCCCATCTCTGTGGGAGTTTTAAGTTGCTGAGAAACAAAAAAAGTTAAGAGTAGCCCTTTTGACCTAATAAACATGTCTGTACGACACCATGCAGAAAGTAACAAAAGACATGAAGCAACCAATGGACCATAGGGTTCATCAATTTTAAGTAGCTATTTAGTCGTTTAAAATAGCACGACTAAATTCAGAATGCGGCACGCTTGATCATAAAATCCAAAAATAAAAATGTAAAGCACATGTAGCGGCCTATAAATACACCTGAGGTACACATTGAATGCCACACAAATTCTTGAGGCCCGTCTGTCTGCATTCCTCAGCAGTATCTCAGAGGACCACTGGAGAAGAGCTTACTTTCATTAACTCACTATGCACAAAAACCTTGCATTTATAAACCATTTTATAATATGACAGTGATGACATTAAACACACACATAGTAACAAAAGAGATACTCCCTTTACATAGAAATGTCTTTTATCATGGCTAGTCTTGACAACTGAGCAAAGATAAAAGCTTCATCTGCAGACAAAAAAGTTTTTTAATTTTGAATAAAGTCATCTAGCTTTGTCAGACACAATACTAATCTGAACCAATTCCAATGGGCTATATGCACAGAAAGTGTTCAACCATCGATAAGCTTCCGGTGAACGGTTTCAACTATTTAAAATTTCTTATGGTTCCTTTTACAGCATCGATAATGTAATTGAATTTATTGGTTAAATAGACTTCAGCATTATTTAGCTGTTCAAGTGTAAAACGAGGCACTTTAAATGTAAGAGTTTTCAGGAGCAGCAGGCGAGCGCAAAAATCCATTGAATATACTGTGGTAAAATACATTACCATATTTTAAAGACCTAGCATGGAAAAATTTAATTTAACTTTGTGCTTATGGTCTGGTCTGATACCCACCTTATATTTCGTCTCTATCAGGCAGTGAAGATCATTGGTTTTTAACGAAACCTGTAGCAATTTTTGTAATTGCATGATAGTTCAACAGAAATGCTTGAGCTGGCTTACTGAATTAGTTAATTAATAATTAAACGTCCATGTGCCCTATGTTTTTTTTTCCTATTTCTGTGCAAATACCCATTTACAGCTTTACATTTTAACCAGAATTTAGTTTCTATGTTTTATTTCTGATTAAAATCATTGTACAGCGCTACCACAATCTTAAAAATGATCTCTTTTATTAAAGTTTTATTCCGCATGAACAAGCTCTGAAAGTAACATTGAAACAGAAGATTAAAACGAGCAATTATAAAGAACAAACTGCTCTTTTTCAAGAAAGAGAGGAATACATATTTTGAGTGCCTATACCCTTAACAAAAAGTATTCAGAGCAAAAATGTTTGTGTAGAAATTATATTTGGAAACGACATAAGAAACGATTTTAATTCAGAGTCACTGAGAACTAGCTATAAAACATAGAAATACACAAGGCTTCATTTAACACTTTCACTTTCATTCACAGCGTGAGTTTGTAGAGCAAAAGTAGCATACGATTCTGTTGTAATCAGCGTCCATGCATCACGATTATGCTAAACTGTCTGCATTCTTTAGTGATACTAAAATCAGTTGCACGCCAGAGTGCTGGGTCTATGATGACTTGAGGTCACTTTTTCCTCTCCAAAATTTAAGTGATTAAAAAGTTTCTGCACTGACAATTTACATCCACTTTCTACTGTGGATATATTTTATTCAGGTAAGTTGTAGGTAAACTAAACTCCCCACTTCAGTCAAACGCTTGACAATGTCTAATTGGCGATAATGTTTTTAAGTCGCTTGGCTCTATCAGATCTAAATATAACTTATGGACTTTTTTTTTTTTTACCATGTCTACGTAACTGCTTCAGCCCAGCTTTTTCACTAACAATTCTACTGAGTGCAAATTTTCAAATGTTTGTGCATGTTCATGAAAGACCCAAATAAAATTGCAATACCTCGACCAAAAAAATAATGCTAATTATAATCCTTATAAATCCTTGTCTGCTATGGACAAGACATGGGTCTACAAAAGCATGTGTTAGGAAAACGTGAAGGAAAAAGACAGTGTGCTGGAAAAAGAGAAATCAGCTGCCAAAACCCAGGGGCTCAGTGCAGTGCTAATCTCACTCTACAGACAAGGCAATAAGGTAGAGCCAGAAGCCATCATCATTCTTGTGTTGTGCTTTGCCATAGTCACAATGCTCCTCAAAAACAAGAACCATTTTAAAAGAGAATGAATTCAAAAGGTAGGCTATCCATTTCATGCACCTGCTGTACTCATCTTGCTAGTCAGATGTCCAAAAAAGACAGAAGTGATGCTTTGAACAGAAAAAAATAATTACAAGCCCAAATGCACCTTGCAAATTGCCTGTATTCAAATTCAAGATGCACTGAATTGACTACTTTAGGCATAATTCATTACGCTAGCACCTTTCAAGTGCTTCTCAATAGTTTTGTAATTTGATTTGATGCCTGAAACAGATGATTGAAACTGTAATTTGTTTTTTTTCTTTAGATTATTCAGATCCAAATATTTCTTTAAAAGCTAGCCATGAAAAACTTTTCTTGGAAGAAAAAACATCAGCTTGTGCAATTTAAGTCATCAACAATGGCTGATGAAATTAATGCGTAAAATAAACCAAACAGCCCCACCAAAAAGCAATCCCACCACCAAGCTTCGTTTTATTGGGTTGTAGAAATGCCGAGAAGAGACAACTTGTGGATCTCTGTGGAAACTTTGCTGTAGAGGGTGGGGACTATTGTAAATGCTGCCACAAACCTGCCCACTTCCTGTCAAGCTGACGCTTAGAGCACTGTGACTGTAAAGCTCATAGAATGACTCAAACGACGAAGCAGACAGTTCATGTTATTCAACACAGACATCTTGAGGATTGATTGCTTTCTCAAAGGCCACATCGTACAGCTTGAATGGAAGCCATACAGAGGCAGCAGATGTCTGTCGGGTCAGGATGAGACTGTGGTGAGCAGCACGCTCATTCATCAAGGGCTAGCAGCGCTCATGCTGGGCTTGCAAGCAGACTCAAAGGGTACAACAACTCCTTCAATATTTAAGCAGAAAGCTGAAAAGACATGGGAGGAATGAGAGTCATGCTGTTGCCAGTTGTGTAGATGGTTTTTAAGAGAGCCTGCTGTGAAGCACAACTCGATCCATGTTGGTTAACAAGCTGTGAACTACTGCTACCGGTGACATTTAACATGCTGCTCAGTGAGAGTGGCTACTGACAGCTCTGTTCATCCAAAATGCCAAATAGGACATAACTATTGTCCAAACAGGACAAAAACAAAAAGAGACGTTTTGAAAGGTTATCATGAGACATCTTTGCATTAGTTAACAGCAAGAAAACCTTTAGAAGTAGTTTTGGAAGATCTGGAGAAAAACAGTACCATGCTGATGGCGTAATGAAGGTCTACCTAAATACCACTTTTTACTTAACCCACAAAAAGCATTGGGGTCTGTTTCATCTCAAAGAGTGACATAAAATTTATAAAAACTTTACAAAAGGTAATAAAAGTGTTTTTAAGACATTTAAAATATTTTTTTTTAATTTGTATACAATAACCTTTTTACATGTGTCTAAATTTGTAAATTTTTGATGTATACAAGTGTCGTTTAAAAAAAATAAATAAGTAATAAATAAAAAATAAAATAAAGAAATGACAATAATTAAAAATAATATATATATATATATATATATATATATATATATATATATACACATACACACACACAAACACACCCACATACATACACAAACATATATGCTTAGCATTCTTTAAATAAATTTGTTTAACATTTTCTCATAACAAATAAATAAAAATAATGTAAAAATCAAAAGATTGAATCATTTGCCACTGCAGTAAAAACAATAATAATAACTAAGGTTTTCCTTACATAAAGTATTACAGGTGGCCACCTCCACCAAATCTTGTACCACCTACGCCTTTTTACAAAAATCAGGCAGGCAGCCATGGGTACCGAAAGACCACAGGTGATGCTTAAGCACAGGTCATGTATTTAAATACATTTAATGTTAGCCTTTTCAAATAAGATAATGTTTTAACTTGATAATAGGGATGTGCAATATGGTCAAAATAATCATATTGCGATTTCTTGAACAAATATTGAAAAAACCAACTGTTTTTGCTTTTTCAAACAAGCTACATACATGCATTATAAATCCGTGCACAAGAAGTGCATAACCAAACATTTCACAATGAAATAACAGTGTTAAATTTAATAAATAAAACTGTGTAAAATTGTCTTTAAAACAGACAACATAAAATAAATTAAGATGAACTAACCTCACCTCTAGTTAAACACATACTGTACACAGTAGTACTAACTGCTTGACAACCAAAACTAAAATAAATTGTCTTAAAAACACAACATAAAAAAATAAAGATGAACTAACCTCAATTCCAGCCATAAAAATAAATAAAATTTAACGTATTTCAAAACCACCTATTTGGTTCTTTGTTGTGAGCAGAGTGAGCTCTGATTGGTCAACATATTAAAATCATGCGCACAAGAACGTGAACAAAAATCAAAATAAACGAATTGATAAAATTGCAGCCTTTCGCAATTTAGAAATTGCATGTGCTTAAATCGCAATTTTTTTGCGATTTGCGATTAATTGCACAGCCCTACTTGATAAGATTAAAAATAGCTAAATGTGTTTGTTTTAAATAGGAAAAAAACAAGATCAGCATACCAATTCTGCCACATTTTGAGGAAGGAAAAAAAACATACAATAATAATAATAATAAATAAAAATGACTAAGCTGTTTACAGCGTATTCAAAATCTGTATATGATTTCCACACCCAAAGTGTTTTATTGGAAAAAAGAACATGATCTTTAAAAAAATAAAAGTAAATTTTTTTTTTATTTTTTTGAAAGAAAAAATTTAAAGTTACTATTTTCATCATGCTTTAACCTCTTTTTAATTCATAAAACTTCTTTAAAATAAAAGATTTCTCTTTGTAAATATTTTATGTATCTATTCTGAGTCAAAACATTTATAATCTCCACCAATATTTGTGCAAATCAGTGACACACTTTCTTAAAACTGACTCAACGCCTGCCTTATCCAGCAGGTTATCATGACTTTTAGTGATGGCTTGTGTGTACTCCTGGTTCACACTAAAGTTAAATCTGTGTAAATACTGATAAACCATTAATGTATGCAGCACGCATTTACAGATCTGCTATTTTAAAAATTATATTATAATTTAAAAAAATAAAATAAATTAATTAATAAATTATATACACACACACATAAACACTGTTTGATAAAAAAAGTGAAAGAGAATTGAAGTTATTTGGCTCACATTTGAATATTAATGTAGTCAACAGAAAAACTAGAGTACTGTTACACTAGAGTACACTGTTTAATTAAATGCCCATACATGTTAACAAGATTGATAGTGAGTGAAATATGTTATCATATAAAAGGGTTGTAAGTTACCACTCCAATAAACATGCCCACACTAAGGTATTCATTTAATAATTCAATGTAGATAACAGAAGGTCAAAGCAATAAAAAACAACCTTGTCACAGTTTGAGGATTTCAAACGCCTAAGCTCCCCTCTACAACAGTACAAAACCCTGCCAGGTCGGGTGAAATATCTTACTTTTTATTACACAGACACCTCAAGTTCTGAAACATGTCCTGACTTGTTCCAACTAGGCAATGTTACAATATCCATCCGATTTCGACTGGGATACCTGATTGTCTCATCTCAAAGACAACAATTGGCATAAGCAACACACCAAGACCTGTACATTTCCCTTTTATGAATTGAACAGTACCAGGATGAGAACAGGTGAAGCGTGAAGCCAGGTGACTCATCAAGTACTACCCACGACACCTGAACACAACACCTTGGATCATGTCGTGATACTGATAAACAACCAGTTATAAGTCATACTTCCCCCATACGTCATTTTACCTGTTTGACAAGCATGGCATTTAAATATTATCGGCTTACCAGCGAGTTTACTACGCAGTTTAGGTCTCATGCTGGGTCATCGGCTTACAGTTTAACCATGTGTTGGTTACGGGAACGATCAAAGGCGCGAGGTCGACCTTCTTCACAGGGTTACCATATGTCAGATTCACGGTTAAAATGAAGCAAATATGATCACATGAAGAAATCAGCCATTCACACGTGAACTGGCAAGGCTTATTTGGCAAATTATGTGGTACACTAAAACGACTGACTCTAATCCACCGTATTTTGCATAACCATTTAGCCACTAAAATCAAGAATATTCCGGGGTGTCGATAAAGTGTTATCTGACTGAACTGACAGTAACATTAGCACGCTGGCTAACAATTCAATCTCACGCTCTCAGACACCGGTAAAACGATGCAAAATGACGAAGTGACCATAACGTTTTGTCTTCAAACGCACAAATAAACGTTTATTTAAATGTATTATTCAAACAGTTGCGGGAACTAAACTGTCTGAATAACTTCTTGACAGGGTTTCTGGCTGGTGATGAGACCGCTAGCAAGCGGCTAGTAAACGCACTCCAGGACAGTCTAAGGAAAACTCCAGACCCCACGTTTATAGATGATAAACCTAGAAACGAGAGTGAAAAACGTCCCTGACCACGTCAAAAATCGCTCACCAATTAATACAACAAAAAACGAGAATGGAGTTTCCTTTCGAACGTACGCGGGCAAATGGCTGCCACCTTCGCGAGCTCAGCGAGCCCCTTCACCGGCTGAAGCGCGAGCTTTTACATCTACAAGAGAAACGGTCAAACAAACGTCTCCAGCAAACATTTTAACGTCGTTCATAACTATTAAATGCGGGAGGCGAAAGAAAATAATGTGAACTTACAAAGAACGGGCCAACCATTGAAATCCCTTGGCAATCCCCGGAGAAAGTGCACGTAGAGCCGTAACCGCTTTGAGGGTGAAGTCGTATTTGTCGCCCTCACAGTGAAAACTGAATTGAGATGAACTGAAGGGGAGGAGTCAAGCGCTGCCTGCGTCATATTTGCGCAAGAGCCTGTTGACGTTTTACGAGGATTTATTCCAATTCTTTATCAAACAATAAATGTTGTTTATATAATCCAAGAATATATATATATATAT
>CAIGQQ010000001.1:9609697-9628117 GCA_903798035.1 Danio albolineatus | reverse complement strand
TACACACACAAATATTATGTTAAACTTTTATTTTGGATGTGATTAATCACGATTAATTTTTGGACAGCCCTAGTTTAATTACATATTTATATTTTGTACCAAAATACTTTAACAACCTTAAATTTGAAGTTTAATTCACACACACTTAAGAGCAGTTTAGAATATATGAGCAGTTTAGATTTGCTTAATATTAAAAGTGTTAAGAACATCAGTATAACATCACAATATATGTTGTGATTAGATGCTGTGTTTTCTTAGTGGTGTATGAATACCTCATTAGCATACATTAGTTTTGAATTTAAAAATGCAAATTAGAGTGAATGAATGCTTATTGATGGGAATTTAAAGCCACTCTACTGTGCTTACTGGTGATCATTTTTGCAAGCAGCACTAAAATGGAAATTCACTCCCCCTAGTGTTAGTTCATTTAAATGAGCGTGTGAAGTAAATGTTACTGAATGTGATGATAACTCTGTTCATATACATGCATTATCCTAACAATCACCTATATATTGTAAATATTATTGCATAAAATCTGTCACTGGAATTGGTTTTAATATAATATGACTATTTATTTACCTGTCTCCGACCTTTCTCATGCATAAGGTTGCAACTGAATTAAAGAGATATTTATGCAATGCCTTTGACTAGTCTATCAATTCTAAAATTAGTAGCACTTTTGGTCTTATTAGTTAGTAATAGAAACAAAACACGAATTTGATCAAGAAAGTCTTTATTGATGTTGCAGCAGTACGGTCAAGTACTTGCAGATTTTGTACGAGCTGACAAAAAAAAAAAGTTCAATCAAAGAGTGCATTTTAATACCTAAAATGGATTGCGTAAGTGAATGCGATAAGACAAAACGTCCTATAGATCAATAGGTACATTATAAAACATAGAAAGTAAAACAATGGTAACTCCTTTGAAGCTGTTTTAATATACTGTAAGGTTATTTGTACGTTCAGGGTTTCGGTGGTCGGACATTCCTTACTGGATGTATAAATATGCCTTCATTAAGTTAATGTGCAATTGGGATGGTTGTTTCTTGTAATTTGACTGATACCAAACCCATAGAAAATAATCAAGGCTTTTTTTCCAAGTCTGTTTTCGAACAACAAATAGAAGCAACATAAGCAGTTCTGAGATATTGTAGCGCAACGAATTCTTCAAATCTTCAATCCACTGCACAAAACAATACCCACTCATTAGAGAAAATATCAGTCACAGTGTTAATATACAATAAAAGGTCATCAAATACATGCTGAAGTATTGAGATCTGGTGCCAAAACATTATTCCTATGTGAATAATCTCAACAAATGTCATGTAATCGTGCATGAAAAGTCAGTGAGTACATTCTTTTAGTAATTCTTTTAGTCCGATGTGATAAGGGTCAAACATACAGAAGGACTTCAAACCTTGTTTTTCACTCACTTCAGTAAATATGCAAGACAGAGAATGTTAAACGTTCATAAACAACACTGAAGTAGTGCTATCTCAGTGTGATGTATCCAAATGTATAATATTTTGTCAAAATGTAACTGATTGGGATGTGCATTGAGTCAAATCAATCTTAAAAGAATGCAAAAAAACATTAAAATTAGTCGAATGCATCATTGTATGAGCAGCAAAGAGAAAAGAAAGAATGTCAAATGTTTAGAGAATGCAATGCAGTAGTTAGAATTTTGTGATGGAGAATTGAATTGTTACTAAAGAAAAATGTTATTTTCATATGCACAATCTGTTAGTAGTCCCTTACTCACCAATGCACTGTAGGCTCTCTTATGAACTTGAAGAGAAGCTAAAAATTACATATTTGCTTTGACGTCGTGATTTTTAAAGTATGAAATAAGTGTCGCAGAAAGAGCATATTTGTTTTGTTAATGCAAACCATGTCATACAGCAGTCCTCTTCAGGCCTTCAAGACCACTACTGACACAAAACTTGCCATGAACTCTGTAAATCATCAAGTAATTCTCTTCTTAAAGACTCTCAAACGCAACATAGTTGCACAGAAACCAACAAATTAGCACAGTAAATCAAACAAAACATATATAACTAATAACTAAGCAAAAAAGATATTCACCTGTCTGGTTTAATAAGAAAAAAATGATATGAAGCTGAGGATTATTCTTTAAATTACGGATGTATTTAAACATACAAATACAATAACAATGCTTTTATAGAATGTCTGCATTCTAAAATCTGAAATGTCTCAAGTAGCCTGTGTTATATAAGGGAAAAGATATAGGTGAATTTGACTGCAGCCAGGGGAACATACAACCCCAGAGTCAGTATATAAAGGACCTCGATGGGAGTCAGAACATTTGGCAATGTGTGCAGTCACACGGGTAAGTCTTTAAATGGTTACCTACACATTGCAATGTACTTAATAGTCTGATCGCGATAAACAAAAACTACAACAACAACAATAAAATAACACCATTATATCAACATCAACCAAAATAATATAACAGTTATAATAAAATTATCATATAGGCAGAAAATAACAACACTTGAAAGCAAAACAATGATCAAATCAGACATTTGAAAGAGAGGGCGAAAATAGAGACCCAGCATGAATCCTCCATCTTCT
Source organism: Danio albolineatus (assembly GCA_903798035.1). Lineage (NCBI taxonomy): Eukaryota > Metazoa > Chordata > Actinopteri > Cypriniformes > Danionidae > Danio > Danio albolineatus. The sequence goes on along the minus strand of CAIGQQ010000001.1, from coordinate 9,625,523 downwards.
GCTTCAAACTCAGCCTCTCCGTCATTCAGAAAGTCTTTCTTATTATCTAGTCGCTGTTATTACAGATGTTATTGCAGGACACTTGAGTAAGCAATTCTCCGCTGAGACGGACTGTTATGTGGGGCACAGGAGGAACCCTGAGAAAGACGAATGGATGTACTCAGTGGAGTAGAGCCCATTTGCTTGGTCGGAGGGCATTTGCACCCAAACCTGGTCGTTTTCCTTCAGCTCCAGCACTGCACTACCTGAAGCCTGGTCCATATAACCCTTCTTGTATTCATCATAGGTGTATGTGGCGGGCACATTGTTTTTATACAGTGCCACCCACAGACTGGTTCCCTTTACGTGTACATGATAAGCAAAGTAGTAGACTCCAGACAGTGGGCTTGTGAAAATGCCCGTGGCAGGGTTGTAAGCATTTTGCCCATTGTAAAGAGTTCTGTCGAATTTGATTGGCATTGCAGATGGTGGAAATGGTGTTGTCAAAATAGCAGTAAAAGCAGGAGCCACGGAGACAGAGAGCTCGGCGTGACCAAAATTCGGCCTCTCAATATTTGGTTTTGGTACGGATTCTCCTGCGATATTTGGCCCTTGAACTGCTAACTGATTTAAATCGCCATTAGAGGGGCCAGGGGGCCCAGGAGGTCCAGGTGGACCCGGAGGGCCCTGTACACCACTAATTCCAGGAGTGCCTTGTTTTCCAGGAGGTCCCTGTGGACCAGGCATCCCCTTGTCTCCAGGCTTTCCAATTCCTTGTGGCCCTGGTGGCCCTTGTTCGCCTTTCAATCCTGGAATGCCTTGAGGTCCCATATGACCAGTAGGACCTGGGAGGCCAGGAATCCCTGAATTGCCACGTGGTCCAGGGGTTCCTGAGAACCCGTTCTCACCTTTTGGCCCTGGTACTCCAATTAAACCAGGATTACCTGGCAGACCGATGTGACCTGGTTCACCTTTAGGTCCAGGTTTGCCTGTGGCTCCGTTAAGACCAGGTAGACCTTTATCTCCTGGGAGGCCAGGCTTTCCTGCCAGCCCACTCGGGCCCTGATCTCCTCTAAGTCCTGGCAAACCTGAAGGTCCTTGTGGTCCACTTTCTCCTTTTAGACCTGGCATCCCAGGTTTCCCAGGAAGACCCATTAAACCTTGTGGACCTGGAAGCCCTGACTGTCCAGTTGGCCCTAAATCTCCTGGTAGGCCTTCCAGTCCAGGTTCTCCTTTATCTCCAGGAGCTCCTTGTAATCCAGCAGGACCTCTGTCCCCTTTCTGCCCTACAAGCCCTGGTTTTCCATAACCAGGGGGTCCAGGAAATCCAGGAGTTCCTCTGGGTCCAGCTTCCCCTTTTGGGCCTATTGGGCCCAAGTTTCCTGGAATGCCATCAAGACCAGGTTTTCCTAAACCAGGTGCTCCTGGTGGCCCTTGTATACCTGGAGGACCAACTTGTCCAGATGGTCCTTGATCTCCTGGTACACCTTTATCACCCTTTGGCCCCAATGGCCCAGGCAGGCCGTTAATCCCTGGTTTACCTAACCCAGGGACACCTGGAGCTCCTGGAGGTCCTTGAAGGCCAGTGGGTCCCCTGGGACCTGTTAGACCTGTATGTCCATTGCCATTTTCCCCCTTAAGTCCTGGTTCACCTGGAACCCCACGTGCACCTTTACTCCCCGGCTCACCTCTTGATCCTGGCGGGCCTCTAGTGCCAGGTAAGCCTGGTTTACCATTCAACGAAATACCTACTGGCCCAGGCGCTCCTGGTTGACCTTGAAGTCCTCGTGGACCTGGCTCTCCACGAGGCCCAACCTCGCCATTAAATCCTGGAAGTCCTTTAGGCCCTATTTTTCCTGGTAAACCTGGTAGTCCTGGTTTTCCAATCCCAGGTAATCCCGAAGGCCCTTGTGGACCAGTCTGACCATTGAGACCAGGCTTTCCTATACCTGGTTTTCCAGGTAATCCAGGGGGACCAGCTGGTCCCCTTGGTCCTGGTTTTCCTTGGGGACCTGGCTCCCCTGTTATGCCCGTCATGGGTGGAAAATCTGAAATAAAAAAGAAACAAAAATTAGGGATCATGGTTGACATCCATAAATAAAATCCTATAATAGATAAGAAAAAGGATTTAATCAATTTGAGAATTAAAGATGCATGCAGAGTACCCTGGAATGCTAGTGAGACTACATTTATCAACATGTTTACTCTAGTATCTACTCAATGACATCTGCACAGGTATTAGGGCTGTGCAATTAATCGCAATCGGAAAAAAAAAATTGCACATGCAATTTCTAAATCGTGTGAAGCTGCAATTTTATTAATTCATTTATTTTGATTTTGGTTCACGTTCTTGTGTGCATGATTTTAATATGTTAACCAATCAGAGCTGACGCAGCACACGGGGGAATTACAGCTAAGCTGAGCAGGAGAAAGATGTTAACCAATCAGAGCTCACTTCACGCACGACGAAGTTGAGCAGGAGAACTAAATAGGTGGTTTTAATTTATGTTTTTATTTATAGTTTTCACTGGAATTGAGGTCAGTTCATCTTTATTTTTTCATTTTGTCTGTTTTTAAGACAATTTATTACAGTTTTGTTTATCCAGCAGGTATTACTACTGTGTACAGTATATTTTTAACTAGAGTTGAGGTTAGTTAATCTTAATTTATTTTATGTTGTCTGTTTTAAAGACAATTTTACACAATATTATTTATTAATCTCAATACTATGTTATTTCATTGTTAAATGTTTTGTTATGCACTTCTTGTGCACTGAATACATTTAGAATGTATGTATGTAGCTTGTTTGAAAAAGCAAAAACAGCTGCTAAAATCGTAAATAAAATCGCAATTGCAATTTTCGTTCAAAAAATCACAATCTGATTATTTTGCCCATATTGCACAGCCCTTAACAGGTATGCAATAAAAAACCAAAATGGGCAAATAAAACATACAGGACTTGACCTCACTAGAATTTCAGCAAGGGAATGGAAGTGGTGTCATTCGACATCCATGTTTGCATTAACAACTACCAACTCATAAAAACAACGTAAAGTTGCCTTCACTTCAGTGTTCGATGGTTTAAATTTGCGCTATGAGGTAATAAAATGTCCAGAAGATGCCTAGAACTGGTCAGTTTTAATATTTTTGAAACTATAAAACCCCACACAAACATTTGACAAGAAACTTATGTGAGGAATTTATTTTTAACTAAATGTAATTTTATTATCTAACAGAATTATCCCACATATATGTTATGGCTCGTGTATTGCTAATGTATTTGCATCTGTCCACTTATGTGTACACATTTTGCATATCCTCATCTGTAAAACTGTTGGAATGCTGGATTGTAATTTTAAAGCGCCATCCAGTGGTGCAATAGGTCGATTGCACAGGCCTATGCGTTCAGTATCTGCCACATGAGGAATGACATAGATCCTTATTTTTCCAATACAGACTAATATCTCCTAAACACAAGAAAATGGAAGCAGTAAAAAAAGAAAAAGAAAAAAAGAAAAAGACAGAAAAAAGTACACATGACATGAGCGGTAGACTTTTTAACGGATATTATATAGTCTTATTTGTTATCTATGCCAGTGGGTATGCTGTATATTGTTACATTTTAAATAAAAATTTCCTTATGTTCCAACTTGGCAAGCAATATGACAGACACTTATAAAACAAAATCCTTTTTTTCAGAACATCTGACAAAGGAGCATGTCCTTCCACGTCCACTAGATGGTAGCAAGAACACAGTTTTTCATCAGAGATTTTTTCACCAGTGTTGTTTTTTGAACAGACATGAAATATATAGTAGTTAGTTTGTAACTTTTTCCTCCACAACAAGTCCCATTGCACTCATTTAAGCTTCATAAAAACACACAACAGCGGAAAAAGGAAAAGGAAAATAAGCATTTATTTTATTCAATATTTATTTTTTAAAGGAAAAAGAGAAATTCCTACTGTTCTGAAATGACTAAGGGGTCCTCTTCGGATATTTTAAGTATAAAATTATCACATGTCACTTATACACGTCACTTTAGTTTATGCTTTAAATTAACTTCAAATATATGACATAATACAAAAACATTACACAAATTTAACGGTCCCTGCATTACCATGACATATGCCATTAATAAATTTTGTGACTTTTTAATTAGTTTTAGGAAAAACATTACCGTATGGGTGAAAAACACAAACACTTTGACGCACAAAACTGACTTTTAAGCTTGACTTTAAAGTTACCAGATGCTAGAGGACAAAAAGGATAATACCAAGCAAGCAATCTTTGTCAACAAACCACAGACATGCAAAAACCTCACTAACAGTCAGCAGAAAAATGTACACAGACATCTAAAATCCCATTTAGTGGAGTAATTCTGATTACTAGGAATGCAAGTCACACCTTTTATAACACTTCAGTATTTATAGCACTTGCTTTGTTTTGTAAAATGAGGAGTAAAAAAACATGTTCATCTTATTTTGGACTTAACATCACATTGAACTTCTAAAAGTGACTATATATTCATTAAATGCAAGTAAAGTGTCTACTTTACAAAACAAAAAATTGACAATCAACATTCAGCATAACATATATTGGTCAAAATGACACAACTTCACTGATCCATGACCTGACCTTATTAAAATAAGTAAAAGAAGAAGCTATCATATTTAATAAACAATGCTTTGACTAAAATATTATAAAGTAGTTTGACTGATAGTGGGAATATGAAGATTAACAATGGAAATTAATTAGTATTTTCAGGCTTCAATTGTTGTCTTGCTTTTGTACGTTTTTTTTGGATATACAGTAAACCCCTTTTCATCTTGGGGCCCTATTCAACAAAATACAGCATTTCTCTGGATTAATTCAGCACTAAATGATAAAAATCCATATACACTCACCGGCCACTTTATTAGGAACCAACTCCTTGTTAATGCAAATTTATAACACAACATGTGCAACCTTGAGATGGATGAGCTACAGCAGCAGAAGACCACACTGGGTGTCACTCGTGTCAGCTATGTCCTGTCAGAAACTGAGGCTACAATTTGCACAGGCTCACTAAAATTGGACAACAGAAGATTGGAAAAACGTTGCCTGGTCTGATGAGTCTCGATTTCTGCTGCGACATTCGGATGGTCGGGTCAGAATTTGGCGTCAACAGCATGAAAGCATGGAACCATTCTGCCTTGAATCAACGGTTCAGGCTGGTGGTGGTGGTGTAATGGTGTGGGGGACATTTTCTTGGCACACTTTGGGCCCATTAGTACCAATTGAGCATTGTGTCAACGCTACAACCCACCTGAGTATTGTTGCTGACCATGTCCATCTCTTTATGACCAGTGTAAACATCTTTTAACGGCTACTTCCAGCAGGATAACGGACCATGTTATAAAGCGCAAATCATCTCAGACTGGTTTCTTGAACATGACAATGAGTTAACTGTACTCAAATGGCCTCCACAGTCACCAGATCTCAATCCATAAGAGCACCTTTGAGATGTGGCAGAATGGGAGATTCGCATCATGGATGTGCAGCCGACAAATCTGCAGCAACTGCGTGATGCTATCATGTCAATATGGACCAAAATCTCTGAGGAAAACCTTGTTAAATCTATGCCACAAAGGATTAAGGCAGTTCTGAAGGCAAAAGGCGATCCAACACGGTACTAGTAAGATGTACCTAATAAAGTGACCAGTGAGTGTATGTGCCACATAGGTTTGGAACACCAATAATGTTCATTCGAATTTTCCTCTGGATGAGCTTTATCAGCAGCAGGCAACTAAACCAATCACATCCCAGACAATCTATCTTGTCACTTCTATTGACCTCCTTTACATCTTTAGCACCTTCTGTTCATCTTTCCATCTGATACCCGCCCTGGATATCTCATCAGAGGCTCTTTTGACTTGTTTTGACACACGCTTCAGGTCTGCACTGTAGCCATTGATATATTACTCCAGAAGGAGGCGTTGTCACCTCACCCTGATCCTCTTCTCCTCCTCTGACACTCCCACAATGCCCTCTCATATATATATATGTATATTTTCACAAGCCTGTTATGACGCGTTAAACGGTCATTATAATTTTAAATCCTTAAAAGTTTTTAATATTCAGATTTTTAAAAAAACATATGAACATTTATATGTATTTATGTATGTAGTATATTATATGACAAAAATTACAAAAAACGAATTACCGTTTGTGCGAGGCGTTTCTAATGCAGTGTATATGGGACAGGACTGTAAATTAGACATTATTCTCCCTTCTAGCTAGCGTCATTAGTCTCACACAAGTTTTTTCTTTTTTTCTGAGTGGAGTTTTTCTTTTATTATTTCAGCAGATAAGATTGTACATTTTTTTTGTTGTATTCTCCCATTCACTGCGCTCGAAGTTTTCCCAACTATGACGACTTCCACTACTGAGAAACCCGGAAATGTGAAAAGGGTCTATTATAGACCGAGAGAAGTCAGTGAATGGCATTTTTATTGTGTATCACCTTGTTTAACAGTTTAAGTCTTGACAAACTTCTTGTCTTTCCAACTCTTTCTTTGAGTGAAGAATTTGAGTCGTCCTGGATTTAAAAGTGCAAAAGGAGATTTTGGAAAATGCTAATGTTAGCCTGATAGCATTGAAAGCCTACGTCACACCATGCAAATAACCATCTAGTGCATGAATGTGCACTAGACAACATCACGCAACATTCACCAGAGAGAAAACTTTATAGAATAGTTGCTAATTACAATACCAAACTTTACAAACGAAAGTAGGTTGACGATGCTTGTCTGCCATGGGTGCGCAGACTCATAGGTAGGCCCATTTGGAATCTGCGTGCGCAGAATTCCGCAGATTTTTAACCCATCATTGATTCTGTTTATTTACTGGTGGACATGTGTGTACATTTATATTTTATCAGTTTTTAAATTTGTTTCAGTAATAGTATTGACTAATATAAAAATATTCATATGATTTAATTACAATACAGTTTGTAAAGTACTATTTTCTGTCTTTTAGTAAATATTTTATATGAGAGACTTGCTTTGTTTACAAATTAAAGTGGATCTAATTGGATTCGCAATGTAAGCATTCAATAAAAGTTAAAAAGGTATTACTTTTTATTTCATAAATTAAGGTTTTATGATACTCCCAAAATCATTCCGCATAAATCTGCAGATTTTTAACAAAATTTGGTGCAGAAATAGCAAAAAATATTCGCAGATTCCGTCTGGCCCTACTCATAGGTATGCCATTACATATTTTCACAAGCAGACATGACAGCCTATGGTAATGTTTGGACCGAACATCTTGATTGGACAAACTTTTTCTTGGGCTGCATCCCAAATTGCATACTTCCATATTATATAGTATGTTAAAAACAGTATACGAGCCAAGCTGTGTATCCGAACTCATAGTATTAAAAAAACTATAGTGTTCAACTGTGGTGTTCAATCAGTTAAATTGGTTGGAATGTACCAGTTGCAGGAATATTGTGCTGACAAAGAGTTGAGTATTAAGATTCTACCAAACAAACTGTTTAGATCAATGATTACAGACAATGCTTCATCATCTGTTTGTATGTCTGTATAAAAACTGGCCTTGAAGGACTGCCCTTTAAACAACCACAATGCAACCTCTTGTGTTTCTTCTGTATTGTTTCCTTGCTGCAAGAACATGACATCTTTCAAAATGAGTCTTCCTGAGTCTTGGAACAATTTTGGATCCTGACAACTTCTGTCGAAAACATTTTTATAAGGCAAGCATATTCAAATGACTCAATGGATTGTTTGAGAGCAACACTACATAGATATAATGATGGATGTTAAATGCAACACTTACCGAGATACTGGCCTTTGCCTTCTCTGAAGGGAGGCCCAACAGGCCCCTTCATCATGGGCTGCACGTACTTCATCTGAGGCATGGGAGCGTAACCTCCACCAAGGGCATGATTCCCCAGGGTTAGCAGGACACAGAGCACCGTCAGCATTGTCAATGGCCTCCGGGGTCACAAGATAACAAACTGCAAAGAGAGAAATGCAAAGAGATTAATTCACTTATTTTTTTACAACAACCCTTCACCTTTAATACTCTTCTTCTTTTTTTATTAAAGTCATAATAAGGCTTTGCACATTATGAATAGCTAACCATGAGTTATTTCTAGACCTACAGTAAAGGAATCCTGGATAATGCTGCTTTTTGTTTCACAATAATCATAATATCTCTCACTGTACACTACCTGACAAAAGTTGTGTCATCAATCCCAGTTGTAAGAGCAACAAACAATAACATGACTTCTAGCTGATCATTTGAAAAAGTGTCAGACAGTAGATTTTTCAGAATCATCTGTTGAACTGCATCCAAATCATCACAAACACTGCAGAAGACCTATTGGAACCAAGATTCTCTCAGAAATCTGAGTGGATGACAACATTAACAGCCTGAGATACAGACATGGGTTGATAACCGTTTTCAAGGTATACCGCAGTATAAGTCAAGGTTTTCATACCGCCAACATTTTCTGCTATACCGTTCCTAAGGTATGAGTCAGATTTTTTTTTATTTACATTTTTTTGTTGTTTTTTAGGTGTAAATTTTAAAGACATCTGTGTTTCTGAAACAAATGAAGACCGCAGAAGTCAATGATTCACTTGAATTATTTAGTCTGATATGTTTACTGTCCCAAATACTTTAAATGTTTCTCAAAATAAAATCTATTGTGTTTAAAGGGGAAATAGCTTTTGTTTTTTAGCCAGACATTTAAAACAACATATTTTAGAGCAGTAAACACAATACAGCCATACTGTGAAACCATGATATTTTTATCCAAGGTTATCATAGCATCAGAATCTTATACCGGCCCATGCCTACTGAGGTATCAAGACATTTGTGCTGCCCATTACATTACAAACCACAAAAGAGGGCAAATACTTCAGCAGGATAGCACTCCTTCTCATAATTCAGCCTCCACATCAAAGTTCCAGAAAGCAAAGAAGGTCAAGGTGCTCCAGGATTGGCTAGCCCAGTCACCAGACATGAACATTATTGAGCATATCTGGGTGAAATGGAGGAGGCATTGAAGATGAATCCAAAAAATCTTGATGAACTTTGGGAGTCCTGCACGAACACTTTCTTTGCCATTCCAGATGACTTTATTAATAAGTTTAAAAATTTGAGTAATTGCAGAGATGAATGGATGCAGTCCTCATGGGAGTCATACACAATATCAATTATTTTTCCACTGCAGCATGACTTTATACTCTATACTGTACTTTATTTCTGTTAAGTGACAAGACTTTTGTCTAAGCAGAGTCAGACCGTACTGCCCTAATTAAATAATTAAAAATCAAAGCATGATCATATTAATTTTCCTTCGGCTTAGTTCCTTATTTATCAGAGGTCACCACAGTGGAATGAATCGCAAACTATTCCGGCATATGTTTTACGCAGCGGATGCCCTTCCAGCTGCAAACCAGTACTGGGAAAGACTCATACACACTCATTTACACACAGCCACTATGGTCAATTTAGTTTCTCCAATTCACCTATAAAGCATGTCTTTAGACTGTGGGGGAAACCGGAGCACCCGGAGGAAACCCACGCGATCACAGGGAGAACATGCAAACTTCACACAGAAATGCCAACTGACCCAGCTGGGACTCGAACCTTGCTGTGAGGCGACAGTGCTAACCACTGAGCCACCATGCCGCCCTTCACTTTGACTCACCCTCAGTCTTTGACGTGATGATAACCCATATCTCAATTTTGTGGTTGTTTGGTGTTCTTGTGAGCTTTTCACGGCAGTTTTTCACTCCATGTTCTTTACTCCAAATCATCTTGGAGTCCTGACCGATAATTCAGTTTCCTTTCACATTCGCGTTTATGTTGGCTTTCCCAATGTACGCGGTTGAATTTCAAACCCCTCCGCCAGTCAGCATTACTGCCAGTAGGTGTAATAGTGAGTGACAGTGGCATACATAAACAGCTCTCCAAGAGGCACATGAAAGTTCCTCTCTACTACCACATGAGCTACCAAATGCTGAGAAAATAACCTCTTAACATCGGTCCAAAACTGAAAAAGCATAAGTAAAGCCCTTCACGTTAAACTTCTGAAGCGAACTGTTATTTTAGGCCACGTTTCAGTACTTCATGGAAAAAGTTGCAGAATGAGTTTTTGGTGTAGACAAGCAGCCTTGTCAGGGGTACACGGTTTCACTCTCGAGCCTGCAGAGACGCTTATAAAAAGAGGATCTTCCTACATTGCTGGCTGTCAGACGGGTCACTAAGTAGAGTTATTGACCCTATGCGAGATACGCATGGGCGATGAGCTATGGATGCCAAAGCCTAGTGTCAGTGCCTCAATGTTTAACCAGTCGCTCCCCGAGACGGCTGCAGCTGTTTGCTTTAATTTAGCGGAGGAAGGAATGATAATTTTATCCTCATGTTACCCGCGCCAAATATTTACACAGATTTGATCAAGTGCATGGGAGAGACCACTGGCTCCTGAAGAGGGGTGCTGATGGCATCACTGTGGGTTATTAGTTTGGTTGCGTAATGTTGCGTTCTTGCACGGTGGCTCAGTTGGTTAGCACTGTCGCATCACAGCAGGAAGGTCGCTGGTTCGAGTGCCAGTTGGGCCAGTTGACATTTCTGTGTGGAGTGTGTGTGACAGGCAGTGGTGGAAAGAGTACTGAAAAATCATACTCAAGTAAAAGTACCATTACTTGCTCAAAAATAGTATCTGTAGTAAATATTACTCAAAGTATGAGTAAAAAGTAGACCTTTTAAAAGTACTCAAGAGTAGTGAGTAGTGAGTATTACGCTGTAGAAAAGTTGATGCGTTTACAGAATGTTACGTTTACACATCCCTGCACAAACAACATGTCCTGTATTTATGGATCTTCCTATTTCATTCGTTCCTTCCAACCTTCCTTCAATTTTTTGTGTGTTCTCTCCTTCCTTCAATCATGCGTCTGTTCCCACCTTCCTTTGTTCACTCGTTCGTTCGTTCATATTTTTGTTCCTTCCTACATTAGGTCCTTTTGTTCATTCATTCGTTTGTTCGTTCCTTTCTTCCTTAGTTTGTTCAGTCCTTCCTTGTATTCTTCCTTCATTCGTTTGGTCCTTCCTTGTTTCTTCCCTTCATTTGTTCGCTCATTCTTTCTTTCATATTTTTGTTCCTTCCTTCATTAGGTCCTTTGTTCATTCATTCATTCCTTCCTTAGTTTGATCAGTCCTTCCTTGAATCCTTCCTTCATTTATTTGGTTCTTTGATCCTTCCTTCCATTCCTTGTTCGGTCCTTCCTTTTATTTGGCCCTTCCTTCCATTCTTCATTTGTTCCATTTAGTGATTGTTTAAGGCTGTTTGGTGATTTCAGTCATCGTACAGTCGACATCCATCATTTTAGTGACATGCAGTCTAAAAAAGTCTCTGGATCATTGCGTGTAAAGATTTTGAATATCTTCTTGGACATTTTTAATGTTTCCTAAAGGTTTGCTGCATTTATAAAGCGCCCATGTCTTGAGGTTGTTCAGTATGATGCGATTTACTTTCTATGAGTGATTTAATTGGACAGGAATCACAGGACTGATTTCTCTACTTTAGATAATGACCATAGACAAGACAGAATAAAGTAGTGACTGCAGGTTGAAGGAAAGCAATGGAGTAAAAGTACTGATACTGCACTAAACATGTACTCAAGGGAAAGTAAAAGTACACATTTTTAAAACTACTCAGTAAATTACAATTCCTGAGAAAAACTACTCAATTACAGTAGTTTGAGTATTTGTAATTAGTTACTTTACACCACTGGTAAAAGGATCAATTTCAAGTATATTGATTTCACTATATTATTCTCTTGTTTAGTTACTGTTCATTTACTGTTTTGTGTTCACAATATAAATGTAAAAAAAGTCTAAACAAGAGTTTAAAACAAAATGGTTTCACCTCTTCTTCCTCTTGGGGTTTACATCAAGGTGGTATAGTCCAAGCAACCATACCTGTTGTACTATTGTTTGAGTGGTCTTTTCCACCTTTTCCCTGAACCGAAGAGGTATGCTATACCTGTTCCACATTATTACAGAGAACTTAGTACTGGTTGTAAATAACACACACACGCACACGCACACACACACATTCATTCATTTACGCAGCGGATGCCCTTCCAGCTGCAACCCATCTCTGGGAAACATCCATACACACTCATACACTACAGACAATTTAGCTTGCCAAATTCACCTATACCGCATGTTTTTGGACTTGTGGGGGAAACTGGAGCACCCGGAGGAAACCCACACGAACACGAGAACATGCAAACTCCACACAGAAATGCCAACTGACCAAGCCGAGGCTCGAACCAGTGACCTTCTTGCTGTGAGGCGATCGAGCTACCCACTACGCCACCGTGGCGCCCTGTTTTTTACACAATTAAATGCAATTGAGTTGGTCCAACATGATTTTATCAAATAAAAGTTTGAATACATTTGTATTTTTATGTAACTTAAACTCAAAGGTCTGATAACATCATGTATGTCTATTATGTGTCGAACATTTCAAAGTCGCTCAGTTTTATTTGAAGCTAAATGAACTGAAAGAGACATGTTTAGCATATTTCATGAGTTACATGTACAGTTGATTAAGACTGATCTCAGAACTCATTTTAGGACAGTTATTGCTGCTCACTGAGCAAAGGGACAAACCGCAGTTCTGCTAATTAAGCTGCAAACACCCAAAGCATGGTGGTAATCTCAAAGCTCCAAGCATGAACTCCTCAACTTTTCAAACTAAAGTGAAGATTAAACTCTACCAAGTCTTTCTATTAACTTTAAACACCTTTACTTTTATTAAAGATCACTTTTATTTTCAACATTTCCCCCCCTAATTCAATCCCACGCAAAGCAAGCTGGGAACTACAAATGCCCCAACCAGTTAATTGGCATACCTGTCAACACTCCCGTTTTTCCCAATTCTTCCGTATTTTACAGTTCTATCCTGCTATCATCCCATAAAGGTATTGTCCCGAATCTGGCCTGTATTTTCAGTCTTTCTCTGAAGGGTGACAATAAACATTAAAGAGCAGATCCTCCCTATATCGAAACCATACCACCAAACCACCAGGGACCGCCCCTTGCTCTTAAATGTGAGTCCGTTTTGTGCTTTCGGTTTATTTAGGCATGAAACACTTTCAAATAAATAAAAAAAAAAATTCCATTTCATTGCAGGTGCCGTCGCTCCTTCTATGCAATCCTCAAAACAGTCATTAAGCTGTGCGTGATTGTCAGCTGACGCGCTCTATAGTGATAAATAGACGCTGTTTTCCAAACAGATTCTGTACACGCGATTTGAAGCGGTTTTATACACATGATTAATAATAATAATAACATCAAATGATTTCGATCTTGGTGTTTTTTTTTCCCCAAACACAACTATTTTGTCCTAAATGAGCATAAAGCGTTAGGAAAGCAATCTAATGCTTTCATTATAACGTTATTAAAATGTATTTTAAAGTGACACCTCTGTTATTTAATGTCATCAAATAAAAAATCTAAATACATGAGATTCATTCGTTGCTCTACAGTGATACAGTGATGAAAAGGGTTAATGAGATTTGATAATTAAATTTTTTAACGTTAATTTTCTGAACAATTATTTTTTGTCGTAGGGGTGGGGTGGGGTGGTTGGAGTGGGGGAGGAGGAGGTTTGTAGAGTATCCCTTATTTTCACATCGCAATGTTGACAGGTCTGTCAATTGGACCAACACAAAATGCTTAAGTTACCTTAATGGCTTACAAATTTAAGTGGACTGGACATAACACAAATAAACTAGCCCAATAAATGACGAGAATTGTGTTGTTTCAGCTCATTTTAAACAGGTTGTTAGACCAAGCAGCAGTAATCATTTTGTTTGAGTGTACCTGTATGGTGACTCATTGTCTGATTGACACATTTGTTTGCTGTTCGGTTCATTGGTTTGCTCAGTACAGTATTTTTCTCTCGTTGTGATTTATTCTCTATCATTTTGTCTTAAATTATAATCTCAAATAGTTCCTCATCCACCTTCCTCTTCCCAAACACAACAAAAACAAGTCCACGGACTATCTGTCTTACGAATCTGGCCTCAGATCTGTGATTCATTCCTGACCAGTTGCTCTACAGTTCACACCACACCTGGATGAGCTGTCCGGTGCTCTGATTGAATGTGGCAGGTGGTTTATTGATGGAAGCGTCTCTCAGTCCTTCATTTCTGCACACTGTGTTCTCTCAGGAGTGCTTTACCTGCGAAGCCTGAGAGACAGCGCTTAAAGTCTGCCGATCTTAAATTCTGTCCAAAAACACATGGACATCCTATCCGTGGCCTGCACAGTTCACAGGTTTTAGTTTGCCGTTCTCAGCGGACCCGGCCGAGCCAAGACACATTCATAACCTACCTCACTTCCTATTTCAATGTGCTGTGACAGCTGAACTCTCTCTCTCGTAACCGCAGGTCTGAACACTGAAAGCTACTAGTCAGCCCAACTGCTTCTGCAAGCACGAGACCCACAGGTCAGCTCAACTTTCTCCACAGTGCCACAGCTCAGCAAGAGCCTCTTTAAATACTAGCCAGAGGTTAACGGTGCCCCTTTCTCAAATATAAAACCTTTCACAGTTGAAAACAGTCACATAGTCCTGTAAGAGCGGTTTCAAAGACTGTAACCCATTTGACGCACTTTTCGTGAATAGGGTGCAATATCCTGACCCCTTTTTTTTCTAATTTTATCATGCTTACATCCCTTTCATATGGAAGCTTGTCTTTTGCTACTGAATAATAAAAATGAATTGCAACTTTTTATCCTATGACTTCTCTTATAAGTTTAAATATATCATAATTTCAAAAGGAAAGTCATCCGAAAAAGGAGAGAAGTTAGGGGTATTTTTCTGCATATGTTTGTATAGTACAATCAGAACTATTACTATTACTATTATAAACCCTTTAACTGCCACACCAAGAAAAAAATGTGTGGATTGCATTTCTTAACTCCTGATGTCACTAGTTAACACACTCAACCTGCATTTTTTCCAACACATCCCATAATTTCTATATATGTATGTCGGTTTATGGTAAAAGTACCGGAATTAATTAATTAATTCATTTTCTTTATTAATCTGGGGTCACCACAGCGGAATGAACCGCCAACTTATCCAGCATGTGTTTTATGCAGAGGATGCCCTTCCAGCAGCAACCCATCACTGGGTCACATCACATCATCCATACACACTCATTCATACACATACACTAGGGCCAATTTAGCTTACCCAATTCACCTATAGCGCATGTCTTTTGACTTGCGGAGGAAACCCAAGCTAACACGGGGAGAACATGCAAACTCCACACAGAAATGCCAACTGACCCAGCCGAGGCTTGAACCAGCGACCTTCTTGCTGTGAGGCGATTGTGCTACCCACTGCGCCACCGTGAGGCCCTGGAATTAATACATATACTATGAAAAATCAGTGTAAGAGCAATTTATTTAAAAACATTTTCAAAATAAAACATTTTGTATACTAAATATTTTGAAGAATGCCATAAAATATTTCAGATTCTCATTTAACATGTGTTCTTGTTGTTTTGTTTTTGTAATAAAAACAAAATCAAGTGTAGTAGTGCGACAAGATTACGTTTGTTTGATTTGCCTGTAAACAACCAATGCTGTGTGTGTAAACCATTATTTAAAACAATCATTCTTTACATGAATTTAACAGTCATTATTTAAAACAGTCAAAATATGGTCAACCATGTGGTAGAGTAGGGTTAAAGGGTTAATAATAATAATAATAATAATAATAATAATAATAGTAATAAAATAATAATA
>CAIGQQ010000001.1:9589558-9601640 GCA_903798035.1 Danio albolineatus | reverse complement strand
AAAAAAATGATATGTGATTTATCACTGCAATACATAACGAGGCTAAATGAAATTCCACTCCATCTGGATTCCTTAAATATTTAAAGACATTTCTGCAGTGACGCTATTGGATGGTGTGACCAATGCAGCCATTTGTAAACAGAAACATTCCTTGTGAAATTACTGTTAGAACCACACACTAATGAGCTGGCGAATGCATTGGCCAAGCATACAGTATGAGGGCACTTCAAGTCATAGACACAGCTTCTATTCTGCAGCGCATGACGGGATGCAGGAAGTGTGTTTGGTTGCATAAGAACTGCCACACAATACTCTCCAGACTTAATATCCTCTTACTGAATCTCGGCTGAATGTAAAAGGATTAACAGGTGCTACTTGGACCCAGACACGTGTCCATGACCTACAGTGCACTGGGAGAACTCAAATTCTACAGGAATTCTTTCGTCCGGATTAACCAATACGCATAAAGGCAAGGCATGTTTATGTATATAGCACATTTCATTCACAATGGTAATTCAAAGAGCTTTACATAAACAAGAATAAAAGAAACATAAAATAGAAGTATAAGACAATGAAACCAACAAAGGATAAAAATAATTACAGCCAAATTTAAATAGCAATGGAAAAGAAAGACATAAGTAAAAGCAGATTTAATAATGTTAACCAATAATGTTTTGGCAGCTTGAAATATCAATATTATCATGATTAATTTTGACTAGAAAAGAAAAAGTTCAAAAATAAGAGCTGAAAATATTTTAAAATTCCAAATGAAATTCTTTAAAGCATGATCATTTGGATTTCAGACAGCATTTTGGTTCGTAGCTTCATCAATTATCAGTATCAGTTCTCAGTATATTTATTTAGAGTAAGATTTCTTGATACAAATGAACACAATGTTCCAATGCAAAGATATTGAGATAATCTTCATAGAGTGTTATTACATGCTGCTTTGCTAAAGTAACAGGACATCTGGGATCCACTCCTGATGCGATTATAATGTTTACCAACATGTCATCTGAAACCGTCTTTAAGTTCAACCAATAAAAACTGGCCTTAGGTATGATGGGTGGGTAGTGGGTGGGGTGATGAGTAGAGACCAATCAAGGACTGTTTTAAAGCAGGAGCATACTTAGATTGGATTAGGATATTAGGATGATCAGTATTTCTGGAGCATGAGTGTAGAGTGAAAGCATTTATGAAGCAGATGCAACATTGATGTTGCCACTTTGTTGCATGGCTACCAGTTTCTCCATATCTGGAAAAACAGAAGCATGCTATGTCTGTATCTGATCTTCGTCCATGTTGCTATTAACATTTCACTTGTGCTACCAAGGCAACAACTGAACGGACACATTTGTATTGCATTCCAGAGAGTTCCGTTATCAGCACCGCCACGGAAAATGACACCGTATCCATGATAAATAGCTAGGACTGGCTTGGAATGTAACACCATGTCCAAACTACATGCAATGTGGCAGTGCTTTTCATGTTAAAGCAAGTTTTTGGCCTGCACAAAATTTCTATTTTATAAACAGTTAATATTTCTGCGATGTTGCAGCAAAACAGCATAAACTAATATGAATATTATCACCTCAGATAAATATTAAATGCTTTATTCAGTGTTAAATGGTACCAATGTGAGTTTAAACACCAATTTTAGTCTACTAAAGGAGGTCGGGCCTTCTCATGTATGGCTCCTAAACTCTGGAATAGCCCTCCAGGCTCAGACACACTCAGTTCAAAAGAAGATTAAAGTCCTATCTTTTTAATAAAGCATTCATGCAATGCATCGTATAACTGTTTGATGCGAGAGTGTGCTCTATGCAAGTGAGTGGACTTGACAAACCACCCATAGGACACACTCTTTCTGTCTCAATACACCAGACACTTTGTTAGAAATACTTCTGTGTTTCTTTATGTTTGCTTCTATTTTTGTTTGTATACGGTAACTGAACACTGGATTCAAATGACAGTAGTCAAAACAAACAACAACTGAATTTTGTGTTTTAATTGACTGGGTGGACCAGCCATCAGTCTGAATAGGTCCTCTTGTGTGTGCAAATGCTAAAGGAATCAACTAAATTATTAGTGAATGAGAGCCTTTATACTGCAGTTAACATTCTTTATGTGAATGGCCTTCTTCAGGGCTCATGTACTGTTATTGATCACATAGGAAGCACCATAGAGAGTCTTTGCAAACTATGAAGGCTGGATCATACTCACAGAGACTGGAGTTCCACTTAAACAAGGCTAATGGCTTGATTCTTTTTAGCTCTGCCAGGAAAATGAATATGTGACAGAGATAACTATGCTTGGACCAGAGGAAATCATTGCATTGTCTTTTGAGTTGGGTTATCTTCAAAAAGGCCGGTATGGACGTGAGGGACAGGACTGTAAGGGTCTGCTTTGGAAGATCTGTGTTTCAGTACTGAAGAACAGGAACAACTCTGTCTTTGTCTCGTCATGGGTTTGTATTACAGGCCGCTTTGAACTCAAGACTCCCTTTGTTTAATTTCTCATCAATTCAACAAGGTTATGATGATGATGATGATGATATCTGGATGTCAGGATTAGTTATCCAATAGTTATCAGACAAAGGGTCATACAATGTATTTCTTTTTCTCATTGTAGTCCTTTTAAAACTTGTTATCGATGTTAAGGTGACTCTACTCAAACTCACTTTATGGTTTCATTTAGATGCATTTATGTGCTTTTCAGAGATGAAACATCTACTGAAACATCTAAATCCAGGGGAAACCCTTGGCATTATATGCTGAGTGGACAAGCTGCGGATGACCTCCAACTTATCAGGCATGAGATACTTTTTCATACATTTGGCGTAGACATAAAGTTCAGGAGAAATCTTATTGTAATCATTTGGAACAGGCCGTCTCTCACTTCAAAAACACATGAAATGAACAATATGAAGGATGTATGTCACCAAGTATGCATTCATTTAATAAAAATACAAATAAAATAAAACTTTATATGTGGATGCAATAGAGAAATCACTTTTGTAATTAAATAAAAAGTTACTAGAAGTTCATTAGCAGGACAAGAACGTTGTGTTAATAATATGTTAATTGTATGTATCATTGTTATTACTATGTAAAAATGAAACAACATACTTAACACATGCATTCTGTCATGTACTTTAAAATGATAAGTCGTCATACTAATGTTAACTATACTTTAAATGATTAAAAAACACTTGGATAAAGACCAGACTAATGGGTAAAGTTTCAATGACAATGGCAACTGCTGCTCCAGAAACATTTCTTATTATTACCAATGATGCTGATTAAAATATTCCTGCAAACAGACATACTTTCTCTGGATTCTTTTGATCAACATAAAGTTTAAAATGTCTTTGGTTACTTTTAAATATTTGTTTAATGCATATTTGCTGAATATTCATTGAATGTATATTTTTGTCTATCATATTTGACATAGAGACAAACTTCCCCGTAAAAACAGCTCCTCTTAAAGAGCTTAGGACAAAATCATTCTTTAGTGTGACTCAAACAGTAAAGGGTTTCCAAGATTTATATGAGGGAAGATGTGAATGAAGATGCGGTGTCCCAGAGAGACAAAACCAAACCTCTTTCCTCTCTACATTTTCATCAGCTTTGGCCAGGGTAACGTGAGATACAGTGCACCATTTACACAAAGGAAACAGAGTGGGCCTTTGAGATTTAGACAAATAGCACAGCGATCTTGATTGCACAACCGGTGCAAGGCACGGCACATTCTGAGACGAGACAAACAAATTGCAGGAAACAAAGGTTGCAGGTGAGACGGTCTCCTTAATCTTTTACTGATTAAAGCAGAAAAAACACTTGAACTAAATTGACTGCACAGGCATCAAGTAACATAAAGATGAATATCATGCAGCTTTTAAAACACATGGGAAAGTCTGTTCTGGTAAAAAACAAAAAACAAATGACAGACTATAAAGCGAGAACGTGGAGAGTGGAGTGTCACAGCACGCAGATGCAGTCATATGGAATACTGTTAGAAAGTCAGACCTGTTATATTTTAACCATTTTAATCAAACGTTGCACAAATTAAACTGTATACTGTACAAAGAAGAACAAAGTACATTTAGCAAGGCTTTTGTGCACGTTAAAATAAGTAGGTAGCTGGTACAACTAGTAAAGTTACCCATACCAAACATAAAGATGCAATCCAGGCTCATTATTGTCCCTAACCTGATTTCACCAAGTAGGACATGTTCCTGGATTAACATCTACAGTATGTTGATCCTGGAACAACATTCCATTCAGCCAATCAAAATTAAAGGATAAGTTAACCCTTTATGTTAAGTTGAGGCTTACGGTTAAGTTTATGCACTTCTACATCATTGTTATCCAACTATTATTTCCCTCTGATTTTGGGAATAATTTACAGTGATGATTGGGTTTAGGGGAAGGGAATAGATATGGATTGCATTTTAGAACAAAAACGATGTTCCAAGATCAACA
This sequence comes from Danio albolineatus, assembly GCA_903798035.1. Classification (NCBI taxonomy): domain Eukaryota; kingdom Metazoa; phylum Chordata; class Actinopteri; order Cypriniformes; family Danionidae; genus Danio; species Danio albolineatus. Next base: position 9,597,156 of record CAIGQQ010000001.1, on the reverse strand, counting down.
TAGATGTTAATCCAGTGTCTCATTGTACTTGACAAAATCATGACGTGCCGTTTGTTGATCACAGAAACTGTCGTAAAAGCACACGTGTGGTATGAGCTTCTCTCCGGAGAATCGTCAGTCTATAGCGATCGATGTTCAAGTTCCTGTTCAAGCAGGTGGGCCTTCATTCGCTATATTGACCGTTAAACATAAACCCACTCAAAACTATATGAGCGACATGTCCTGTGTATTCTGTAGTCTTTAATAACCATCACAAAGTCTGTCTAAAAAGTTTGAAATCCAATACATCTAATGGGAATAATCAACCAGCAGAGCCCAAATAAAACAACACCCCTTCTAGTGCACTCAGATTCACTCACTCATTTCCATTCACTCCTTCACGTGGACTAAATTAGTGGACTAAAGTAAGGAATAGTGAATGAGGCGAATTTGGATACAGCAAATGTTCTATGACTGAGCTTTGAGGATGTCCTAAAATGTACATCATCCCTAACCTGATTTCACCAAGTAAGACATGCTCCTGGATTAACATCTATGCTGATCCTAGAACAACATGGCAATCAGACAATCAGAATTAAGGAATAAGTTAATTGTTTATGTTAAGTTTAGGCTTACAGTTAGGCTTATGTACTTCTGCATGATTGTTATCCAACTATTATTTCCGTCTGATTTTGGGAATAATTTACAGTTATGGTTGGGTTTAGGAGTAGGGAATAGGCATGGATTACATTTTCAAACAAAAATGATGTTGCAGGATCAACATAGATGTTAATTCAGGATCTCATTGTTCTTGACGGTTCTCCGTGTTCTCCGTGATGGATGTCCAGCGTTCCCCACCCCCGGCGCCTAGACTGCAGCTCTGCACAAGACGTCTGGCCATAGGAGAATTGGTCGTGCCCAACTGAGTCTGGTTTCTCTCGAGGTTTTTTAATTCTTCACTTTCGCCAATTGGTGAAGTTTTTTCCTCGACACTGTCGCCACTGGCTTGCATGGTTCGGGACTTGTAGGGCTGCTCATCGATGGATTACTCTTCAGTGTTTGGACTCTCAGCAGTGAATAATAAACCATGCTGAAATGAACTTCAACTGAACTTCAACACTGAAAACTGGACTGACACTGTTTCAATTTTTTATAACGCATGTGAAGCTGCTTTGACACAATCTACATTGTAAAAGCGCTATACAAATAAAGATGAATTAAATTAAATTGAATTGACAAGATCATGAAGTGCCATTTGTTGACCACAGAAGCTGTCGTAAAAGCACACGTCTGGTACAAGCTTCTCCCCCAGATAATCGTCAGTCTATAGCGATCGATGACTGATGATTGGTTACGTCATATTGACTATTAAACTTGTACCCATTCAAAACTATATGAGTGACATGTCCTGTGTATACTATCACAGAGTCTGACCAAAAAGTTTAAAATCCAATACGTCTAATGGGATTAATCAAGCAGCAGGGAACATATAATACAACACCCCTTCCAGTGCACTCAGATTCACTCATTTCGATTCACTCCTTCAAGTGGACTATTTAAGTGGACTAATTTAGGGAATAGTGAATGAGGTGATTTCGGATACAGCAAATGTTCTATGACCATGTTTTGAGGACGTTCTAAAATGTACATCGTATCACTGGGGTAATCTGTTGCATGTTTCAATAAGAACAAAGACATTAAATGGAGAAACTTAAAATTGTCTTCAAACAAAACAGCACAGAAACGATATTGGATTACTAAAGTACTTGAAGTCGGAAGATCACAGTGACCAACTTCTTTATTCTCAACATATTCCAATTTTTTCCCCCCAACAAATGCTAGCATATGCAAAAGGTCAGCCGCGCTGCATCGGGAGCCAGTTCTCCATGCTAACATGAATTTCTTTCCTTGCTGTGGTTAGCGGAGAACACAAGCGCTCTGTTGTGTTTGGGAGCTGGATGATGCACGGCCCATTTGAGCGCTCTCATCTTTGGCCAGCTTGTCAAGCTCCTCCTTCATTCTGTCACACCAAACTGCCCAGAGATGCTGAGCTTTACTGGGCAACGTTATGCTGGAGGCTGAGGGGAAGGGAGGGGGATTTAAAATGATAATTGTCAGCATTTTGGATGCATATGAAAGCGGGACTTCCAGAACAGGATGCGATTGGATAACATGAAATGAGACTTCACAGCAACTGAATGGCGACACAATCCAAGACTGTGATGAAAAGGCCCAGTTTTAAGTATTAAAATGGGTCATGCTACCACAGATATTCAGATTTCTATTTTAATTATTTTATTTCTTCTTTAAATAATGTTGTAAATTATTTATACATTTTAAAGAGAAATTACATTCTAATTGTCATGAAGTTTTTATTTTATTTTATTTTAAAATGTCATTTATTCCTGTGCATGTTCTCCTCGTGTTCGTGTGGGTTTCCTCCGGGTGCTCCGGTTTCCCCCACAGTCCGAAGGCATGTGCTATAGGTGAATTGGGTAAACAAAATTGTCTGAGGTGTATGAGTGCATGTGTGAATGCGAGAGTGTATGGGCGTTTCCCAGTACTGGGTTGCTGCTGGAAGGCCATCCGCTGTGTAAAACGTATTGTAACGTGGGATGTGACACTGACAACGGAGGTGAGGATCCAAACGCAGGGTTTTATTAAACAGGATGGTCAGGCAAGCGATGGTCAACATATGGGCAAACAGATGTACACAGGCAGTCCAGAATCATAGTCAATATTAACAGGCAGATAGTCAGAGGCAGGCAGCAGACAGGAATAAAACAAGGAAACAAGGCGAGGATCAAAACACGGCAAAGCAAGACAAAGAAAATGCGTTGTAACGTCACAATACAGTAAACAAGACTCAGAAATGACTGTGTGTTTGTGTTTGTTTGTATGTTATAGTCCATGTAATCAGATCATGGGCAGCATCAGCTGTGGCAGTGTAATTAAAGGGTGACTTGGAGCTGGTGTGTGTGTGTTGCATGACTGGATCTGTAGTCCATTTACCGTCAGATTTGTAGTTCATGTGAATGTGAGTGTTTACCAGCAATCTGCACAGGCTGGATCGCTGGTGATCATAACACATATGCTAGAATTGTTGGCGGTTCATTCTGCTGTGGTGACCCCTGATAAATAAAGGACTAATAAGAAGGAAAATGAATGAATCGCTTTTTTATACTCGGATATTTAGGTAATACTTGAACAATATTTATATAATCTATATGTATTCATGTTTATATATTAACACTTATTCAGATTCGTAGATAATAATTAAACAATTATTGTATAAATCCTATGCAAGGATGTCGTTTGATTTCATAACTTGAAATTATAACTTTTTTTTTGCAACATAGGGTCATTCTGAAAACATAACCCTATATACATCTCTGGAGAAATTGTCCTCCTGGGACATATTTGGTGCTCTCCAGAAATGTATACAGTGGTACGTTTTCAGAATTAGCCTGGTTTGACTTTTTGCATGTTTGTCACACTTTAATGCTTAAGATCATCAAACTAATTGAAATATTAGTCAAAGATAACACAAGTAAATATCACAGTTTTAAAATGAAGGTTTCTATTATTAACAAAACCCAAAACTACATAGCCCTGTGTGAAAAAGCATTTGCCCCGTAAACCGGATAACTAAATAACAGATCTGGACTAAGTAACTCCAAAGTCTTCATTTTGATTTCTTCAGCAAGAAAAACGTAAGAAACACCACTGTATATCCTGAAAAAATACTAAAGGTATATAGTGCAATGCCTACTGTCTGTTTCTCAATAAAAACAGCAAAAGTTTTATATAGCTGCAAATTCTCGAGTGGATTTATACAACCAGACAATGTAAGTTATTCAGATCTCAGCTCTATTCAGATTCAATGTAAAAGATTAAAGAACAAGCTTTACCGGAGGTTATTTCTGAACTACCTGCATTGAAAGACTTCAACAATCACCAGGACAGAACCGCAAATCATTCCTCAAATCATGAGGATCTCATGGCAGCGGGGTGGAGAACAGTACGGTCTAATGTTACTAATGTATTTCTGGAAAAGTCTTGCTGAAGAGCGCAAGGGTAACAACTAGAGCTGTTGTCGGCAGTGCTCTCGAATCCCCTAAGAAGTCGCAGACGGAGAAAAAAAACTGGGAACACGTGTAAAGAAATATTATCCAAGAGTTAAGCTGAAGTAAATAACCTCTAAAGCCCTATTCCCATCTCAGCTCTCGCAGACCATCCATCAACCCTTCCCCATGATGTGAGAAAAGAGGGTACAAAGTCCTGTCCTGGGAGGACAAAGGCAAAGTTATAACTGGAGTTTTATTTTAAGGATTTGACACAGAGAGGAACTGGCGCTGTTCTGCTGCTTGGAGTCCCTCGTCCGTTTGGCTCCCAGATGCTGAGCAAGAGACCAATGAGAAATCAACCGGCCTCCAATTAAAAGAAATCAAGTCCTTCTGAAGCTCAAAGCACCTCATCTGATGTCCCATTACAGTTCAATTGGGTTGCAGGTAAAACTAAACCAAACAAGCCGGTAAGTGCCTCCAGCTGGATTCGACTCTTGTTTTGATATTCTGTCAATGTTTTCTAGAGTTTCCTTGGAAAAGCACGGCAAGATTTGGGAACATCTTGCACGCAAATAAAGATTTGATTCTGGAAAGCATGTGGCAGAGATATGCTATTCTGGCAAATTAAACCACAGAAATATCTTGTTTTGGTAATACAGTATGATTTTGTGAAGTCCTCCGAGAAACCTCTGGGATGTTTCCTTCTTTGCTTGAGGACAAATAATATTTTGAGTCACAGAACTTGACCGAAATCATTTTTTGGTTCCAGTACGCCAAACCACACACCACTGTGTCATCACAGACATCAAATATGGTGTAGTAAAGAGCAATGATTCATAGAAAAAATGAGGTAAAAGAAGATCAAACATAAAACTAGAGGGAAAAAAGACAGAAAGAGACAAATTAATCTTCAGATTTTTAAGACTCTGCCGTCATTTGAGGTCAGTGGCTTATTGAAAGACATCCAGCAAAAGCCACAACATAAAAAAATAAAATAATTATATGTATGAATAAATAAATCAGTTTAAAAAGGTTCTGGCAAAAAATATCTTTAAATTTGGTTACATGTACATCATCTGTTTTTGTATTTTTGTATTAGGTGTTCTTTGTTAAGGGTGGCTCAGTGGTTCACAGCAAGAAGGTCGCTGGTTTGAGTGCCAGCTGGGCCAGTTGTGGAGTTTACATGTTCTACCTATGTTCACGTTTCCTTAGGGTTTCCCCCACAGTCCAAAGACACACGGTATAGGTGAATTGAATAAACTAAATTGGCCGTAGTGTTTGAGTGTGTGTGTGAATGTGAGAGTACAGTATATGAGTGTTGCAGCTGGAAGGGCATTCGCTGCGTAAAACATATGCTGGGGTTCATTCCAATGTGTCGACCCCTGATAAAATAAGGGACTAAGCTGAATGAATGTATGATTCTTTGTTGAAGAGAAAGTAGAAACAACTTCATTTATGTGAAATAATTTCTGTAACATTTTTTAAATTTGCTGTGATTTTCTACCAGTCTAACATGTCCAAAAATGTTTTATGATGCTTTTTAATAGCAACATATCAACAAAATAATTGAAACAGAAATGTGTTTAACATCCGAAATATCTCTTGAGCAGTAAATAACCATGATAATGATTTCTGAAGAACCATGTGACAATAAAAAAAGATGTCGAAAATATCAACACAGGCTCATTCTGAAAACGTCCCCTTTACACATTTCTGGAGATCGCGAATTTTGTAGCCAGAAGTACATATGGCTGCATTTCATCTCTAAAATGAATGCTACGGGGCGGTGTGATGTCACTCCGTATGCACCGCTTTTCTGCTGTTACCAGTTTGTCCAAGAGTTTGCTAATGTATGTGGTGAGACACAGAGAGGAGTTGACCACGATGACGGGGTTTGAATTTAGCGAAAAACGGTTCCAGAAAGCAGGTAAAACAAAAACAGAAGCCAAAAAGTTAAAGAAACTAGTAAATAACAGGGTGAGAACATGGTAAAAATCAGGTAAGGGTTTTTCTTTTTCTGGATTGCTTTTTAAAACACTGCTGGACTGTCTGTTGGATTTAGGGAAATGGTTGGGCGGGTCAATCTGTGCTTTTGAAAACACTATTGGTTGGGGTTAGGGAAGGAGGAGGGTGGGTCAGTCGATCGGTATGTCAGTCAGTCAGTCAGTTGATCGGTCAGTTAGTCAGTCGACAGCAGTCTCTGGTGGACTTACGCGAGAACAGCAGGTGCAAGAGAAATATGAGATCTCAAAAAGAATACACAGCGGCCTCTGATGGATTTGCAAAATCACAAACTGCAAAAAAACATACCTCCTGGGACATATTTAGCATTCTCCAGAAATGTATATAGCAGTACATTTTCAGAATGAAAACAAATTTAGCCATCCATGAAATAAATAAATTACATTTTAAAAAATTCACACACACAAAAACTGCTCTATCATTTAAGAAATGAATAAACAGCCAAATATTTTCAGCCAAACTTTTGAATGGTAGTCTACGTTGGCTAATTAATGCTGTAAAAATACCTCCATAAAAATATATAGCTTCTATTCACATTGTTTTTTGCAAATCATATTTGTATCTAACATTCATTATATTCAGTATATAGTGTCTCTCTTTGAGTCTCCATCTGAAGTGCTGATAAGACAACTTGAGATTGTGACTGGATGTTTGCTGCGTCTGAATGACAGAGGGGCTGCTGAAAGAGCTGATACTGAGCAAAAGGAAAAATAATAACAGCCGCTTGCCAAGCTTCCCCATTTCCCTCTACAGCCAACGGAACGGAAAAACTCATCCACGTCCAGTGCATTTTCAAGAGCCAGGGGAGAACAAATGAGGGAATGCAGAGAAGGGGGAATGTGAAAATGAAACACTAGGAAGACAAGATAGATCGACAGAAAGATAGATAGGAGATTTATTGATCCCCGAGGGGAAATTTAGCAAAATTGCAAGATTAGTGGGAGGCCAAAAGTTTGACTGGAGTAACAAAGGTTGAGGAAGAAGATGCTGGTGCTTCTATGTATGTATGTATGTCTTTTCTGTTATTTTGAAATTGACTGATCAATGATTGCTATTAAGAACTTTTAATCTGCATAGTGTTGTGAAACTGTACATTAGGACTGTACAATATATTGTTTCAGCATCGATAATGCAACGGCGCGTCTGCAATAGTCACATCACAAAGATATGCAATGTTGATTTTGAATCATAGTTCACCAGGAGCCACAGAATTGTATTTAATCACTGTATTAATATGGAATTTTTGGAACTTGTGCAAAAAAAATTCTTACTTTTATACTTACTTTCTACATTTCAAAGCGAAAACAAGCTTATTTCATTTCCACCACTGGCAGATAATTTTGGGAAGGAAAAAAACTTAATTTTCACTTATTTCTTCTGACGGTGAAAACTAAACAATATTTATACTTGCTTTAAGAATGTTTTTATATTTGGACTAGAAATAAGACAAAATAAAGTAAGAAAAGCATTTTTTTGCATTGTAGTTATTTCATTTCCGTACCTGAATACTGTTAGACTCCCCAGAAAACT
>CAIGQQ010000001.1:9498557-9586458 GCA_903798035.1 Danio albolineatus | reverse complement strand
ATATATATATATATATATATATATATTATGTTTATAACCTCCATTTGCATCATGGATATATAGTATTGTTAGTAAAAACTAAATGACGTTCTTAAGTTCTTAAGTTCTCCAAACAGGAAATGCAACCCATAACTCCTCATCGCACTGATGCTGAGAAAAAGCGCAGTTCCTCACAGGAATGCACCACTTTCCCTATAGCACCATTGAACAGATCTGTTTTTTTCTCGCTTGTTGAGTTAAAACCATCTAGAAACGAATTGTAATGGTGAGAGATGAGGGCGTGAGTTCCTGGAACGTAACACAGTCTCAGAGCACGAGTGGTATTCTCCTTCATTTCCTGTTTAAAGCGAACACCAAATAAAGAAGGTATGAAGGTTACCATGCGGCCGATGGGAAGAGGCGTTATGCCAACACTGATGAGTTTAAGATAACAGGGAATGACACGGTCATGTGGCAACCAAAATATAGATCAAACGTTTACTTTATCAAAAGGTTCACAATTATAAACAGCAGTAATTACACGCCGCTCTGGAATAATTGATTTTGATTGGTCAATCATATCATCAACGGAAAGTCTCAGCCTTAGATACCAAGATGCAGCCTTAGATACCAAGATACATCCCTAGATACCAAGATGCAAAGTTTCATAATCTTAAAAGATTTCATGTTAGATGGCTTGGTCTGCCTAGAAAAAAATAATTGAAAAAAAATGTAATAAAAAAAAATTATGTAAATAAAATACGTACATATTTTACAATATTTTTTCCTCAATTATGTTTAAGAAAATTTAATGAAAAATAATAATATAAATTATCTACATACTTTTACATTATTTTTTCCCATATTCAGAACTTGTTCTCAATTTACCTTCATTATGGGTAACGTTTTGTTTCATGATTTCTGCTAATCAACTGATCATGCTCTTTGATTATTCATTCATTCATTTTCTTTTCGGCTTAGTCCCTTTATTAATCTAGGGTCGCCACAGTGGAATGAACCGCCAACTTATCCAGAGTTTGTTTTACGCAGCGGATGCCCTTTCAGCTGCAACCCATCACTGGAAACATCCATACACACTCATTAACGCACATACACTACGGACAATTTAGCCATCCCAATTCACCTATAGCGCATGTCTTTGGACTTGTGGGGGAAACCAGAGAACCCAAAGGAAACCCACGAGACCACTTGAAGAACGTGCAAACACCCCACAGAAATGCCCACTGACCAGCCAGGGCTCGAAACAGCAACCTTCTTGCTGTGAGGCGATCGTGCTACCCACTCTTTGATTACTAAAAATGTTTAAAATTAAGTACTAACAATAAAAAAAATTATGAATCAAGAAAATACCACAAAATTAAAGACATAAATATGTTCCAGTGCAGTGTAATTGCTATAATATGTATAGACTAAATGAAAATATAATTGGCTTCCAAAAAGAAGCTGAAAAAATAAATAATATAATTTATATATAAGAAAAGAAATTAGTAGAAAATAGCAAACATTAATTAAATAAAAGTTAAGATAGTACATAAATGTCCCAATGTTGTGATATAAGTACATAAGTACACCTAATCTAAAGCGGGGCCCACTTTAATAAACTGTAAACAAACAAAACTAAACAACATGCTTCCCTATTTACATAGAAAGAAAGGAGGCCTTTGTTATCCAGCATATTTTCCATGTTGAGAACCTGTGTGTTCCTCACATTCCCATGTAATAGTGTTTGTGGTCACACACAGTCAAGGTCAGCAGCTCTGCCCTCTAGTGGCACAATGTTAAAATCCAATGTGGATTACTGGTCCTCTCATCAGTTCAGAACAGCACACGAATCCATATTTCAGCTGGCCTCAAGCAAACAAACATCTGTAGGTCTATGAATAACATAAAAAAGATGACTCTGCATATGAAAATACAGTATGTGGTGATCCAAATAACCAAATAACACTCAGTTCTGTCAAACTTTATAAACAGATCAGTTTATTCTTTCACCTTTTGGTTAGGGTTCGGTTTGGCCGCAAATACAAGACATCGCCTCTCATAAACCCCAAGTAGAAGTTCAACCTATTGGTGTGTCCAACATTTCCCATATGCTTCTCAGCCTGCACTGGGCCAGCTCCTCTGTCTAGTCTCTCCCACTGATTGAGCATGTGTAATGGATTTCATATCATTTTCCTCTGTTGCGTGGTTAAAAAAAATAAAAACTCAAATGGGAATTGAATCTGCAGTAAGCCATTACATGCTGAATGAAAAGAGACATCCATAATGGTTTGGATACAAGCTTTGCTTCTTTTTATTTCTCAGATATGGCTTCTCCAGGGCACACGTTTACATCCGCCTTGAGCTACAGAGTTCTAAATGTGATTTTCGGCATCTGTGATGGACTTTTAATAGCTTATAAACGAGATTCGGTTAGTTGAAAACGGCCCCAGAATTAACAAGGCAGATGGTTGGACACGGACAAAGGCTCACTGACCAGCGCAACCAATGAGTGGCAATTATGAATGGTCCATATATTAAAGGCTCTGTCAGGTCAGTTGGAGACGTGTAATGTAATAAAGAAAGAAATGCATTTCATCAGGCGCAGCCTGGCAGAGTTAACCGGCATCATAAAAAGCAGTCAGCGGAGTTATTGGGCCATCCCAAAGGTGGGCATCCATGGTTACAGCACTGCTTCACCATTGCAGCTGCACAATGCCAAAGTATTTGCTTTTGTGTGCTTTGGCCAAAGGGTCAAGGTTTGGAAGGTTAGCATGACTCCGTTAGCCCCTGCTGGTAAATGTTGCAACTACACACCATTTGGAGAAAAAAGTATATGTCTTTCAGGAAGCAAAACATTCTTATATTTGTAAAAATAAACATTCGCATATGGGGATTTCTGCATTGGCGAAATCATAGATGGGTTTGCAAAATCCAGGCAAAAAAAACAGTAAAAATGCTGGGTTCCACACAATTCCTTCATGTTTTCCCAACACAAATCAATTAGGTTAACGTAATTGTTTTTGCAAATTTAAGTGGACTTAAAACAGGGACGACATGGTCTTCCAGGACTAAGGTGCTACATTAAACAACATACATTGACAACATAACACAGGACTGTGGACTACTTAAAAAATTTAGAGAATTAAATAAAAAAGAAGATAAGATAAACAAAAAATAAAAATAATAAATCATGAATAATAAATAATAAATAAAATAATAATAAGAGTACAAAGTGCGGTTTGTGCAACATTTAGTGCAAATAAGACAGCACAGACAAGACAGGACAAGTAACAGTAACGCCAACGAGTACACTATAGATGTCGTGCACATATTGGATCAGATATAAATACTGTACATGTAAATATTTGTCACTGAGATAGAAATGTTGTAAAGAGCAGTGTAAAATAGCGGTTGTGCAAATATTCATAGAAATAAATCATTGTCCGGTTATTTTATTATTATTTTTATGTGTTTGTGTGTCAGTCCAGTTTCTTCATGCTTTAGAAGCCTGATGGCTTGTGAAATGTAAGGAATTATAAGGAATATAAGGAATTTATAAGTAAATGATTTAATTTTTTGCTTAACCATTCTTTTAAAACTATAAAAAGGATAAGTTGTGATGTCATGCAGCTCTACAAGTGATTAGTCACATGACATTCACAGCTCAGGGGATTGGCTGAAATGATTCCACGGTCGCACGTGCTAATCCAGCAGATCTGACGTTGAAATATAACCTGCTAATACCAACAGATAACTTTCCCCAGGTATAACAGATCTCTGAGGCTTAACCTAACTACATGCGCATGTGGGGAGAAGGGCAAAGTGTGTGCAAGAGGGATTGAAGCTATCGCTGTAATTGCAGTCAGAAAGGTGGGACGACGTCTGCTGCATCTCCTGATAACAGGCCCAGATGAGACGCATCCATCACAAAATCACATCATACTTCACAGCTGAATTTCTCATGCTCTCAACTAACCACAGACAGCATCCCTTCTCCAAAACCCTGGCCCGTCTCCAGATGCGGGAATCACAAGTGTGTGACCCTGTGGAGCATCTCACACACTTCTTCTCTAATCGCTCTTTCCCACTCAAGAGTTTGAGTAAAGTATTGAACGGCTGAAACGGATTTAAAACTATAATCGCAATATTTTCGGGTATTTACTGAGATAGTAATATGAAAGATGATAATTCACATATATCCACTGAAACGCAAACAGTATATTTAGAGATAAATATGATATTTTCTCTATCTCTCATTTTTTAAATGAAATATGTGATCACATACTTAGACCCAATACCAATTCTTTTTTTGTACCCCTACCCCTTCCCCTTCCCCTAAAATCCGAGTGTGAAAGGGACGGGCTTCAAAATTTACCCCTAAGAAATGGGACACCACTACAGCACCTGCACATGTCATCAAATATCATTGCGATCTCTTGCTTCATATGAGCTCAACAATCGCGACTGCTGTAGTTATTCCAGTTGTCCTATTTTTTGGTATTTATCTTCAGGAAATCACTGAAGGTGTATATCACGTTATCATAGTGATCTAATGTGGCAATAAGATCCTAATGATATTTACTATACTTAACTATATATATACGCATTTACACAGTGGCCATATTCACCTATTTAAACACACGAAAACAACATTAACATAATACCAAATACTATAAAAAGGTCGTTCCCAGCCACCAGACTATTCTAACAGGGTATTGGAGTGTCATCGAGTGACAGTATGCTGTGGGACTGCTACACAGGAGTTATTATTATGGATTCTAGATAGTGAAATTTAGCGGTTTTTATTTTAGCGTTTTTTCATTAATCATTCACATGAACGTGCAAAACAAGGGGTAGGGGTAAGAGTAAGGGCTAAGGTGGAGAATTGGGATTGGGCCTTAATGTAATATCAGTTTCATTCATACTGGACATTAGAGGGTGCTCTTGAGCATAAACTCCTTATGTGCTTCACAGAACCAAACACATCCAGCTAAAGGTCTGAAATTTCAGCATTTTTTTGTATTCACTATCCTACATATTCGTTGGCACAGAAATCTTGCACACTTTCTGTAGTCCAGTGTGTATTCATGAATCTGTTGAAAAGAAATCGGAAAACAATACATAGCGATGTTTGTGTTCACAATATAAGAAGCGATATTGTGTCTTTTGAACTGATTTGATCCTGAACAGAGAATATGTCAAAGGTATGGACACACACACACACACACACACGTTTGTTTTTGTGAAAAGTGGGTACATGGTAGGTTTCCATTCATTTTATACTGTCCGAATTGTATATTACATTGCCCTCACCCCACCCTACCCCTAAACCCAACCATCACAGGAGACTGTGTGCAGCTTTACTTTCTGATTAAACTCATTCTGTGGGATTTATAGGCTTTTTGAGAAATGAGGACGTCACCAATGACCTCATATTTCACCTACTTTTTGTAATACCTGTGTCATTATACAGATTTGTGTCCTGACATGTCACAAAAACACTTACACAATAACACACACGCACGCACGCACACATGCGCACACACACACACACACACACACTCACAATCCACCAAAGTCTATCTTTATATTTCACACTTTTCTGTCATAAAGTGCTCTTCGCTGCGAGAAAAATGTGAATTATTTTGTCAGACACAATAGAGCGCTCTGGTTGATTCGAACCAAGTCTTTCCCATAAATTAATGCCACACACTCAGAGACGTCAAAATGCACTGGCCGGTACAGACGTCCACTCTCAACGCTGGAATACACGCATGGATCTCATTGGCACGACGCAGCTTCAAAAAATCGTTTCAAACCGGAAGAACGAATTTGCTCGAAATAACGCAAAAACAACCAATTTTCACTCTTTAGCGAAATATACGTGTCCTAATAGTGTTTATAGCAGCGTGGGACACATATATGACTGTCAACAGCTCAAAAAATGTGTTTTGGTGTTTTGTGACCCTTTAAATGCAGTGCCACACTGTAATAAACGCTGGCTTCCACACAATTGATTCAGGTTGTGCCAACACAAATCGATTACAGTTAACTTAACCAATTTGAACATATTGAACATAAAAAAATTAAGTGGTTCCAAAAAAAATCTCAAAAATTGTCTTAAGTAGTTTGAACAAGCAGCAAAATATATCTTTTTTGAGTGTGGTCAACATGGCTGAGCCCGCTTGTACGCGACAAATAAGGTCAATAGATTACAATAAAATGCTATGACTTTCTCAATCTGTGACATGAAACATTTGATCACAAAAAAGGTTATTTCAAACATTCGGCTGATGTTATAAAGTGATAATGGAGTAAAAGTATCTCTTTGTTTGTAAACAGGCTCACACTTGCAGAACTGTATCGCACATGTGCTACTACAGTATACTTTTCTTTGCAGAAAATGTTTTGTCACATCGTACAACCCTGACCAAACCAATTGCAGAGGCAAATTCCAGATATTAAGTGTTCATCATTATTCGTACTATATAGAGAACTGCTACCGCTATATCACAAACGACGAGTCTTCACCAATCCCTAGTGTAAAGAGGTAGCGGTGACGCACAGGTTCGCAGTCAGACCTCAAGCGCTTCTCCTCCTGAAAGCCATCATGTTGAGGCGCCAAATGTTTTTAGTGGAGAGCATGTCGTCTTTTCCAGACTGGGTCTGTTTCAGTTCGGTAGAAGCTGGGCCCTGCTACTCAGACGAGAAAAAAAGTATTATTGAATACTATTCCCCAGTGCTCTTGGTGAAGAATGTATTATGAAAGCACATTCCCTTCTCTCTCACAGTCGTCTCGCTCGCTCTCCGTCTGAAATTAAGACTGCAGCACAGAGCTCATGCCATGTGCAGTGGTTGATTATGTGTGGAAAAGCTTAAACATCACAAAGCAGATCTTTTAGGCCTTTTTGGACATGTTATGACAAAAATCATGTACAACACTTGCTGGGGTGAGAAGTATGCTACTGAACAAAACACCTACATGTTTTATTTTCCATTTTAGCCAATATAAGGGCTTTCGCAATTTATTTCACATCCCTATCTGACATATTTTATATTGTTTAGACTACATTAGGTCTGATTTCATCATTAAAATTGGCATTACATATGAAAACAAAGGCAGGTGATTAAAGTCACTATATTTTGTGGAATAATTTAAAAGACTATAATACAACAAAAACAGACTAAAAACTAAAGAAATGTTCAAAATAAAACAAGGGGCAATCATTTCTTTTCTAATTATTATAGGCTTAATACATTAATGTTTCATATTTAATGTTCGATATGATTGTGGAATATTAAAATATATAAAGTTTAAAATATTACACATAAAACAAGACTCTTATAGTTTAAAAATGTACAAAGAAAGAGAGAAAGAAAGAAAGAAATAATAATTTATATTATATATTATAAAAATATATTATTATATTATATTATTATATTATAAAAAATAATTTAAGTGTATAGAACATAAAACAATTAATTTGTCTTAAAAAAACTTTTAAAAAGTAGTTTAAATAAGTAGTTTGAACAAGCATAATTTTTTTCAGTATACACTGCTCAGCATATATGAGTACACCCCTCAAAAATCTATCTTTTAAATTAATATTTTTAATAGGAAGCTATGCAATATTATATTTGTGCATATACATTAGATAGTAGTAGTCAGTACTGATGCCAAATCTGGAGTTTATCCAACAAAATAACTTACCATACCGATCCAAAAACTAGTACACCCAAATTTATAAGTTATAGAAAATATTAAATACAAATTTAAATACAAATTTAAAAAGAGGGGATTATTTTTTTGCAATATTTTGCTTGAATATAATTGAATTTTCAATTTTTAAATATGTTTAGTGAGTAAAAATATTGTTTTAATAAATATATCTGTTTAATTATTGTTTTGTTTAAATGCCTAAACGCCTGTATTCACTGAGAAAGGGATGAAAATATTCATTTTCAAAATGCTGAGCACTGTAAGTGCATCCCAAATCACATACTTATGGACTATTCTACACCATTTTGTAGTATAAATAGTGTAAGTGCATTCACACTGAAAACTCTCAAAAGAATAAGTGCACTTTAAATACCCAGATGACACTTATTCAACTGGTAAAATAAATTATGGACGCTTCACACACTCAACAGCCACTGCTTTGCTCATGTAGCGGAATGGGCGGAGCTTTCAGGAATTGATGTTGGATTGTGAAAGCAACATTCTCCTAAGAGAGTGATTATACCGCCTCCCTATGGTGAATGCAGTTTTACTCATGGCAGGTATTATTTGTTACGTTGGTAATTTATTTTACTAATTTGGCAACCGTCAAACGTCATCAGCTTAGTATTAAAACTGTTGTGTGTTCCATTTGGGATGACACTACTGTACATTCATATACTATACTGTTGAGTGTGTAAGCGTATAAGTACATAGTGCATAAGTGTATACTGTATAGTGTGCCATTTGGTACGCAGCTTACAGTATATCTGACAGTTCAGATAGCACACTTTCATAATAACAGTGTTAGTTTCATGTTGAATTTAAAAGAGCTAATTTAATGTGAATTATTCACTAAAACGTAAAATACTAATTGCATTTAAACTACTACTACTATCAATAATAATAACAACAACCACAATATTACAAAAAATATACGCTCAAAAAATGACTTGTTTAAACTACTTATTTAAAATGAGTTGAAACGGCACAATTCTTAAGGGTGTTTTTGTGACAACTTAAGCGTTTTATGTTCAATCCACTTAAATTTGTAAAAACAATTAAGTTAACCTCATCAGTTTGTGTTGGGACAACATGAAGGAATTGTGTGGAACAAAGCATTTTGTACAGTGTATATATTCATCCATTTATAATAATTTAATCATTTTTAGTAGGACATTTCAACATCTGAAGTGAACTGTGTCTGGCAGGTCAACATACTTCACTTTCAGAATAACACCACCAAATATAATAAACAATATTAAAATTCCATGCTGACTCCAGAAAGACCCAATCTGATGCGCCATTCCAACCTCGTATTGTAAAATACAGAGAGGTCTGCACTCTAAATGTGTTTAAAATATGAAGATTAGTAGACTGACAGGTCAAAATGCAATCTTTCAGAAGCTGAAAAGTGGGCAGGGTCTTTATAAGACTATGGGCGGAGCTACATTTAAGTTAGTGGCATTTGTGAGCAACAGAGTGCAGACCAAACAGTCCCAGGTGTCAGCGAGAGGGAGGCTGCTGCAGTTATATAACTCTCTCCCGCTCCAGCTCCAAAAGAGACCTACAACACTACCTGAATCACACAGGCACGCACAAACCACAAGCACACAAGACCAGCACTGGTAGCCACATGGCTCTGTTTAGAAAAAACATGCCGCATATTTTGCAGAGATTAACGGGGTAGAGCACTAAATCATTCTGTTAATCTGCCTTGTGCGAAGCAGTGCGCTGAGAATTATGCTGGTCCCATGATTGAGATGTAAACCCGGCTGTTTTTCCTCTCTCTGCATTACATTTGGATTCAATTGCTGAGAAGCAACGGGATATGAAAAACATTTTCAGGGATGACATGTATGCCTGCACCCGGAGGGGAAGGAAAATGAAAGATTCAGAACTTACCTCACCCTTCTTGCGTCTCAGGGCAGGGCAGGTAACTTCTGCAGGTCAGGTGGCTTCTTTTCTGCGTTCCTCCTTCAGACAGTCATCCCTGGAGAAATGTCTCGGGAAGATAGTGATGGGAACCCAGCAGCCAGGCAAGTCTCGGGAATGTCTTGGCACTTGCGGTCGCAGTCAAATATTGTTTACATACGTGCCGAAAGACCGAACCCAACTCTTGAGAAAGTTCTGGCTCTCAGTGGCAGGTGCCAGTCTGCTTCTTGTTCTTATTTCTGTCTCCGCTGGAAATTAAGTCCATGTGCTTGTCGCAGCAAAAAGGGGGAAAAAAGTCCTTGTGGTGTTGTCTCCAGCCTGGATACAAGTAGATTTTAGACGCACCTTCTGAATCTCTGTGCACTCTCACACAGGGTGGAAAGTAGGAGGGAGAGAGAAAGAAAGAGAGAGAGAGGGAGAGGGAGAATGCGAGAGGCTCGACTTCACTAGGCTCTCCTGACTCCAGGCAAGAAGAGGACCTCCTTACAGGGCTTTTAACAGGGGGCAAAGCACCTGGAAGCTCCCGGTCTCTTTCTGTGCAAGTATTTTCCAAACAGAGAGAGTGGATTGTTTCTCTGGTTCCCTCCATACAAAAGCCAAGTGTCTGCAGCCGGGCAGAATAAGGAAGCAGTATAGAGGATGGGGTGGGGTAGGTGGAGTAAAGGGATGGATTTGCACCCCTCCTCTTTTCCCGGTAACCATTTAAGCCCTTGTTTTCCCACCTCCAACATAAACATCTGCAAACAAATGCTCGCACTCATACAAACAGAGCAATCTTTCCCAGAAAGCACCTTTTGGAAAATTCAGCCTGTGTTGGCGCAGCACACGGAGCATCGATTTCACCTCGGCTGAAGCATTCTTTCACCAAAGAAAACGGCTCAAATTTGCTATCCCGTGCAAGATTATAAGCGGCAATAAGTACAGTGAAAGTCTGTTTTTGTGTAACCTTGCCAGACTCTCAGCCAATTAAACCAATCAGTTTTATGAGATGAGATTAAATTTCTTGGCTGACTGATCTAGACTGTGAAGCACTTAGCAACAGTTCTCAAGTGGAACCTTTCCCGGATGAATTGCTACAATAATATGTACAAATGCTTAATTCAGAAGGAGTAAAGCAGCGTTTCGAGGCTACAATCTGAGATATGCATTAGCGCAGTTAATGGCCCCTATTACCACATTCAAATTCTCCTGGAATTAAAATCCCTAGATTATCTTGGATAATTACGAGACAAGTGTGTTGTAAGAACGGGCGATGTTACAGAATCCCTTATCTAGGCCTAAATTAACCATCATCCTCATTTGATACACTATCCCAATAACAATGAGCTCATTCAGGTTTCAGTTAGCCACTGTTCAACATATATGAACTGTATAATTTGCACCAGCAGCTTTATCATAATATCCAATCATAAAACCCAAGATTAGATTGAGCGCGCACTGAAAAATGAGCGATTTGAAGCCTCGGGAAGGGCCTTTGGATCATGCCAGAGGAGACGGAGCAACAAGTGGGGCATTGTGCTCGAAGGGAGCTATGGTTAAGACTACCACTGGATACCTTCCATCCATGCAGCCCCTGACATTGTTGGATATTAAGTGCGTTATCAGATGCTAATCTGAGTTTGTGTGTCTCCTAAGTAATAGAGCGGACAATAAAGAGACACAGCTAATTGTTGACCTGTTTACATGTAGTACTTGAAAGTGCTTTGAAATTTGGATCAAAAGTTTAAGAAAACATACGCTTCATGCAAGTCATGGGTTTAAAAGTGCAGACAAACAAATTATGACAAATTTAGACGTTTAGACAGCAACTTACATGGGAAGTCAATGAGGCCAATCTGTCAACTATTAAGTCGTTTCAAAGGATATTTATACATTTTAAAGTCTACATGATTCTTATTTCAGTACTGTATGTATACGCAATTCCAAGTGAAATGGAATTCTGAGTAGGGGATTGTTCTGTCAAAGCAAACTAAAGGTAAGAGTGGCATGGCTAAGAATTTTGTGGCCTTTTTGAAACTGCTAAACTGACATCAATAGAGAAAAACCGCCACTCCAACACAACTTTGGTCAGACTTTTTTTTTTGGACACTGATTTTTTTTTCAGTGGATTAACTTCAACTGATTATTTGTTCACCTAAAGATTAACAATGTCCATTCATTCATTTACTTTTTGGATTAGTCCCTTTATTAATCCGGGGTCATCACAGTGATATGAACTGCCAACTTATCCAGCACCTTTTTACGCAGCGGATGCCCTTCCAGCCGCAACCCATCACTGAGAAACATCCATACACACTCATTCACACATAAACACTACGGACAATTTAGCCAACCCAATTCACCTATAGCGCATGTCTTTGGACCGGAGCACCCAGAGGAAACCCAAGCGAACACGGGGAGAACATGCAAACTCCACACAGATATGCCAACTGACCAAGCCGTGGTTCAAACCAGCGACCTTCTTGCTGTGAGGCGATCGTGCTACACACTGCGCCATCCATAGAATAAAAATGTGTGCTAGAAAATAATAAGATCTAGGGCTGAACAATATATCGTTTAAGCATCGATATCACAATGTGTGTATCTGCAATAGATCACAGGATTAGATTACTTATTAAAAAATAAAGATATTATTAAATATTATTTTTAAATTATAAAAAATTTTAACATTTGTTTAATTTCTGTACTTGAATAATTTTCAGAAAACTTCAAAACACTGTTAATTTCACTGTATTTTTGATTTGTCATATTTATGTTTGTAATTTATTATATTTTATGCAGATGCACTGCCTTGGAAAAGACTTGAACTTCCCAGTTGATCTAAATTAATGAAATCGACTCATCTGATGAAATTATCACAGCAAAACAAAATATCGCAATGTCAGATTTTTCCAATATCGTGCAGCTCTGATAAGATCTACCCTATGTAAGTTGCTGGTGAAGATGAAGAGGTGAACTGCGGTAGATAGTGTGCTTACTGACAGAATCAGACATTGCGGCTTTTCATCGAGCAAAATTACCATTATGATTTATCATAAATCTTGGTCAGCTGGGTGAGATTATCTTCTCACCGCAAGAGAATTGTTCCACACTTGGTTTTCTTCAGGCCAAGACCACTCCACTGATGCAATTTTTTTTAGAAGTCCTGTGTTCATATTAGACATGGGTATAAGATTCTGACAGTATGATAACCTTGGATAAAAATATCACAGTTTCACAATATTACTGCTCTAAAATATATTATTTTTAAAAGTCTGGGTAAAAAAAACAACAACACAATTTTGAACACAAAACATTTTATTTTAAGAAACATTTATAATATTTCGGAACAGTAAACATGTCAGGCTAAATAATTCAAATTAATCATTGACTCCTGCTGTCTTCAATTGTTTCAAAAACACTGATTTCTTAAAGCAGCATCTTTGGATATCTTTTCTGCTGGAAATACTGTCATTAAAAAAAAAATGTAAATTAAAAATCTTACACACACCTTAGGAACGGTATAGCAGAAAATTTTGACGGTTTTAAAACCTAAACTTTTCCAAGCCGCGTTATATCTTGAAAACCGTTATCATCCCATGACTAGCTCATATATGCCCAAATAAACCATTCTAAGGGGAACTGCACAGTATTTAAAATCAAAAACTCTGAACGATTGTGTAAAAATATCCTAAACTTCTGTGTTATGGTGAGATATATAACGTCATTGCAATGCCAGCTTATCCCCTAAAACTAGCCGATTCGAATGTTCGTACTCGGTTAAAAAGCGTCATCATTGGTTACCAGCTGATAGATATGGCCAGTAGGGGCCTTCTGTGCCTACTGGTAAGCTCTGAAGGCAGTTATTATCCATCCACATGGTTAATCAGCTACAGTATAGATCACATATGGCTGCGGCTGGAAGTTAACAAGAATTATTTATATTATTTATTACATTTTCCATCAATTGTATTTTATTAACATATACCCCTACCACAACGCTAAACCCGACCGTGAAATTAATGTTAAAACAGATCTGGACTTGGACTCTTCTCTATTAGTATAGCTGATTAACACTGTGGATGGACAATAACAGCCTTCTGAAGTTACCAGTGGGCGCAGAAGGCCCCTACTGGCCCATATCTATCAGCTGATAATCATTAATAACGCCCATTCAATCAAGTGATAACCTTCAGAGTGGATTCCTAAAACATAAAATGACATATACAGAATGATAATGGAAATTATTTTATAAAGTTAACGTTTCTAAAGGGAAAAATGACTTTTTATGAACTGGCTCCTGTTGCTGCCTTTATATGCACCTCAACATAACCTCTTTTTTTGTATTATTTCTTTGTTCCAATCAACATTATGGCAAAAATCTCTCAACTAGGGTGCAATAAAAGTTTAGTATTTTCATATGAAATCAGACCTTTACTAGTGCTGGATAATCATAACCTATTGTGTTCTTGAATGTTGTTGGCTATCTCTGCATATGCGTGATTAAAAGGAGTGGGGTGAGACTAGTCCCTTAGCTTTCATGACCAGGTGAACTGTTTCCTATGAGGACAAACATATTTTTATAATGACCACTCTCCTCAGTGAGTTGGGGGCTTTGAAGACCATCATTAGCCACAAACTCTAATAGCAATGGTTTTCTGTGTTCTTTGCTGGTTTGTTTGATCTATCGAAGCAATTTTCTTAACGAGAGTCACTCAAAGATTATCAGATATTGAAATGAGTATGAATAGTGCTCTGCAAAAGGAAAACAGACCTTGGTTTTGCTCCCAAACGTAATAATCGTCCTAATCTAAGCAGTGGATCATACCATTAGGAAGCAGTAATGAGCTGCTTCAGCCTTGATTCCCATCACTTAAACGTCCATCGAAATGTCTGGACATACGTATAGGCTCTTCTTGCACCAGTTGATGCTTTAAAACAACTCTTAGCAAAAAAAATAAAAGAGAAAAAACATCTCTCATCATACACTCGCCCTTTTCAAAGGAAATAATGCTTTAACTGTTATAACTATGCAATGGAAGTCAGTGGGATCCAAAACAACATTAGCCCACACTAACATTTAATGTATGGATGAGTAATGTTAAAAAAATGGTACTTGCTTTCCAAACTGACACAAAGGGTGTTTTCACAATAGGTTTAATAGCTAATACAGAATGGCAAAAATGCTTATTCGCAATGACTATTTAAAACGATTAAAAAGAATAACGTATATACACTAACTAGCCACTTTATTAGGTACAACTGCTCTTTAACGCAAATTTCTAATCAGCCAATCCCATGGCAGCAACTCAATGCATTTAGGCATGTTGACATGGTCAAGATGATCTGCTGCAGTTCAAACCAAGCATCAGAATGGGGAAGAAAAGTGATTTAAATGACTTTGAATGTGGCATGGTTGTTAGTGCCAGACAGGTTGGTCTGAGTATTTCAGAAACTGCTGATCCACTGGGATTTTCACACACAACCATCTCTAGGGTTTACAGAGAGTGGTCAGAAAAAGAGAAATTATCCAGTGAGCGGCAGTTCTGTGGGCGCAAATGTCTTGTTGATGCCAGAGGTCAGAGGAGAATGGCCAGACTGGTTCCAGCTGATAGAAAGACAACAATAACTCAAATAACCACTTGTTACAACCTAGGTATGCAGAAGAGCATCTCTGAACACACAACACGTCCAACATTGAAGCAGATGGGCTACAGCAGCAGAAGACCTCACCCTGTGTCACTCCTTTCAGCTAAGAACAGCAGTAGAAGACCTCACCAGGTACCAATGTTGTCAGCAACAGAACAGGAAACTGAGGCTACAATTTGCACAGGCTCACCAAAATTGGACAATAGAAGATAGGAAAAACATTGCCTGGTCTGATAAGTCAATTTCTGCTGCGACATTCGGATGGTAGGGTCAGAATTTGGCGTCAACAACATGAAAGCATGGATACGTTCTACCTTGTATCAACGGTTTATACAGGTGGTGGTCTAATGCTCTGGGGGATATTTTTTGGCTCACTTTGGGCCTATTAGTACCACTTGAGCATCGTGTCAATGCCAAAGCCTACCTGAGTATTGTTGCTGACCTTGTCCATCTCTTTATGAGGGATTCCTTTATGTTATGAATGTTGAACATCACAATAAGTTCACTGTACTCAAATGGCCTCCAGTTACCAGATCTCAATCCAATAGAGCACAATTGGGATGTGGTGGGATGGAAGATTTGCATCATGGATGTGCTGCCGACAAATCTGCAGCAAGTGCGTGATGCTATCAAGTCAATATGGACCACAGTCTCTGAGGAATATTTCCAGTACCTTGAATCTTTGCCATGAAGGATAAAGGCAGTTCTGAAGGCAAAAGGGCGTCCAACCCAATACTACAGTAGTAAGGTGTACCTAATAAAGTGACCAGTTAGTGTACATTAGTCACACTTGTCTGGAAACCTAGCAAAGTTAACACATACATTAGATACTGAGACCTATTCAAGCCACCAACAGCAGCATTCTTTCAATATATAGTGCACTATGACCTTGCGTACACCTGATATTAAAATACGTAAATGACACTAAATAGAGTTGTAAATAGGGTTTAAAATGTTTTGAGATTTCGGCCCCTTCCAGGTATACTGATTTAGGTTGTGGGTCCTTTTAAAACACTACCTCTCAACGAAAAGACTCAAAAAAACTTCCAAGAGGGCATCAAAACAACTTTCAATTATTTTAAGTAATTGTGGGTTGCAGCTGCAAAGGCCCCTGCTGCGTAAAACATGCTGGAGTAGTTGGTGGTTCATTACATTGTGGCGACCTCTGAAATAGAGACTAAGCAGAAGGAAAATGATTGAATGAGTATTTTATGTTAGATAAATAATGCACTAGGGGCGTCATGGTGGCACAGTGTGTAGCACTAACGCCTCACAGCAAGAAGGTCACTGGTTCAAGCCTCGGCTGGGTCAGTTGGGATTTCGCGTGGGTTTCAAGTCCAAAGACATGTGGTATAGGTGAATTGGGTAAACTGAATTGTCCATAGTGTATGTGTGTGAATGAGTGTATAAGGATGTTTCCCAGGAATGGGTTGCAGCTTGAAGGGCATCCGCTGCGTATAACATATGCTGGATAAGTTTGCGGTTCATTCCACTGTGCTGGCCCCAGATTAATAAAAGGAATAAACCGACAAGAAAATGAATAAATGAATGAAATAATGCATTACAAAAAGACTAATTTAAATTTAGAATAGAAAAGTATTATGCTTCTACTCCTTAACAAAATAACAAATTGCGCAAGAAAAACACTTCAGCAAATTTTCAAGGAAAAAAGACTTATCCTATTTTTAGAGTCAACAAGCGAAGTGTTATAATGTAGTCTCATTAATCATACGACATCATCAGTGTCAACAAATCTAGAATTGGAAAATATGACTTGCATTGAAGAGGCCCTTACAGTCCTCACAGACTTTATGGAGGAACGGATGAGTTTTCTGGGCGTCTTCTTGTGATGTCATCAATAGTATCCAGTGTGTGCGGTTTTGAATTGCAGACTGCCATTCACACCCAGGTGTCAGGGTGTTTTTTTTTTCTTTTACACATCTCACTGAGGCGACTTGGGCTGTAGGAAAAGGCCTGCCACTGGAGCTCATTCACAAACCAACTGACCTCACCACCTCCACCCTGCCTTTACAAGGTGAAATGGACCCATGGAAACTCTCCTGGTAATAAGAGTTTCCCCCTCTTTCACCCTGTTATGTTCTGTGAGCGAAGTGTATAAAAATAAACAGCCATCACCAATCTGAATGGCTCAGCATTCCATCAGAAAAGCTGTTTTGCTTTACATGCCTGCCAGAGACTAAATGTAAGCTGTGACACCTGTGACAGTTGACACCCCACCCAGGGCTCCAGTTTGTTGAGTCAGAGCTCATGTGTGGGCCTGTGTGTGTTTTACTGAAGGCCCCACTGTGTTCCTGTATGTTAATATGTTTTGGGTGGAACCTAAGCACTTTCACAGCCCATTACCTCTTAGTATAGCTATTAGGAGTGAAGAACCTGAAGAATAGGCACCACTACTCCACTAGAGGCACTAGTCAACAACTAAACACCACACAGTGACCTAATTCATTCATTCATTTTCCTTCGGCTTAGTCCCTTTATTAAACAGAGGTCACCACAGCGCAATAAACCGCCAACTATTCCGGCATATGATTTACACAGCGGATGCCCCTACAGGTGCAACCCAGTACTGGGAAACATCCATACACACTCATTCACACACAAACACTACGGCCAATTTAGTTTTTTTTAATTCACCTATACCCACCTGTCTTTGGACTGTGGGGAAACAGGAGCACCTGGAGGAAACCCATGTGAACACAGGAAGACCATGCAAACTCCACACAGAAACGCCAACTGACCCAGCCAGGACTCGAAACAGTGACCTTCTTGCTATAAGGTGAGAGTACTAACCACTGAGCCACCGCATGGGTTTAATGTGGGTTTCCTCCGGTGCTCCAGTTTCCCCCACAGTCCAAACACATGCGCTACAGCAGTGGTTCTCAACTGGTTTGGCCATGGGACCCACATTTTTATATGGTCGTCAAGCCGCGACCCAAATTTTTAGGAACTAGAATAACATTTTAGGAATTATAATTAATTTGTATTGTTAACATACACAAGTAGTGAAAGAAAAATCATAAGAAAATCAGCAAGACATACAAATAATCAATATTTTATTGCTGTCATTGAACAAAATGTATCAAATTATAGAAATATTACAAAGTAAAAACGACAAATACTGTAAATGTTGGGGTAAAGAAATGTTCAGTTCCCAAACTGAACTGTTGTTACGTGCGCATTTCAAAATAAAAGTCCGGTATAAGCAAAATAAATTAAAATTATTATTTATTTAATTATTTTTGGACCACACACTCCGCGACCCACTAAAAATGTTCCCGCGACCCACTTTTGGGTCACGACCCACCAGTTGAGAAGCACTGCGCTACAGTACAGGTGAATTGAATAAACTAAATTGGCCGTAGTGTATGTAGGTGAATGAGTGTGTGTGGATGTTTACCAGTACTGGGTTGCGTTCTAGCTGCTGAACTTTGTACTAATTGTAACTTGCTTAGGGTAGCATTTGGACAGTGAAACATTGAAATCATAAGTGGTGGGTTCAACAATTACTGCAGTGTAGTAACGAGAACAGACACAAGTAGAAATGTAATGAATTTTTTACTCATTAACCATAAAATCATTGGTTTAGAACTTAAAATTGCGGACTTTCTCATTCCAGTCAGTCCATTTGTTGGTTTACAACAATACAACAACTATTACAGCAGCTTCAAATCATGTTAATCAACAACAAGGTATTAAAACTATTTCAATATTTGGTATTCTGATTTTGACATCCAACAGCAAAACAAGACACTGTTGTCCACCGACTCATCATTCATTCATTCATTCATTGATTTTCCTTCGGCATTAGTCCCTTTACGTATTCATCAGGGGCTGCCACAGCAAAATAAACTGCCAACTTATCAAGCATATGTTTTACACAGCGCATGCTCTTCCGGCTGTAACCCAGTAAACTGGGAAACAACCATACACACTAATTCACACACATACACTACGGCCAGCTTAGTTTATTCCATTAATCTATAGCGCATGTCTTTATTGTCTTTACTGTAGGGGAAAACACAGCACCTGGAGGAAACCCAAGTAACCACACAGGGTGAACATGCAAACTCCACACAGACATGCCAGCTGACCTAGCATGAACATGAACCAGCGACCTTCTTGCTGTGAGGTGAAAGTCCTAAGCACTGAGCCACCATGTTGCCTCACTGACTCATTATATGAGATAAAATAACTGATTCTTGTGTCCTGATGCCCTTAGTCATTTAATGTTTAAACATTTTTTGTAATATATTTAATATATATTTTACTTATTATTTTTTTACTTTTTTGTATTAAAGTTTTAAAAAGAATCTAATAATCCAAGATGACCAGAAAATGTTCCTTGATCATCCCATCAACATTTTTGAACGATTTCTGAAGGACCACATGACACTCAAGAGTGAAGTATTGGTTGATGATAATTTGCATAGAATTTAATTAATATAAAAATAATAAAGGATGATGGCAGCGCAGTGTGGGTAGCACGATCGCCTCACAGCAAGAAGGTCGCTGGTTTGAGCCTCAGCTGGGAGAGTTGGCATTTCTGTGTGGAGTTTGCATGTTCTCCCCGTGTTTGTGTGGGTTTCCTCCACAAGTCTAAAGACATGTGGTATAGGTGAATTGGGTAATAATAATATTAATCAATAATATTAATATTAATAATAATAATAATAATAATAATGATGATAATAATAATAATAACAACAACAACAACAACAACAACAACAACAACAACAAAAAACAACAACAACACCACCACCAACAACAACAATAATATTATTATTAGGCTAAATTGTCCGTAGTGTATGTGTGTGAATGAGTGTGTATGGTGTTTCCCAGTGATGGGTTGCAACGGAAGGGCATCTGCTGTGCAAAACATATGCTGGATAAGTTGGCGGTTCATTCCGCTGTGGTGACACCAGATTAATAAAGAAACTAAGCCAAAAAGAATATGAATGAATAATAAGGATTAGTAAATGAAAACAGTGTGAATGGTATTTTTGGTAAATGAACCCAGAATCTCCATTTCTCTCCATTGCTGAATTACGACAAGGCCTTGACACTTGGCTATGCTTCAATATGACATATTATTCGGGTGACAGAGCCTAACCTTAGTCTCCTGTAACCTTAAAGTGGAATGCCTGGCATTTGGTAGCTGGTGGTGCTGGTAGAATTGGACGAAGGGGGGTTTGGGGTGGATAAACACTGGCCAGCCATTGAAACTGATATAAAATTCTCTGAGAAATTCCTTTATGTATGGTCAGTGAGGCTGCCAGGGCTCAGGCTGGCACAGGAGAACAGAAGAGTGATGCTCTGCCTGACCCATCTTGTACCTCAGTCATGTTTCCTCAAGGTAATTATTTTGCATTGATAAAAGGAGCACTAAAGAGGTTGAGAGATATGGAGGACAGAAGGGACACTGTCTTTTCTCTCTGGGTTAGAAGTGCACGATAGAGATTAGAAGAGCGAGCAGGTAAACTTTACTTCTGGCTGGATGAGAAAGAGGAAACTAGCACTATGGCTAGATGACAGGAACCATTAGGGAATTCCTATCAAGGGAGGGGAAAAAAAAGGGAGTTTACATCACTACCGATTGCACTAAAAGCCTTGTTTCAGCAAGTCTGATATCCTTAAAAGACACACAGCACTTTGTTGCTGTATTTATTTCCAGCTATTTACAAGTTGATCTTAAGTACATTCAAATTAGCATTCAGACAAGATAATGGACTCACATCTGACCATATGTTCAACTAGTCAATAGTTACTACGCTGTAAAAAATGCCAGGTTTCACAGAATTTGTTTATGTTGTCCAAACACAAATCAATTAAGTTAACTTCTTAATTTTTACAAATTTAAAAGTCTATTGAACATGAAACTATTAAGTTGTCCCAACAAATGTAGGAATTGTGTTGTTTTAACTCATTTTAAATAAGTAGTTTAAACAGATGAAGAATTATTATTTTTTTGGAGTGTATTTTACTCAATAATAGCGATGTGAAGTTCAGATCATTTTACTGACTTGAATCTTTGAGTCTACTTTATTGAGATGAACAAATCTTTTTTGAGTCATTTCGTTCAATAAGCCAAGATAACATTAAAACGTTACGAGATGCCTCCAAACACGTCTACAACTAGCCCAAATGTCCATCACACTACTACATACAAGTCATAACTAGAACACTACTGTTCAATGCAATGCCACTAAGAAAGAGACAATAATCCTTTATTGTTTACCTGGTGTTTGATTAGCTCTGCTCACCTCTGCTGGCATGTCTTCCAATTTGAGTCGTTCGTTCATCTGACACTGACCGTTCCATATAAGCTTAACTAATAAAAAAAAAATAAGAAAAAAATGGCTTTCAATGAATTACCTTATATAATTTCCCCTCTGGTCTCTTTTTTTATTTCATTCATTCATTTTACTTTGGCTTAGTCCCTTTATTAATCAGGGGACAACACAGCGGAATGAACCGCCAACTACTTTATTTAATTTACATGTTTTAATTTTTCATTCATTCGTTAATTTTCTTGTTGGCTTATTCCCTTTATTAATCTGGGGTCACCACAGAGGAATGAATCGCCAACTTATCCAGCATATGTTTTTTTACACAGCGGATGCCCTTCCAGCTGCAACCCATCACTGGGAAACATTCATACACACTCATTCACACACATACACTAGGGACAATTTAGCTTATTCAATTTACCTATAGCGCATGTCTTTGGGCTTGTGGGGGAAACAGGAGCACCCAGACCACACCAACACGGGGAGAACGTGCGAACTTCACACAGAAATGCCAACTGACCCAGCCGAGGCTCAAACCAGCGACCTTCTTGCTGTGAGGCGATTGTGCTACCCACTGTGCCACTGTGAGGCCCGTTTAATTTTTTTTCTCTCTTCTTTAAAATGTATTATGCAGTTTGTAACAACATCTTTCATCTTTCGTTTTTTTTCTAATGTTCTACATTTCTGCAATCTATTGTTAACTGTCTATAGTTAAAAAATAATAAAAGCTTAACTAATGCTTACAGTATGAGTCAGAAACATCCATGATTAGTTCACCTTTTATGTCTTTGGGTTTTTGAGTTGCTTGTTCATCATGTGACAGCATGTAAAGAGATGAAGCAAAACCGAGGACTCGAGAAATGAACGGATCAAATCTTTTCCAGCTGATTGGCTTCTGTGTCTCATGTGAAGAACGACATAAACATGACAGAGGACTCGAATAATGAACTTCTACTCCACCTGCACAAATGTGTGCATGTGGGAGGACTCACCGTTCTCGAGTCACATAAAAGATTCGATCAAAATGAACGAATCGTTCAAGACCGGCTCACATGGAAACCGATAATAGAGGCTCTTTAAATATAAACTACTGAGCTGAATTAACACAATTCTTGAGTTTTTTGGGGTGGAAACGTAATTGTTTTATGTTCAGTTCACTTAAATTTGTGACAACAATTAGTTAACTTTGAATTTGTGTTGGCACAACATTTAGGAATTGTGTGGAACCCAGCATTTTTTACAGTGCACTACACAGAAAATGACTGACAGGCGCAGCAGACACGCATGTTCTCAAACGCAGGCACGCACACAAACTGTAAATGTCTGGACGCTGCCGATAAGCACTCCACTTTCCCTGATTGTTATCTCAGATCATTGAATGTTTCGGCTTCTCTTACCCTTCAAATGTTTATTCACGTGCGACACAGGATGAGAACCGCAGACTTAAGAGATAATTGGGATTGAAAGGGTTCAACAACTAAAAAAAAAGAAAATCAGTTTTACTTTGTTTGTCTTTCAAAAAATAATTTTCTATTTCCAAACCAGCAGGCGAGAGAGCAATTTCCTCCACAGCAGGGGCAACAAAATCCAAAAACCCAAACAATCATGTTAGAATAAATAACGTAAACTCCCTGAGTTAAAAAACCCAGGCAGAATTCCAAATTCCTTACATGGATGGATTTTAAGGGCCACAGCTTTTATTTTACTGCTTGCGTACAAATCTCCAAGTGTGGAAAATACAGAAGAACAGCACATTGCAGGCACCTACACTGTGGTCTGAACTCTGCACACAAGGGGGCAACATTTTTGAAAGGCAGTCAACAACCATGCAAGCAATGAGATGACCGTTCTCATTCCCAGACTAGACAACAAAAACGACCAAAAAATGTGGAAACAAAAAGACAAATTATCTACAGATCAAATCAGTTCAACAAAACTAGCAACAGATGTTAGGTTCCAGTCTATTCTTAACATTATCTGTGTCTACTGAGATGTTTTGTTTGACCAGCAAATAAAAGCATACCAAGCATGCTCATCATGCACTCGCACTCTATTCACTTAACTGATTCAATGGGACAAATGTAAACTCATGCAAGTTTCTATGTTCTGATTTGCATTGTACATGACCCTCAATGACCGTATCATCCTGTAACTATCCATCAACACGCTTCCAGACGCTGTGCCCTGTCTCACCTGGTTTCCTGAGAAACCACGTCAACATGGCTTGGCCTCAGTGACAACAGGAATCCCGCCCTAAACAGCTGCTTCCACTAACGTCATTTTGAATTTTATTAAATTTTTTTAAAATCACTATAGACTGTCTAGGATAGAGACAGAATGGCAATACAGACATTGGCCACTTTATTAGGTACATTATACTTAGCTAGTTCCAGGTTGGTAATTTGATTACTGGATAAACGATGCTTTACATTTAAGTTTTTGACTTTTATAAAGCATTAAAAATACCATATATTTGCAGATATTTAAACGCTATGTTTAAATGCTAAGTTAACTTACTTGTTTATCTAAAAAAACAATGCTAAAGTCAGATATTCTCCCTTGAAAATGTGCGTTTAGTGTTGAAATGTCTGTTTTTGTATGTGTAACGACGCCCACTGCCAGCAGCTAGTTTACCCCGTTACATTTCAGCGTCCATTTTTATTATTAAAATAATGTAGAAATATGTAGCTACCTGACAAAAGTCTTGTTGTCAAACCCAGTTGTAAACAAATAATAACCTGACTTCTAGTTGATCGTTTGGAAAAGTGGCAAAAGGTAGATTTTTCAGATGAATCATCTGTTGAACTGCATCCCAATCAGCACAAATACTGCAGAAGACCTATTGGAACTTGCATGGACCCAAGATTCACACAGAAATCAGTCAAGTTTGGTGAAGGACAAATCATGATTTGGGGTTATATTCAGTATAAGGGAGTGCGAGAGATCTGCAGAGTGGATGACAACATCAACAGCCTGAGGTGCTAAGACCCTTGTGCTGCCCATTACATTACAAACCACAGGAGAGGGCAAATTCTTCAGCAGGATAGTGCTACGTCTCATACTTCAGCCTACACATCAAAGTTCCTGAAAGCAAAGGAGGTCAAGGTGCTCCAGGATTGGACAACACAGTAACCAGACATGAACATTATTGAGCACGTCTGGGGAAAGATGAAAGTGCAGGCATTAAAGATGAATCTAAAGTATACAAAGTCTTGCAAAAACACTTTCTTTACCATTCCAGATTATTAATAAGCTATTTGAGTCATTGCAAAGATGTATGGATGCAGTCCTCCAAGCTCATGGGAGTCATACACAATATTAATTCTTTTTCCACTACACCATGACTTTATATTCTATACTGTACATTATTTCTGTTAAGTGACAAGACTTTTGTCTAAGCAAAGTCAGACCTAACTGCCCTAATGAAACGAACAAAAATCAAGACATTATCATATTTTATTTAGGTAAAGTAAGCATAATAGAGGCCTTTGCCTTTTATATACAGTAAGCCACTTAAGATACCAAATGATAAAATAGAAGTCAAGTAATTATTTGTTGTTCCTAAAGCTTGCATAGGCGACAAGACTATTGTCAGGTAGTGCATTTTCATATATTGCAGGCTTCCTTAATATATTGGGATGCGGCTGAAGATGCGACCTCTGGAGGACAGTAGCAATCTCCGAAATGAGTTGCAGATTCAGAGTTATAAAAAGTCACATGAGTATTTTTATTAGCAAATAATATAAATATTATAAATAACTGTAATGCTCAATAATCAGGCATGCTCGCTCTTGTTGGTTTTGTCAATCTGGCAACCTGTGTTGTCGGTGAAAGAATGCCCTCTCCAATATTTAGACTGCAATTCTACAGTACATACTGCAGCTTTCATTTTTATGGCATTAATTCAACAAGATGCTGGAATCATTCCTCAAATAAGTCAATCCATTATGGAATTAGAGGATTATGTAAATGGTGCAGATTTGTCAGTAGCACATCTATGATATGAATCACCCACACATCCCAAAGGTGAGCAGATGGGTTGAAATCTGGTGACAATGGAAGTTATTTGAGCTTAAGTCAAGAAAACAGTCTGAGATGATTTGAGCATTGTGACATGGTGTGTCATCCTGCTGGAAGATGAATTCGCCATGGTCATAAATAAATGGACAGCGTCAGCAACAATACTCAGGTAGGTTGTGGTGTTGAAACTAGAGCTGTCAAATGATGAATCACAACAAATTACTTCCAGTATAAAAGTTTGTTTTTTAATAATTTTGGTGTTTGTATGGTGTATATTTATTATGTATTTATAAATTACAGATAAAGTAAATAAAAATAAAAATAAAAAAATCACAAAACTAAAATATTTAAATCCATACACAATAATATTGGTGGAACAGTGGCTCAGTGGTTAGCACTGTTGCCTCACAGCAAGAAGGTTGGCATGTCTGCATTAATATGTTCTCCCTATGTGTTCGTGTGGGCTTCCTCTGGGTGCTCCGGTTTACCCCAAAGACATTCGCCATTAGTGAATTTAGTAAACAAAACTGGCTGTATGTATGAGTGCATGAATGTAAGAGTGTATGGGTGTTTCTCAGCAATGAGTTGCAGCTGGAAAGGCATCCGCTGTGTAAAACATATGCTGGAATAGTTGGCGGTTCATTCTGCTGTGGTGACCCCTGATAAATAAGGGACTAAGCCGAAGGAAAAACAATGAATGAATGACAAAATGTTATCCACATCAAACATGTTTTATGTAAATATTTTTATTTTGTAATTGATTATTCACAACTGACTAGTTTAAACAATAGTAAGTTGGTACCACAATGTTCAAGGATTTGTTCATAATACATACAGTATAATCTCAGTTTATAAAGAATATAATGTCACAGGCATAATTAGAAATGTAAAAGCACTTTTTTTGGGAAAAAAACTCAACAACAAACATTTAAACATATTTCAAGCTCTATGAAGACTAAACTAAATTAGTGTGCACTGCTTAAAACATGCTGTAAAAAGTTGTCAACACATGTATAAAGACTATGCCAGGAAAAAGCATTTTATGTGGGAAGAATGAGGCTGACAGAAAAGGAACGCTTTGGAAAACAAAGTTTTGTTCCTCAGGAAAAAAAAAAAAAAACTGTGAAAGAAAACACCATGAGTTTGAGACATGCCAGAAAAACAAGACGCTTCAACACTGCGCAAACACCAAACATAAGAAATTAACATCAGACCACCCATGAAGGTGGCAAACGTAAAAATGAGCCCAAACAGACGTTCTGTGACCAGAACAAGGCTGAGAAGCTGGGTGAAATATCTGGAAAGTTGCTGTGGTTTCCAAATGAGCACATCATCTGCAGCGTACAGCAGTGTTATCCATCTCAATTAGAGGGTTTGAGTTCATGATTGAATTAGGAGGGCCTGACTCATGGTATTTAGCGCATTAGTGCCCACTGGAATAAGAACAATAGCTTTAACCCTTGTTGAACGTGTTTGTAAAGAGAAACAGAGATGCAGAGAACAACAGATACATCACAACATGATTTTAGAGGTCACTGAGTGCATCAGATGGGCCTCCATCACTATCCTGCAAATATCCTATGAAATATATTGACTTTTAGAATTTTTTTTTACATATATGTCAAGTATTCATTTAATTTAGTTTAATTTACTTTGTGTTAGAGCTAATTCACTGTCAAAAAAATTATGTGTAAAAATGTTACAGGCTTAGACTACAAGTATCCTAAACAGCATTGCACCTTCAGTCATTCATTCACTTTCCTTCTGCTTAGTCCCAGTATTTATCAGGGGTCGCCACAGCGTAATGAATCGCCAACTATTCCAGCATATGTTTTACACAGCGAATGCCCTTCCAGCAGCAACCCAGTACTGGGAAACACCCATACACTCACATTCACACACATACACTATGGCCAATTTAGCTTATTCAATTCACCTGTACTGCATGTCTCTGGACTGTATCCCCCCATTCACAGGGGGCGTCAGCGTCAATGCTTCCCATTCACTTTGAATGGGTGACGTTAGGTGTTGGCGAACTGCATTGTGGATCCGTCGGCGCCGCTTCAGTGGCGTTGCTCGCTGCAGGAGTTGGGACTTTCTCAACTTTTCAAGCGCCGACGGAAGCGTCAGCCAATCAGATCGCTGTATGCAAATACACCAGCTCATACAGTAGCCGATTATTGACTAATTTCATTGGCTGACGCTGCTATGATAATCCCATCAGCCCCAACTTCAGACACGCCCTCTGTCAAGCGTTGACGCTGAAGCCTCGTGTGAATGGGGCGTTAGGGAAACTGGAGCACCCAGAGGAAACCTACGTTAGGGGAGAACATGCAAACACCCCACAGAAATGCCAACTGCCCTAGCCGGGGGACTCAAATCAGCGACCTTCTTGCTGTGAGACGACTTGACGTTTCATAAATTATAATTGTTTTCAAAGAACGTATGATATCGTTTAGCCTTTATTATGTTTTTTTATTTTGGTGATCTCTGTGAAAATACAGTTATAAACATCACAGATCAATCCAATCAGAATTGTTGCTTCCAGAAAGCCCTGCACTGCATGATTGGGAACATCTTTAAACACTGTAAAACAATTCTATAAAAAAAGACTTACATATGCAACTGGAATAAAATTTTAGTTACAAGTCATATAATTCAACCACACTACATGTTATGAAATCAGTGACGCACAGAAATCACCAGATTTGTGCAAAATTCTTGTCTAGCCACAAACACAGTCATTTGTAGACCATGTTTGTTTGTTTCAGGGTGGTTGGTTCCTCTCCACTTCTCTCCCCTCTCCACTTCTCTCCAGAAGTGTTTGGCAGTGCACTATGGCCACCACAAAAGTAACGGCTTTCAGGTTTAAAGTCTGTCAATAATATGGAGAATTTTACCTTTTAATCTGAGAGCTACTGATTAATCCTCACTCCTGTCTCTATAATTGATTAGAATCTACTAGGGATTACTACTTTAGTTCTACTTAAAAAAAAACACTTTCAAACAAAGAGGCCAATTTTTCCTTGATGCTGGCGGTTACCTTCTTGACAATGGGCAGGAAGATCAGAATGGTTCTGATTCTGATTGATGGTTTCAGGATATCCTCAGCTGTTAACCCGATCTTATCTGTGGCCTGTATCCTTACTGATCAGCATCAGTAGGCAGCATGAAAAACATCAGACATTCTTGGCGCCAGAAACGCAGAAGTGTTCTGAACAAGTAATCATAAACAGAGAATTGGACTCTACAAGACTAAAGATTGAGTCAGTGTTTCTCAACTGGTGGGTCGTGACCCAAAAGAGGGTCGTAGAAGTGTTTTAAGTGGGTCTTTGATTTTGAAGGACATGTGTGATTGCTGTTGACGCTTCTTGTTAGATGTGATTAGTTCTGCACAATGTGTAGTTTCAGCATCAATATCGCAATGTAATTGTTCGCAATAGTCACATCGCAGGATATGCAATAATGAATCTATAATATGTCAAGGTTGAGGATTATAATGTATCATTTGCATGTGATTAGAGGCTCTTCACTTTTAGTATTGTACCGTTAGTAACGTTAATAACGAAATACTGTTAGACTGGGAAAATGATCATTCAATTGTAACTTTTTTTCATTGTATTTATCTATGCATTTACTTTGTTTATTAGATTATATGCAGATGCACACACCAACAGAATCATCCCAATCCCAACAATTATAAATTCTTTGCAAATGGATATTCGAGTCATCTGGTGAAATTGTATTCATATTGCCATATACATCGCATATATTGCAGTGTTACATTTTTCCAATATCGTGCAGCCCTAGATGCGATTCATGTGCATAAAAAACTCATTCTCCTAAAAGTCCGTTTCAGAAAAAATTAGGTATTTGTGAAGGTTTGGTTCATTTTCAGTGGGAGAAATGGAGAAAGCGACAAATGGCCTGTTTCCGCTGAGTGGTACAGTACGGTACGGTACGGGTCACCTTTATCAGGAGTGTTTCCACTGTAAAAGGGTACTCTTTTGGTGGGCGTGGTGTATGACAAAGTTTCAGTCGACATCATTTTAGCTTAAGGAAATGTTTACAGTAAAGCTTTATGGGTCGTTCACAAATCATACAAGAAGCACTTCTCACAAAACAGAGGCTTTATTATATTCATAAACACTGGTGAATAAATGTTCATTACTAACCTTTCTATGAACATGATCTGATTATAACTAGATCAATGATGTGAAATAGCCTACTCTCCGCGATTATATAAAATAAATAAATAAATGCAGCATATATGAACACATACAGCCCCTTACACTCTCAGATATGTTATCAAGTACAGATAAACTAAACACAGCAGACATTTATGCCTTATTTAGGTTCAAAAACAATATGAAATAGAGCCCACAGTCAGTGCAAACCTCTCATCTGTGTCTGTAATCTTCACCAGCACATGTTGCCTCTCGTTAGAGAGTAGTTTCGTCATTCCAAGTTCATAATAGTCCAGGTTAGTCCAGCAGTTTCTTCATGTTAAAACATTTCAAATATTGACGCGCACTAGCAAAACCACTCGCGCTTTAGACAGGCTCGTAAATACTACGGGGCACAGGGTAGAATCTGCTCTTCTTCTTGGCTTCGTGGCCGTTCAAGACGACGACAAGGTTTGTTTGAGCTCGGGTCGACCATGACTCATTATTATATGTTTATATTATTTCGGTGTATTGTCTCTCGGCTGTCTATTAAACATGGCGGGTCCTTTGTTTTCATTCTGGATTGTTGTGCAAGCAAATGACGTATCTCCGTAAACCAATAGAGTTGAGCTGCGCGTCTAGCTCTGCCTTTTGGTACGCTTTGGTACCCTATGCAAAGGGTGACCAAAAAGTGGTACGGTATGGTAAGGTTCGGTACGCGTTTAGACAGTAAAAATGGCCTTAAAAGCGTAACGAACCGTACCGTATCGTACCAAAAATGTGAGTGATTTCACTGGTAGCATAGTGTTAGCGAACTCAAAATCCAACCGCTTTCACCTCAAAAAAACAAACATTCTTGACCTGTCAGCTGTTATTCTTTTCTCACAGCGCATTCTTCAATTGCATGCACAAATGAGGCGCTGTACACATAACTTCATTATAAATAAGAAGGAATTGAAATTACCACGCAGTTTGTGACTCACAACAACTTCCCAATTTGTTTTGTATCAACAAATACTAGTGTGGGACTGCTGTTTAAATCGTATTCACCAGTATTTGTATTATACTTTATATGTTTGTTAGGTAGTGTGTAGTGGCACTTGTGTTTAGAAATATACATATAAATGGGTTGCAGCTAATAATGGAAATGGGAATAAGTGGCTACCAGTTGAGGAGCAGCGAACTGAGGTGGCTCCAATAGGTTTTGGTGTCCAACATATTATGGACCAACTTTCAATCCAGTAGAGCAGCTTTGCAATTTACTTGAATACGTGATTTACATCATGACTGTGAAGCTGACAAATCTGCAGTAACTATTTGTTATGCTATGGACCAATACATGTACATCTCAGGAATTTCCAGCACTTGGGTAAATCTACAGTATGCCACATCAATTCTAGAGGCAAAAGAGGGTCCAACCCAGTACTAATAAGGTGTACCTAGCAGAGGTGAGGGATTTTGGTTGGTCTTTTTCAAATTGCATTCAGTTTAAATTCAGGAATTTAATTAGAATTTGAAAGGCATTCTCAGTTCATTTCCAAATGGTGTAATGCTGGGATGACACTGACAACGGCGGTGAGGATCCAATCGCAGATTTAATTAGGAAAGTCAGTAAAGCATTGGTCAACAGGGGCCAACAGATTTGTGCAGGAATCCAGAATAGTAGTCAAGAACAGGCAAGGAGTCAAAAGGCTGGCAGCAGGCAAGGATAAACAAACAAGTAAGGCTAGGATCAAAACACTGAAGACAGGAACAAAGGAAACGCGCTGTAAGGTTATATACAGATAACAATACTCAGCGACGACTGTGTGTGTATGTACTGCTCATGTAGTGTGTAATCAGTCTTTGACAGTCCTCCGGTGGTGTGTGTGCAATCAATCGTGATTTGGAGCAGGAGTGTGTGTGTGCTGCATGACTGGAAATGTAGTCCATTTACAAGCAGATCTGTAGTTTATGAGATGAGTGTGTGTATGTGTGTGTGTGTGTGTCAGCCAGCGATCTCTAGCTGTAGATCGCTGGTGATCGTGACAAATGGTACACATTCCAGACCCACAAAGTCACGTCCACTGTACAGGACTTCAAAACAAGCCCAACATCATTTAACGATATTATAATTTATTTGTTTGTTAGGTAGTGTGTAGTGGCAATTATGTTCATAAATATACCTATAAATGGGTTGCAGCTAATAATGGAAATGGGAATAAGTGGGTACCAGTTGAGGAGCAATAAACTCAGATAGATTCTGGTGTCCAACATATTATGGATCTGAGCTTTGGTATAAAAAAGATCTAAGCTTGGGAAGTGAAGGGGATATTTGTGGAGTGTTCAAATATTTAAAATAGTGCAAACTGTTATGAAAGACATACAAATTCATGACATTCATCCACTACTTGGAATCACTCGACTTTGTAAGTGCCAAGTCAAAACTGTTGATCATTTAAGAAGTTTACAATGCATGCACTAGAGACTATGAAGGCTGTTGTAGCTTTGAATGATAGCAATAACAAACACGCATATCGTCCCCTGAGATATGAACATTAAATAGGCCATCGTGTACCAGATGTTATACAGTGTCATCTTAATTGAAGGTGGAGAAAAAGGTCAAACTGAATAGACAGCACAATGATGACCAGGCCAAACTATTAAGTTCATTAAGTCTGAGAAGGCCTCAATTAGGAAATGACACAATAAAATACAATTGGTAATGTTTTATAAATTGCACAAAACTTCTCTTAGTATCAATAAAATAAGCAAACTACACAATTTACAAAAAACTATATGGGATATCAAATATGTGATGTACACTTGGGCTCACATATCACTCCAAAGAGGTATTAGAGATATTGTGGATTTAGTATTTGCTAAAGGCGCTGAGATTTCCAGACAAAGGACAGTCTTGCACACTTAATTCCTGTCTTGTGCATGTGCTTTCAAGTGGCCAATACCATAAGTGTGGGTATTGGAACGAATTAAACACACCTGAACCAACAAATCAGTGTCTCAGATTGCTAGAAACATTCAGGCACGTGGGTGGGAACGTGCTGGACATTAGAGGAGTAAGAACTAGTCGGCACCGTGAGCTTTAGTGGCAGTGGATATACCGTACCATGAGTCTTGTGTATAATGTAAATTATTATATTATTTTCAAATTCTCGTTGTGATTAAACGTAAGGTGCTACTGCAGTACCTAACTAGCAAACTCCAATGATCATAGACAGCATAGATAACTTCGATATATATTTATGCAGAGTTTAATATTAATTCACACCTGTCACCATGAATACGACTTCATTTTCCATGTTGGTGCTGATAAAGGAGCACCTTTATCAGCTCTTTGGAATGCAATACAAATGCGTCAGTCGTTGCCTTGGTAATGCAAGTGAAATGCTAACAGCAATATTGATAATAACCAGATTTTCTTTCTAGTTTTTGGGACTAATTTTTAAAAATCGTATATTTAATTTTTTTAAAAACAGAAAAAAAGAAATAGAGCACTTCTACTTAGCCTGCTATGGAGGAACTGGTAGTCAGTGTGGGAAACTCAGAAGCCAAAACCAGGAGACTACTTCTAGACTTCTTGAAGAGTCCTGTTTGATTGCTGCACGACTATCTCTTTAAAATAATTCTTTACGAAGACAAGAGTCTCCCGGTTTCGGCTTCTGAGTTTCCTACAAACCAGAAGACTCGTCTTCAAAATAATTATTTTAATGAGAACATGCTGGTTGTGCTGCAGTAAACAGGACTCTTCAAGAAGTGTACAAGTAGTCTTGAAGAGAGAAGCCATGAGAAATCTTGAAGAGAGAAGTCTCCTGGTTATGCCTTCTGAGTTTCCTACACCAGGTAATAAAAGTATGATTATATTGCATGTTTGTATTTCAGAGTACATCACAGCTCCTTTGCTAATGTCTGATAGTCAAGAGGCAATTAGACCAGAGCTTGTCATTAACTTTCATGACCATTCCAAATAATGTAAAAACACGCCCTTTCATTCTAGGGGGAAAACCATTTCTGGAGAATTTATGCATTTACCTATGCCACATAGCTTCTCTGAAGATTTCCGAGAACAGTTTAACCAGTGGTAGAAAGAGTACTGAAAAATCACACTCAAGAAAAAGTACCATTACTTACCCAAAAATGTAGTGCAATTAGAGTAAAAGTGTCTGTTTTAAATATTATTCAAAGTATGAGTAAAAAGTAGCCCTTTTAAAAGTATTCAAGATTAGTAAGAATTGATTATTACACTATGAAAGGCTGATGCAGGTTTACATGCAATTTGTGCATGTGTGTGAAAATGTAACATTCTGTAGTGCATTTAATTACTGTTTTAAGGCCACTTCAGTTCATACAGTAGACATTGTGTCTTGGGTTTGTTCTGTATGATGTGATTTTACTGCAAAATGTGATTTCATTAGACAGGGATCATAGAACTGATTATTCTACGTTAGCCGATAGATAAGATAAGATAAGAATTTATTTATTTATTTTTTTACTGCAGGTTGAAGGAAAATTACCAATACAATAAAAGTATCAATACAGCACTAAAAATATACTCAAGTGAAAGTAAAAGCACATTTTTAAGTACAATTCCTGATAAAACCTACTCAATTACAGTAATCTGAGTGTAATTTGTTACGTCACGCCACTGAATTTACCACACTGTACAATAAATTACTTTTAGATTCCCTAAATCTTAATCCAGCAGAGCAGTTTTGCAATGTACTTGAATGTGAGATTTACATCATGACTATGAAGTTGACATATCTGCAGTA
This sequence comes from Danio albolineatus, assembly GCA_903798035.1. Taxonomy (NCBI): domain Eukaryota; kingdom Metazoa; phylum Chordata; class Actinopteri; order Cypriniformes; family Danionidae; genus Danio; species Danio albolineatus. The sequence continues at coordinate 9,551,933 of CAIGQQ010000001.1, read as the reverse complement.
ACTATTTGTTATGCTATGGGCTATTATATCTCAGGAATGTTTCCAGCACCTGGTTAAATCTTTACCATTTCAGTTCTGAATGCAAAACCCAATCCAACCCAGTACTAATAAGGTGTACCTAAACCTAGCAAAGGTGAGGGAGTGTATTTTGGTTTCTTTTTCCAATTGCATTCAGTTTAAATTTAGGAATTCTCAATTCATTTCTAAATGGTACACATTCCAGTCCCGCAAGTTCATGTCCACTGTATTGTTGAAACAGGACTTCAAAACAAACCCAACATCATTCAATGGTTTAAGGCTTTGGATATCACTGCTTTCTGATGTGGGGAAATTTCTGCTTCGTCCCGTCCAAGGGGTTAGCAGTCCTAATTCTTTGTCCGTATGTAAAAACATCATTAATTCATTGCCCACTTGATGGACTTTAGTTATTATCATGCCTCCTGTGCAAGGCATGCCGTAGAGATACGGGAGATTGTGCTGTCTTTTTGATGTCAAGAGCCATAAAACCCAGAACCAGGGCCTTAACACAGGCAAATGCCAGCACAAACAAACACTTTCATCTGCATCTATCTGTACTCCGTTCATCTGGCCGAGCCTGTGTAAATAACTTGTGAAGCAAGCAATATCCTCAACAAGAAAGAATGACTTTCATAAACCCTTCTGAAGGGCATTTTATTGGCTAAACTCATCGAGTGCCACTTCTAAGAATTTAAGAGTCAACAATGAAATAAAGAGAAATAAATGCACAACCTTTAATCTCGGCGAAGTCAATAAAACGGGAATCCAGACCATATGCTTTCAATGCTGAAATTTATATTTAATAATTGTTAAAGGGCACCTATTAAAAAAAAAATCTACTTTTTAAGCTGTTTGGACCGACATATGTGTAGGTATAGTGTATAGACCGTCATGTTGGGGTGATATAAACACACCCAGTCCTTTTTTTTCAATTTAACAGCATAAAAACGATGGACCAATTGGAGCGGTTTTGAGACCGACCGCAACTTGACGTAGGAGTGCGGTCCCCCCGCCCACCGAATTAATTGACAGCTGCGTATTAACATGTCTCTGTAGTAACGCGTATAATCATATCAACAAGTCAGGACGTGCGCAAAGCAATCGGGAATAAAAGGTCTGTTCAGTTCGCGAAGGTCATCAATCACCATCAAATGTGATCAAGAGTGAGTTTTACAAAGTTAACACGTGTTTAAAACAGTGCATGTTTGTAATGAACTACACTTCAGCTTTACTTCATCACCACAGCCGTGTGTCAGCAAAAAAGACGCTTCAATTTCAGTTTGTTGACATTAGATCAGGTTTATTTTGTACGTTAACATAACAGATATCCATAGAGCAGTGGATATTAACCTGTATCCTTTCACATTTGCTTGCAAAAGCAGTGCAAAGCTCAATGCGCGCTGTCTGTCTGTGTCTGTGTGTGTGTGTGAGCGTGCGTGCGAGCTTGAACTTTGTAACTACATTGTGTTTGACTCATCATTGCAACTCCCCAACAAACACATCAAACAGTCATTGGTAACGTTCTTACTGTAGTATTTCTCAAACGTAGTGAGATCTGCTTCCTTTACATCTGTTCCTGTTGCGTCTGTCTGTCTGATGCAGCCGAGGGCGGAGATTGAGACACGCTGACGGGCACGTGGGAATGGTGGGCGTGGAGGACTATCCTTAAAGGCCCAGTACCAAAAACAGCAAAAAAGCTGTTTAGAGCTACAAAGACTTTAGACAGCTATAATTAATAATCTGATGGGTATTTTGAGCTGAAACTTTACAGACAAATCCTGCTGGCACAAAAGACTTATATTAAGTATAAGAAAAAGGGTCAAATATGTGCCCTTTAATGGTTTAAAACTTAATAAACATCTAAAGAAGTAAAAAAGCTGTAAGGTTTTCCCTCAATCTACACTCTTCTTTCCCAGTCACTTTAAAACCTAATGCAAGGCCCAACCATTGGACTGCATTCCCCTCCAGACCATTCACATGGAACTGGTTAGAACAACATTCCTTCCATGGAGAAAATATTTGGCACACTTTTAATACAAAATCATAAACGAGAGGTCTTTTCTAATCACATCCTGTGTCATTTTCTCTCTCCTTAATCTCTTCCTAGAGTTTTCACATTCTGTTAGAAAAACAAGGAAGAGACTATTCTCCTTCTCTCTGACTCTCACTCTCTCTCTCTTTTTTTTTTTTTTTACAGGAAAAGAGGACAGATGATTGTGCTTTTTAGCTGACACCGGGAGGATGGGAGTATTCTAAAGGGTGGAAAATGTTCAACCTCTTGCTTTTTGTGTATACAGTTAAAGAGACTGAACGCAGCGTAATTGTCTTGTGTACTTTGGCCTGTTAATGTGCGGATGAAAAATGTTCATGCGCTCATAGCCACAGCACAGCGATATGTTACATGAGTTAGTTGGCTTTGAGAAAATATACAGGGCTGCTAAAAATTACCCCTTCACATTCAGAGGGCATTTCTTTCTCTGTTCGCATTTTCTTGTTCTGTTCGACAACCACAATTACATATTTTCCAGCAATCTGAGCTAGAACTGGGATAGGCCAGCCTAGTTCTAGCATTTTTAATAAAACTACAATGACAAATTTATTAAACTGTTAATAATTGATAAATAATACATGGTAAATTTTTGTACCTACTATTTTTGTCTAATATATTTACAAAAAATGCATTTACAAAATCAAATTTTTGTCAAACTAATACAGTGTTGTTTTAATCACTGCATGTGCATTATTTAATTTGAGCCTTTCGATTTTTGATATGAAAATATAGTGCACATCCTGTCCTACAATCGAGAAGCTTTTTGTTTTGCGGCACATAGGCTCATTCTGAAAATGTAGCCCTATATACATTTCTGGAGATCGCCAATTATGTAGCCAGAAGTACGTATGGCTGCATTTCGTCTTTAGAATGAACGCTACGGGGTGGTATGACACAGTTCCTTTTCGTGCTTACCAGCTGACTGCTTACCTCCGTGTGGGTGGCTTTCCTGCTGTTACCAGTTTGTACAGTAGCTTGCCATGTATGTCGGCGGACTTGAGAGAGAAGTTGACCACGACAACAGAGTTCAAGTCCGGTGAGGAACGGTTCCTGAAAGCGAGTAAGGAAAAAAATAAAATAAATAAATAAGTACATAACAGGGTGAGAATGTGGTAAAATCTTAAAACGTGGTAAAAATCAAGCGAGAGCTTTTCTTTTTCTGGATTGCTTTTTAAAACTGCCAGTTGGGTTTAGGAAGTGGCTGAGTGGGTCAATCGGTGCTTTTGAAAATACTATTGGTTAGGTTAGGGAAGGAGGAGAGTGGGTCAGTCGATCAGCCAGTTAGTCATTCAGTTAGTCAGTCGACAGCAGCCTCTGGTGGATTTGCATGAGAACAGCAGGTGCAAATGGCACTCACACGAGAAATCTGGGATCTCAAAAAGCGTACACAGTGGCCCCCACAGTGGCCAAAAAAAAAGTATCTCCTGGGACATATTTCATGATCTCCAGTAATGAATACAGCGCTACATTTTTAGAATGAGACTGGGTTGGTTTTGCTCCATTTGATAAGAAACATCTTTTCTGTTCTGTTTATTTTATCAGGATATTCACAACGTAAGAATCTCTGAAAATGTTAATTATTTTGACAAAATAAGAGACAATACAAAATACTTGCTATGTAATGCAGTATTTAACATGAAATATGTTAACATATAGTCATTAAGACAGAAAAAAAATGCTGAAATTATTGTAATAATGCCCTGCAATAGTTAATATTGAGTTTCTACCGGATGATTTTTTGCTTTGTGATGGTTGTTAATGAGTCCCTGTTTGTTCTGTACAGTTTAACTGCTGCAGTCCTGCAGATTCATCAGTTTTCAGCATCTTTTGAATATGAACCCTTTCTAACAGTGACTTTTCACACTGAGCACAACTGAAGGGACTCAAGCACTATTAAAAAGGTTAAACTCACTGATGCTCCAAAAAAAAAAAAAAAAAGCTGATGCATTAAAGGCTTTTTAAATTTGAGGATGGATGTAAATTGTACTTAATGTGTTCTCCAGAAAACATGTAAGTACTTTCTATTGCCTCTCTCTCTCTATATATGTAAATGAAAAACATTCTCTGCATATCTCTGCATGTGTTCACCACAACAAAATAAATTTATAAGTTTAAAACAAAAACATATGGATAAACTCAATTGTTTGGTTAAAAAATGTCATTTATCCAATCATTGGTTCTGTTAATAATTTTTACCCTATGTAAATAATCTGATAATAATGATAATAATATTTTATACAACTACATTCCTCAAACGTAAAGTTAAAAATTTTCTTTTAAACCCTCAAAAATCATTTTAAGGTTTTACAGCTCAGGTCTTTCAATAAAGCTTTCTGACAAACATCCAGTTGTCACAAGACGGACACTATTACAAAAAACCCAATACATTTTAACATGACTATTAGTGATAAAATTGGAAGTCCTGTCTTTTGACAATTGTTAAAATATGTGCCAGCTTTTTGAAATTTGGCTTCTCTCAAGGTTTCATTCTGACTCTGCTAAACCATCTTAAAAAGTTTTCTCTTGCAATAGTTGCCTTTGGCTGGACTTTATTCTCCTTTGGACTGCATTAGAGCAATACGTATTGTGAAAAGTGTTATATAAATAAATTCAGTTGAACAGAATTGGGCATATGAAAACTGCCAAGAACTAATTGGTTAAAACTAAAATTACAGAAACTGTATAATAACCAAGCTTTATATTAACAGTCCTTGTCTTGGATGACAGACCCATTAGCCGTAATTACTGAGGTAGGCATGCATGTAAGCAGAAGGTCAGCCAACCCTACTCTTGCTTCAGAGCAATTTCATATCCTCCTAAACAAGGGGAGAGAGAACGCAAATGACCGATCCAGGAGATCTTCTACTGAAACCTCAATCCATTCTTCATATGTTTTGATCAAGAGAATCATTACAGCCTCTTTTTCATGCATATGGTTCCACCGATTTCATGATAGGTATACATATTATTAAAAAGTTGCACGCTATGCTACTACCATGGTGCAGCATGAGGAAATCCTGTTATAATATCTTGATACACAAATTTATCTGGCACTCAATTCAAAGAATACTATGGTACTACCATAGTAACTCACGTCAAGTAGTATTGTCTACTTAAGTGTCTTTGCATTAAAGCACTTTTATTGTAAATGGTACAAAATGCACATGCAGAAATGAAAGCTTTAGCGATAGTTCTGCCAGGAAGACGGGTATGTCACGTCATTCATAATAATTATCTTGTCAGCCTATAACGCCTAATCGCACTGCATATAATCCCATCTAAGCAATCTGTTTCGCTGTGTTCAGGTGACGTTGCAGAAGTTTTCCTTCATCCTTCCCACCACCACCAGGTGGGCCTCGTATCCGCTCAGGGGTTGGCTTCACCCTGCCTTCATCTTCAGGCAGGATCTGGCAGCGCATCCAGAGTTCTGCATTTTAGACAGGGCTTACTCCAAAGGACTTTATGTAAGGACAGTAACAAACTTGAATTTCTCCAAACAATTCATAATTAATGTTAAAACATTTGTCTGCCTTTTTAAGTCTTTCTGGTAGAACTTGAAAGATGATCTCCACTGCTGACAGGATGATAGGATGGATTTGCAGATTGGACTGGTGCTAAACTTATATGAACTTCATTTAGTGCTGATTTTTCTCTATTAAACAATGCTATTTTTTTTTTTGCTGTTTTTTTGCGGCTACAATCAATTGGGTTACCCCAAGTGTGTGGGTGAATGGTAATCAATTGTCAACCAATTTGGCTGCAATCTCCAGGTAATGGATACCTTTTTGGCTATTGGGTCATTATGGTCACACTTTATTTTGATGGTCCGTTTGTTGAATTTAACTTACATTGCAACTTATTCTCATTAGATTATAGACTGTTAGGTTGGGGTTAGGGTTGGGGTTAGGGGTAGGGTAGTGTAAGTTGACATGTACTTGCAAAGTTTCTTATAGTCAGTTAAATGTCTGTTGAATTTCAGTATCAACATGTACTGTATTAAGCAGACAGTCTACTAATACTCAAATGGACCATCAAAATAAAGTGTTACCTCATCAATTTCTGTCATAATAATGCTAAATATCAGACCTACAGTAAAAGACAATACATATACATTTTAGTTGTTTAAAACAAATTCCCTCAGAAAACTGATTCATTCACGATTCATCACAAATGACAAGAGAACTTTAATGACCAGACTTCATCACTAAAAACGGACTCATTGTGCTCTATTAAAATGGAATAGTTCGACTGCAATTCTATTTAGCATTGCTAGTTTTGGAAAAAAATAACATAATTAATGTCTGAAAAAAATGTGTGATTTTAAAAAAAACAAACAAATAAATAGTTTTTCCATTGTATTGATAAACACGCACACATATACAAACATAAAAAAAATATAAATCATTTTCTCAAAATATTTCTATGTTCCACGTATGAAAGTAATACTTATTTGGAACATGTGAGTGTATAAATGATTTGTAAATAAGTTCGCTCACTTCAGATGAACTATCTCTTTAATGGCCTTTTTATTTTCCCTCTGAATAAATAAAGTCTAACTATTTGACTGATTTTGCACTAAGGTGAGTGAGATGGCATTGATGTGTGATTCCTCATTGGGAAGCTGTAAATTAAGGAATGTAAGCACATGGAAAATAAGGATGGTCAATTTTCCAGAAGGCCTGCAAACATTAGCAGACACCGAAGCTGTATATTTCTGTTGCAAAATGAAAATAAGTATAAACGTGGATCCAAGGCCTTCTGGCAGACAAAGCTGCCTTACTTTCTGTCTGCCTGTCTTTCAAAATAGTCTAAATATGTCCACCATTGTCTAATATGAGGTGAAACACGTCCTTCACTTGTCCATTCAGTGCTGTAAACCACATCTTAATTTTGCAAACCAAAGCGTGAATTAGGACACTGATTCAACCATTTGACAGCCAATTACAACAATATGTGGTGGCTAGTATGGCAATACACTACTTTAGTTCATTGTTTTTAGGTGTGAGTGTCATTTGATCAACATTCACTTAAACCTCATATTGTTCCAAAGTCATAAGACATTAGTTCATAAGATATGTGGAAAAAAACAATTCTGAAATATCCAACTCAGCCTCATCCTGAAAACATAGCCTTATATATACATTTCAGGAGAGTGCCAAATACATACTAGGAGGAATAATATTTAGCAGTTTTTGTTTACACGAATGCACCAGAGGCCACTGTGTACCCTTTTAGAGATCTCAAATTTCACAAATACCATTCGCACCAGAGGCCGCTGTCGACTGACTGAAAGACTGACCGATCGATCTAACCCACCCTCCTCCTTCCCTAAACCCAACCAATAGTGTTTTCAAAAGCATAGATTGACCCGCCAAACGTTTCCCTAAACTCAACCGACAGTGTTTTAAAAAGCAATCCAAAAAAAGTAAAGTCCTTACTTGATTTTTACCACGTTTTCATATTTTACCACATTCTCACACTGTTATTTATTTGTTTTTTTTTATGTCTGTTTTTGTCCTGTCTGCTTTCTGGAACCGTTCACCTAACTCAGACACCATCATTGTGGTCAACTCCTCTCTGCATCTCAAGTCCGCCAATGTACATGGCGAGCTACTGGACAAACTGATAATAACGGGAAACCAGTCCATACGGAGATAAGTGGTCAGCTGGTAAGCACGAAAAGGAACGGCCTCATACCGCCCCATAGTGTTAGTTTTAAAGATGCAGCCATATGTACTTCTGGCTACATAATTTGCGTTCTCCAGAAATGTATATAGGGGGACCTTTTCAGAATAAGCCTGTTGGAAATGTCTCTCAATTTACATTCTGAAGTGTCAGAGTTTTGGTTGAAAAGACGTTCAGTGGATGAACAGAAATCTTTATTTGTGCTCCAAAAATGAACGAAAGCCTTGTGGGTTTGGAACGACACTAGGCTGAGTAAATGATGACTGGATTTCCATTTTGAGGTGAACAAAGTTTTGAACAAAAACCAACCCAAATGCTCGAACCCTCTTTAGTTGTATCACAACTCATCTTACATTTTATACTTCATATTCTTCCTCACACAGCCAATACAAGTAGACTTTTAATTTACGGTTATCCTTTATCAGTATTATGAATATGAAAGCGGATGGCATTTAAAATCCAAACACTGAACTTAATGGTTACATAAATGTGCTTCCAAAAGCAGTCCTCGGAAAAAGCAAGCATGTAGTAAATGAAAATTCGAGACAGATTCCACGAAAGTTAAACAAATGATAATGAAACCACTGCAGAAGCAGCAAGAGATCTTATTATTTGTCTCCGATGCTGAGCTGATAAGAGACATTTGACGTGCTCTCAATCTTTTGGTACAGTTGCACAGACGCCAGGCTGTGTGTGAACGCTCTGGAGGGGGTGTGAAATCCTGCACTAGGGTCACAGACTTCATTCGGTGCTGCTACGCCCTCTGCAACAATGGCCATATTGATAGACCCCTTCAGTTTGTACCCACTTTGTTTTGACTCATCGCTATAGGCCTCCGATGAAACATCCCTCATCCGGTTTTCCAATGGCTAAACCTGAGCCCCCACCTAGTGGAAAAGACTTTAACCAATTAAAACGTCTTGGGCGCTTTGTATTCACAGCAAGGAATTTAATTACCTTCATTCAAAATATGGAGAATAAGAAGAATCTGTACAGCGTTTCCCCAAGGCTTACAGCTTTTCTGAATTAATGATTTTAAAAAAAAAAACGTTTATTTATGTGCTTTTTGCATTTTATAAAACTACAACAAAATATAGAAGGGCAAAAAACCAAAAACAAACAAACAAACAAACAAACAAACAAACAAACAAATAAATAAATAAATAAATAAAATAAAATACAATACACAAAAAACACTACCCTATGACAGAACACCCGAACAACAGAGGGACAAATGCACATGAAAGCAAAATATAATTTAGCTGGTCAGGTAATGCATAAATAAAAGCAATTATAAAGTAACATTGTTCTTCTATTACCATAAAAATACATTATCCTGACTATAGTTTTACTGTCAAATAATAGTTTGGGCACATTATTAAAAACATTATGGTTGATGAATAATGAATATAAATTACACTCAATCTTTTAATTACTATGTTATTGATAGGTTGGGTAGGATTGGTTACGCTTGCATTTTTTCCAATGCATTAAAGTGTTCTAAAATCTGTCCCCAAGTTTTATCAAATACCTGCAATTTGTCATTATTGATATAGCTCAACCACTCCAAAGCAAGCATGTTTAAGATATCTCTACCCCACATACCAAATTTAGGTACGGATTCATTTTTCTCAAAATCACCCTTTTGGCAATTACCATACCAAATAACATGGCTTGTCTTTCATATTTATTAAATATCTCTAAATTACTAAATATCGCAAGAACAGCTTTAAGTGGGCATGGTTCAAGATTTTTTTTGGAAAGCTTTAGAAAAACATTCCAATATATTTTCCCAATATTCTTGTAATTTAGGACTTAACCATATCTAGTGGGTTAGGGATCCTTCTACTGTTTTACATCTATTACAGAGCTGGATTAATGATTTGAGTGCATTATCATTATTATTTTTAAATTTGCAGCAATATTTGTGTTGTTTTGCTGTAGAAATATACACAAACTTACACATTTAATTCTTCATTAAGTTTTTGACCAAGAACTGCGTGATTTAAATAAAATAAACACTTAGAGAAACAAAGAGAGTGCTTACATCTTAATCCTATAACGTCTCCGGCATCAACTTCGATACATTAAGGACTGTAAATTATTAAAAATAAACAAAATATTGTTCAAATCTCTTTAAGTCAAAGTCTACTTTCTTGTTGTTATGAACGTTATGAAAATAAAGTTTGTTGTACAGTTGGCGGTTCACTTCCGGCTTTTGGTACGATTGCATTGTACCAGAGTTCACATGAACCGTACCCCAGACCACCTCTTTCAGGCAGACTCGGGTACGGTTCACGGGTGCGTACCCAAATTCAGAGACGTGTTCACATTAGCTAAACGTACCGTACTATGACGTCAAACGAACCCGGGTGCGGACCAAAAGTGCTAGTGTGAAAGCACCCTTAGATACTATTTTACCATCAGGAAATTTAAAAAAAGAGACTTCTTGTGTTTATATCACTCAAACATGACTGTTGACACACTACACCAACACAGTTCTGTCCAAAACGCTTCCAAAAGTTGACTTTGCATAAAAAGTGCCCTTTACTAAAAGAGCAAAGTATAGACCATTTCTGTAGGAAAAGAGCCTTAAATGATTTCTGTTGTGATTTGACACTATAGGCCTATAGAAAACAAAATTAAATTGTCATTAGGGGGCAGGGTAGTGTATCACCCTAAATGTAAGGGAAACACTGTTATATGTTTAATGTAAGGCAAATTAGAAGAGAATTAGAAGAGAACAAAAAAGTTGAATCATGAAATCTTTCCATAACTTATGGACCACTGCGAGCTCTGCTTTCGGTTCTCAGCAAGAATCACTTGTAGTGTAATTTTATTACTAAATTACAGAGATACTTGTGCCTAATGGTTGACATTCAAAGCTAAACACCGCTGATACCAGCAGAGATAGACTGTTAGAAAAACAGCTGAAGCCAAGCAGATCAGACCTCTGGTAATAAATGGTTTTCGCAACATAAGGAGGATGCTATTCCAAGCAGCCCACCACTATTCATTTACAGCAGAATCAAATGGTGAAAATGTATCCTTTTTTTCTTTTTAAACACAAATAATACATCAAGACTTCAATGGCCCATTTATCCACAGAAGGAAATTCTCCCAAGCTTTATTTTCTTAGTGAGAGCAGGTGGGTTGAGCTAAATACTTTAGAATGTAACATATCTGTCTCCATTAATGGTGGCAGAAGCTTCCATGTCAAAACATTCTGGGTGGGCCACGCATGCTTGGAGAAAAGGTAGCATCTCCACATGCCTTGCTGTTGTGTTTTTCTAAAAGAAAGCATTCGTTACTGCTAGAGAGAAGGGGGGAAAAGAAGATGGAGCATGAAACAATAGTGCCTTTGAATTTCTCCTGCTCATTTTGCATGTTAATATTGGCAAAAGGCAGGCAGTCAGTGTTTCTATTTATATTGGAGGTGTGCTTCTCATGGAAAATTTGTTTGAAACATCCCTAGAATATTAAACCTCCTTAGAAAATTAGGGAAAATTAATTAAGAGAATAGCCGCTCCAAAATGAGATTTCAGTCAAACAGTTTGAGAAAAGTTATATTCTTTACAGTAATAAAATTAATGACTTCTAATCTACAAATGAAAAAAATAAACAATAAAACTCATTAATGAAGTAACGATGTCAGATTCGTTCAGTCATTATTTACTCACCCCATGTCGTTTAAAACAATTACCGAAAAATTATGATCTCTAAATGAATGAAAACGAATAACCTTAAAGCTTCAAACTGACAGAAGCACCATTTAAGTTCATTTAAACAGTAGTCAAACCTGATCTTTTGTGTCATTTTTTCCTACCCCATGGTGTTTTTAAAACAACTTTGAAAATGATCTTCTTAAAAGAAAATTAATGCCCTTTAAGCACCAAATTAACAAAAAGCCACAAAAAAATCATGAAGTAACGACAATAGATAGTTTGGTCATTATTTACGCAATCATGTCATGATTTGAATAATACAAACCACTTTTAGAATCTATATTTACAAAAATAATCTGACATTCATCTGATCTGTAACTTTTTTAATTAGCAGAAGTGATCATTCCACCACCCACATAACATCACTAATGACAGTTCTAAGCAATTTGATCGGACAATGTGGCATACTTTTTCAGGAAACAGTTGTGATTAGTTAGTTTCCCCAACAATTCATCATAATATAGTAGTTAAGCCATTCATTACATCAATGTTCAGAAAATGCATCCTAAGTTTGGAAATGTCATCAACAATTTTTGATTTCAGGAGTATTATGCAACTAAGGCTCAGTATTGATACATACCCCTATATACATTTCTAAAGATCGCAAAATACGTCTCAGGAGGTAAACTTTTTTTTTGCAGTATTTGTTTTCGCGAATCCACCAGAGGCCGTTGTGTATGCTTTTTCAAATCTCTCGCTAGTGCCACTCATGCCTGATGTTCTCGCATAAATCCATCAGAGGCCATTGTTGACTGACTGACTGACCAATAACCCCACCCACCCCCTTCCCTAAACCCAACCGATAGTGTTTTCAAAAGCACTGATTTATCAGAGCCCATCCCCTTCCCTAAACCCAACTGACAGTGTTTACAAAAAGCAATCCTGAAAAAGAAAAGCTCTCATGGCCGCATGATTTTTACCAATGTTTTGTTATGCAGAAAAGCTGTCCACACGGAGTTAATCAATCAGCCTGTAGCACTCACTGCTGGAATCAGCTTCAAGAAATGATCAGATGTGCTCCAACATTAGGCACATTCAAATCAAGACTTAAAACACATCTGTTTAGCTGTGCCTTTACTGAATGAGCACTGTGCTACGTTCGAAAGATCGCACTATTGTGTCTATCGTTTCTTTTTCATATTTTTATAACTTCTTTTAACACATTTTAATCAAGTTTTTTATATTTGTTTTTATTTCTTATACTTTAAATTTTATTTCTGTTTATGTAAAGCACTTTGAATTGCCACTGTGTATGAAATGTGCTATATAAATAAACTTGCCTTGCCTAAAAGAAATAGAAGCCATTGGCGTCGTCATACCGCCCTGTATCGTTCGTTTTAAAGACTGTGGCTACATAATCCGAGCTCTCCAGAAATGTATACAGGGGTGCATTTTCACAATGAGCCTGTGTTGGAATTATGCTTTAAAATACTTTGATAATAACAAAACAGATAATTGTGCCTTCATAAGTAGCTAGAAACTACCCAGTGAAAGAAAACGTGTGCTTCACATCACCTGTCCGAGAAAGCATGGATCTCATAAATGTGTGTAAAGGTTTAATCAACATAGAGACGTCCAATTCAGGGATGAACTCTTGCTACCCTTGGGCTAAACGCATATACCTCATTCTAGGTTTTCCCTTTTGTTATTTGCGAACCATGTCCTCAAAATAACAGAAGCACAGAAGCACATAATCTGTCCTAGCCTCTGCACATCTGATCATGTCGAGGCCATCTAATCGCATTTAAGATCTACAGAGAGAACAGAGGAGCTGGACCTTTCATCCTACACCAAAGTCAACAATATGGGATTCTTGGGAAGCATTGCTGAAATTCTTGAAGGCAGGAAAAAAAAAAAAAAACGATAGACCCCTCTTTCCCAAACCTTACAGGGAATGGATAAAAAGGCGCAAGTTCTTGTTTGACAGAATGTTGATGAAATAATAAATTGTAACCACATTGGCCCTCTCTTTCTCTTCTCAGACAGGGGTGGGGGCGGCTGGTGGTTGTGGCGAGAAGTCTGCACTGTAAGTGGGCGTCAGAGAGATTTATGGTCAACTTGGTCTTGAGCCCTCTGTAGACAGGGCATACGTCCATGCGGTTTTTTACCACACTGAATGCCTCCAGTCAGCTGGAATCAGATAGTGGGAGGGGGATCAGATAAATCCTTGGCAAATGACTGAGGTTAATTAATAACTCCCCTCAATGAGGTGTTGTTTACACAGATGGATTCCCTTCTTTTGAACTGGCCACCCGTTCGGGATGCATTTCCCGAACAACAACGTAACTCACTGCTTGGCTACCAAACTACAATGCACAGTTGGACCAACTAAAATCACTGTGCTTCCTGAAAGCGTAGGAAGGGTGCCAAACCTAATTTGTCTTAACCACATTAGATTTTTAAAAATGTGTTTTGCAGATACTGACATAATAATTTCTGTGAAATAAAAAAATGTAGAGATCAATAATGTTCATTTATTGCTGTAAACATTGAGCATCTATGGACGGCTTTGCTCTTCAAGTTCCTTGATATTTTGCTTTATTATGCAGCTTGTTTTAGGCCCGTTTACACTAATGCATTTTCGTTTTAAAACACATAAGTTTTGCTATGGTTACGCCATTCGTCCACACTATGCCGGAGTTTTCGAGTCCCGAATACGGGGCGTTTTGGAAATGCTGGAGAGGCCGTTTTTATTCTAAAACGCTGCTGCTCCATCTCAGTGTGGATGGGGGAAAACGCACACATCTGAAAACGGAGGCGTGGCTGCTAGACACAGAAATGGGAGCGTTGGGAGAACCAATGTCCGTTTTAGGCGCTGTTGTGCAATTAAACTCTGCCTTTTTTACTACAACAGCTGCATATATTTGCAAGAGGCAAGCTATTGTTCGAGCACTTGCTAATCGCTCGCGTATCAAGCTGCTTAAGCCCCATTTAGACCACCGGTTTTGGGTTACACCGGTAAGAACCAGCGAGACACATGCTTCCTGTTTATACTTGAACGCGCATGCCCAGAGTGCGTGAATGGTCACGTGATATACATTTTGGTGGAGTAGTGGGAACTGAGATTTGTTCAGAAACGCTGGGTGAAACGCTAGTGTGAACGCGGATCATTTTCATGCTAAAACACTGTTTTAAAACTAAAATGCACTAGTGTAAACGGGGCCTTAGATCTGTGGTTCCGAAAGTGGGTGTTGGGACCCCTCGGGGGGTCGCGGGACAGGGGTCAGGAGGTGTGGGATGGTTGGGGGGTTGGGTTGCTTGGCAATTTCCCAAAATCAAATAAATTTTATTAAAGAGCCCCTATTATGGGTTTTTGAAAATGAGCTTGTATGCAGTGTGTCACACAGCTCTAAGTGAAGTGAAATGTCCAGCTAAGGCTTAAATCTGAAAGTGCACAGTGTTTAAAACTATTGATTCATCTATAAAAGAGTCGACTCATAGTTCCTCAAACGAGTCGCCGTGCTAACGAGTCTTTAGCCGTTTCGGCATTACGTGAACATGAAACATAAGCCCCGCCCATTTATGCGCGCGCAGATTCGAAATCCCCAACCCTACCCACAAACAACAGCGGTGCGAAAAAAGTTGCCAGATCGGGCGGTTTTAAATTTGATTGTGCAGGTAAAACCTTTTGGACAGGGTTTGGGTCATATATAAGTCAGCTACATCTGGCAACACAGTGAAGAGCACTGTGCTCGGCTGGATATTGGAAGTGTGCAGAGAACCCAGAGATGAGACTTTGAAGAGTTAGTAGTTTCTGCAGAAATACCACAGCCATGTGCTGTTCCCCCTCCGAGGAGTGCTTACAACGGAGGATTAGGAGCACCAGGACATTTCCCTGGTCTGATATCCAGCTAGTGTGAGTAAGTGCGATTAAAACAGTCGCCTCATTGTTTTCTCCAGCTTGTAAATGATGCATTTAACTGTGTTTTGTAACTTGTAACCGCTTGTAGTGTCTCTGGTTAACTTGTATTCTCATATCGCGTCTAAAAGCACGTTGTAAACGCGCCGCGTGCCGCTGTGTTTACGGATTAAAATGCGTTTGAGCTCGTGTTCCTCTGCTGCACAGCAAATTTGAAATCCGGAAATTAACACTAATAGAGTTAATTTCAACACTTTAAAAGTGTATATATGGGAACCACCCGCAAAGTGTTAATTCAACACTTTCAAAAGTGTTGCCTCTTTTAACACCAACACAGTGTCAAAATATTAACACTATAAGAGTGGAGTATTAACACCAATGCAGATAACAACAACACTGCTACAGAGCTAGGAGGAATTATGTTGCAAACTCTAGCAGAGTTAAAATCCTACACTGTTCTGGAGTTGACCTTCTAAAAAAAAGCTTATAGGAATCAAATATTACATCACTTAAATGTTGACAGAACTTTTTAAGAATTGTTACTTTAACTGGTTAGGTAGATTAAGGCTTCTAAAATAAGAATAATTTTAATCTCAAAATAATAAATTCACTGTGAAGAAAACACATCTCACTACATTACTTTTTCAAAATTTTATTCCAACATGGAACACCAATAAAATATCTTTACAAGTAACAGTCCAAAACGATGTAAAATGAACTGTCATTGCCATATGCCATTTGCAAATCAAATGGCTTGTAGTAAAACAATTGTTCTGTTTTTTTGAGAACAAGGCTGTGCTCTTGTGCAAAAACCCTGAAAGCATGGAGATGTTCAACAAACTCTGATTCCATACAAGAGACCAAAAAATAAACTCCATCCTTGATCAAAATTTGAACAATCTTTCCAAAGACTGGTACATCCTCAACCAAATCTAAGCAAACAACAAGATTTTTTCGATACTCTGTACCATGACACTTAACCCAAGGAGTGATAGTTACTTCACTAGAGAGATCAATGTTGAGTTGCTCCGAAATAAAATCACACTTTTCAAGGTCAGACAACAACTCATTTGAAACAGGACCAGATTCAATACCCCTCAATGTACAGGATTCCCAGTGATAGGCTATTGCCAGCTGATGTTTTTTTGCAAGCGATTTGGTGAGGTTTTTGAAGTTTTTTAAATTTTTCTTAAAAAACCTGTGTTTTGCTTCGTACCTCATCGTCCATACATGAATTAATGGGACAATTTGCCTGATGCATTCAGGGTAGTGAATCATAAGGTGATGCTTCGGAATCAGATTTCTTGAAGGATACAGGTCTTTGAACAATCGATGATGCTCTGCTATCAGATGCTTCAAAAATATAATCATTCCTTCAGAAATGTAATGAGAAAACACAATGTTAACAATTTGCAAGAGCAGCAACATCAAATGCCAGTGTTTATCTCCCTCTGGAACTACATCTCCAAATATAAGAGGGATGTTCCTGATGAGACACAATGTCTGACTTGCGTTAAGTCCAATGCTGTTTCCTGGGTGCTGAAGGTTGACCTTGGTTGGGCGGTTATTTCGGTCCAAAAAACCATAGCTGAAGGCATACAGTCTTTGAGGAATGAAATCACCTGGTATTAGATTGCAACTCATATATTCAAAAAGCAGTTTTACTTCATACTGTGCCACTCCCTCCAGAATATCATGCATAATATCCAGCACAAAGTTCTCAGATACATTAAAGTAAGTCAAGGTGTTGAGTATAGAATTTCTTTTAATACCATAACAGGAGTTTTCATTGGGGTTGTCAGCAAGATACTTGTAATGCTTCTCATTTTGGTTTCGATTACGCAAAATCATCCTTGGATCATCCTCGCTAAATACTTCCTGTGCTAACGCCTTGTCAGTAAGGCACAATCTGCAGTAATGTTTTGCAGAAAAAGATTCAACATAACCAAGAATACTGTTTAGACCCAGGTTATCGCCGGTAATTTGAGCAATTGTACCAAAAATGGGCTCCTCAGAAAAAGACACCTTCATTCCCTTCTGCTCAAGAACTTTAACATCATCAATCAATGGGCCAAGTATTTTGTCCATGCCATACTTTTTTCCATCTTCAGAATGAAATAAAGAAATTAGATGTATGTTCATCAAGGATGAATTTACATGTGATGGCAGGTTACGAAGCACAAAATATATACAGCCAAGTTTATGGATTCCTTGTTTAGATCCTAATGGATTAGCTGTTTCAAAATCATCATAGTAAATTTGGATCTGCAGTGCATTATTACGGATGGAGTACAATGGATGCCTTTTGAAATACTGCCCATCACAAAATTCTTTATACATGTCACTTTGCCTTTTTTCTTGAATCAGCTTACACACTTCCTCATTTCTAAAAATGAACTCTAGAGTTTTGAGCAGAGGGATGTAAATAAAGGTGTCATTAACTGTTGTTTGTTCATACATTCCAGAGATCGTATTTCTTCTTGAATCGTATCTGACACCCAAGTGAATTTCAGTGGGTTCAACAACTCCCCATTTCTTGCTGAAATATTTTCTCCATTTTGTGTCTGTATTAAAATCTGAGAATGGATTATGAAAATTATTAAAAACCTCTTCAACTGAACTTCTAGTTATGCCATCAACAGGCACAACATGTAAAACGTTCTCCCTTAAGTTAGTATGGAAATCATTAACAAAATCCTCCATGCTTTCAATAACAGACAAAATTAAATTGTTTGCAACACCATTAGCCTGCAGTTTGGCAATTACGGATGCACACATTTCCCTTGAACTATCCCTTGAAAGAGAAGAACATTCAACCACTTGAGCATCATTATCTGTCATTTGCTCTGTGTCAGACACAAGTGATTCATCAGGATCTGGAGCATGCTGATTTTGAATAGATATGTTATCACTGCTTGATGCTACACCCCTAAAATGAAATCTGGTTAAATGTTTTTTAAACCCTGCATAACTTTTAAATTGTAGAGAGCAACCATCCTGTGCACAAACCAGCTCGAACTTCTTGCCAGGATACAAACTATGAACAAGTTTAAGGTGGCGAATTAATTTCACAGTTGTAACAAACAGTGATTTACAGATGTAGCATCTAAACATCATTCAGTAACTTAGCTCTGAGCTCCTTTACCCTTGGGCTTTCACTTGTGCTGCCAACGTCAATTCTGTACACTGTGGTCTGGAGAAATGTGAACAAACCTTTAAGTGGAGGATCATAACTGATACTGAACACAAAATGGACCTTGAACAGTTCATCGATTGCCGCTAGCGAAGAGGATTCTTGACACGGGATGAGCTTTTTGTCAAGCACAATGAAGAACTGACTGATGGCTGCCTTGCTGCTTCCTATGGCAAGAATGTAAGGTTGACGATTGTCTTCTGTGTCGAGATGTTCCTGAATACTCCGGCATGCCTGATTGAAGAAAAAAAAAAGGCAAATTAAGCATTATCAGTTAACATTATGACTACACAGTCAACATGAAATAAATTTTTCGATATCGTAAAAGCTGGGATTTATATGTCATTTTGTCATGGAAGCAGTTCTGTCATCAGTTGTAAATCTCTGACGCTCTCACAGGTTGAGTCCAAATAAATCAAAGAAAATAAATCCCTAGAGGTTACTAAATAAACAGAACATATAACCCTGAGTTTTCAGATTTTCAACTGATTATAAAACCGGCTTTACTGGCAATATGTGCATCTTACAGTCATAGTTTGAGTCTGTTTAGCTCAATTGAACACTAAGATCAAAAGACACAGAAATTATACAAGCGCCAACAAGCTTAATTCCAGTTTAGGTTTTCATAATTTCAAAATTCCAGCACTTATTATAATATTATAATTATCTCATAGTGTATAATCAACTGGAGAAGTTAATGCATTAATTGAAGGTATAATCTACAGCCCTTGTATCATCACCATCGCACCAGTTACCTACCTTTTGAAAAACCACCAGATGGTCAATTGCCTGTGAGATGCTCATCTTCTGGATTTTCTTTCTTCCAGAAACTTGGGGCGACAAAAAATGCAGAAGCAGAAGAAAGGATGATATGTCACTGTCCCACTCTGAAAAAGACAAGTAAAAAGTTAAATATGCACAGTAAAATAACATTCAAAAGATTGTTACTGCAAAACCATTACATCTGTACCTGGGGAATCCTCTGCCTCGCTGCTTTCTTTGTTCTGTTTGGCAGAGGACAGCAATCTTTTCAGCAGGGGAGTGGATGTCAAGGTTCCTGCTAGCTTGACAACCTTTGACTTGAAAACTGTTGGCCACCTTTCCAACAGTCTGGAAGCTGTGTCTGACCCGAACAGGAGTGTGAAGTCCTGGAGAATCTGAGAAATCAGTAGAAAACATTACATTACTGTAAAATATTACACGCTAAATGCGATGGTCACTATTTAACCCCACCTGTGAAACTAACATTTTAATTAAATTTTAAATATTTATAAATGAATTTTGAAAAAAGATTTTATTTTAAAAGACAATTCATACCAATCCTTTCATATCCAGAAATCGAGGAAAAACCGAGAGAATAGTGGTGGATTTCTCTGGATCATGTACAAGACGCTGTCTGTATTCAAATGTTGCCCTCATCTTCTGCATGATGACCTCACGGTCGCTTGTATGATTCATCAGAGAGATGGCCTCTAGACTTTGATCACTGTCCAGCTGATCTTCACGGTGACACAGCTGTCTGTCAAGCAAAGGACCCCCCTTTTCTTCTGTTTTAGGATCTTCTATACTTCCAGAAGGTTTTGTCCCCCTTTGTACGGTTTTGAGTCGCCACGACAAGAATCCAGAGTTTTTCTGGCCATCATAAAAATGTTCCTGACAAAAAAAACAACAACACAAATTCAAATTCAACAGTTAACACTGCATTAAAAATATATATATATATTTTGTATAAATATATATTTTTTATGATTTTCTGATGACAGACAAGAACTTACATATCCAGTCCTCCCTTGGGGATCTCTGAGTGAGGGAAACAATGTGATAATTCCCAAACCATATTTCTGTTTGGTAAGGCGGTGTGGAACTCTCCTGAAGAATATGAGTACTCAGTGTTACTTAACATTGATGAGAATTAACAAATGTTAATAAAATTAGTTCAATTAAATGTTTAAAAGATAAGCAGAATTACATTTCTAGCACTTAACTTCACACTATAAAACTTACAACCTATATAGTAGTCAACTTTTGATGTGTATCAAAAAATGATTTTCAAAATTGTCCTAAGACAAGAATGGGTGTAGTACAATAGATAAACTACTTTGATGAATTTTTTTTATGCATTTCAAATGTTGACTACTGTATACTGCTATAACCAGTAAAAAAAAAACAAAAAAAAAAACATTGTTTTTCATAATTACCCTTCTGTCTCCATCATGTGGGCTACTAGAATGTTCACCATGACTTTTCTTGTCTCATCAGTAATTGTCCCCGTATCCTCATACTCCTTCAGCACATTTGCTCCACCTGGTCTTGTCTGTAGAATTTGTTTGATCAACTATAAAAATAAATAAGCATTAACATCCTATTATAAAGGTAGAAATGCAGGAATATTAAAAATGCAATTTAACTGCAATCCTGATCTGGAAAAGTTCAGTACTATATTTGTAATAAATAAATTAATGGAACTGATTATGTAAAGCTTAAGGTTATGATACTGCAAGTAAACCTCCCAAATTGTGTACTTGCACTCACATCTCTGGCCCGTGAGGTTTGTGAAGCCTCATCCTCCTCATTTCTAAATCGTTTTGGACTAAACCAGTCACTGTCCTCACTGCTTTTTGAAGTTAAAGAGAGTGTGTCTGTATCAAAGCTGGCTGAAGATTGTGGTGTGGAGGGTCCTGTTAATGTTAACAGGGGGTTAATAGGCAACAGGTTAATTTAATACTGGACCAAAATAAAAAGACAGGTCTACGTACTTGTAAAAAAAAACAAAAAAACACTTAATACTAGTTTACATTATGGGACTATATTTCTACCCACATAAACACTGCCCACAAAGTATCGTAAATTACTGAAAATTGCCAGCATTCACTTAGATAAATCTTACATCATTCAATAGCTGCACTGTTATCACTCACCGCTGTCATTTAAAGCATTTATGACAAGAAGCAGTCCACTGGTGCTCATTAGATCAGGAAACACATCTTTGTCCACCTCTGTACCAGTTTCACCTGTTACTGTAATTACAAGATCCTGTGGTAATGAAAACTTCTCTTTCACTGCAAAGGAGGGAAAATAAATATTATTGTTAAATTCACATTTAATGACACACATGATAGAGAAACAATTTTTTACTAAATATATTATATTTAATATCACTCACCCTCTGCTAGAAATAAATCAAAGCAAGCCTCTGGTATTTTTATGAACTTCTTTTGGTTTTGATATTGTGCTTTGACAAGCATTGTCTTTACCTCTGAACTCTTGATGTGGAGAGAAAGAAAAGCATTATACTGGGTTTATATATAAATAAGGACAACTTAAAATGTAATGTTAGTTGTTTTGCATAACACTTACAAGACAATGATATCTTGGAGAGAGTTTTATGAATATATTATAGTCTCTGTTTTGAACTGTGCATTCACTCTGACTACCGTTGCGCGCGCTGTCTTCTTCTATTGTTTCCTGACAGCTGCATTGTCTTAAGCTATAGCGCCTTGACGGCTAAACCTTGTTATTGCAATCTCTTACATTCGTGTAAGATTATGCCCTCACATTAAAATATCTGTCTGACAACAGTTATTGTTGGTAATGTAGACTAGTCGTTTCATTCATCGGATGTCGAAAGCTGTGTGTTTATATTCCACAACGTGCGTTCTATCACCGAAGCGAGCAGTCACATTATTGACTTTTGTTGCAGCATTAAAAACTTACCACGGTACTTTTTAACAGCAAATACTGACACCGATCCACGGTCAGTCGGCCACCATTCAGCAGGAATTCAAGCATAAACCTTGCATTATACAAGGTTAAAGTAGTTCGGCCGCTGTCTTTGACGTGCACATTTACTTGTTGAACACTACAAGAAATCCACACGCGATAGTTCACTTTAACTGCTAAAACGGACGGCGGCCTTAGCGCGCGAGGCAAACTACACTGTGTACATGTCCAGACATGTACATACGGTAAATAAAATAAATTAATCACCGTGTTCGAGAATTAATATTAATATAAGCGTTATAGTGGCTTTACATGAATCATAAAATGGCTGATATGGGCTACTAAAAATCACGCCTGAGCTATTTTACTGTGTAATGCTTGATATACTGCTTATTATGGAAAAAAATTCAACTGAGATACAAAAACATATTATTCAAATTACACAAAGGATCTGTATAAATACATTTATATATTAGACTTACCAACTTTCTTCCACGTGCAGGATTTCAAATGGCGTCTGTATGTGGTCTGCTTGAATCAAAAGGACGTCGTCTGCACGTTAATGGAGGTGTGGCCTGGTTAACGCTTAAAGAGTTGCCTTTGCAACGATATAAAATGACACCAACGCTTAATCAAAACTGACGCTGCCGGTGTTAAACTCAATCTGTATAGCGTTGACGCAACACTTTATTTTAACACTTTGTTGTAACACCCGTAAATTAACACCGGTAAATTTACTGTGTGTGTGTCGTTGCTATGGCCACCATGAGCTCTGCTACACACGTTCGGCGGTTTTGCCGCTGTGTGCATTAATACTGAATGTATGTCGCTGTTTTTACTTCTGGTTAAGAATTAGAGTGATATGCTGGGAGATCGGGGGGTTAGTTTCGGGGGTGAGGTGTCTGAAATACGGGCGACTCCCGATAAAAACGAGTGTTAGCAGATTAGCTCACGCACACGCTATGACTCCTTCAGTATTGATAAGCCGTGGTGGGCATTCTCTCACGCTGAGCGCTGTCGACCAATCGCAACAGACTGAGTCATCGGTCCAATCAGCGCAGTTTAGCATCGCGTTAAGGAGGAGTTTTGGAACAAATGAATCCCTGAACGATTCATATAGGAGTCGCTGGGATAATGAGGTAAAAATAAATGCAGATTATAAGACAATGAAAGTGTTTTTTGACCATGCATGCATATCAGCCCGCTGTTGGAGACCCCCAAAACCAAAATATGACCCTTTTCAATGTATAATATGGGCTCTTTAAACTATTAGAATTACCATATTTTATCCATAACCTACCGAAGAACAAAATAGTAGTTAAAAGTAACACTGTTAACATCTTAATAAGAAACATTAAAAAGCAACATGTAATCAAAGAGCCATTAGCCTTTCATTTTTTTTTTTGTGTGCGACCCCTGGGGTGATTACATTATATTAATTATTATTATATCAATATTAATTGATTTTATGACACCAGGTTAACTTTCTGACACCTTTACCACACTCACATATATTAAAAGTAAATACAGGCCACTACTGAACATGAAGGATGGTCTCCGAGTAGCATTCTCCAAAATTAAACGATGAATAGACTTGGGCCTATAAGTATGAGTGACCAATGTGTGCAAGGTTTATATATTTAAAACCACCACAGAGAATACTGGAAGAGGCGAGCGACTTGCATTGTTATTTTGGGGGTCGTGGGCTGAAATGTTTCGGGAACCCCTGTCTTAGGTCACTCCAGGTTTCTGTTACTTTTAAAAACTGTGCATCAATTCTCCTAAAATAAGAAAAGACATGGTTTAGATTTTGAATGTGTTGAGTGAAAGATATACAGTAGTCAACATTTGAAGTGGATAACCTTTCATCCAAACAGTCCTAAAACTATTCAACAACACCCATTCTTGTCTTAGGACAATTTTGAAATTTTATTTTGATCCACTTGAAATGTTGACTACTGTAGATTGAAATTGCATGTTGGGTTGTCTTTTTTTCAAGTTAATGCTTTGTTAGGAAGAAACTATGTTTGTAATTACCAGATCCACTTCATATACAACCATAAAACACATGTAAACCCTTATGTGTTCCTTCAGAACCTAATGGACCTACCAAAAAACCTTCATAAAAATCTGTGTTTCATAACACTTGATTCTACACTGTCTCTGACTATAGCAAACACTTTGGGTCTCCAGGGTCATGTTAGCAAAAGGAGAGGAACACTGAAATCAATAAAAAGAGAGTATGGGGAAGAAGGGAAAATTTTGGTATCAGGACTGCCAAAAATGAATCAGAATTACTTGGCTTGGGCTTTTGTGGTGGGAATGGCAAAAGTTCAAACTTAAATTCTGAGCCCGCAATGGCTGGCCTTAAAGGTTCTCTCATTAGCGTTCTCTGAACGGGAGCACCAGGGTCGTAGTAATGTTCCAAAGTGGGCGCACGAGGGGCCCTTAAAAAAATATGATTTCCTTCTGATGTTGCGGTTTCATAAACCTGGGAACACATGAGAGACATGAGGCAGCTCCACCTTAATTCAAAATCGTAAAAAATGGTTTGTCATTATAAGAAATTCCTTGTGTTATTATTTAAATGAATTGGTCTTTTATAATCTTCATAAGGTTATATTTTTGCGAGATTAATTCTAACAGTTTATTCATTCATTGAGACTCGAGCTCATGTTAGAAAAATGCACCACAAGTTGTGCACTAAAACACTGCAGCAGATCCTTCAATTTATATTCCTGTAAGTTGTGAGGTGGTGCTGTCTTGAACTAAACTTAGTTTAGCAGATTTAGACAGTTGCTCAACTGAATTGAGATCTGGGGATTACAGAGGTCAGGGCAACACCACTTCATCATGGTCTTCAAACCAATCCCAATAAATGTATGATCTTTAACTATGTGCATTATCCTTTTGATAGTGGCCACTTTCACTATTGGCATAAAGGAATGACCTGTGACAATATTTAGGCAGGCATCACATTGGCATGAATAACGGATCCAGTGTTCCACAGCAAAATATTGCCCAGAACATCACAGTCCTTCCATTGGGATCCTGGAGTGCATCCTCTGGTGCTATAATTTCTCTAGCTAAACCGTGCACACATACCCGGGGATCCATGTCATGTAAAAGAAAATTGGCATTCATCAAACCAGGTGCCTTCCACTTCCAAGTTTCTGTTGGCAGTTTTGACAGTGGACAGGGGTTATCACAGACCAGGGATCATCATCCCTTTTCCTGGAGAGCTACCTTCCTGCAGATTTCAGTTGCAAGCCTGACCAAACACACCTGTCTGTAATTATCAAGTGCTGTTTCTAAGTAATTGGTTCATGTGTTTGATCAGGGTTGGAGCTGAATTTTGCTGGAAGGAAGCTCTCCAGGAACAGGGCTGGTGACCCCTGTTGTAGACACTATGGCTGCGTCCGAAACCGCATACTTCCATACTATACAGTACGCTAAAATCAGTATGCGAGCCGAGTAGTATGTCCGAATTCTTAGAATTCGAAAATCAGTATGCGAGAAGTACCCAGATGACTTACTACTTCCGGCGAGATTCTGAAGTGCGCATCCCATGCACGCTGCGCTACCCCGTGATGCCCCGCGAGAGAATTCATGAATGGGAGTGAAGCGACGCAACTGACGCAGGTAGGTCACGTGACCGTGACAAAATGGCGGATGTAGTATGTCCGAATTCCATTCATACTTCTCACACTCATACTGTATAGAACGTACTTTTCTAACGGCCGAGCAGTACGTTTAAATTCAAATGCAGTACCTAATGAGTAGTAGGTGGTTTCAGACGCAGCATATGGCTGTTTTTCAATTCCAAAAACGCAGAGGACAGACTTGCGTTCTTTCGAAGACCGATCTTGCCAGGTCACCTCGGAAGAACGAACTTAGGTAACTGTGAGAACACAAAACCCGTCGTGTAAGAAATGAGATTCTGCGTTCTACCTGATGGTCACATGACCCTCGTGCTTTTTTAACCGTAAATTATGAAATTAAATACAGCATTCATTCAACGATTTATTGTTTTTCCCTTTTCACAATATATACTATGCATAATGACTTTACAAATATACGTTACACAACACAAAACAGATTTTAATATGAATAAAAAAATAAATAAACACCCTAAATACCTTTATTAAGATTTTCATGGTGATGTTTACTTTCACCGATTCATTTAGATAAATAAGTTGTATTTCTGAACTTTAATAATAAATCAATATAAAATGCTGCACTTCCCACCTCCAGTCGCAATGACTTCTGGGACTTCTAGAGTGAGTTCGGTGCTCAAGTCTGCATCGGTGCATCCTCGATACCAAGAAAACATCCAGGAACTTTCATGTTTCCTCCGTTCTTGCGGTCTATAGTTTTGGAACTGAACTTTGGCAGTTGATCATGATGTTACACGGGAACACAACATCGCCTAAGAACGCATATTGAGAAACAACCTATGATTGATCTACAGCTACGCAACCCCACACAATGCAGAATATAGCACTTTTTTTGCTGACACATATTTTTTGGGGGGACTTAATTCAAAGTTAACCCACTACTAACTTGGACCTTCGTTGTCCTTTGTGCATCAATGAGCCTTGTGAGTCTACCATACTGATTCTTGTTTATGGTTAATTCCCTTTCAGACCGCTGTTGGTAAATTCTCACCACTACTGACAAGGATCAACCCCCAAGCCATGCTGTTTCAGGGATTGTCTGACCCACTAGCTTTTCCATAACAATTTATCCCTGGTCAAAGTTGCTCATTTCTGCCTATTCTCCTGCATCTAACATGTTGATTATGACCGTTTCCTTACCTCTCATGTACACTGAAATATATTTTTCAAACCAGGCCATCACAAGTATGTGTAGCTTGTACATGCACTTTTTGCACCAATTAGTTTAATTAGAAAGTACAACTTCTGTAGTTTCACATTTGGAAAAAAGACAACAAAAAAACAACAACAGAATAATGGAGGCAGAAGTAGCAATAGATTTTCATGCTGATGATTTTTTCAATTTTTCTTAATATAACACTTAAAGAGAAACTGGTAACACTTTAAAATAATGGTCCATTAGTTCATGTATTCACTAACATGAACAAACAATTCCCAACACATGAATTAATTAACTAATGTGAACATGCATGACTTTGGATGTTAACAATGCATTAGTAAATGTTGAACTATGGTTAATAAATGCTTTATTCATATTATTCATACTCAGTGGTGGAAAGAGTACTGAAAAATCATTCTCAAGTAAAAGTACCTTTACTTGCCTTAAAATGTACAAGTAGATTTAAAGTATCTGTTGTAAATATTTATAAATAATTTAAATATTTAATATATATTTAAAATATTTAAATATAGACCTTTCAAAGGACCCAAGAGTACTGAGTATCACACTGTAAAAAGCTGATGCATTTACATGTAATTTGTGGATGTGTGTTAACGTAACATTCTGTAGTGCATTTAATTATTGCCCAGCATGCACACAAAGTCATAAAACGCTAATATTAGGTTAGATTTAAGTTGTGATGTCAGGTGGCCAAAATTCAATGTCTAGCCAGTGTCTAAGGACAATGTCATTTTAACGTCCAATAATGAAGCCTATAATGTTGATGTTTGGTTGATTTTATCTAGTGTTAGTAGTGAGCAAAATCCAATGTCGAGCTAACATCTTAAACCAACGTCACATTGACGTCAAATACTGACATTTATTTGTCAGGTATGGTAACCAAAATCCAACATCGGACAGACGTGGTAACGTCCACACAACGTCAAGCCGTAACATCATTAGATGTTGATATAAGGTTGATTTTAGGTTGGACATTGACTTCAGCCTGACGTTGGGTTCTAACGTCAACCAGATGTTCATTTTCAAACAAAATGCAACGTCCCTACGACATTGGCGTACAATGTCAACCTGACGTCTTATTGACGTCTTGTGCCTGCTGGGTGTTTAAGGCCATTTCGGTCATCATACTGTAAACATTCATCATCATCTCATCAGAGACATGCATCTAAACAGTCTCTGGGTCAATGTGTGTAAAGATTTTGGACATACTTTTAATGATTCCAAACAGTTTTCTGCAATTATAAAATCGCCCATGTCTTGAGGTAGTTCATTATGATGTGATTTACCTTCTATGTGCTATTTGATTGGACAGGAATCACAGGACTGGTTTTTCTAGTCCCCATAGACAGGAAAAAATTAAGAGGTGACTTCAGGTTAAAGGGAAGTAGTAGAGTAAAAGTACCAATACAGCACTAACAATGTTCTCAAGGGAAAGTAAAAGTACACATTTTTAAAACTTAGTAAATAACAATTCCTAAGAAAAACTACTCAATTACAGTAATTTGAGTATTTGTAATTTGTTTCTTTACACCACTTTTCATACTTAATGTTTATAAACATTAACTAATGGACCATAATTCTAAAGTGTTACAGAGAAACTGAGCAAACACTGAATGTGTATAAAAATCAAAGTATAATTGTGCATTGAAAAATTGTGACTTTACTTCCCGTAATTGCAATGGTAAATCTCACATAAGTGTGACAGTGCAAAAATAGGCTTCCAAAGAGAACAAAAGAAAAATCAAGAGAAAATATTACACAGAGACATTTGGGTCACTGTGGTATCTGTTGTAAATTGGGTTTTGACAAGCCACACATAATACATCAGATGAATAAAAACAGTAAGAATAGGAAAAACTGGCTGTGTGTTCTTGGACACAGATTTAAAGTTGAAACTGAATTGGCTCCTAGATTTCAGTGGAAGCTTAAACTAGAGAGGAAACTATGAAAAAAAACATTTTAAATCAAGAACAAAATAAAGCCTTTAAACAACGGCAAGTAGTTTTAAATGGATGAAAGGGGCTTCCAGCAACAATCTATGCTACATTTTCTCTGGTGTACCGCAGAAGAACACAGGAGAAGTTACAAGTAACACAATGCTAATGCTAAACAGAGCATTTAATGCTTTAGGGTAATATATTAACCTCAGTGACACGGGGCACGTGCTTCAGCCTGTCCAAACCCCAGAGGGATCAACTTTGCTGAATCAAGGTTAAGGAGAGCACCACTCCCTACACGCTCCTTCAAAGGGGGCTGCCTCTGCTGATTCTCCAGTCCCCCTGATGATACAGAAAGTACATCCCAATAAATCACATCCTCTGATCTCCCTGCCAGGAATTCCAGCAAAGATTTCGTTTGTCACACCATTGAGATCCGTGAAATACGGAAACACCAGCCCTGCTAACCAAGAATCTAGGGAATGCCATTAAAATCCATTTGCGTCTGAAGAGGGTGGTAAAGGCAGTTCAGAGATATTTTTGATCATTCGACAATTCAAAACAATCAACCTATACAGTAACTGTGTCCACATGTTTTGGTCTGGTTGGACCACACACACACAGAACATCTTTATTTATTATATTTGCATGACTTACTATCTTCGGTCACACTTCATTTTGATGGTCTGTTTGTTGAATTTAAGTTACATTGCAACTAATTCTCAATAGATTATAAAATAGACTGTTAGGTTGGGGTTAGGGTTGGTGTAAGTTGACATGTACTTGCAAAGTTTCTTATATTCAGTTAAATGTCTGTTAAATGTCAGTATGAACAGATATTAAGTAGACAGTCTACTAATACTCAAATGGACCATCGAAATAAAGTGTTACCCTATTTTTTGTTTTTTTTTCTTTCATTTTTCTAATTTTGGATTCCACTATACAGACAAACAGCTAAAATATTTTTTGAATCATGTTCTTATATAGGTGTTAAATAGGCTAAACATCCATCTGGTTTTATGTTTATGTCCACTTATTGGTATTGGTATGAGTTTGACACTTATTTGTCCCCGTTTTAAAATCATCACTACTTTATATTTCATCTTGTATTAGAAGCTATTAAAGTTTACATGAAAATAGATTTTAAACACAATATTGTCCACTTAATCATTAATTTTCTGTTAAATAATTATATTGTTTTGTATTTCACCAGCCTAACAATGGTATTTTGTTCCTGAGTGAGTCAGCTTTTTTGAACAAATCACACAAACACAGGGAGAACATGCAAACTCCACACAGAAATGCCAACTGGCCCAGCCGGGACTCAAACCAGTGACCTTCTTGCTATGAGGCAACCACTGAGCCACCGTGCTGCCCACTCAACAGCATGATATATGAATTGCTTGCACAATCCAAAATAAATCATTTCATGTCATTGTCTGATAGCTCCACCCATTCAGCTATGTGAGTTGAGCTGTTGAGGACATGAAGTGTCCAACATACCACACCTATTTTTAACAGTTGTATAAATGCATAAGAATATATCAGTGTGAATGCACTACTTACACTATTTATACTACAAAATGGCATAGAATAGTAATAGATGTCAACACAGGCTCCTTCTGAAAACATAGCCCTATATACATTTCTGGAGATCGCCAATTATGTAGCCAGAAGTATGTATGGCTGCATTTCATCTTTAAAACAAATGCTACGGGGCGGTATGACAGCGCTGACGACTTCTGTTTCTTTTTGACCTTACTAGCTGTCCACTTACTCCATGTGGAAGGTTTTTCGGTAACACTTTACAATAAGGTTTATTGGTTAATGCGTTTACTAACATGAACTAATCATGAACAACACTTGTACAGCATTTATTGATCATAATTGAACATTTACTAATGCATTATTAACATCCAAGTCGATGTTTGTTAACATTACTGTATTTTCATTAACTTACCTTAAGTAACATGAACAAATACTGTAGTAAATGTATTGTTCATTGATTGTTCATGTTAGTAAATGTATTAATTAACATTAAATAATGAACCTTATTGTAAAGTGTGACCGGCTTTTGCACAGCTACCAATTTGTCCAGTGGCTTGCTGCGTACATCAGGGGATTTGAAACACAGAACAGAGTTGACTGTGACGACGGGGTTTGAGTCCAGCGAAGAATGGTTCCAGAAATCAGGTAAAACATAAACAAAAGCCAAAAATTAAAACAAATAAATAACGGGGTGAGAATGTGGTAAAAATCTAAAAACATGATAAAAAACGTGGCTTTTCTTTTCCTGGATTGTTTTTCCAAACACTGCCGGTTGGGTTTAGGGAAGTGAGTGGGCACTGGTCAATCAGTGCTTTTTAAAACACTATCAGTGGGTTTAGGGAAGGAGGAGGGTGGAGGGATCGGTCGGTTGGTCAGTCAGTAAGTCAACAGTAGCCTCAAGTGGATTTACGTGAGATCAGCGGGCACAAATGGCACTCACAAGAGAAAAATAAGATCTCAAAAAGCATACACAGCGGCCTCTGTCAGATTCGGAAAACAAAAACTGCAAAAAACGTAGCTTCTGGGGCGTATTTGGTGCTCTCCAGAAATGTATGTAGGGATACGTAATCAGAATGAACCTGGGTTAATAAGCAATTCTGGACGATATAGTCACGTGGTTTGTTCCAGAATGAAGGTGTTGATAAAAAGAGTAAATCTATGACACACTCATGAATATAGTGACTTACAGCAACCTACTAGTGGCTGTTTCATATAAGTTATGATTCTCGATTTCAATCCTGGTGATCAGCCATTTTTAATGAACCGAGTAAGTCAGCAAATCAACATTGATAAAGCCAGCCACTGAATCACTTGAATTAATCAATGACTCACTTGTTAAGTCAATGACAGTTTCAGGTTTACATTTCAAGTAAATTTCATGGTTCTGTATTCACTATATTTGAAGGCCACACTTTATGTTGATGGTCCGTTTGTTGAGTTTAAGTTACATTCCAGCTAATTCTCATTAGATTATAAGTAGACTGTTAGGTTGGGGTTAAGGTTGGGGTTAGGGGTAGTGTATGAAGTTTCTTATAGTCAGTTAAATGTCTGTTGAATGTCAGTATCAACAGATATTAAGTAGACAGTCTACTAATACTCAAATGAACCATCGAAATAAAGTGTTACCTATTTTAAAACATTACTGTAATAAAATGATTCAATTGTTACTGCAATGTACTAGCAATACATTCTTGACCAGCACTGAACAGTCTGTATTAATATACTTAAATGCCAGTTAACACAGCTTTTGTGCCACTTCTGTATCTTCTTATTATTCATTTGTTTAAT
Source organism: Danio albolineatus (assembly GCA_903798035.1). Taxonomy (NCBI): domain Eukaryota; kingdom Metazoa; phylum Chordata; class Actinopteri; order Cypriniformes; family Danionidae; genus Danio; species Danio albolineatus. Next base: position 9,519,553 of record CAIGQQ010000001.1, on the reverse strand, counting down.
ACAAGCCGTATCATACTAACTGCATTCATTGAATACCTTACAAATTACATAAAAGATGAACATACAATGAATAATTAGAATCCAGCAAAGTTTCCCCTTTTTGTTATTATAGAAATGGACACCCTTGTTTGGAAGCTAATGATTGAGAATTTCCATTTCTTGGGTGAACTACTCATGCATTTTATGGATGATGGACAGAAAAGGGTCGTTCTCAAAAACCTGTCACATTTTTTATAACATATTTGTTCCAAGCGCACACAAAAGAGGGAGAGGGAGATGAGATCTCTCCGTATTCAGGAAAAAAAAAACTGAAGAACTAAATAATTCCAAATGTGTGTTGCAGTGCATGTGTGCTACTGGGATAAGAGCTGGTGTTCTCTGTAATATTAAAGATGACACTGACGATGGCACTCAACCAATAGGAATTTGTAAGGTGAAGGAGTGGAAAAATAAAAAATGGCTGATCAAAGGCACAACGAATGGTCTTTGCCATCTTAATTTATACTAAATGATTTGGATTCCATACCCAGACATTTAATGTGGTGTGGTCATGAGTCTTTTACACTATGGAAAAAATCATAACCACCATTCCAGAGAAAAAAAACACATGGAACATATAAAGGTGAAGAGAATGATTAGGAAATGAGAGATTCTCATAAATTAACAGGTCCTTAAATCAAAATTAACAGGTCACATTAGGCCACATTGTATACCAGATTAAAGACAACTCGAGTAGAAATCTGCACGGGACTGAATTTTTAGTCCTGCTCCCGCCAGGTTTTATTCCACACCCGACCACTCCCTCTGTATATTCAGCCTTTGTTCACCCGTTGTCTGACCCGTTCCATATTTTTCCTGACCCAACCGTTCCTGCTAAATTTAGATCTGTTTTCCAAACTCTTAGTGCCGCCTTAACCAGTGACGTGCAGTGAGGTTTGTGGCTGGTGAGGCACTGACCCTTTCAAAGTCAGATTTACAAACATATCCACTCTATATATATGCCAACTACCGTTTGTGTTTCTTATATCATATCAGCATTATTTCTACACACATAGCAGGTACATATTGGGCCAAGGAATAATGTAAAATGTAAGGTGATTAAATATGCCTCCCAAAAAACACCACAGTGGATGCGTGCGCTTTCTCTCTCAATCACTTTCTCCTTCTATCTCGTGGGAATGCTATATTGTTATACCGCCTTCTCACATTCAAATCACACCGACCGTTACCATGTTTTATTCAGAAATGTATTCCTGCACCGCAACAAATCTGGTCGGGAATGCAGACCTCTACTCTCAAGTTTCTCAAAATTAAATTATAATATATATATATATATTATCATTTTATCAACTACTGTAGATGTTAACTACGTGCTTTTTGTTCTCACTCTGCCAGTTTGGATGATTAAAACCTCTTTTTAAAAACCTTTTGGGGAACACTGTTTTATAAACTAAGTTTAAAGTTCAGCTAAGTCAGTGAGGACCTTTTCTAAAATCAATATTGTTTTTAGGGTTTTGTAAATGAAGATTAATGCTACAATAAACAGTATTTTACATATAATTATAAAGCATTGTCATGCTTGCCAGGGTGATGCAGAGCCAAATGCAGAGTCAGACATTGTTTGCTGTTATGTCAAAACACTGTCCCAGAATTGAAAGACGTTTCATCAAGAAAAATGGATTTTGGAAGCAAAATTAAAAATGAATGTGGTGACACGAGAATAACCCAAATAGTTCTGCTAAGAGAAAGATTCTTGGCACTCCATACGAACTCTCAATGACCTTTGCCTCAAGGATGAGCTCCGGTTTGCTTTCCAAGCAGGATGAATGAGGGTCCCTTTGTTGTCCCACAGTCTCATAAAGCACATATACTTATTAGTATCACCTGTTAAAATACACAAACACAAAGCTACTGTTTGTTTATAGAAAGTGTTGACTATAGTTTGTGTTACCTTGCTTGCTGTCAGTTTAAAATAGTTCATTATGTCTTTCAGAAGGGTCACTTACACCACAGTATGAGGTTGTGTAAAAACTAGGTGGTTTTATTGGATTTTGCAAGTTTTAAGATGGGAAAGAGTAAGATGATATGGGGTGAACTGGGGTAATATGATGTCTATTGGATTTCTTAACACTTCTTGCTAATATCATAAGAAATGGTAATGGTGTGTCCAAGTCTTCATATAGCAAATCCATACTTAGGTCACGGGTATTTTTATAAACCGAGTTCTCATAAAAAATAAAAATAAAAAAAAAACGAGTCCACAGGAAAACTTAAAAATGCACTGTGATACACTGTTAAAGGCACAGTAAAGCAACAGGCGGCAATAAAAGCCTTTTTGCTGGACTCACACCAAATGCCAAACCCCTGCATGAATAAAGGGGTGGCATTGGTGTGAACCCCAGCATGAATAAGGCCATGTTGGCCAATCAGTAAAGAAAAGCATATTTTTAGCCTATTTTTTGTGTCTGCATGAAAATTGTGCAAAATGCAAAAACGAAAGTGCAAAAAAGAAAGTTGAGGCAGAAGCAGTAAGCCCAAATCTGCAGTTTTCCCATGGTATGGGAATACGTTTGCCTTGTTGCTGCACTTACATTTTAATTTTTGTTAGAACAACCTGGGAATGGGCGGTGCGGCAAGAAGGTCGCTGGTTCGAGTCTCTGCTGGGTCAGTTGCCATTTCTGTGTGGAGTTTGCATGTTCTCCCTGTGTTCGCGTGGGATTCCGTAGTGTCTGTAGTGTATGTGTGCGAAAAAGAGTGTAGAGTGCAGCTGGAAGTGCATCTGCTGCATAAAACATGTGCTGGATAAGTTGGCGGTTCATTCCGCTGTGTGATCCCTGATTAATAAACGGACTTAGCCGAAAAGAAAATGAATGAATGAACCTGGGAATGGTAGATATTCAAACTGATCTGTGATGAGCTTAAAAGCCATATGCAGCCTTATTTTAAAATGAATATAAATGCATTTTAATTCTCAGAACTTTCAAAGAGCAAAAGCACATTGAACAAGAATTCATCTTTCTAGTGTGCATTTGTCTGTTTCCAAACACATAAAAATCAAGTAAACTTTGGGATTTTTGATTAATATTTTGATCAGTGTGCATTCCTTGCATTCAAGTAATTGTTGCATTTTTGTTGCTGTTAGCAATATTTTATACTGCTTGCGCTACAGGAATATAATTTTCTTTCATCATAATTTATCAGTTGGCATATTTTCCAAAAAAAGTATCACTTAGAACAAATCAAATTCTAATAAATGGTTTTTACCATGGCATATAACTGAAATAAAATGTTCCCTCCTGCATTATAACCTACCACCTTTAAGTTTGGAGCATGGAAACCACAGCAGTCGAAACATCACGAGGGTCTGCAGAGGGGGAGCATGAAAAGAGGTGTTTGCAAAAGGAAATGTGCCAGACTGGCAATCTGGAACCTTATTTTATTGTGCATATAGACTCTGGGGGTCTCCACTCCCGACAATGCCAACTATTACAAACATCTCAGAGGCACTCTTAACAGTCGGCGTAGCATAGTGTATCCCAACCTGATTTATTTGACTTTTGGAGTCCAGACATGTGCCCTAGTGCCCACTGCATTAGTGAAGAATGAAAAAGACAGAAGGGGATTATGTCTCGCAAGTCCTAAAAAGGAAACAGACAGACACATTTTTGCAATAGTTTCAAGTCATATAAACTCCAGAGAGAGGGATAAATGTTTTTGAAAATGGGAAAGGGGAAAGTATTATGGCATGCTTGAGGTAGCATGGCTGTGGGACTGTTCAGGCCTGCTAAAATGTAAAACTGTGAAGGGCAGCTGGTGTTTCGGGATATGGGGATTTTACTGAACGTCTTGAATAAACATAAGGTTCAGTTTAGCCTCGTCATTTGCAAAGGCAAGAGAAGTCCATTCGAGCAAAATTTACAACATTGCTTGTAATATTGGTGGATAGATTTCCTCTACACCAGATGTTGTGAGGATGACTTACAGAGACACTTGCACTGGATCACATATATGAGGATGTTTTACTAGATAGAACTTTAAGCGAAAAGCAACACAATGTAATTGAGCATTTCTGGGTTATTCGTTTTTGCACCATGGGTAGTTTTGATTTAGTATATTTCCTTTGTAGCTTATTTCCTTACCAGACAAACATCATCTGATGTGTGATCAAAAGGAGGAAAACGATCATTTTGCCCTGGAACGACACATGCGGCCTATGCTGATGGCCAGATTCAGAATGGTTCCCTGCCCATGGCTAGAGTCCATTCTGCTTCCTGCCCTATCGATCAACCTCACAAAACAAAACATTTCCTAAGCTGCGAACTTGGACAAGCACCTGCGAACATTCTCGAAAAAAGCTTTTGATAGGACACAAGTTTGGACTGGGCACACGCTAAATATTTATCTAGCCACCCCTGGGAAAAGAATAAAGAAAGCCTTCTAAATATCCAGTTAAAGGCTGAAGGAAAAGGGAAGAATGTAAGCTTGTCCTTGGATGACTGAAGGAGAAAATGTGTTTCATATACAATATTATTGAACACCGTGAAAGCAAAACATGGTCTTTTCTCTCTCTCACACACCCAAATATGAATGTTTAAGCTAGAATGCACATGAGGAAAAGAAGTGTGAAATATATGACATTTCACCCAAACAACATGCACTGTACTTAATTTAAGGTTAGGGAATATGCTTGGTTTAAGGTAAGCATTATGCACTGTTATTACTACAGTGAATGTAACCAGGAAAGAGTAAACAAGTTACCATAAAATGCCATTCATTAAAGTCTGTGTGAAATCAAAATACACAACAGCAACTCGCTCCTGAGCAATTTAAATTCTCAGTGTCGTTCTAAGCTGCTATGCTGCAGCATGTTTTCGGAGACCCTCTTCCACCCCAGCTCCACCTGTGTTTAGATCTGTTACGAGGGTTACATATATATTACGTTTGCAGCAACAGCGTGCTACATTCTCATATGGCATGTCTGTGAATATACTGGCAGTTGCAGGTCTCAGTACTTGATCTGCTATTAGGGATGCAACAATTATAGATTTTAAGAGTTCACACTTAGCTGATGATTGATCATAAAGCGTATTTGGCATGCTGTCCCGGGAGAGAGCCCTGAGCTCAGAATATCCTCAAGCCCGGGGGTCCCTCCCGTTTGAAGGGCGAGAGGAGAGTTTGAGCTCAGGTAGGTCTCGAGAACTCCCCTGCTTGTGAACGTGCAGAGATATCTGGCTAATAGTTGTCTTTAGGATGTTATTTTGGAGTAGTCAATTTACTTAGGGTGCATGTCTTTGGACGGTGGGAGGAAACCGGGGAGCCGGCTCGAACCAGCGACCTTCTTGCTATGAGGCGATCGTGCTACTCACTGCGCCACCATGACACCACTTTTGATCAAATTGTTTAGTATTTTTCATTTAGTATTTTGTTTCTCTTTGGAGTAGAAATGTGTATATTCCAAACAAAGTATGAAGCTGATCAGTCCAGTTTTTGTCACGTGACTTGTGGTGTGCTTGTGGGATTCTTTCCACTAGATGCACCTGGAAAGCCTGCATGTGCGCGTCGTGCCCCTCGCGTGGCATGTTCGCCACTGGAAATAACGAACTTGTGCGGGCAATTGACGGAATATGTAAATGGTTCTTAGGTAACAGCCTCAGCCATAGTTAATCATGTGTGTGTGGGTATTACCCTCGTGTACAAGCTCTGAACTTTAAGACTTTAACTTTAGAGCACAGTTAGCATAACTTTGTTTGGTTGCTGCAGTTTTGTTCCATGCAAAAATGAGGTGTTGAGAAGCCTTTACGACTGATTAACTATAACAAATGAAAGTGCAGTTAATAGTAAAATGGGTTAATTGTTACATCCCTTTATGCCATAACAATCAAAGCAGCAGCAGCAGTGTAGCAGATTTACTCCACCAAGACCAAACACATCAACATTGCCCAACCCAGGCTCATTCTCATTACGTACCTCTATATATATTACTGGAGAGCAAAATATGTTTTTTTCCCCCAGTTTTTTGCGAGTACACATGAGGTCGCTGTGTATGGTTTTTCAGATCTCAAGTTTTTCTCGTGAGTGCCATTTGCACCTGCTCTCGTAAATCACTGAGAGGCCACTGTCGACTGACTGACTGACCAGCCAACCGATCCCCGCACCCTCCCCCTTCCCTAAACCCAACCAACAGTATTTTAAAAAGCACAGATTGACCCGCCCACCCCCTTCCCTACACCCAAGTGCCGTGTTATAAAGAAGCAATCCAGAAAAAGAAAAGCCCCCTGATTTTTTCCACATTTTCAGATTTTACCACGTTCTCACCCTGTCATGTACTTGTTTATTTATTTTCTGCTTTTGTTTTTGTCTTACCTGCTTTCTGGAGGTCAATGGACTCGAACCTCATTGTCGCAATCAACTCCGCTCTGAGTCCACTGACAATCCTGTCGAGCTACCAGACACAGCGGGAAAGCCATTCATACGGAGGAAAGCGGTCAGCTGGTAAGCACGAAAAGGAACAGCGTCATACCGCCCCATATCGTTCATTTTAAATATGAAATGCAGCCATACGTAGCTCTGGCTACATAATTCTTGATCTACAGAAACGTATATAGGGCTACATTTTCAGAATGAGCCCTTGTTGGCTTTGTTGAGTGGTCATGACAGAAATCCATTAATCAATTAATCATCAACATACAGAAATAAAAGTCTCAGCAACTTCCAGTTCATGGTGGCTTTAATGTCGTCCACTGTCATTTTGTCAATCATATTTTTTGAGTATCGGTTTACGCACAAGCACTAAAAAGTATATTTTATAGATAGATAGCTTTTTTGGTGATTTTTTTTTCTCTTTTTTTGGTAAACTTCAATCCCATCCACTTATTTCATTTCTTTTTAAGAAAGCAGCTCTGACTTTTCACTAAACATCTCCTTTGGTATTCTACAGTAGAAGAAAAGCCCAACAGTGTGAGTGTGAGAGAAATGCGCCTGTTACGCTAAACACAATCCAATCCAAATCTCAATTCAGGGGCAGTTTAGTAGACCTGTACGCCAGCCAGCCATTTTTGGAATGCAGCATGGATATAAGATAGGCCCAGGTTAGAAATTCAAATATCCGAAGGAATGCTAATTACAGTGGAAATCAAACACCATCAATTATAGAGTTTCAGGCATTACTTGTCTTTCCCCCTTTCCCTCAAAAAGCTGTTCCTCATCCAGCCATCTCTTCCGGCCATTCTTTTATGATGGGAACAGACTTGAAAAACAGGATAAAATTCATGAATTACAGCAAAACCGTTCGCTTCATCATCGTGTAATTCATCAGCATTTACAAATATTATCAGGCGTCAGAGAAGAAATGCCTTGGAATGTCCCAGATAATAACCACGGCTGTAGTAATAATAAACAGATTATTATTGATGAAAGGAGAAACAATAATTCTTCAACTCAAATGCGCTTTGGACACACATATTTTGAATATTTAAGTCATCTGTTGGGTCTGCTTGAGAACACTGTTGTACCACAGTGTCACAGAGACCAAACACTGAATCCCTGACCTCTGCTGCAGTGAATTCCTCCAAGATTTACTCTACACAGACGACACACACACTCTGGCATCCCTCTCTTATGTACAGCTATTTGGCAAACTAATGACTGCTTACAAGCTAGTTTATTTTCTCAGCACATGTCTTTGTGCTGGACCACAGAATACTGAGTCCAGCTCTCAATAGAAATATCTGTTGTTGTAACCTGCTGGATTTACCGAAAACAAAATCAATAAAAAAAATATGCTAGATCTGCAACAAAAATTAATACTCTACCGCTATGTCATCCTCCCATTAATAAGAACTATTATTAGTTAATATAAATTAGATCATTTAGTTAAAATAAGTGGCTTTATCAAAAAACGACAATGTGTCAAGGTCATTTAACAGTCAATGATGAAATCTCACCTTTTAGTTCAAAGAGCCAATCATCTTTTTAAGAGAGGGTTCACCTGTTTCACCAAGATTCTGTAAGGTAAAAGGGCCAAAAGCCTTTAAATAGAACTCTAGGGGTGTCAACACTTCTATGGTGAACTGCAATGCAGACTAGGATGATTTGGCATCCGTTTAGTAATGCTGAGTTCAGACTGCATGATTTTAACCCCGATTTTGACTCGCCTACATGTTTTGAGAAATCGGCAACAAATGCCTGAAATGACTGGCAAATCGGTGCTCGTGCACGCGAATGACAATCACTAAGTGTGAACTATCGTGATCTGAAAGAACCGCTGATGAGTTGCTGATGCCTGCTAAATATCTGGAGCTGTCGGCATTTCAAATCATACCGTGTGAAATGAGTTTTGACTAAAAACAACATCACCTACAGCCAATGAGAGAGCAGCATCCACTGTGTGGTTACCTGCAAGCCAGCGGGAGGTTGGGGGAGAAGTTAAAAGCGCTCATTTTCAGTTTTTTTGGACCCCAAAAATGGACAAAAAACTAGCAGAAATTTGGCAGGAGGACTCGTGTCTGTTTGACCTGTCATCTGAGCAAAACCACAACCGGGTTGGAAAAAAAAAAGTTGAGCACAACTGACTAATTCTCTTCAAACCCAGGTGAGCAAATATGTACATTTTTCACCCCATTAAAGGCTTCTTTCTTGTTATGTAGTTAATATCAAAAGATATAGCACGTGTTTTTTGTTTGTGAGACGTAGTTTTGACAAAGTTGTCGGTGATTCTTCCTATTTTTAAGTCATACAGTGTGAAACCCCCTGTCGTCAATCCATCTTGCAGTGTAAACAAAGCAGCGGCAAAACGCTAGCCCAGATAGTCATGCAGTGTAAAAACATCTGTGACACGACTACTTTGAAAATCATGCAGTCTGAACTCGGCATAACCGGTTATGATGTACTTAGGATTCTTTTGGCATTAAAGGATCTAGCAAATAGCATACTATACACTCTTAAAAAAAAGGTTCTTCAGTGGTTCTTCAGAAGTTCTTTGCGGTATTTGAGGTGCTATTTAGCACTTTTACTGTGTAAAGAACCTTTGAGGCACCATAAAGGTTCTTCAGTGGTTCTTTAAGGTGGTCAGGGTGCTATATAGCACTTTTACTGTGAAAAGAACCTTTAAAGCACCATAAAGGTTTTTCAGTGGTCCTTGGGGGGTTTAAAGTGCTATATAGCACCAATACTACTGGTAAGCACTTGTTCTTATAGCTAATTCTCATAACTCTTAGGCCAGCTTTATTTGCGGAAAGGGTAAAGTAACATTATGAGCACCTTAACATATAGGTGCTATATAGCACCATTTGACAAAAGTACTATATAGCACCTATTTTTTTAAGGTGCTGTATAGCACCAAAAAAGCTTCCCCCCTCGTTACGACCAAAGAACCAGTTTTGGTGCTATTTAGCACCTTTTTTTTTAGAGTGTAGATAGAGTATAAAAACATGCAGAAGTAGCATGCTATGGTGGGTGAGGGGAGATGCATGTGCGAGTTGCATACTCTGACGAAGGAGGTAGGATGTGTTAGTAATTAAAATCCCTTTTTTAAAAGCCTAGACCTGAACACGTTCCCTATTGTGGTTTGCTGGGAGCCTGGGACATTTATCCACTGACACTTAAGGTGTGTCATAGCATCGTCAATGCATCGTTATGTCAAATTGAAGTACAATGTACAGCAGGGGTGCCCAAATTCAGTCCTAGAGGGTCGGTGTCCTGCGAAGTATAGTTCCAACCCCAATCACTTGGGCTTACTAGGCTTTCTAGAAACATCTATCCAGGTGTGTTGAGGCAAGTTGGAGCTAAAATCTGCAGGACATCAGGCCTCCAGGACTAAGTTTGGGCACCCCTGAGGTATAGGTTCATACCCCTATGAAATGCATTCAATATAAAACACTAATTGATGTCATGCAATGAAGGATGAGGTTGATCAACTAGTTTTTCCAATGCTTTATCAATGGACTAGGGCTTGAATTAATAATCGAGAGCACTTTTACTGTCCTACTGTGTGTACAATTACTGTGGATTGAAGAAGCCCCTGAATTTTAGATACGGTAATAAACATTTTATAAATGAAACATGCTATAAGCAGCAGATCAGTCACAACAGAGTAGACCTAACTAATCAAAATAAAAGTAGAATAAAGAGTTTAGAAAAAATGAAGACTGTTTGAGAAATGAGATGTGAGAAAAATGAATGAGAAATATTATATGAATCAGAAATATTAGCCTCCCCCCCCCACCCCGTATATTTTCCCCAATATCTGTTTAAAGCAAATACTATTTTTCAACAAATAAAGATTCAACAAATCTGCCAGTATATTGACTACAAGTTCCAGTCATGCACCACACACTCACACCGGTTCCTGACTGATTGCAGACACACAGCCGGAGGACTGTCAAAGACTGATTAGATGGACTATTTATACAGCGCAAACACACACACATCAGTGCTGAGTCTTGTAAGCAGTATTGTGAACAGTACCACACGTTTTCCTTGCCTTGCCAGTTTTGATCGTTGCTTTGTTTTGTTTTTTTATTTACGTTGTATGCTGCCTGCCTTTTGACCATCCGCTTGTTTATCGACCATGACTCTGTGTTGCCCGTGTAAATCTGTTTGTTCCTGTTTGTTGACCATTCCCATAATAAATCCTGCATTTGGATCCACACTCTGTTGTCAGCATCCCCAATTCATGTGACATATAACATTTTTAATAATTCATTTCTAATAACAGGTTTTTTTTATGTTTACCATAATGACAGAACATAATATTTTACTAGATATCTTTCAAGACACTAGTATTCAGCTTAAAGTGACATTTAAAGGCTTAACTATGTTAATTAGGCAAGTCATTGTATAACAGTGGTTTGTTCTGTAAACAACCAAAAAATATGCATTGCTTAGGGGGCTAATAATATTGATCTTAATATGTTTTGTATTTCTTAAACTGCTTTTATTCTAGCCAAAATAAAACAAAATAGACTTTCTTCAAAAGAAAAAAAAACATTATAGGAAATACAATGAAAAAATTCCTTGCTCTGTTACACACTGTATGGTATACATGCATATAATATAAGTGTTGTGTAATGCATGTAAACCTATTGCATGTGACCTCCAAAACAAAACCAGGACCCTTTAAATTAGCATAATGATGGAACTTTAATGATGTTTAGTTAACTGAAAAATATGTGGGAGTATTGAATTCTTTCTCAAACCTTCTACTGGGTTTATACAAGCAGCAAAAGTGTATGCGAGACTGATGTAGATTTCAGGGTGCGCAGAGGTTGAGCAAACGTCTAGGCCAGTCGGTGATGGGAGAATACTTTACGAGTCCTCTCTGCCTAGCTCTTATCGGTCATCATCTTTGCATGCTAAATCAACCGTCTGTCTGTGAGAAGACAAATACTATGCGGAAAAGACGCATTAACGGGCGCTCTCCAAGCCCTGCACACTGTCACTAAGCGTTTTTGTCAGAGCCATGCTTTAACACCGTACTGCCGTCCTCCATTTCCTGTTTCCTGCCCCTAGGGGGCCTAAATACAATCTGAGGAAATCATTCTGCATCAGCCCTGGAGAGGAAGGTGTTCGTTTAAACAAGAAGCCCAGGCACATGTGAGTACTTTGGGGTTTGAGGAAAAAGCCCCCCCACCAATGTGTTAAAAACTAAGCAAATTATGCATGCTACCCATAATGCACATATGGAAGACAGCAGGACAAGCTGAAAATCATTCATAAGGTTGTGTAACTTAGCTCTGATTGATTGTCTTGATTTGTGACTGTTCACAATGCGATGAGACGACAACCCATTCCTTGCATGCATTTATCAAAAAAGGAAGAAAACGGAGGTTCAAAGTAAAGTTCTGCAACTCATATAAAACCATAAAGTGAAAATGTCTGACTCTAAACAAGCCACAATTAAAATAAATGAGTGCGCAACAAGCTTAAATGATTAAGAAACAATGTCAGCTAATTTTATTTTTTTCAAATATGGCATTTTCGTTGATTTTCTGAGGATATATGACAATTAGGGCTGTGCAATATGGACAATATAATCATATTGCGATTTCTGGAATGAATATTCCGATTTTATTTGTGATTTTGGCAGCTGTTTTTGCTTTTTCAAACAAGCTACATACACACATTCTAAATGTATTCAGTCCACAAAAAGTGCATAACAAAACATTTCACAATGAAATAACATAGTATTAAGTTTAATAAATAAAACTGTGGTAAAATTGTCTTTAAAACAGACAACATAAAATAAATTAAGATTACCTAACCTCAACTCTAGTTAAACACATACTGTACATAGTAGTACTAAATGCTGGATAAACAAAACTGTAATAAATAGTCTTATAAACAGACAACATGAAAAAATAAAGATTAACTAACCTCAATTCCAGTCAGAAAAATAAATAAAAACTAACGTAAATTAAAACCACCTATTCGGTTCTCCTGCTCAACTTCATCGTGCTCGGAGTGAGCTCTGATTGGTTAACATCTTTTTCCCGCTTAGCTGTAATTGTCCGGTGTGCTGCGTCAGCTCTGATTGGTTAGCATATTAAAATCATGCACACAAGAACGTGAACGAAAATGAATTAATGGATAAAATTGCAGCCTTACGCGATTTAGAAATTGCATGTGCTTAAATAGCGATTTTTTAGCGATTGCGATTTATTGCACAGCCCTAATGACAATCATCACATCGTGTCCATTGCCTCTTTTATACGTCAAGGGTCTAAAGTAGGCTTTTTCATTGTTTGTATTTCTTGTTGAAACATTCGACTGCCCTATAAAAAATATCTGTCAATTAACAGCTTTCGTATCTTATGATTGTCTGTAAACTTTTCATGTTAAAAATCCAACTCTGCAGTTTAAAAAGGGACTGTATATCTAAGTAGTTTGAAACAGTATACTGTATTATAAACTATTAATATTAAACAATATACAAATACACACTCACCGACAACTTTATTAGGTACATCTTACTAGTTATGGGTTGGATCCCCTTTTGCCTTCGGAACTGCGTTAATCCTTTGTGGCATAGATTCAACAAGGTACTGGAAATATTGCTGAGAGATTTTGGTCCATATTGACATGATAGCATCAAGCGGGCAGTTGCTGCAGATTTGTCGACTGATCATCCATGATGCAAATCTCCCATTACAACCCATCCCAAAGTGCTCTATTGGATTGAGATTTGGTGACTGTGGAGGACATTGAGTACAGTGAACTCATTGTCATGTTCAAGAAACCGGTCTGAGATGATGCACACTTTATGGCATAGCACGCTACCTGCTGGAAGTAGCCATCAGAAGGTGAATACACTGTGGTCATAAAGAGATACTGTATACATAGTCAGCAACAATACTCAGGTGGGCTGTGGCACTAACATGAGTCTCAATTGGTACTAATGGGCACAAAGTGAGCCAAAAAAATATCCCCCATAAAATTACTCCACCACCACCACCCTGATCTGTTGATACAAGGTAAAATGGATCTTCAATCTTCTATTGTGCAATTTTGTTGAGCCTGTGCAAATTGTACCCTCAGCTTCCTGTTCTTAGCTGACAGGAGAGGCACCCGGTGTGGTCTTCTGCTGCTGTAGCCCATCGCCTACAGGTTGTACGTGTTGTGCATTCAGAGATGCTCTTCTGCATACCTCGGTTGTAACAAGTGGTTATTTGAGTTACTGTTGTCTTTCTATCAGCTTGAATCAGTCTTGCCATTCTCCTCTGACCTCTGGCATAAACAAGGCATTTGCGCCCATAGAAATGCCGCTCACTAGATATTTTTTTTTTTTGACCATTCCCTGTAAACCCTAGAGAAGGTTGTGCATGAAAATCTCAGTAGATCAGCAGATTCTGAAATACTCAGACTAGCCTGTCTGGCACCAACAACTATGTCACGTTTAAAGTCACTTAAATCACCTTTCTTCACCATTCTGATGCTCAGTTTGAACTGCAGCAGATCGTCTTGACCATTTCTATATGCCTAAATGCATTGAGTTGCTGCCATGTGGTTGGCTGATTAGAAGTTTGCGTTAACAAGCAGTTGGACAGGTGTACCTTATAAAGTGGCCAGTGAGTGTATATGTATATGTTTATAAAATACCAGAAAAAGTACTGGCAGTTTATTACCAGATGTTTGTACCATAAATACAATACCAATACAGACAATATATTACTGCAAACTATAAAAATGTCAATAAAAGTCTAACTTAACTATTCACCATCAAATGTTGCTGAAGGAAAAATCAAGGTCCCATAATGCAATTCAAACACATACATAAATGAGAAAAAAAAGCATGAATCATATTACCGATATTATTTTACAGTGTGTGAGTTTAAAGCCAGAGGCTTGTGGTCCAGTCTAACAATGAACATGTCACTCATCTTTTATAGGTGCAGCTGACCTCTAAATAAATCATCACACATTCATGCGCCATGAAGCATGGGACTAGCGCAGGAAATCAAAGCAAAGGGCAAAACTTGATGATGACAGACTCAAAGAGGCCTCAGACTAAAACATACATTTAACGTCTGCTCCCATGGTTACTCTTCAATGAGCTGCCATAAAAACTGAGAAAGATCCTTTTGAATAAAACACACAACATCCGAAGTGGCCTTTGATTTATATCGCAGACTGATTCGAATCAAACTTGCTGTTTCATTGCCATGTTTAGGAGTCTGCTTGTCTATGGCGTGCATAATGGCACAAGATGATGTGAGATAATTAAACTGGTATGCAGGCTTGTTTGAGGTCCTATATCTGGCAGGGCTTGTTAGAATGGGCCCCTCTCTTAGATGCATAAATATGTTTTTATGTTCTCCTGTCCCATGGGTCAATTTGGTACCATTGACCTATAATGCTCACAGGTATGTGTATTTACTTCCCTCATAAATCCAAGTACTTTAAAATCCCAGGACTCTGAAACAAACTTCATCTGTTCCATTTAGCTGTAGTAAAATCTATAGAATAATACTAGAGAATATATAAGATATTTTCATTGAAATTACAAGGCAAACAATATGAGGCGTTGTAGGGGTTGAGTGAGATCTAAAGTCAGAATACTTAAAATATTTTTAATAATGTGGAAAAAGTCACTATGATTCCATCACGCAACATTTAAAACCACTTAAACATGTAGGCTTTGCTACAAGTTATGAAAACGTTTCTGGGAATCTGCACCATCCTTAGTACTTACGTCTGACCAAACAATATTTTCAGATTTGCTTTGTTTAATTTTAATTCTGTGATGAAATTAGATTAGAGAATCAGTGGTAATGATATCACATAAATCTAGAAATCTACAACACATGCTCGCAATCAGAATGTGCACTTTCAACAAAATGAGACTAAATAAATAACTGAACAAATAAATAAAGCTTGAGATTTATGAACAGCACTGTCAGAAAAAAAGATGCTTAGCTCGTAACAAAACTTATAAGAATGAGAGCTTTATAAACATAAACTGATTTTATTCTTTGTAATACTATCCGTGTCCATGGCCAGGTTTTTTATTTAACTCTTGCATTTGAATAGCAGCAAAACACAAGCTAAGATTTTGGCAACTGAAAACATGAGAATATTACTTTGTGTAGATAATATTGATTAAATTGGATGAACAAAATCTGTATTGTGAAAGTGCATACCATATTTTAAATTAAATTGAATTAATCTGGACTGGAAGTATTAAAGCATGTACAAATGCCTTAACATACATCAAGCATGTATGATGTGTTAGGGTGTTCTCGCACTAGATATGATTACCTTAAACCGAGTCCGGGTGTGATTGTCCACTTCCCCAATGGCCTACACTCACAGTGCATTTTTCCTTTCTGAGCCCAAGCAACCTTGCATCCTCGATGTAACTGTTAGAAGAAAACAGGAAGAGAAGCACTCTTGCTCAGTACAATGGAGATTGCTTTAGTTATATGGTTGTGTATTATTATGAGTCATTTGGCATGCAGTGACATAACAAATCCTCCACTTTTGAATGCATACATTTACATTAAAGTCATTGTACTGCAAGTATTAGGAGGTTTGCTGAAGGTAGCAGCTGAAGTATACTGAGAGGTTTGCATCTTTGATAAACTATGCAAATTCCAGCTGAAGTAAGAATGAGTTGTAAATAAATATAAAGCTGTCCCTTAAACATGACATCCTGACATATCTACAGTTTTGAGATCATGCATCATTTTCATTCACACTATACGTGTACATCACCCAAGCTCAACTGAACTGCACTCTGGCCCACCTCTTCCAACTGGACCAGGGCCTGCCAACTGAACCACACCGGGCACGGAATGGATTGCACATATTTGCCAGGATTTGAGGGTCAAACGGCCTCAGGCATGGTTCGGAAAGCCTAATGTGAGTACATTCTTAAATTAATTCATTTTTTTTTTTTTTACCTTTATTAATCTGGGGTTGACACAGCGGAATGAACCGTCAACTTATCCACCATATGTTTTACAGAGCAGATGCCCATCCAGCTGCAATCTATCACTAGGAAACACCCATACACACATTCATACACATATACTACAGACAATTTACCTTACCCAATTTACCTTTACCGCATGTCTTTGGAATTCTGGGGCACCCGGAGGAAACCCATGCGAACACGGGGAGAATAGGCAAACTCCACACAGAAATGCCAACTGACCCAGTTGGGGCTCGAAACAACAACCCTCTTGCTGTGAGGCGATTGTGGTACTCTACGCCCACCCTTAAATTAACAATCTCAAAAGCTGGGTTTAAATAAGCTCCAGTTGGGGTTGTCCACAATTGATTTATCCACAGGTTGCACAACACCACAAACTGTGCAACTTTCAATATTCTATCCCAAGTGTAAAATGTGCAATCTCTCTCAACCAAGTTCAATTGCTGTCTTGGTGACACTCACCTGCCACTTTATTAGATACACCTGTCCAGCTGCTCGTTAACGCAAATTTTGAATCAGCCAATCACATGGCAGCAACTCAATGCATTTAGGCATGTAGACATTGTCAAGCCGATCTACTGCAGTTCAAATCGAGCATCAGAATGTGGAAGAAAGGTGATTTAAGTGACTTTGAACGTGGCATGGTTGTTGGTGCCAGACGGGCTGGTCTAAGTATTTTAGAAACAGCTGATCTACTGGGATTTTCAAGCACAACCATCTCTAGAGTTCAGAAGACCACACAGGGTGCCAATCCTGTCAGCTTAGAACAGGAAACTGATGCTACAATTTGCGCAGGCTCACCAAAATTGGACAAAAGAAGATTGGAAAAAACGTTGCCTGGTCTGATGAGTCTCGATTTCTGCTGTGACATCAGATGGAAGGTTCAGAATTTGGTGTCAACAACAGGAAAGCATGTACCCATCCTGCCTTGTATCAATGGTTCAGGCTGCTGGTGGTGGTGTAATGGTGTCGGAGATATTTTCTTGGCACACATTGGGCCTATTAGTAGCAGCATTGTGTCAATGCCACGGCCTACCGGAGTATTATTGCTGACCATGTCCATCCCTTTATGACCACAGTGTACCCATCTTCTGATGGCTACTTCCAGCAGGATATAGCGCCATGCCATAAAGTGTGAATCATCCCAGACTGGTCACCAAATCTCAATCCAATAGAGCACCTTTGGGATGTGGTGGAACAGGAGATTCCCATCATGGATGTGCAGCCGACAAATCTGCAGTAACTGCGTGATGCTATCATGTCAATATGGACCAACATTTCAGAAGAATATTTCCACCACCTTGTTGAATATGCCACTAAGGATTAAGGTAGTTTTGAAGGCAAAAGGGGTCCAACCTGGTAGTAGTAAGGTGCCCAAAAATAAAGCGGTTGGTGAGTGTATGGCTTCAATATGGTTTCTCATATTCCATATTTCTATGGTTTTAAACCAACTGGCAACCAAGGCTGTATAAATACTTTTGGATCCCAAAACAAAAACAGACAGTTCAACATTTTTCATAGTAGTATAAAGCAGAGAAACGCATAGCTGAAGTTGGCATTTTCTAAATCTTTGCAAACATAAAAGTTTTTCCTGTTTTTGTAGAGTCAAAAATGACATCCAGCCCCTTTAAAATAAGATGAATTAACATCCATGAAGTCTTGCCAACTGTTGCCTTCATTTTTCAAGTTCAGCGAACACCTCATTTTTAACAGTGCGACCTTTGGATATCCAGAAGAGCATCTCACATTGCATCATCTCCATCTTCTTGTTCCTTTTCATGACATACTGGGTGTCCATAGAGCTCTCCACAGCAGCACTGGGAGTCCTACATTTCACTGAATGATCATCTGCGTCTGCTGGCCCATCTTTCAGTCCTGCTAAAAATAAGAGGGAGCTGTCTGCACAGTTGTCCGCCTGGCTGGCTCGGTTGTGTTTGGTTACCTGATAAAATATTAGCTCAAGGAATTGTGGGGGTTAGGATGCAAAGAGGGGTTAGATGCTTTTTTATGGTGCAGAGATGCACACATACATCTCATCTGTCTTTCTAGTGGTTCTGCAGCAAAAAACGCCGAACACCGCTCAGCTGTTGTCCAGATGTGCAATGAACAAACAGGGGGAAAACGGTTTTACTGGCACGTATCTCACTGATAGCATTGAGGCGTACAACAGATTGTGTGAGCTATAGGGAGTCTCATGAAACAATACAGTGGCATAAATTTGGTCTATAGCAAAGGAAACACTCGATCTACATCTGGCCCATGATATCACCTTGTAACAAATGTTTTGAACAAGTGTGATTTACAAATGGTCCTCGCTGACCCATTTTGATTTCAGTGTGTCAGAAGACTTGTGTCAGAAGATGTATTAATACTTCATACTAAGATATTCAAGGCACCTGCCACTATTTATATTACAACACCAAAATCAGTTCCAAGACACTGCTTTAAAGGGATTGTTCACCTGAAAATTAATTTCAGACCATTGTTTACTCAACCACGCATCGTTCCAAACCTGTATACCTTTCTTTTGTTGAACATAAAACATATTTTGAGAAATTGTTTTTCCAAAGGGGAAAGGGGGCATACAGTATTATCAATCTTGGTAAGGATGGACCAAGATTAAAACTCGACCCAAACCCAAAATTTTGAACGCACTTGGCTAAAAACCATATACACATATACACAGTTGAAGTCAGAATTATTAGCCCCCCTGTCTATTTTTGTTTCAACACATTTCTAAACATAATAGTTTTAATAAGTCATTTCTAATAACTGATTGCCATGATGACAGTAAATATTTTACTTGATATTTTTCAAGACACTTCTATACAGCATAACATAACATTTAAAGGCTTAAGTAGGTTAATTAGGTTAACTAGGCAGGTTAGGGTAATTAGGCAAGTTATTGGTAACACTTTATTTTGATGGTCCATTTAAGTATTGGTAGACTGTCTGCTTAATATCTGTTGATACTGACAGCCAACAGACATTTAACTGACTATAAGAAACTTTGCAAGTATATGTCAACTTACACTAACCCTAACCTCAACCTAACAGTCTACTCATAATCTAATGAGAATTAGTTGACATGTAGATGCAATGTAACTTAAACTCAACAAATGGACCGTCAAAATAAAGTGTGACCAAGTTATTGTATAACGATGGTTTGTTCTGTAGACTATTGAAAAAAAAAAGCTTAATGGGGCCAATAATTTTGACCTTAAAAATAAAAAACTGCTTTTATTGTAGCCAAAACAAAACAAATAAGACTTTCTCCAGAAGAAAAAAATATTATCAGACATACTGTGAAAATTGACTTGCTCTGTTAAACATCATTTGGGAAATATATATTAAAAATAAATAAATAAATAAATAAAAATCAAAGGGGGCTAATTATATTGAATTCAACTGTCCACAACAGCAACATAACAGCAGCATAGCCTTCCTGGGAAATTTCATGGTGCTATTTGTGGTTCAGTGAGAGACTCTAACAGAGTATCTTCGATATTTGTGCACCATCTAATAAATGTAAAAAAAAAAACATAAATCTCAGATAGTGTTTATTTTACAGCTTGAAACGGCTGCCTTACACAATTCCCAAAGGCCAAAGGGCAACACTTTGAGCTGTGAGATATTGAATGCTGTTTGCTATAAAATGCAGAGGCAATAAAGTCCTCAACAGTCCCGCCACCACTGACATCTCGCAGTGCAAAGGTCCCACCGAAGCACCGCCTCTCGCTTCATTAACAGATGGAGCACCAGATTCCTCCAGGAAACGTGTCAGAGGAAGTGTGATGATGGCGCTCCGGTTAATGCCTCCAAATGGGAAGTGTTGCCATCATCTGGTGTGAGAATCCTCAAACTCGGAAACACTTGATGTCTGTGCCAGCCGTCGCTAACTCGAAAAAGCCAGAAATGTCACTGCTTGTAGCAAACTATTTTAGTCTTTTTTTCACACAGACCGAGCCACTTTAGCTTGGCTATTCGCAGTTGTCAACAGGAATCCGGCTTGGCATGAACAGAATGAGAAAATTCATTAGTTCCTGGCAGAACAAGATGCGGATTCTTCTTGCGCGCAAAACTGGAATATGGCATAAACATTTGCAAATGTTTCTAACAAATGAGTCAAAGTGAACAAAATCGAACCACTTTGATGATAGACTTTGGCTGAGGGATTTTAGAATGATAATTTTAGATGCTTTACAGTGTGATTTGTCCTCTGGTTTGACCATTAATAGCGCCCCATCATGGCAATTCCTGTTCCGCTTAATCTGTTAAAGGGGTTGGCCACTATGATATCCTATTTTAAACTTTAGTTGATGTGTAATGCATCTCTGAAAGTAATACGCTCAAAGTCCAGCGCAAAGGGAGACATTGGCTATTACAGAGTTAGCTTAGCAAAGCCTACAGCGAATTAAGTTTGGGGACTACAAAAAAAATACATCCTGGTTAATGATGTCATAAACGATAGATAGGTAGGTAGGTAGGTAGGTAGGTAGGTAGGTAGGTAGGTAGGTAGGTAGGTAGGTAGGTAGGTAGGTAGGTAGGTAGGTAGGTAGGTAGGTAG
>CAIGQQ010000001.1:9486525-9498547 GCA_903798035.1 Danio albolineatus | reverse complement strand
TAGGTAGGTAGGTAGGTAGGTAGGTAGGTAGGTAGGTAGGTAGGTAGATAGATAGATAGATAGATAGATAGATAGATAGATAGGTAAATAAATAAATAAATAAATAAATAAATAAATAAATAAATAAATAAATAAATAAATAAATAAATGGTATAAAATTCACTAAATCTAGAGATTATATTGTGTCTGTCAAATTAGCATTAACAAAATGGCAAACAACATGAAAACTTATGATATGTTTATCCTGCTTTTGTCTTTTTTTACACAGACTAAACCAGTTAGTCGTGGTACCACAGTGGCTCCTAGCAATGTTTGTTTTTTTGTGTCAGAGAATCTCCCCAGCAAATATTTGCATGCAGTGTAATTGAAGTGAGCATGCGGTGCCGTGGTTTTCATCCGGGTAAGAAAGGTCATCTGATCTGCTCCGGCCCCGACAGACTGCCAACACCACCATCTCAACAGGCCGTGTGTTTGTAAACAAGTGTTGTTTTGGGAGCCCTGCAGAGAAGCGAGATGAAAAACCCCTGGCAGACACCAGCCGTCCATCGGCCAAATCTAGGCCTGAGAAATGACTCCTGCCAACACACTCCTGTGCCAGCCAGAGGCCTGGCCTGAGAACTATTAGCTAAAAAACACAGTTTGCCAAACATATCTGCCCTTATGCATATAGTACAGTATTTGCCTAGAAAGAAGCTCACAGATTCAAGGACAATGCAAAGCATACTGTCTTAGCCATACTGATGTTGTTTTGTTCAGTAATGTTGCATGTGTTTGGTAGAAAATAAACATAAAACAATACTATGATGAAATATTAGTACAGTCTAAAACAACTGCCTTCATTGTATATATTAATACTGTATAATTTTATTATGATTTGTTGGTCAAGAAACATCTCTCATCATTATTTATCAATGCTAAAAACCATTAGGCTGCCTATTTAAAATAATAAAAATGTTTATACACACACACACACAGATTTTAGCTTAGCGTAGCTTAGTTTAGCTTAGCTTAGCATAAATTACTGAATTGAATCAGACAAGACTAGTGTTGCCCAACCATGTTCCTGGAGGCACACACCAACAGTATATATTTGGACATCTCCCTTATCTGAACCATTCATTTCAGGTTTGTGAAAATTGTTGGTTGGGTTTAGGCAAGTGGGTTTGGGTCAATCAATAAAATCAGTTGGGTTTAGGAAAGTAGGAGGGTGGGTCAGTCAATTGGTCAGTCAGTCAAACAGCCAGTCAACAGCGGCCTCTGGTGGATTTACCCGAGAACAGCATGCCCAAATGGCACTCGCGAGAGAAGTTTTAGATCTAAAACAGCGTACATATCGGCCTCACATGGATTTCGTGAAAGCAAAAAATGCAAAAATAAAAAACGTACCCCCCGGCACATATTCCGCGGTCTCCAGAAATGTATATAGAAGTATGTTTTCAGAATGAGCCTGGGCTGTCAGTATCCCTCAAAAGACTGAAAAGTTTGATTAATAAATTAGATGTAATTGAATTAAATGTATAACTTTGGCTCACTGAGGTATATTCCCGAACATAACCGTAAAACTTGACAGCGATCATCAACTTATAATTCGCACCCTTGATATATAGTGAAAAGTTGATATTTTTAGGTCAATATTGCTTAACTACTTAAGTACAATAACTACTCTTATTCCAGCGTAATAATCAAGAAATTTTGCTGCCATACCACTTACTTACCTACCAAGTACCTTGCTGTGAATCATAGATATTAACATTAGATGTCGCATATCCTGTTGTCTATCGGAAGGAATGCGTCAATAAAGCCACCTTTTTAGTACAGTCAGCGCTCCTTTGAAATGAATGTCGGACCAAGGTGCATTGGAGGACTGAGGCCTTTGTGCTTTGTTTTCTTTGTTTGCTCATTACTACACTTGTACGCAGCGCTAAAGTGCAGCATCTTCACACTGGCTTTAGTCTTACTACTGTACAAATGTGGCGACGCTATGGACGCATGCTCAGGGTCCGTATGTGATATATATCTAGTGCATATATATCTATGGCTGTCAATTATTTTCAGGTACAGTGTAATACTATTACATCTGCTGCAGCCATGGTAAAACTATTTCACTCTATAGGACTTGAATCTATTTCCAAAACAGTGGAATGTTCCTTTAATAAGAGTATTTGTGGAAATATAGTAGCTATACAAATAGTAATCAAGTAAACCTTACACTCTCTCCCCACTATTTCCAAAATGGCAGCAGACATTGCTACTTTTAGTAATTTGCTCCCAAACAGCGATGGGGTCACCATCTGCAGAGCCTCGAAAAATCCATCAACGATGTGCTGAGTTTAGTGAAGCACAAGTGCTCAGCCGCTTGCCAGAAGAGCTTCGCTGAGAGGCTTTGAGGACGCTTAGTGTCACAACTCTTTTCACGAGGACGTCAGGCACTCGGCTGTCGATGAGAAAGTAGTCAAGCCTCGCAAAATTCAGCTCCACTCATGCGCCTGTCGACATTTATCAGCGAGAGCACTTGAGAGTCGTGCCGATGCTAAGCGCTAATCGCTCGCACCTGCAAACCATTCAGCTTGTTGTGAAATCCTGCTCGGAAACGCTAGAAATTAGCGAGCATTTGACCAACCTTCTCGTAGCTCTACAGATCTCCCCACTTCTGAGGTAAAAACATCATTTATATCATCTCCGCTTTTGTACAGATTAGCGTTAGCGAGCTAGCACATGACTACGACGTATGGCAGCTCGCCTGGCCGTGTGCTGCAAAAACGATCATTTCGCTTGTCATAATTAATAGTGTTTTAAAGAGCATAACTCCACTGTTGATTTGAGAGTGGCTTAATGAGCCGCAGCAGATGTTATAGTCGTCTCTTTAGGGGGGAAATACTGTACCCTTACCGCCCCGGTGAAATAAATGAACACCCTAGGACTGTTTCTGTATGCCTCGCGAGCGCATCTGCTGTGCTTTTGTGACAGAGCGGCATCGGAACGGAAATAGGCACAAATATTATGTTCAATATTTCTCCCTGAATTAGAACGCGGAGATTGTGCAGAGAGGTTGCAAAAAAGGACTAAGGGTTTAGGATAATGGATTAGGAAAAGTGAAAATAAACATTTTAAGTCTGAAGGCACCTGCAGCACCTGCGCCTGTTAAAAAAATAGTCTCTCCAAGTACCACCATAATAACCGGTATTGAAGTACAGTAGCGTAGTAGGCCTAATTTAGCAGCTACACACTGCAAAGTTCAAAAACAAGGCAGATTATTCGTCAAATTAAGAATATTTATTATTTCCAGCCACTTAAATAAAAGGTTTAGCCTATTAAAATCAATTTACTGATCACATCGGTGTTATCATATGCATCAAAGGGTTAAAAGTGTGTTGATAGAAAGGAAGCTTGTTTACCACTAGTGGTACCGTACCACAGTTTGAGAACCCCTGGTCTAGAAATTGTTTATAAATTGTGTATTATGTTTATTTATTTGTGTGTACAAACTATAAAAAACAAGTTTTAAATTTTAACTAAATGTCTGACAAGCACAATTAAAAAAGAAAGTGGTGATTTCTAATAAAGTCAATAGCGCTTCTGGATACTGTTAATATAGGGCTTTCTTTTGGCACAGTAAAGTTTTAACTACACTCTAAAAAAATTAGTAATTTTACTGTTTATTTCCGGCAGAAAAAAAATGTAAAATAACGGCCATCAAATGACAGAAATGTACCATAAGATAAAAGATATAAAATTACAGAAATTTAGTAGGAAAAAAAAAATAAAATCTTTAATTTAATATCCATAATTTTACGGTACATTTCTGTAATTTAACGGCCACTATTTTACGTTTTTTGTTTTGTTTTGTTTTTTTATAAATATAAATAAACCATAAAATTCAGGGTTTTTTTTTTTTTTTTTTTTTTTTTAGAGTGAAGCATTTGTGGATTTAACTACACTGTAAAAAAGTCCATAATTTTACGGTTTATTTAAACTAAAAAAAAAATAAATAAATAAAAGGAAAATAACAGCCGTTAAATTACAGAAATATACCGTAAAATAATGGATATTAAATGACAGAAATTTCATTAAATTTGAATTTCTGGTAAATTTCTGTAATTAGTTATGTAGTTAATTTACGACTGTTATTTTACGTTTTTTTTTTTTTTCGGCACCCCAGCTATAATAATAATAATAATAATAATAATAAAATAATAATAATAATAATAATAATAATAATAATAATAATATGTATTATTATTATTACTATTATTATTATTATTATTATTATTATTATTTTATTATTATTATTATTATTATTATTATTATTATCATCATTATCATCATCATCATCATCATCATCATCATTATTATTATTATGTTTATTTTTTAAGTTTTCGATTTTTATTCATCGAACAGTAATTTAAATTTCAGTTTTAATTCTACCACTAAAAATACTATTAATCATAACATCAATACAAAATTGTGAGACTACCATTTTCTCCATCACATTAAGGCGTAACAGGCATATCAGGAATGTCCCTGGACGTGTTTTGCTTTGAATCCCGGCCTACAAAAGGACTTCAAATTGAGTTGTGCTTCAAACGAGGGAAGACAAAAGCGAGATAATGGAAAAGTGATTTTCAGTCGGCTGACACAAAGGCAGCCCGCAGTCCTCCTCAATATTTCAATACGGATTCGCGTTCAGACAGTCAAGCACCTTTGTGAGCACGTCTGGTCTCAGAACTGCAGCCAAACCTCTCGATTAGCCTCCAGCCATCCAGTTCACATAAAACATGACCGCTACTCCACACATCCACCGAAAGGATAATCCAAACCGCAGAGGCCTGAGCGCTACTGTGCTAAACCTCCACTCTGCTGAGGCGAAACCCTTCATTTCTGAGGTACTTAATCAAACACTTAAATGACACACACACACACGTATACACACAACAACTATAGACCCTCTTACAGATAAAGCAGATTACACCTCAGTGTCCATTAGGGTCATCATTAGCTTAATGAAAAGTCAATGGCAGTCAGCAGAGGTGCCGCTGTATTGAAAAGGGTTTAAGGGCAGTTACCCTTGTTACCCCTCCCTCTAATGTATGCATCTAAGTGGTCATGTGACAAAAAAATCCAGGCTCAATGGAAATACATCACTGACTAGTGCAAAATGTGAAATAAGCTGGTACATTTCACTGCAGCTTTTAGATGATTCATCCACAAGACATGATGTACGGTGCTATAACTTTAATCTGTTCATTAAAACAAACAAAAAATAAAAAGATATATTAAGGCCCAATCCCAATTCTACCCCTTAGACCTTCCCCTTACCCCTACCCCTCGTTTTGCGCGTTCATGTGAAGGGGTAGTGGTGTCCCAACTCTCTTTAGCTTGAAGGCGTATGGCTAAGGGCAAGGGGTATACATCCCTTCGAATGAAGATTTTTCAGGACCACACTTCAAACGGAGGGGTAAGATAATTTCCCAGAATACACCTGCCACAACTGAACCCGGAAATAAGGAGATCCACAAATTAGTATTTTTTGTCATTATTACTGATTTTTACGACAAACAAACATATGTTTTAATATATTCATAACCGCGTTCGTGTTTTACCGTCATGCTTTAAAAAAAACGCAAAAAAACAAAAAAAAAAACGCTAAATTTCGCAATCTATAATCCATAATCATAACTCCTGTACAGCAGTCCCACAACATTCTGACACACGATGACACTGGAATACCCTGTCAGTAATGTCTAGTGGCTGTGAATGAGCTTTTTACAGTGTCTGCTATAATGTTAATGTTGTTTTTGTGTGTTTACATAGATAAATATGGCCACTGTGTAAATACACAGTACAGTTATGATCTTATTGCCACATTAGATCGTTATGATAATATATGCCTTCAGTGATTTCCTGAAGATAAACACCAAAAAATAACACAACTGGAATAACTCCAGCAGTCGTGATCGTCTGATCTCATATGAAGCAAGAGATCGTGATGACATATGATGACGTGTGCAGGTGTTGAAGTGCTGTCCCAATTCTTAGGGGTAAGTTTTGAAACCCTTCCCCTTAACCCTCGGTTGTAAGGGCCAAGGGGAAGGGGAAGGGGTAGGGGTACAAAAATAGAATTGGGATTGGGCCTAAAGAGTGTCTGTTTTTGAACCCGAGGTATGTTTTAACAGGAAGTGTAGAGTAAATGCAGCTCACCTTTTTATTTATTAAAGTGAAAACTGATTCACAATACAATATGACAATATCATCAATATATACAGTTGAAGTTAGAATTATTAACCCCCCTGTTTATTTTTTCCCCCAATTTCTGCTTAACGGAGAACAGATTTTTTAAACACATTTCTAAACATAATCGTTTCAATAACTCATTTCTAATCACTGATTTATTTTATCTTTGCCATGATGACAGTAAATAATATTAGACTAGATATTTTTCAAGATACTAGTATTCAGTTTAAAGTGACATTTAAAGGCTTAGCTAGGTTAATTAGGTTAACTAGGCAGGTTAGGGTAATTAGGCAAGTTATTGTATAACAGTGGTTTGTTCTGGAGACTATCTGAAATAAATTAGCTTAAAGGGGCTAATAATTTTGACCTTAAAATGTTTATAAAAAAATTAAGAACTGCTTTTATTCTAGCTGAAATAAAACAAATAAGACTTTCTCCAGAATAAAAAATATTATCAGACATACTGTGATTTTTTTTTTGCTCTGTTAAACATCATCTGTAAAATATTCTAAAAAAAAAAAAAATCAATCAATCAAAAGGCGGGCTAATAATTCTGACTTCAACTGTATTTATATCAGTTCTGTCTGGGTCTCGACGCTGATAGCCGTGCTAGGGCAGGCCTAAAATCAAAATCCCGATTAATTGTACATTTTAGCTCGATTAAGATTATTCATTCATTCATTTTCTTTTCAGCTTAGTCTCTTTATTAGTCTGGGGTCGCCACAGCGGAATGAACCGGCAACTTATCTATATATATATAATCTTTGCCTAGACAGTATGATGACAGTACATAATATTTGACTAGATATTTTACAATATTTGCCTAGATATTTTACAAGATACCAGTATTTAGCTTAAAGTGACATTTAAAGGCTTAACTAGGGTAATTTGCAAGTTAGGGTAATAAGGCAAATCATTAATGATGGTTTGTTCTGTAGACAACCAAAAAAATATATTGCTTTAGGGGGCTAACAATATTGACCTTAACATGGTTTTAAAAACATTAAAAACTACTTTTATTCTAGCCAAAATAAAACAAGTAAGATTTTTTCTAGAAGAAAAAATAATATCAGATATACTGTGAAAATTCCCTTGCTCTGTTAAAGCTCATTTGGGAAATTTAAAAAAGAAAAAACAATTCAAAGGGGGGCTAATAATTCTGACTTCAACTGTATGTATATATATATATATATATATATATATATATATATATACATACAGTTGAATATAGTATATATAGTATATATATATATATATATATATATATATTCATTCATTCATTCATTTTCTTGTCGGCTTAGTCCGTTTATTAATCTGGGGTCGCCACAGCGGAATGAACTGCCAACTTATCCAGCATTTGTTTTACGCAGTGGATGCCCTTCCAGCTGCAACCCATCTCTGGGAAACATCCATACACACTCATACACTATGGACAATTTAGCCTACCCAAATCACCTATACCGCATGTCTTTGGACTTGGACTTTGGACTTGGGGGAAACCAACCAGAGCACCCAGAGGAAACCCACGCAACCACGGGGAGAACATGCAAACTCCACACAGAAATGCCAACTGACCCAGCCGAGGCTAGAACCAGCGACCTTCTTGCTGTGAGGCGAACGTGCTACTATTAACTTGAGTAATTTTTTCCTCAGCTACTTTTTTACTCTTACTCAAGTAACTTTTTAAGATTGCTACTTTTACTTTTACAGGAGTAAAAATTTCCGCAAGTACTTGTACTTTTACTTGAGTAAAGATTTCCGATACTCTACCCACCTCTGTCCCCCTCGGGGTTGTTTATTTTGCCTTTTTATTTTATTTTATTATAAACAAAAACCCTTATTTTGTTCTGCAATTGGGCCCTCGTCCTTTCCCCAACTAAAACCCCGACGTATGTAGCTTGACACATGTAGTTTTTTTTTTAAATGCCGCAAAACTTTCACACTCCGAAGCCTGTTCAAGCTCGTCTGCGAGACTCGCACTTTGACATGTTAAGCTTAGCATGTAATGGAAACAACTCCAGAGGGACGGATCTGCTCACCTGCTTGGTTGGTGGTGACATTGAACGAGACGTACTGACGCGGAGGGCCCGTTAGTTCTGACACGCCGTTCACAGCCTCCACCTCGAACGTGTAGTTGGTGTGAGCCAGGAGATCCACGACCATGACCGAGGTGTTTCTCAAGCCCGTCCGCTGAGGCAGAAACCGCACGTGGCTTCCACACGGCTCGTAGTGACCCGAGTCGGTGCTGATTTTACTGCAGAGGATGTTGTATCTGACGTCTTTCCGACCGCCGGTGTCTTCAGGCGCGGTCCACTCCAAGAACACGCTGGTTTCATTCACGTTGGAGATAGCGTTGCGTGGAGCAGAAGGAGGTCCTGGAAGATGATTAAGAGTACAGGGAGTGCAGAATTATTAAGCAAGATGTATTTTTGAGGATTAATTTTATTATTGAACAACAACCATGTTCTCAATGAACCCAAAAAACTCATTAATACCAAAGCTGAATATTTTTGGAAGTAGTTTTTAGTTTGTTTTTAGTTTTAGCTATTTTAGGAGGATATCTGTGTGTGCAGGTGACTATTACTGTGCAGAATTATTAGGCAACTTAACAAAAAACAAATATATACACATTTCAATGATTTATTTTCACCAGTGAAACCAATATAACATCTCAACATTCACAAATATACATTTCTGACATTCAGAAACAAAACAAAAACAAATCAGTGACCAATATAGCCACCTTTCTTTGCAAGGACACTCAAAAGCCTGCCATCCATGGATTCTGTCAGTGTTTTGATCTGTTCACCATCAACATTGCGTGCAGCAGCAACCACAGCCTCCCAGACACTGTTCAGAGAGGTGTACTGTTTTGCCTCCTTGTAAATCTCACAATTGATGATGGACCACAGGTTCTCTATGGGGTTCAGATCAGGTGAACAAGGAGGCCATGTCATAAGTTTTTCCTTCTTTTAGACCCTTTCTTACCAGCCACGCTGTGGAGTACTTGGACACTATGATGGAGCATTATCCTGCATGAAAATCATGTTTTTCTTGAAGGATGCAGACTTCTTCCTGTACCACTGCTTGAAGGTGTCTTAAAGGAACTGGCAGTAGGACTGGAAGTTGAGCTTGACTCCATCCTCAATCCGAAAAGGCCCCACAAGCTCATCTTTGATGATACCAGTCCAAACCAGTACTCCACCTCCACCTTGCTGGCGTCTGAGTCGGATGGAGCTCTCTGCCCTTTACCGATCCAGCCTCGGGCCCATCCATCTGGCCCATCAAGACTCACTCTCATTTCATCAGTCCATAAAACCTTAGAAAAATCAGTCTTGAGATATTTCTTGGCCCAGTCTTGATGTTTCAGCTTGTGTGTCTTGTTCAGTGGTGGTGGTTTTTCAGCCTTTCTTACCTTGGCCATGTCTCTGAGTATTGCACACCTTGTGCTTTCGGGCACTCCAGTGATGTTGCAGCTCTGAAATATGGCAAAACTGGTGGCGAGTGGCATCTTGGCAGCTGCACGCTTGACTTTTCTCAGTTCATGGGCAGTTATTTTGCGCCTGGTTTTTCCACACGCTTCTTGCGACCCTGTTGACTATTTTGAATGAAACGCTTGATTGTTGGATGATCACGCTTCAGAAGCTTGGCGATTTTAAGAGTGCTGCATCCCTCTGCAAGATATCTCACTATTTTTGACTTTTCGGAGCCTGTCAAGTCCTTCTTTTGACTCATTTTGCCAAAGGAAAGGAAGTTGCCTAATAATTCTGCACACCTGATATAGGGTGTTGATGTCATTACATCACACCCCTTCTCATTACAGAGATGCACATCACCTAATATGCTTGATTGGTAGTAGGCTTTCGAGCCTATACAGCTTGGAGTAAGACAACATGCATAAAGAGGATGATGTGGTCAAAATACTCATTTGACTAATAATTCTGCACTCCCTGAATTAAAACCTTTGTCTTGAGTATATCAAGGTGATGGCACTTAAGCAGAAGGAGACCCTGGACGATGCTAAAAGTATATCAATGTGATGGCACTTACGCGTGCAGGCCATGTTAGCCGGGTCCGTCTGGGTCCTGAAGTAGCCTTGCTCACACTGACAGGAGGTGGATGCCTCAACCTTGCTGAAGCTCCTGGGAGGACATTTACTGCAGCTCCTGCTCTCCAGAACCGAGCGGTAAAACCCCGGTTTACACACTGCAGAGACATAAAGCACAACACAGAGACGCTTTCATTACTAATGCCGTCCATCAGGGCCTTTCATGAGGCAACTCAAACATTCAACCGCTTCATTAAAAGGAGCATGTGCTTGTTTCAATGAAAAGCTTAACAAAGTGGTTAATTAATGCTTCATGTTTCGGTTTCATTTTTGCCTTTGGACCCAAAATGAGTCTTAAACTGGTTTTGGAAACGATGAGCCATTTTTGTTTTGTTTTATGTGTCTGAACATTCAGTCATGTGAATATGTGTCAAATTATTAGTATGATTTGTAGATGTTATTTTGGATATTTAATGAAAGCATGCAGTAGATATGAATTGCAGATAGATAAATGAACTGTGTGTGTGTGTAAACCTGTAAATGCTTTAGGAAAAAGGAAAGAAATGTTCAATTAGGGTGCATTTATATGATTAAAAATACAGTTAAAATGACTCCCGTGTCAAATAAGTGCTTTGCACTGTGAAAATAAACATTTATATAATCAAATTTCATTCAATCATTCATTCATTCATTTTCTTTTCGTCTTAGTCCCTTTATTAATCCGGGGTCGCCACAGTGGAATGAACCGCCAACTTATCTAGCATTTGTTTTATGCAGCGGATGCCCTTCCGGACGCAACCCATCTCTGGGAAACATCCATACATTCTCATTCACACAAATACACTACAAACAATTTAGCTTACGCAATTCACCTATACCACATGTCTTTGGACTGTGGGAGAAACCGGAGCACCCGAAGGAAATGTATGCAAACACGGGGTAATCAAATTTCAAATGCACAATAATCTACATATAACTTAACAGTTAGAGTCTTTAGTTTTAAGTTTCATTCAAATACAATGTGTTTGTCACAATCACCAGCAATGTAATCCTTGCAGATTGCAAGAATAAAACGCATTTGTCACTGAACTGGACTACGAATACCATCATACACCTCACCTCACACACACACACACACACACACCAGTTCCTGATTCCCCCTGATTACACACACAGCTGATAAATCATCATGTACTGACTGCCTGGACTTTATATTCACCTCTCACACACACACACTTTGCTGAGTCTTATTAGTCTGCAACATTACAAAGCCTACCCTACCTTACCCTAGTCTAACCTTGCCGTATTTTCTGACCCTTGTTTTGTTCGTTCGTCGTTTTGTGACCAAGACCACGACTAGGCTTTTAGAGTACCTACAATATACTGTTTGTATCTGTTCATCATTGGACCCTCAACTCTGTTGTACCCCGACTCCATTATTACAGTGTTAATGTGATCATTCGAATTAGCAACTAAATCAATGCCTCAATTTAATCATAATATAAATATAAAACAGCTTGAATATTTTGACCACCATTGTAATTTTTTTTTTCATTCGTATTTCTTTTCAAACTACTCCTTAAACAAAAGCCAGCAAATATATATATATATATATATATATATATATATATATATATATATATACAAATCTTCAAACGTACCCTCATAAAACTCTTAACTCACCATCACAACAACAAACAAACAAACAAACAAACAAACAAACAAACAAACAAACAAACAAAC
>CAIGQQ010000001.1:9420903-9475604 GCA_903798035.1 Danio albolineatus | reverse complement strand
TATATTTCTTTTTTCTAGGAGTTTTTTTTTAATGTAACCAAACAACTTGGATTATACTGATTAAAAAAATAAAAAAACTCGCCAATTAAATATCCACATTTTATCGACAGTAAATAAGCCAAGAGGTGACAGGAACAAGTACTACACAGAAATGTTCTGTCAACTTTAGGGATGCTCACTAATTAACCGTTAACCAAAACGGTTGATTTTTAACCGATTAATGGTATCAATTAAATGACTAAAATAAATATATATATATTTTAGTATTTATTTTTAAAGTTTGACTGCATAAAGGGCTGATCACAGCGGATGTGCTTTTTGCGTGGAGAGGGGCATCTGCGTGCCTCGTGTTTTTGCTGTTGCGCAATGTGTGCTTGCAGTTGAAATAAAAGTCAACCCTGAGCGGAAAAATCGTGTTATGTCAGTCGCGTCTTTTTCATTCTTCGATCAAATGAAAGCAGAGGCAGGATTTCCGTTGAGGTGACAGCAGTGTTTGCATTGTCAAGACGACTACAGAGAACTTTTAAAGATCGAGGAGAGACTATCGGTCGCTGTTTCAAGTTATTCAGAGCTGTATGACTCACAAATCTTAAATATCACAATATCATCAAATATTACAATTTCAACAACATCGACAGCAACACTCGAGCACAATACCCAGCAAAAGTTCACAGCGCTTCTTTATTTACTAGTCAACAAAATGGCAGTGTGGTGTGCCTTGCGTTTTTAGAATGGAAAGGTGCGTTCTGTGTGATCGGCCCCTAAATGTGCAATACATATTTGTTAACTCGTGCAACAACACGTGCCTACAGACATATTTTGCCAAAGAAGCAAAATGAAAGAAGCTGAAAGAAGATTTGAGGTAGCCTGCTATTTTTATTTTGACGGAAGAAAATAAAAAAAACATATTGGACAAACAGCATAAGCGGGTTCTTAAAAAGGATGAGTGTTTTCGTTTTGAATCTAAATTTGTCATTTAAGTGAAAAATATTGTAACGTGGGAACGAGACGCTGACAACAGGGATGCGGATCCAAATGCAGGTTTATTAGCGAGGTCAGGTATGCAATGGTCAACACAGGTGCAAACAGATGCATAAGGGCAAGCCAGAGTCGAAGTCAAAATAACAGGCAGATGGTTACAAGGCAGGCAGCAGGCATGAACTAACAAGGCAAAGCAAAGATTGGTACAAGGCAAGACTAGGCAAAGGAAACCACGTTGTAGTGTCACATAAACAGTAGACAAGACTCAGCAACAACTGCGTGTTTGTGTGCTGACTTTATAGTGCAGTAATCAGTCCAAGAGCAGCATCAGCTGTGGGAGTGTAATTAATTGGTGACTTGGAGCAGGTGTGTATGTGTGTTGCATGACTGAATCTGTAGTCCATTTACCAGCAGATTTGTAGTTTATGTGAATGTGAGGGTTTTCCAGTGATCTCTGGTGGTTAGATCGCTGGTGATCGTGACAAATATCTTGGGACGAAGTATATATTTTATTCTTTTTATTTAGTTTACTCTTTTTTTCTATGCTGTTGGAAACACAGCAGGTGTGTAAAGATGTTCTGTTGTTCTATATGTTACATTATTTTTAAAATGCAACATCATATTATCAATTATAATAATGATAATAGGCGACACAGTGGCACAGTAGGTTGCCTCACAGCAAGAAGGTCGCTGGTTCGAGCCTCGGCTGGGTCAGTTGGCATTTCTGTGTGGAGTTTGCATGTTCTCCCTGTGTTCGCCTGGGTTTCCTCCAGGTGCTCCGGTTTCCCCCAGTCCAAAGATATGCGGTACAGGTGAATTGGGTGAGCTAAATTGTCCATAGTGTATGTGTGTGAATGAGAATGTATGGATGTTACCCAGAGATGGTTGCAGCTGGAAGGGCATCCGCTGCGTAAAACAAATACTGGTTAATTTGGCGGTTCATTCCGCTGTGGCGACCCCGGGTTAATAAAGGGACTAAGTCCAAAAGAAAAATGAATGAATGAATGAATAATGATAATAATAATTAATCATGTTTAACCAAATAAAACATACTTACAAATAGTTTTACTGCTTCATGGACTGAAACTTAAGATTAGCAATCTAATCAATCACAGATATATTCTGGCATCCCATGACATTTCTAAACATTAGACGAGCAGCTGAATGTAATTAATTTTTTTTTTTTATTCCGAAATGAGCAAAGTTTTTCAGCATGTAAACAGTTTCTCTAACACATGTAGCTCAGATGAAAGAATGAAAAACAGACCTAATTCGATCAGAGCTTATAGTTAATTATCCAAAAACCCAGCCCTGCAGAAGTCTGCAGAAATGACTTTTGCTGGCTCCGATTCCACCACAATCATTATTTGGCAAATGACAGTAGGTTATTTACAGTACAATCCCATCCTCAGCACTCAGCCCAGCGGATCGTTTAAACTAATGCGATTACCCCTAAAAACCCAAAAGCTAGAGGAAGCTCTTTGCATTCTGATTCTTACTGGATTTCATCGCTTCCAGTTGAGAAGTAAGCAGACACATAATTCTCAACGCTCTCCTAAAACAACAGCTGTCGTTTTCTCGTGGGCCAATTCGATTCAGAGTGAATGAATTCAGGTGGGGAAGGTATTTTAGCCCAGGCGGCCAGACGTATGCCTGATCCTGAATAAAAAGCATCAATGGGAGTCCACCAATTACAGTCATCAATCCGACAACAGTGACATGATGTCATCCTAGAGTTAACGGCGAAGCATACACTGCCTAAGTAAGCTACCGAATCCATTTGTCCCCCCAAAAATGAATAGTCTGTTGTTCATAATTATCGTGCTCCTTTCCATATAGAGAAATACAAATCAAAAGCAGGAAAAGAAAACACAAAAACAAGGCAAGCACTTTCCAGAAGATGAATTTGGCTTCATTTCCAAGTGTGTAAATGGGAAAGAGTAATATATCACCAGAAAGGGAGAGTAAACGAGAAGAAAACTCTATGTTTAATACGTTTTTTTGCTGTTTGTACGAGCCCGCCGCCGCTTCATGGTCAATGCATCATGTCAGCACATTACATTGAGTTCTTTCTTACACAGCAGACATTGTAATGTTATTCATTACATCAAATGTTTATTAAATCCACATGCTTAATCCTGAGGCAACACAGTCCTCTGTGAAATCAAAATGCTTATAATGAATGTTCAACAACAGCCGAACTATACTTGAAGGCCACTAAGTAATAAATGGACGATATATCAACAATGTGCTCTCACCGGTGGACATATTCATTGACAATTTGATGTATTGAGCTTTAAATAATGGAAGTTTAAACTACGCATTTATGGTACACTTTAAGTGCATTTTCAGACTGGTATATCAAAATTAATGGCACAAGGTCTAATACTAGATGTATATCTAGATGTACATGTTAAGATTTACATGGAATACCAGCATTGCCTTGAGCTAATAAAACCGAGACTGAAGGAATATAACTTTTCCACTGTCCTGTTTGCTTTACAGCTCACACAACGTGTAATGAATTGTGAAATAAAACGAAGACATGTTAAGTATGAAGCTGGCCCCGGAGTATGGTAAAAAAATCCACTAGTGCTTTGGTGACTGCATGGCTTGATTTTAATTACAGTGCAGGGAGCTGCTTTTGAAAACACTCCAATATTTTGTTATATGGTCTGTGGTCAAATCGTTTTTTTTTTCTTCCCATATTCTAATGAGGTTTAAATGAAAAGAGAAGACATTAATGACATTTCCACCCTGCTCTAATTTCAGTTACAGCTCGGCTAAATGATCAAAACCCACTTTTTTGATTTGAAAAAGTAACAGGCATTGTTGAAAAGTTATGATGATAATAATAATTAATAATGTATAAATGTACAAATAAAGAGCGACACGGTGGCTCAGTGGTTAGGACTGTCGTCTCACAGCAGGAAGGTTGCTGGTTCGACTCCCGGCTGTGCCAGTTGGCATTTCTGTGTTGAGTTTGCATGTTCTCCTCGTGTTCGTGAGAGTTTCCTCCGGGTGCTCCGGTCTCCCCCGCAGTCCAAAGACTTGCAGTAGGCAAATTGAATGAACTAAATTGGGTGTGTATGGATGTTTCCCAGTACTGGATTGCAGCTGGAAGAGCATCCGCTGTGTAAAACATATGCTGGATAAGTTGGCTGTTCATTCCGCTGTGGCGACCCCTGATGAATAAAGGGACTAAAGGGAAACCAATGAATGAATGAACAAATAAAAAATACAAATAGTTTTTACTGCTTCATGGTTTGAAGCTTAATATTAAATGACACTTCCACGCAGTTCTAAGTTCAGTTACAGGTTGGCTCAATGATCAAAACCTACTTTTTGGATTTGAATAAGTAACAGGCATTGTTGAGCAATTATGAAACACACTCCAGGGCTCAACAATAAAGACTGCACGATGGCCCGGGGACAGTGTGAGAGATGCTCGGGACAGTAGACAAAATCGAAACTGGCCCAATCAGGCCAGTGCTGCCTTGTCACTAAATTTTAATTTGCATGTGACTATTTGTCAGTTGCATGCATATATAGTCTTAAAATCAAGAAATAGTTTGTGCTTCTCTGTGATGTCGTAAATACCATATTGCTTTTTTGGGTGAGGACGTTATTTTTTCCCATAACTTGGTCAAAACTAACACAGCGAAGAGACGACAACATGACGGCAACAACAAATTATGAGGCTAAAAGAAAATGTCTGTTTTGTGATGTTTTGCTGTAATTTTTAAGTCAGCCAGGTTTTGTTTTGAGATAAAATACCTGCAAATTTTCCTTAACATTTTTAGAATTTTTTTTGACACATTATTTAAAATATGCGGCTAAGAAATAGCAATTAACTTTTTTGGTGGGGCCAGTGAAAAATTTTGGTGAGGCAAGTAAAAATCTGAACCACTGGTCCAATCGGGCCAGTAGAAAAAATCCTTAGTGTTGAACCCTCCACTCAGTAAGAAGTCACAATAGGTAACTTGTG
This sequence comes from Danio albolineatus, assembly GCA_903798035.1. Classification (NCBI taxonomy): domain Eukaryota; kingdom Metazoa; phylum Chordata; class Actinopteri; order Cypriniformes; family Danionidae; genus Danio; species Danio albolineatus. The sequence continues at coordinate 9,470,635 of CAIGQQ010000001.1, read as the reverse complement.
GAAAATTGCAATAATTATCCAAATAAATAAAACAATTAAACAGCAATGTTGGGTTTTTGAAAACTTTGTTAAGCTACATCTCTTTACTTTCAAATTCTGTTAAATTTGAATCCACATTTTGAGAAAAAATGTTTTATAGATGTTCTTTAATTATGTGACATACTGTAGAATATCTCTGCAATTACATATTCTTAAAAAGCTGTCACTGAGGCAGTGCCTTTTCAAAAGATAAATATTTGTATCTGAAGGGTCCATAATGGTACCTCAAAGGTACTTTTTAGGTATATTTGGGCACTAATATGCACCTTTGATGCACCACTGTGGACTCTTTGTGGACTCAAATATGTATCTTTTAAAAAGGTATTGCCCCAGTTAAGGCTCCTGTACCTTTATTTCTGAGAGTGTACTATCTGCTATGTGCTGTGCTGCTTTCAAAAATCACAGCATTTTCAGAGATTATTGATGAATAGAAAATGGAAAAGAACATAACTTGCTGAATAAATAAGTGTAACATTATTAGGCATTGGATGATAACTGTTTTCAAGTTATACCGCGGTTTGAAAAAGTCAAGGTTTTAAAACTGCCAACATTTTCTGTAATACCGTTCCTAAGGTATGTGTAAGATTTTTTATTTACATTTTAAATAATTTTTTTATTAGGACAACAGTATCTCCAGCAGAAAAAATATCCAAAGATTCCGTTTTAAACTGTAAATATGTAGTTTTGAAACAAATGAAGACAGCAGAAGTCAATTAATCTTTTGAATAATTTAGCCTGACATGTTTACTGCTCCAAACTATTATAAATCTTTCAAAAAATAAAATATATTGTTTTCAAATGGGAAAAAAGTTGTTGTTTTTACCCAGACATTTAAAAAGAATATATTTTAGAGCAGTGAGCACAATACCGTCATACCGTGAAACCGTGATATTTTTCGCCAAGGTTATCATACCGTCAGAATCTTATACCGGCCCATGCCTAAACATTATACATGTCTTTACTGTAACTTGTGATGTATTTATTACTTGCTTCCAGAATAAATGTATTAAAAAGTATAATGCTCTCTCTCCAAAGGTTTATTTTCCAAACGGGTATTTGCAGGTTTCTAAGAGTTATATTTAATTTTTAAATTTTAAGAGCTGTTTAATACCAAACAGAATGAAGTTTAACACCAATTAAAAGCATAAAACATAATAATTTGATACTATTGAATTTACGAAAAAAAAATGCAGAAAACAACTAATTGATTGCCATCTTTAACACTGCTTATTATATGCACTTACTTAATATCCAGAACAACGTTGTGAACTAAATGGTTGTTGTATGTGTGCACGTGTTGGTATTTTGATTAGCTGCGAACTTGTGAAGATCGTATAAAACGTCAAAAAGCAGTCAAAAGCACCAGCAATTCCTCTGTTGCCCACAAAACAAAACAAAACTCCACAGCATGCCTGTAATGAGCAACATTACGACTATAAGAGAGAAAACAGCTATGCTTAAGCATGCCACCCTTTTAGAGTCACATATTATGAATTTGTTTCCTGTTTATGGATTATTCAGATGTCTATATGGTGTTCATATTTCAGAGTTCCTCTGAAAATTGATGGAAACCCATCTTTCAGCATTCCCCAAAAATTTGAATGACAGCGTTCACACTAATAGAGTAATCGCACCAGATTTAGATTTAATCAAGTGTGAATACAACCTCAATTGGCCATATACTGTCTCAAAGATCCATATTTTACATATACTGTAAGAATATAATCCAAAATTCGCAAAGTTTCTACAGCTAATTGAAGGAGTGACATGTTTTACAAGCTGCAGTGCAACATTCATGTTTCAGTAAAATCCACCCATGCTTTCTGGACTGAACATCTGGAAGAGTGTCTCCACGTATGTGTTCCAGCGAGTGTGTCCATTTTTGATTTCCACGTCACACTGAAGATATTTTCATTCATAAGCGCAATACTGTTTACACAGACGCAGCTGTAATTGCGTTCATATGCGACTCCAGGAAGACATGTACAGTGCGTTTCCACATGTTCGACATCTAATACCGCGTGCTAATTAATTGGATGATCCCTTTCACAGATCCAGCTTTCGACATTTGAATGCACAGGCATGCCCGAGAAATTCTTTTTCATTGTATTTTTTTCTCCCCCCAAATTGTTTACATCTGCGAACAGGGGCTTTGTGCAATATATCCCTTCATCCCCTCATTTTCACAATAATTTGCTTTCATATGACATTTTATCCGTCAACCGACTCATGTGTTTAAGCTTTCAGGTCTTCTCTAAAAGCGAAATAAATGTGTTTTCGCCAAGTGCAGGATGAAATTGTGGCCATCTCAGCGAATACCTGACAGGAAGGAATTCACAATTTGAATTCCACCTTGAAATTGCATTGGAAATATTTGTTTAAAAGGCCACAATCACTGTGAATTATCTCTGACATGTTTGCACACTCGCAAAAGTGAGCTTGGGAAAGCCAAAAAATTTAAACACAACTCATTATTTGTGTGTGTAAGAGAGAAATAAATCGATAAAACGACTCTTAAAGTGAGTAGAGAATAGGGTAGGATGAGCTGGGGGGCTTTTGTTTGTGAAAGGCATGCGGAAAGTATGTGGTTTTCTCAAGGACAAGTTAGACAGGGCAGGCCACCTCACAGAGGGAAGCTGGAGTCTCTATGGTACCGTGTGGAAAAAGAAGGAAAAAAAAATCCGGGCCAGAATGAAAAGAGGTAACCCAAGCCGCTGAGGTGGCCTGATAGAAGTCAGAGGCCAGGGTACGGCTCCCCCCTTTCCCCCCATCCACACCCACTTTGTGTTGTGTTGAGTGCAAGGAAGAAACTCCTCTGCTTAGAGCCAAGATAAGCAAATATAATGGTGCCACACATTAGGTTACTGTAAGGAGGGAGAAAGAGAGAGGGAGTAAGTGAGAAAGTGAAAGAGAGAGTGTGTCTTCGTTCTATCAGGAGTCCAATCGGCTCCTCCTTTTCTTGACATTTAAGAATAGGGAGCCATGCGATAAGGAAATCTTTCTCAAGCTGAAGTAGTGAGCCAGAGAGCGCCAGCTGAAACCATACAGTGTCAAGGCCAGACCATGCTAAAGCCCAAAATAAAACAACATATCTCAACCAAGCCTGTGGTTTCAATATTTTTTATATATTAATTACATTATTACATCAAATTAAGCATTATTAAATTATTTGAAGTACAGTGGGTGACAGTTCAATATGACCATTACCACCACATGTGACGCCGCCGCGGGACTATAAGTTTAAGAAAATGTTTCTAGATGTAACAGCAGTGCGCAGCATCACTATGCCGCCAGGAGACACAAAGGGATGGCATGCGACCAAACAAAAATATACAGTAGCTGAAAACACCCTGCTACTTGTAAATGATGACAAAATAACGAAACATTACAGTACATTATACTTCCTTCATAAAACATTAACAAGCTTTATGATCATTGTAAACTTAAGTTCAATGAGGATTTACTTTGGAAATAAAAAATAAAGAAATAAAAGACAACTAATATGAAAGTACAAACATAAATGAATGAATGAATAAATGAATGAATGAAAACAGTGTTTTAGCCTAAATACAGAGAAATGTACAGTGTTTGTTATTTTAAAGCGATACATCAAAGTGCATCATTTACATTTTCCTTGTTGGTTATATTTTTCATTTTCATTTTATGTCTTAATTATTGTGCATAAATAATAAATGATTAATTAAACAGGCCTAAATAATTATTCATTTAAAGACATTACCAGCAAAAACCAAGAAACGGTCCGGTACATGGTCTAAAGGGCTCTTAGTTGAATGCTACTTCATCAAAAGCATAAAAATAAATTGGCCTACTTAAAGCAGATCATTCATTCATTCATTCATTTTCTTTTTGGCTTAGTCCCTTTATTAATGGGGTCGCCACAGCGGAATTGAACCGCCAACTTATTCAGCACAGCGGATGCCCTTCCAGCTGCAACCCATCTCTGGGAAACATCCATACATTCTCATTCACACTCATACACTACGGACAATTTAGCCTTCCCAATTAACCTATACCACATGTCTTTGGACTTGTGGCGGAAACCGGAGCACCTGGAGGAAACCCACGCAACCACCATGCCAACTGACCCAGCCGAGGCCTGAACCAGCGACCTTCTTGCTGTGAGGCGAACGTGCTACTCACTACGCCACCGTGGCGCCTAAAGCAGATCACTAAAATTATAATAAAAATAATTATCCTGCAAGTTTATTCATAATAATTTAAGTATCAAAAGTGTTATTCTTATGTTTATATATAGGTGAAGGCAGAATTAATTATTAGTAATAGTTACTATTCATTTCTGTTTAACGGATAGAAGATTTTTTCACATTTTTAGACATAATAGTTTTAATAACTCATTTAAAAATATATATTGCTATATATATAAAAATATTAAAAATGAGAAAAAATATGTAAAAATAAGAAAAAATATTACAGTAAACACTGTGAAAATTTGTTCCTCTGTTGAACATCATTTGGCAAATATTTGAAAAAGAAAGAAAGAAAGAAAGAAAGAAAGAAAGAAAGAAAGAAAGATCACAGGAGGCAAAAAATACAGTTGAAATGACTTGAACTGTATTTCTAAAAAACATATAAAAATATTCTGATATAATTCATCATATTACATTGATACTGTTTGTAATAATATTAAAATCATATTGGATAATAAACATTATATTAAAATTAAATAATAAAATAGTAATTATATTGAAAATGTTTCAATATATAAATTGAATACAACACAATTTCATATGTTTAGCGTTGTAATTTCTGAGTGAAATGGTAAATTACATCTTGTCTCTCACACAAAGCTTGGCTACTTGTGTGTTTACATACCTAATGACTGTAAAACTATTTTGGCAATGCATATCTGTGTCAGCCAAATGTTAAGACTGACAAAGAGCCATAAAGATAAACTAGGTTGAAATAACAGATGTAAATAATAGGATGTAGACTGCATCCTGTTGGGGAAATGCATCCTTACACTGGCATTATTGTCTGATCTGAGGTCAGTGAGCACAAGGTGACAATACACTCCTTGGCCAGGATGAGCTGCTAATATTTACTCTTGAGCACAAATGCTTTTCCTACACACTTCCTTTCTCGTGATGTAAACATAAATATACACGACTGTAAAAACACTGTAAAAAGACTGTAAAAAGACTGTCCAAACCTACAAAAAAAATGTACACTGGCAAGTAAATAACAATTTTCAAATAAATAAATAAATATATTATCTCATATGATTTATTTTCCTTGTACTTATAGAGATCACATTTTATTAATGTTAATAAAAACTATACCTTTGGAAACAAAAAAAAAACTTTTTAAAAAGACAAAAAAAAAAAAATCAAGAGAAACAAAAATATACAAAATCTTTCCATTTCTAAAAACATTTGGTGACTAAAATATTATTTTAACAAATATATCTGTTTAATAAATCTGTTTTTTTTTCAAATGTGCCAAAGTTATTCCTTATATTCAGGGAGAAATTGATAAAAATATTAATATTCAAAATGTACTTATGCTGAGCACTGTATATCAACAAACATAAATAACGCATTGATAGCTTAAAAGTAGCAGTGTAACAAATCACAAATCTCACATTTCAGATCATATTATGGTTTTTTAGTCACAGATTGGACAATTTTTCGAATCACCCAAAATCACTTTCCATTTATTATTAAAACAGTACAGCAAGAAACTTTTAGTTCTAAAAAAACAGAACTTAGAACCTGTAATTTTATTAAAAATAATCTGAATAAAAAAAGCTGAATAAAAATTAATTGTAAAATATTCAGTACTGTGAAAAATGCACTGTTACAACTACTGTTGCTGATATTGCTAACCTCATTTTCAAAAAATGATTCAGTTATTCACTCATAAAACTTCAAGTTTCATTGCTAGATGTATCATTTTTGAAGAATTACTCAGTGGCTTGTTTTTGTTGGCTGGCTGTCACCACCTATTGTTTCAATAATGTAATTGCTATCTACAACTTTCATTTTTGAGCGTCAAGTTAAATGCATGACGGTGATTGTAATCTTTACCATAAACATCAGTGGTTTTAACTATAAACTGTTATCCCAGTATTTTGTGTTACTTTACTCTTTGTAACTTCTTAAATAACTCAAAAGATTGAATCTCTAAGAAATAATAAACATATGCAAATCACCATCATTTTTTATCATTTATGTTGTGTGGGTGTTGAGATCCTGATATTTTAATGATTAATCGTGCAACTTACACTGAATGCATTAATGCAGGCTAAACATGTAGTGACAGAAAATACCTTTAATAACCTAAGAAACCCACCGCATCCCGAATAACCAAAGCTATCTCACGGCAATTCATAACTTTTGATTTAGTGGCTAATTCCTATGATCTAATTCGTACAATTTAGTACGATTTGCTCATCACCCAATGACGGTTGGGTTTAGGGGTGGGGTTTCGTGCCACACCTCATTTTTTAAATCGTACATTTTTGTACGATGGAACTCCTACGAATTTGTACGAATTAGCCACTAAACTGCCAAAACGTTAAATGCGTACGTTTTTGTCTTGAGATCAGGCTGGAATAACCCACCACAACTTTTTCCGTCACCATTATATTTTACAGCCTAAATGCTTTCTTACATGTGATTTGAATGACGCAAGAGATGATCTCTCTGCGATCGTCACAAATTTAGCATTAATCAACAAGTAAAAAAAGAAGTATTAATCTGCGGGTTAAGTGTGTTCAGAACCATGGGTTGTGATCTGTATGAATCACGCATCAACCGTCATCTGTCACAACCCTACTTATAATATTTCTTATAATAAATAAAATATATTAATAATGCAATTAGACGTTAATGCAAAATGCAGTTTCACTGTAAAATAAAAATCTAATCACAGCTATTAGATGCTCTTAATTTATCATTATTTCATTTTAGACCCTGAATGTGTGTGCTCTGTCAAGTAATCTCTGTCTATAAATGATATGAATGAGCATGTGACATCAACTAAATCCATATGTCAAGTCAATGTAAAATAAAGGATGAATGATATCAGATTTACAGACGAAATAACTTACATAAAGCTTACAATGCCAAAAAAACAGGCATTTGGACTGCATCCTACTATTTACAATGAGAAAAACATTCCCGCAAAATATATCCAGACCAATTAGGCATCTACTGTAAGTGAAGAAAACTTTGAACTTTTTATAATACTTCTGCCAAACGCATACATTTGAACATTAAACAATCCGTTCAGACTACTAAAAGCAAAGTCTGGACTAAAACCGGAGGAAGGAAGCGTCCCTACTTCTCAAAAATAAAGCAGGCCCATTTCGGTTAGTAGATGAACCCAAACACTTCATCAATCAATAAACAGAATCCCTGGCTTAAATTTCAAAACAGGATATGAGTTAATCGTTTCCCTATTTAACCATAATAAATATCATCCTTCTTAGAATGCATACTCCTAAAACGACCTTCTGCTTTACAAGGAGAAATTTAAAGTCTGTTTTTTATGGTCGACAGATTTGACATCTAATCATTTGTGATTCCTATTGTTACAATGCAGCAATATGGTGCCTGCTAGGCTTGTCTAAACGCAGTTGGAGTACATTTATCAAAACCTTGTTTCCAGCATGCTTATGTAACCTCACACACTCTGCCCAGCATCGCTACAAAGACTCCCTCAGGCCTCTGTAACATGTGCGACTACACTACATACAGACATAAAATACTAAAAGGAAACGAATACTGAGCTCCAGCCTCGTATTTAGTAGAGAAAGGTGGTTACCGCTGCCAATATATTTCCCCTTTCCTTTTCCATCACAATATTCAGATCGAAACATGCAAGTGTAATAGTCAACAAAATGAGAACAAGGATTTTATGGAGGGAAACTGACTCAGAAAGGTTAATGCAGAGGTTTTTTTTTAATTCAGAGGGAGGAATCTCCTGCTATATTGGCCGAGTGTCCGCCAAATGCATCCCTGGAATGAGAGAATGCATCTATGGCTTTCCTGTGGTTTCTCTTCATCTGCAAGTCATAATTAGACCCTGATAGGGTCTCGGCTCCTTGCCCTTTCTTTTCACTGCCAAGCAAACGGCAGGGCAAAACATTCCCTCTCTTTGCTTCACCATGTCCATCTTGTTCTTACCGGCGCAGTTAATATTTACCGAGCATAGCAGCAGAAGTCACAATTTCCATTTGAAAAAAAAAAAAAAGTATGGAAAAGCATGTCTTTGAGTAGTGATGTCATTCTAGCTTACATCAGGTTTCTTTACCCAACAAAAGTCACCTAGACCAGTGGTCCTTAGCTGCGCCGCACAAGAAATCATTATATCAAGAAATCATAATCATCAATCATATTATTTCCGTTTTATTTACTATGCGAGTCTGAATGATCTTTTATTTTGAAGTCTTTTATTTTGAAAAATGACCGTATTCTCTCGGTCATATGAGAGCCCAAATTTTACTCACAAGCAGCAAAATGAGTAAGAAACAGACATCTTTGGAAAGTTTCTTTGCTAAGAGGAAAAGGCCTGGTAAAGGACCCACGAACTGCCAAGGAAAGGATCCACGACCAATCTATCAACAAATCGGGTGAATACATGGATGTGCAAGAAGATTAACTAATGTAGATCGCAAATGACATAGGCTGTTTAGGGGCCGTTCACATATAGTATCTTTTCTAGAGTTCGCACAAGCCTGTTGTTTCCAACGGAGATGTGCGCGCAAGCGGCGTGAACCACTTGAGCCTTCCAGACATTGTCCCAGACAACCACAGAACACCCAAACACTGCAGTGCTTTGTAATTTTCTCCATAAATAAAACTTGTATCAGAGTTACAGCAATGTTTTGTCAAGTTGTCGTCGTCTAAGAAAATGGTTGAGGATCACCTAGCAACCTACAAAACACCCTGACCCCCACCCCCGGTCCACGTTCAAATTGTCAAGCATTGACCGGTCCATGGTGATAAAAAGGTTGAGGTCCACTGACCTAACCCACGAGGTTCAGAAATCAAGATTCAGGTATTGTTCAGTTAAAAGTGGATTTTGTTGCTTTATCATCGATATAACAAGAAGTAAACAAAAAGAAAGAAACATACTTTCTCATGATTGCTTGCATGGAAAGTACTGAAACCAGGATTTAGATTTCTAGGAATAACGCTTTCTCACCGAAATTCTTAACTTTTTTATTTAGTGGCTAGTTCATATGAATTCGTACGATCTCATTCGTACAATTTAGTATGATTTGCTCATCCCACAATGACATTTGGGTTTATGGGAGGAGTTGGGTGCCACGCCTCCTTTTAAATATCGTACATTTTTGTACAACTGAATTCATACAAATTCATACTGTGCGAATTAGCCACTAAACTGACAAAACATTTTAAAAAAAAGTTATGTTTCCCCGTGAGGAAATTCTAGCCTGATTTCACAAGGAATTGCAACTATTCACACAATTTCACTCATATGAAAACATACGATCTATTAAACCCCACCCATAACCCTACCCCTCATTAAGGAATGTGCAAATCATAATAAAGTGTATGCTTAGGGCTGCACATTATTGGAAAAATCTAACGTTGCAATATTTTTTTTATTCTGTGATATATATTGCGAATACAATTTCACTAGATGAGTTGAATAACTATTTGGAAAAAAAATAATAATTTTAGATTGATTGGGATGATGCTGTAGGGGAGTGCATCTGCATAAAATATCATATACAATCTACAAGCATAGATAAACTCATTCATTCATTTTCTTTTCGGCTTAGTCCCTTTATTAATCTGGGGTCGCCACAGCGGAATGAACTGCCCCATAGATAAACTCGATAAAAATAAAAAAAAAGATACAAATGAAATAAACAGCGTTTTATTGTTTCCGATGAGTCTAACTATATTCAGCATACAGTATTTGAATAATCAAATGTAAAATAATATTTCACAGTCTTCGCTGCGTAAACAATTCAATAAAATTAATCGTTATTAATTTTTCAAAGTTACAAATGGTACAATTTCTTAAGTCTTTATGTTTTTAAAACCCTCACACAGTCACAGGACTCAAAAAAACATTTGTGAGGTGATAAATTATATCCAGACTCAACATTCCATATGTGACTATTGTGAATGATCACACTGCGATACCAATGCTGAGACGATATATTGTGCAAATTACCTTCAATTTTCCACAAAAGGATCATGTGTGAACAGGCCCTTTTTGAAAATATCTGTAAATTCGTTACGTCAATTTTCTGGAAAGAGAAGTTGTAACATTACCGGTAATTTGCTGGAAGGCTGCTCTGTGTGCAGCACTAGGAGTAACGCACAAGGAAAATTGCCGGAAATAGTGTGCTCACGATAAGAACGAGCTGAAGTAAGCCATCTACTCCAGCCAATCAGAACATTCAGACGCATTCACATCTGCGCTTTTAAAAAAAAATATTTCCAGACCTATTTAGCTGCTAGATGTTAGTCAGATAACATTTCTGTTCCTTCATAATGTCAAAAATTATCGATAAAATGCGCCAGCACACACACATATTTACATCTCGACATGCGAAAGTGTTCCTTCATATGTTTTCATCAAAGTTGCTCACAATACTTCTCCATCCACAGAATTTGTAATGTCGTCAAATGTGTAAACATTTAGCTGCGGATTGTGCTTCTGCCTTTGGATGTCTCTGGGACAAAGCAGCTGCATGAATGCTAAAGCTTTAAATAAAAGTGAAACCATCAACAAGTGAAACCATCAGCCCAACGCTTTTACAAGCGCAACCCGACAAATACAAGCGCAGCTGTTTAGAGGTCCTTTCTGGTTTATGATATTTTGGAATGGATGCGTGAATGGTCTTTTCTGAAAAAATTCAGGAACGTCCTTGCCTATGTGACCAGTGCTTTTTTGAAACTAACGGTAAAGTCGTTCTAGTGATTTTCTGCATATTTACCGGTATCGCTGATTGACAGAAAAAGAAAAGTGGCTAGGAACTATACAATAATTCCAGCAGAATAATCAATGGACTTTACTACCTATTTTCAAACAAAAAGCTTACTGAGGTGATCATGAATTTGTGCGGTCTATTATATGTATCTAACGTTTAAGTGGGCTGAACAGAAATGGGGGGAGCAGGGGTGGAGTGGTAAAACCTTGAAAATGGGTCAGTGAAGCCTATGAACACAGTTTAAAAAAGGAAAAAATAACTCTTTACTTTAATTTTTTCTGTTTTGCCTAAGATATCTTAATAGTGACAAGGACATCTCAAGTAGTGTTTGCCTGTGTTTCTGCCAAAGACATTGATAACCACTGTTCACCGCTTCTGTTTGACAGCTTTGTTTGCCCTCACTCATCCAAATTAGGATAATAGAAGGCAATTATTGCAGACCAGTGACCGTTAAATGTCTGTCTCTTAGCCGAGCGACAATTACCCATCAATTACCACGAACTGATATTAGCTAACTATACAAGGTCATGGCACAGTCTGTCACAAGCGAAATTGAGACCTTATCTGTCCACAAACAGGCTCTTTTCAGGTAAAATGCCCCGTAGAGGACCCCGCAATTTTGTTGAACTCAGTAATAACACACAATCTGCAGTATTAGTGTGTTTTAAAGACAAAAAGGTCAATCAGGCTCAAGAAGATGTTTATGCATCAAAGAAATTACAGGAAAAGGAAGCTAACTTACTTCCTAAGTTCAGGAAGAACTTCAGTGAACTCCACCCATCCTTTCCTGAATATCATCCGTGGTTAATACAGCTGCCGGTATACAAGCCAAGATCCCTCAAGCTTCCATTCACAATGGAAAGATGCATCCCAGTGCTCTTGAACAGGAAAAGTTGCTTCTTCCATACTTTCAAGCATCAGCTGCAGTTTGTAGCAGTGTCATTTCTGACAAACAGCACTGGATGTATCAATGTATATAAAAGAAAAATGACGAAAATTATAGTAATTTAACTGAGACCAAAGCATTTGAAAAGTGTATATATTAGCGATATAATAACATACATTATCAATAATATTGTATGAGGTGATTCTAGGGTTTTTATACTATGACAAGGAACATAGTCTTTATTAAAACTATTAAAAGTGTCGCTTCTGAAAAAACAAACCAACAAAAAAACAGCTTAAACCATCCTAGGCTGGTTGGCTGGTTTTAGCTGGTCGATCAGCCTAGTTTTGGAGGGGTTTTGGCCATTTCCAGCCTGGTATTACAGTAAATGGTCAGGCTGGAAAATTACCTGCTAAAATCAGCTTGACCATCCTGGTTTAAACTGGATATTGTGAGGCTTGTTTAAGCAGGTAATCTCTCCCAGCCTGACCAGCTAAGATTAGACTGGAAATGGCCAAAACCCCTCTAAAACCAGTTAACCAGCTAAGGCTGATTTAAGCGTTTTTTTTTTTTTTTTTTAATTTTTTAGCAGGGGTAGCATAAAAACAAAGCCCACCAATCACGGATTTATATAATAGAATATACAGAATTTCTACACAGGCCAGATTTATTCTATATAGAAATTCTATAAAGACCATTCATGATGGATTTATGACCAACTCCAATAACTGTCATTTACTGCAATGACAGGCCGACATATGTGCACCCATTAGAGACAAAAATAAACAAGCTGAAAAACATGCTTTAAGATAAACATTCTCTACAACAGACCAGTTTTCAACTTAAATACTGTAATTAACTTGCAAATACGTTAATTGTGGATATTGTATGGTTAGCATTAGCAATCCAAGTCAAGAGTAGTGTGGCTTATTATTGAACAAGTTTACTTGAGGTAATGTTAACACGATAACTAGCTTATGTTTACTCATACAACAGTTCAGTACACAAGACTGACTAACTTACATTTTAGATGCAATACTGCAGCAGATACGTTGTCTGTTTTTTGCTCCACAGAACAGCAGAACGGTTAAGGGGGAACGAGGTGCTTCAACAAAACGATTGTTTTGAACATGAAGGGAATCATTCAGTGACTCACTGCCTTCATTCCGTGATGAATCTGCTCTTCTGAGGGAATCGGTTGACTGAATCACTCACGTGTAAGCACTTATCGCCATCTACTGGTGTAAAAACATCATAATCTTCATATACATGCTACAGTCAAAGAGTCTCCTTTTTTCAGTTGGTGACACTACGGCAAAGGCTTCTGTAAATAAGGCTGCTTGTGACATACTATTATAGTGATTATTGATTATTAAAGTTTACATTATGCTTTTAAAAATTTATTTTACAGTGTAGGCTGATGTAGCTGTGTATGCAAAAGGCCAGAAAACTTTTAATTATAAAAAACTGAACTGATTCTTAACTACTGACAGTTGTTTACTAAAACAGATCTAAAACCATGGTCTAAAGCATCCATAATAGATTTACTGTTTATTGTATTATTAGTTTAAATTATGGATGCATGAACCTGTAGGAAACCACCCAAACAAAGAAACCTCTAATGTAGCATAGTGTCACTTTACAGTTTCACACATGAGACTCTTTATAACCAAACCTTTATGCAAGAACCTATACATGTGAATGAAAGCTTTTCAGACAATCCAGGAAATGAATTAATATGATATGAAAGGTGATTTAGGGATAATGCCAGAATAAGCTCTCATGGGCATCCAATCCCAGACTGCACTTCTAAAAGGAAAACTGGAGAGGTTGATCTGTTTCAAAAATTAGGAGGGCTTCTTCACCCCATCCCACTGACAGAGAGGATTGAATATCAGCAAAATACTTTACAACCTGTATGAATAAACTGACATCTTTCCCTCTGGAAAGGTAGCACATCAAAAATAGGCCTTCTTTGTCTTAACCCTTGTGGGTAACAGACTTTTTTTCATTTTATTTTCTGTGATCATTCTGGCTGTGTTACCGCAAACAGCATCAATTTGGGCAAAAGGCATATTGTTGATATATTTTATTGATATATTATGACATATTTTATTGTTATTGGTTGCAAAAATAGTTCCTCTCAGGATCTTCAGGACAAAATGCGACATTGCATTCGTGAATTAAAATGACGTAATTACAGATATGTCACAGATATGTCAGATACTGAATATCAGAGTTTGATTTGTGTGTATATGGCTCAGTGGTTAGCATTGTCGCCTCACACCAAGAAGGTCGCTGGTTTGAGTCCCGGCTTGGCCAGCGTTTCTGTGTGGAGTTTGCATGTTCTCCACGTGTTTGTGTGGGTTTCCTCATGTAGGTTTCCTCCAAAGTGTAGGTGAATTGAATAAACTAAATTGGCTATAGTGTATGTGTGTGAATGAGTGTGTATGGATGTTGCCCAGTACTGGGTTGCAGCTGGAAGGGCATACTCTGTATAAAACCTTTGGTGGATAAGTTAATGGTTCATTCCGCTGTGGCGACACTTGATGAATAAAGGGACTAAGCCTAAGAAAAATGAATGAATGAATGAAAAAATGTATGCTTTTTCTGATCATCCAAAACTTTAACAATAATAATAATAATAATAATAATAATAATAATAATAATAATAATAATAATAATAATAATAATAATAATAATAATAATAATAATAATAATAACACAACAACAACAGGCCCGTAACCAGCCTGGTGAAAGGGATGGTTATTTTTTCTCAAAAAGTGGACCTCATTTTCTATTTAATTACGAGGTTTAATTACTTTATTTTAGTTACATTTTAAGCACTATTTTTTGCTGGATTAGCTTGTTGGGTCCTCAAATTTGAAGTTATTACATCATATATCATTAAAAAAAAAGTAGCCTGTTGTCATTTATTAGACAAATAACAAGCTGGCTAGCACATTTAACCTTTCTCAGTCAGAATTCCACTATTTGAGTAAAAACAACTAAAACATAATACAAATAATGTAGAGCTTCACAATTTGTTTCTAGCTTCTCTTGAAAACTTTGAAAATATATGGATAACAACAAAGGTCTATTATAATTAACTTTAATATGGGCTGCTTTTGGTGCTTCACACCTTTTCAAAGGTCATTTTTTCTCTCAAGAATAAGGACCAAGATTTAGAATAAAAGTTAGGCTACTTGTAAAATGTTTTTTCTATTTAACAATAGTAAATCAATAGTGAAAGTGGACTTCACTTATGTCATATTCTACGTGGTCTTAAAACCTTAGTTTTACCACAGTTTGTGAGGGCATAGCAGTCAAAATAGGACAAATGAGAAAATAGTGCCAAAAATTTTGGACCAATGGCAAATTCTGGAACTTGGAAGAGGGTGGTAGGTCTTTTGAACTACCCGACATTTTCCCCCTCCCCCAACAACAACATCATCATCAACAACAATAATAAAATAGATATTATTGTTTTCATTAGTGGTTTTATGTATAAAAACTGCGAATTAAAGTTTTACAATCCTTCAAAGGGATGATGTTATCATACAGACTGATGCTGGTAAAAAAACTGTCAGTGAATAAAATAAAGTTATTTAAATACTATACTGTTGGAAAGACATTCTTGTTCTCTATGGACTAATGTGTAACTTTGGTCAATTGACAGACAAGTGCTCATTTGAAGCTAAGACAAACTGCAAATCTTAAAGGGATAGTTTACTCCAAACTGAAAATTCATCATTAAATCACTTGTAACAAACCTGCTGAACACGAAATAAAGATATTTTGAAGACTGACCTGTAATCCTTGACCTCTGTAGTATTTGTTTTTCCTGTAGGCGTCAATGGCCACAGGCTTTTAACATCTTTTCTAAAATATCTGCTTTTGCGTTTAACAGAAAAAGGAAACTAAAGGTATGAAACTACTTTTGAGTATAAGTGAATGGTGAGTAAATTATAATATTTGGTTGATCTATCTATTAACACTATATGGATACAGCCAACCTAGGCTATATATAGAGTGACTTTCAGAGAATTTCTTGTGTTTTTATTTGAGTTTCTGTTAGTTGTGAGAGATCTGAACCAGCATACTAACCAGAATAAACGAAGGATGCATTTTGGATACCATATTAGTTTGAATCCATTAGGAAGAATTGCTGATGTGCTTTTATTTATTTATTTACTTATTTATTTATTTAGTTGTTTTTTTTTTTTAATGACGATCAATTTCTTAGTTTTGGAGATGTTTAACTCCAGATGAGCAGTGATGAACTCATAGAGGGCAGGGCCATGATCACACTCAAAGGACTGAAAGGAGGACGCTGTCGTCTCAGCTGTGACAGTCTTGTGGAGCCGGTGTTGGTGTGCATGATCGGGTGTCATCGGGGAGCAATGCCGTAGTTCTCGATTCTAAGGATTCTAACTGCATTTCCAGGAAAGCAGGATGCAGGAATTAAATCCAGGTTGAGGAAAAATCCACAGATCTTTTCTTTAGGTGACAATGGGTGGAATCAAGCATGAAGGAGTTTGGAAACATCAGCCTCGCTTTTGTTGTGGTATGCAAATTGGAAGAGGATTAGTTTTGAGGCACCAGTTTCTGGGACAACCAATATTCAATCTTTGAATACTGCGCAATGTGCAACTATTTGTGCTTTTTATGTGTAAATGGTATAACCGTTTTGAGGATTTAAAACATATTTAATTGAAACTGTTTAGAAAAAAATCTATTTTTATGCAAATGTTCAAATTCAACACACTAACAGCTCATGAATACAGAAACAAATGTGTGTTTGTGTTGTTTTTTTACACAGATAAATGGATTTGCAGTGTTAGTTTTGTTCCAATTCAAATTTATTTGCTTTGCTGACACTATATCAACACTGTACTTTTAACACATTTCCACTTGATATGTACACTGAGGAAATGACGTGAGCCAGATAAAGAGTATGTTTATAGAAACAAATTTATACTAAAAATTGTATAATGTATGCCAGGCCAGTAGCTGGCGATGTCGCTTAGCCAAAACAACACAACACATCTATGCTCATGTAGTGCTGTTATCCGCCATTGTTTTAATTTAATAATAATAACAGTCAGTTTTCACAATATTGTTTTCACAGTTTACACAGCGATGATAGCGTATTGTTTTAGTAGCTGTCATGTATTTGTAGAAATGTGGATTGTTTTTACACCACTGTTGGAATTTATCTGAAACTTTTCTATTTTTTAGAACAACAGATGCCATGTAAACATACCAAAAACATGCATTATAAAACCTATTTTAATTTCCAGGCTCCCAAAACATTAATGTTGTGTAAATGAACGGCCAAAATAATCTGATAATGGTGTCATGTACAGTAAATACACCCGCAGACTTCATACATACCATAGGACGCAGTCATTCTTTTCACTCATGCCCCTTCCATTAACCTGACATCACAGCCTTGCATTTGAACTGTTCCTTCTCTTCTTGGATGATTCATTTCAACATTTCTTGAACAGATTTGTCCAGCCGTAGGTCTAGTTTAAGCACTCTTGATTTGTACAAGCTGCAACACAATCCTGGATAAACATTCATTCATTTATTTTCTTTTCTTCCCTTTATTAATCTGGGGTCACCACAGTGGAATGAACCGCCAACTTATCCAGCATCTGTTTTACACAGCGGATGCCCTTCCAGCTGCAACCCATCTCTGGGAAACATCCATACATTCTCATTCACACATATACACTATGGACAATTTAGGTTACCCAACCCGGAGGAAACCCACGCGAACACAGGGAGAACATGCAAACTCCACACAGAAATGCCAACTGACCCAGCCGAGGCTCGATCCAGCGACCTTTTTGCTGTGAGGCGACAGCACTACCTACTGCGCCACCGTGTCACCCCTGGATAAACATCTCCATGTCATTTTTTTGTTCGAAAACATAATCCATACCTGTTTCCTACCTCTAAATCCAACCATGATTGTAAATTACTCGCAAAATCATAGGGGAGTAATAATTGAATAACAATCATAACCCTAACCATAAGCCTAAACATAGCATAAACTGTAAACATATCCCTCAATGCTTATTGGCTGATTGGAATATATATGGAACATAGATGTTAATCCAGGAACATGTCCTACTTGGTGAAATCACATTAACCCTTTACTGATCACTGAGGATGCCTTATGCAAAATGGCTTCCGTTTTGTGGATAGACAAAATGTTGTTATGAGGACTGTGGGAACCAGATCATTCAGGTTAGAGCTTGTCTTCAGAAACACTTCCAGGCGGTACAGTCAAATCCGTGTTTGTCAGTCACTTTTACTCAACAACACTAACATTTACACATCAACAGTGAACCTCACACCGCAGATGCTTGAATGGTTGCTCTGTCTCGGTCTAAAATGAATCGAGCATGCGTTAGCTAAACGATCACCACAGGAGAAAGTGACATGTGTTCTGTTCATGGTCAAAGTCAAGGCCTAAACAGCTTAACAGAGAGAAAACACACACACAAACTGACTGCAACATGAGTAAGTTGACAGATGAACATGACCAGAGGGATTTAAAAATGTTTGCTTTTTTTTAATACAGTGATCTAACAGCTCCTGTTGGAAAAGATGTCTTACCACATTCTGTTGTCGAGAAAATACATGATTTGATGCAAATACAAAAGCACGTTGTCTGTGTCAAACCACCACAAACACTGCAAAAATGCTGGGTTCCACACAATATGTTGTCCCAAGACAAATCGATTAAGGCCCCGTTTACACTAGTGCGTTTTCGTTTTAAAACGCATAAGTTTTGCTACGGTTACGTCATCCGTCCACACTACGCCGGAGTTTTTGAGGTGCGAAAACGGAGCGTTTTAGAAATGCTGGAGAGGCCGTTTTCATTCTAAAATGCTGCTGCTGCGTCTCAGTGTGGACGTGGGAAAACGCAGACTTTTGAAAGCGGAGGCGTGGCTGCTGAGATCCGCTGCGTGATTGGGGCTTTGGGTCATTGCGTATCCTTCCCTTATTCGTCAAGCGC
This sequence comes from Danio albolineatus, assembly GCA_903798035.1. NCBI lineage: Eukaryota > Metazoa > Chordata > Actinopteri > Cypriniformes > Danionidae > Danio > Danio albolineatus. The sequence continues at coordinate 9,451,714 of CAIGQQ010000001.1, read as the reverse complement.
ACGTGGCTATAACGTCACCGGCAGACGGCAGACCAGTCTTCACTGTAAACACTGTATTTTCGATAGCCATAAATGTTTTATATTCATTTGTTGATTTAAGTAACAACTCGACCTCTTCGTCTGTCCACAAAAAGACCTCTCTTGCTTTCTTTGCCATCGCATTCATCGTTCAACCAGCGTTTGTTGACTAACAATAACTAAATGCCGAGCGAGACGCATACTTCCTGTTTATACTTGAACGCGCATGCCCAGAGTGCGCGAATGGTCACGTGATATACGTTTCTGGTGGAGTAGTGAAGACGGAGATCTGTTGAGATGCTGGGTGAAAACGCTAGTGTGGACGCGGATCATTTTCATGCTAAAACGCCATTTTAAAACTAAACCGCACTAGTGTAAACAGATTCCCCAAACTAGGGCCCGCAGGCCAAAGTTGGCCCATGGTAACCTTTGATTTGGCCCACCATCCCATTTGAAAAGAGTGTGAGAATGTTGGGAAGGTGGTTGGGGCAAATGCCTTTGACAGAGATTGTTATTTAAATTTTAATGTAAACCTTTGTTTCTTTGTTTTATTGCTGAGCTACAAAAAAGCCAACTGAAATTAAATGTTTCAATTTAATGTTGTAAATGAATCAGACTTTAAAAATGTAAAAGCTGTCACTTGACAAAAAGGAATGCACAAGACATCAGCAAGCAAATTAGGGCAAAGGCAGGAGCTGGTCGGCTAGTGTTTTCAGCATTGAACTCAATTGTGTTATTAAGGGGATTGTTTATGTTTTTACTGAAATAAGTTCATTATAAAATGTAAAAAATATATATACTGCATTAGCTAATATGATTTAAAGCAACATTTTCTAATTATTTTTAAATATTTGCGAATAAATTTGGAAATTATATATATAAATGGGTATGGGTATATATAAATATGGTGTCATATATTCGGTTTAGTATTTATTCAGCCCACATCCCTCAATCAAGTTTGGTCTTTGGCCCTTTGTAAGGAAAGGTTTGGTCCCCCCTGGATTAAATTAACTTATTTATTTTTTTTTTTACCGCATAATGAATAAAAACTCCATAAAAAGAAGTTTCGACTGATGCAAGTGTGCGGTGCTGTGGATAAACTTGAATTGCGACACCAATAAAGGGCAAATAATTTGCATTTCTATGTTACCTCGCCTGCACATAATTATCATAGAAACATAAGTTTGCTCTTTATTTTCGAAAAAAATAATAAAACAAGATTTTTGTTCTTTAAAACTAGCCACAATTAAACTTTGCTGCATAGGCTACTTCATTTTGAATTACATGAAGTAACTATATGCTATTTTTTATAATAGTAAAATGTTTATTTTAAATTGGGCTGCTTATTTACCAGAATTTAAATTAATTGTCCTTTCTTCATTCATGGACTTGCTTAACATGTGATGCTTCATATTGTTTATTTTTGAGTTGTGCATGGACAAAGGTTTTATTTAAAACTGCATTATTTATAGTAGCAGTAGTAAAAAAAAATGTTTAACAGAGCAAGGAAATTTTCACAGTATGTCTAATAATATTTTTTCTTCTGGAGAAAGTCTTTTTTGTTTTATTTCGGCTGGAATTAAAGCAGTTTTTAATTAAAAAAAAAACATTTTAAGGTCAAAATTGTTAGCAGCTTTAAGCTTTTTCCCCCCGATAGTCTACAGAACAAACCATCATTATAAAATAACTTGCCTAATTACCCTTACTTGCCGAATTAACCTAGTTAAGCCTTTAAATGTCTCTTAAACTGTATAGAAGTGTCTTGAAAAATATCTAGTCAAATATTATTTACTGTCATCAGGACAAAGATAAAATAAATCAGTGATTAGAGATGAGTTATTAAAACTATTATGTTTAGAAATGTGTTGAAAAAAATCTTCTCTCCGTTAAACAGAAATTGGGGAAAAAATAAACAGAGGGCTGTTTATATATATATGAAAAAAGGATCCCGGCCCCTGAATTAAGTTGTCCAAAAATAAATAAAAAAATAAAAATAAAAAAATTAAATAAGTAATAACTAATAACTAAGCTAATTTTAAGTAGTTTGAACAGGCAGCAAAAATCCTTTGTTTTGTAAGGGCTTAGAAGCTGTTAATAAAGAACTAGAGTGAAAGAACATTGTAATTAAATTAATATGGAAATCATCAACCGTCTAGACGCATCAAAAAGACATAGCCTGGAAAATATGTCCTAAATAAACTTGAACAAATGATGAAAGAATAAAATGTGCAAGATAAGACGCTTGCTTCTGCGGCAGAACAACATGAACTTCACGACAAGGACTTCAGTTTAATCGTTGAAAAATTGCCAAATCGAAGGTTGATCACCTGAAAACGTTTCAGAGAGAACACGGAGCTGTAGTACATAAATTCACTTTCGCTTTGAGTTATGGAGCCTCTGGTGACTAATAACTAAAATGTTAGGCCTAGCAATCACAAAGAGCACATGAATTATGTGGTATGTGATGGGAGCTTTAAAAGGGATATAAAGTGTTTATTTATGTCAATAAATCATGACAAGTGATGAAGTTTCTACTAAAGTCTAAAGAAAAAAAAGATGTCACATACTGTGTGAATTATAGTTCGAGCTTATTCTGATTAGCTTCTCGCTTGACAGATATTGAAGTGTCATTCTGTCATCCAACACAAGTACTTTTTATAGCAGACGTTTACATGATGCATAAAAAAACAAAACATTTTATTAAATTTGTCCTTATATTGGAATAGCTATTTTTTTCAGTTTAACAGAGCAATTTTCTCACAGTATTCCCTATAATATTTTATTTTGCTGGAGAAAGTCTTATTTGCCTTATGGCTAGAATAAAATAAATAAAAGGTTTTAGTTTTTTATTTTTATTTAGTATTTTTATTCGACTGTCTACAGAACAAATCATCATTATACAATGATTTGCCTAAATACCCTAACTTGTCTTATTGACCTAGTTAAGCCTTTAAATTACACTTTAAAGCCCCGGTCACACTGCACTTTTCTACCCATAGACTTCACTTCATACGCATGCGAATGCGGCAGACCGGAAACACAAGCTCATGCGACAAGCTTCACAGTTCACTGCGTTGGAAAGTTCAAGCTTGGTGAACTCTGACCTGTGAAATTGCATCACGTGATTGCGTGTGACCAATCCAAGATCAAAACATGACCTCTCTGGACAGAAATTTAAAATATGGAGCAATTGCTTGCTTTTTAAAATCTCCAACCATCTTGTTTAATCCTGCCACTTTTTGCAGTGCCGTACGACAGAATTTCGCATGCTCAAACTTTAGTGTGACCGCAGCTTTAGCAGAATAGTGTTCTAAAAAATAGCTAGTAAATTATTATGTACTGTAATCACGGCAAAGATAAAAGAAATCAGTTATTCGAAATTAGTAATTAGAACTCTTATGTTTAGAAATGTGTTGATTTTTTTTCCTGCTAAATGAATTTGGGGAAAAAATTAACGTGGGGCTAATAATTCAGACTTAAACTCTATGTACTACCAATGCAATCTCTCTGCAATTCACAAGTGTTTGATTTATTGACTGATTCAAATTAACTTGTATGTTCTCGTTTGTAAATTTTTAGTACAATTTGCTCATCCCCTAATGATGGTTGTGTTTAGGGGAGGGGTTAGAGGGCACACCTTCTTTTAAAAAGTGTACACTTTTGTAAGAATGAAATCATGAGTTCATATAAATTAGCAACTTTTTTTTTAAAATAGCATGTAATACAAAAAAATGTACATTTCCTTATAAGATTGGGCTGGTATTACCAACCTAGGTTCATTCTGAAAATATAGCCCTATATGCATTTCTGAAGAGCGCTAAATTCATCCCAGGAGGTACGTTTTTTTTGCACTTATTTAGTTTTTGCGAATACACCAGAGCATGTGGTCTATGCTTTTTGAGCACCTGACCGTCTTGCGTAAATCCACCAGAGGCCACTGTCGACCCACCCCCTTCCCTAAACCCAATCAATAAAGTTTTCAAAAGCAATGACTGACCCACCCACCCACTTCACTAAACCCAACCAACAGTGTTTTGAAAAGCAATCCAGAAAAAGAGTCCTCGCGGCAGCCTGACTTTTACCACGTTTTCGGATTTTACCACAAACACCCTGTAATTTTCTTGTTTTTTTGTCTTACCTGCTTTTTGGAACTGTTTTTCGCCAGACTCGAACCCCATCATCGCGATCAGCTCTTCTCTGCATCTCAAGTCCGCCGACATACGCTGCAAACCACTAGACAAACTGGTAACAGCGGGAAAGCAGTCATTAGCGAGTTTATTAGCGATGTCAGAACAGCAATGGTCGACAGGAGTCAACAGATGCATAAAGACAGTCCAGAATAGTAAACGTGAACAGGCAAGGAGTCAAAAGGCTGGCGGCAGGCAGGGATAAACTGGTCAGCAAGGTGAAGGAGGAAACACGGGAAAACAAGACCAAGGAAACGCGTTGTAATGTCACATGAAGCGAACAAGACTCAGCAACAGTGAGTGTTTCTGTGTGGATTAAATAGTGTGTGTAATCAGTCCTTGACAATCCTTAGGTGGTGTGTGTGCAATCAGTAGTGACTTGGAGCAGGAGTGTGTGTGTGTGTGTTGCATTAGTGGAGATGTAGTCCAGAAACAGGCGGATTTGTAGTTCTTGTGTGATATGTGTGTGTACCAGCGATCTCTGGATATTAGATCGCTGGTGATCGTGACACCAATATAGTGATTGGGCATCAAAAGAAGGGCAACAAATTGTTTAAAAGCATTTCTATTTTGTGTTTGACATTGAATATTACCATCAAAGGCCTGAAATGGACTTATTGAATTGCTCATTTGATTAACAGGTTGTCCCAGTCTTTCACTGGAGAATAGAAGAGATGCTATTTTAATGGATAAGGGAGGTTTTATTGAATTAAGATTAAATTATTAATCTGTTTGGAGCATTAAAATGTTCATTTGTATGTCTATTATTACAGTAACAAAGTAATTTGTCAAAGATCTATTGCAAAGCTTTACAATGCAGCTGAAAAAACACATCATTTGAACGTTTATTCCGTCTGAAAGCTATCAGGAAGTAAGCAGCTATTAAAGCGATTAGGGAGCGAGTATTACTGTACAAGTGTTCATAAACACAGAACCAGCACACTTTGCTGTTGACACATGCCTTTCTGAACTGCAGCTTGAATAGCTGTTTCTGTCTGAGGTGTGGGAAGTCTAATGAAGCCCAAGAAAACATTTCCAGAATCACGGTATTAGGTATAAAGTGTTAGAAAAACAATACAAGCTGTCAACACTTCATTATCACCAGGGTCAAAAATAAGAAGTTTCAGACTTGCACACCCAAGGTTCAACCACCGATGTGAAAGGGCCTGAAGTTTCAACCGTGCCAGGCCTAACATGTGCTGAGTTCCACCCACACGTTTTCATTTTTTCCAGCTTTGCATGTTTCACCAGTGGCTGTTTATTTGCTCCATCTTTAAGAGCGCAGACTTATGAGTCCTGATTTTTCCAGATCTCGCATCCAGGTGCACTTGTTGGCCAATAATCATATTTTAAAATCTTTCTTTTGCCTTGAAACTGGAATAAACATTGTAGCTGGCTCTTTGAATGACAGCTTGAGAAACAATCTGCAAGTTTTTTGCAAACTGTAATGATACGATTAACCATAACACAACACCATATTAATTGAATGGACATTGAGTGCGGGGCAGAATGGTAGCTCAGTGGTTGGTACTTTCACCTCGGAGCAAGAAGGTCGTGAGTTTGAGTCCCGGCTGGACCAGTTGGCATTTCTGTGTGGCGTTTGCATGTTCTCCCCATGTTCGTGTGGGTTTCCTTAGGGTGCTCCGGTTTCCCCTACAGTCCAAAGACATACAGTTTAGATGAACTAGATGAGCTAAATCAGCTGTAGTGTATGAGTATGTGTGTGTTAATGCTAGAGTGTGTGGTTGTTTCCCAGTACTGGGTTGTGGCTGGAAGGGCATGCGCTGTATAAAACATGCCGGAATAGTTGGTGGTTCATTCTACTTTGGCGACCTGTTAAATAAGGGTCTAAGCCGAAGGAATATGAATGATTGACATAGAGTACTGGACACTCTAAAAAGGCTGGGTTGTCATAACCCAGCAATGGGTCAAATATAGGCAAGCACAATGTTGGGTTAATTTTTCCAATTCAATTTAAATTACACTTTTTTTTATCCAATGGTAGGTATATCTGTAATTGATCCAATATTGGATTAGAGCTATACCTTTATAACATACCTCAATGGGGAAAAATAAATTAAAAAATGACCTAAAATCTTTTAATTTATGCTATAATTTCATATATAATATGTTTAATTAAAATGTTAATTTTTGAATAAAATTTCTTCCCAAATTCAAATGAAATATATTGTCCTTTTTGTTGTAGGAAACAAAAAATTGGTTGAGTCTTGAAAACTTCTAAGTTAAGTACAAGCAGACAAATTTTTACGTTGAATTGACTTCCAAGGACAGTTTTAAATTTCACCTGGGTGATTTCTTCAGTTTATTGATCATGTTTGTCATCTGTAATGTACATTTCTTTTTACATTCCAGAAATGCAAGTCATTGTCTTGTCACGCTCATTCAACCTATTCATTCAAAGCGGCTGATTCATCCTGAGACAAAGCAAGAGACTCAGCCTCTATGAATGACTTCTTGGATTCATTACTCACCTGATATGTTCAAAGTACTTATTCAGGAACAAAACACCATTGTTTAAAAACACAATTTTTTACACAACGCAACAATTTCCACACAAATTAACTGCCAATATGGTTAAAACTGTTAAAAAATGTTTGTCCTTTTTATATCTATAATGTGTGAAGTATTTAATAGCCACCCAAAAGCAGCAACATATGAGTTCTACCACTTAAAAATGGCATAAAAAACACTGCTTGGGTACATGATATACACTACCTGACAAAAGTCTTGTCATCAATCCCAGTTGTAAAAGCAACAAATAATAACTTGACTTCTAGTTGATGATTTGGAAAAGTGGCAGAAGGTAGATTTCCCTGATGAATCATCTGTTGAACTGCATCCAAATCATCACAAATACTGCAGAAGACCTATTGAAATCCGCATGGACCCAGGATTCTCACAGAAATCAGTCAAGTTTGGTGAAGGAGAAATCAAGGTTTGGGATTACATTCAGTATGGGACGTGCAAGAGATCTGCAAAGCGGATGGCAACATCAACAGCCTGAGGTATTAACACATTTGTGCTGCCCATTACATTACAAAGCACAGGAGAGGGCAAATTCTTCAGCAGGATAGCGCTCCTTCTCATACTTCAGCCTACACATCAAAGTTCCTGAAAGCAAAGAAGGTCAAGGTGCTCCAGAATTGGCCAGCCCAGTCACCAGAAATGATCATTATTGAGTAAGTCAGGGATAAAATTATTGAGGAGGCACTGAGAAATAATTTAAAGAATCTTGATGAACTCTGGGAGTCCTGCAAGAATGCTGTCTTTGCCATTCCAGATGACTTTATTAATAAGTTATTTGAGTCATTGCAGAGATGTATGGATGCAGCCCTCGAAGATCATGGGAGTCATACACAACATTAATTATTTTTCCACTGCATCATAACTTTATACTGTACATTATTTAGGTTAAGTGACAAGACTTTTGTCAGACCTTAGACCTTACTTTCCATAATTAATAATTTCATTTCATGATCATATTTTTATTTTGGTAAAATAACCGTAATCTAAAGGCCTTTGCATTTCAAATAAGCCACTTAAGATACCAAATGATCAACTAGAAATCAAGTTATTTGTTGTTCCTAAAACATAGAGAGGTGACAAGACTTTTATCAGGTAGTGTACTAGTTTGCCCGCCAATGAACTTGTTAATTGTCTTTGGGAATTTCACATTTCTAGAAAGGCATCATATATTTTGCACGTCCAACCACAGCTTGAAATCTGCTGTGTTGCATTGCCCAATTAAAATTCATGTGCCAATATGATAAGGTTTATAAGGTTACCTAAGGGTTGTGGTTGTGAGTTGCTGTCTTCACATCCTTGCTTTTGCTCACAATATGAACACTCAAGTTGCATATTAATGGCTTGGTTCTTCAGAGACTTGCAGAGCGCACCATTTCTTAGCCATTTATGTGGTTGCATTGATGTCTTCATGAGTTTTTGCGTATATATGGTGCACAAGTGCAAGTGCTACATCTTAGGAAGGTGGTGAAAGGAACTCTGTGGAACTTTTTTCCAAGCAGAAACAGGATTGGCCCAAGAGTCATGAGATTCAAATCTGCCCTAGACATAACATTCAGCTCCGAGAAGCTCTGCAGAATTTGTGCCACTGATTTGTCGTATTCTTGGACGGTCGCCGGCACCAAAGGTCAGCGCGTCTGTTCTCTGTGCTGTCATCACCAACACAAATAAGTCCCATTGCCATTATGCACTCATATGGTTCTATTAAACAACAGCAACACTCAGCGGTTCTGAACTCCTGAGAACTCTCCTTGCTTTTAAGCACAGCTGAGGAATCGCTTTGTTCGTGGACGGTTTAAATAATCAGACACTAATCAATGTTTTTGGTGGCCCACAAAGCATTTGCACCTGGAGGGATTTTAGTACAGCCTGAAAAAGATCTATTATGGCCAGTTTCCTCTCAGTGGTATGGTACGGTACGGTACGGTTTTATGTCTGTTTCCACTGTCAAAAGATACCAAAAAGCGAACCACACTGTACCACTTTTTGGTTACCCTTTTGAAAGGGTACCAAAAGCCAGAGCTAGATGCGCAGCTGAACGCTATTGGTTTACAGAGATAAGTCACTAGCTCGTTCACAAGCAGGAGAATGAAAACAAAGGAACCGCCATTTTTAAATACACAGCCGAGACATTACACCGAAATACTATATACATATAACAATGAGCCATGGTTGACCTGAGCTTAAACAAACCCTGTCATCGTCTTGATGAAGAGCCACAAAGCCAAGAAGAATGGCAGAATCCACAATGTGCTCCGTAGTTGTTTACAAGTCTGTCTAAAGCGTAAGCGTTTTCACTTTCTCGTGTGAGCTTGCCACGCGTCTATGTTTGAAATAACAAACTTCTTGAGCAGATGATAGTAATGTGTGTGTGATTGTAGAAGTGCTAAGCCGAAGGAAAATGAATGAATGAATGGTTGAAGTTCAGATGACTTGAAAAGTTCAATTGATTCAACTAAAAAAAAATTTTTCCGACAGGGTGCAGAAGTTCAATTTTTACGGCACCATGTTAATTTTTCCAACCCCTTTTCACCACTCATGAATGTTATAAATAACATAAGTCATGACTGAATGTGGAGCATGATCTCCTAAATTAAACCAAGAATGAACTTGCAATTTTTGTGTTGCCAATATGCTCATATTTATATAGAACTATTGGTGTATGTGGTTGCGTGCAATGTCTGTATATTTATAACCAGGACTTGACATTAACACCTCCCAAATGCAGGTAGATTTCAGCTGTGGCGGGTTAGACAGCCACTCCCACTAGCCACTTTGGCTGGCTGAAAATTATTTTTTAAATTGCCAGTGCTGTCTCATCCCTACACACTGTAAAAAAAAATCCATAATTTTACGGTTTATTTCCGGCAGCTGGGGAGCCAGAAATAAACCGTAAAATAACGGCCGTTAAATTACAGAATTTTACTGTAAAACAACAGCCGTTGAATTACAGAAATTTACCAGAAATTGTAATTTAAGGAAATTTCTGTATTTGAATGTCTGTTATTTTACAGTAAATTTCTGTAATTTAACGGACGTTATTTTACAGTACCCCAGCTGCCGGAAATAAACTGTAAAATTACGGATATTTTTTACAGTCTAGATTAGACTGTTAGTTTATGACTGTTTGTCAATATGTGCGCAAATGTGATCTTAGAATAGAAAACACTAATCAATGCACGACTGAAAAAAACAACTTTTCGCACGAGCAAAATAAAGCAGGTGAATAACAAATGAGAGGATCACGTGCACGGACAGTCTCTCCTCCCCACTGACGGGGGCTTTTGTGTCGCGCGCAGAGCAGATTTGATGCACGCGAGTGTTTAAAGTCTCCTGTGCTGTTTCCTTGTGCGAAGTAACCGTGCCTGGAAACAAAACTAGTGCGATCCACAGTTCTTCAAGGGCTTGAGATTCTTTATAAGCAGCAGCAGTCGTCGCTTTCGCTCTAACCATTCTTTGAACAGATTATTAATTGTCCTAACAGTAGCCGTGTGCGCGGCATGATCCTTTCATTATCCCGCACGAACTGTTTTACCTGCTTTCTTTTGCTTGCTGTTATTTTTGTTAATGTAGTTTAATAATCATCCTTCACAGTAACATTGCTTTAATATGTTGTTGTATAATTAACTGGGACCTTGAGCAGACCATTGTGCATAGTATTAGATGCGTGAGAATATATATATTTTTTAAATGTCAATTGTTTTTTAAGTACCTTATTGTTAAATAAAGAGTGTATGTATACAGCAGTGTTTTGCTTGTTTCGACACATTATTTAAAATTTGTGGCAAGGAAATAATTCGTTTGGTGTGGCCAGAGAAAAAATTGGGAAATCCTTATTGTGTTGAGCCCTGAAAAGACATGTGAAAGAAAAGTAATTGCAATGCAACACTTTTCTATGAAAGCACAACCCATTTGCTCATGCTCACTGAGCAAGCTCATACACAAAAAGTTAAACGAACGAGAAGGCAAGTGGAACAAACAGAATATCTAAATGTAAAAAGTAATTTTAGCATGCCAACGTCAAATTTATGCATATAAAAAATATTTTCCCAACAACAATATTGTGGCTGGTGAAAATGGAGAGTGGCTAGTAATGGTGGAAAACTACTAGCCACAGTGGCTGGTGACAAGTGTTTTTAACCACCTCAGAGAATGGTGGTTGTGAGTCACTGGCATTGTTATTCTGTGGGTCATGGGCTGAAAAGTTTGGGGTCCACTGTTTTAGCATATGCAGCGCTCGTTCTGTGAAGGATAGTTTATTGCTATATTTGCCAAAAGCATTAGAGACGCTTACACAAAGAGTCCATCCACTCGTATTACGAACAGTTAAACTTAATGGCCCAAAAAATGTCAATAATTTCAACAAACACATCTATTGGCTGCGCAAAAAAAGAAACAGAGATCAAACCACCATGAATCCAAACATCACATTATATGGCATCGTTCCTGAACACAACAGAACTTTCCCCGTCCAATGAAAACATTAAAAGAGTTCCTATATTTGTGTAAAAAGCGTGCGCATGTACAAAACAGAAGTGCACTTCTCTTTTCAGTTCGCTGGGCACACATGGCGCAATGTGTACACGAGTTACTCTGGAGCTTTTCGACTGTTTCCATATTGAGTCATTCATGTGGGTCTGCTTGAGCATTCCATCTCCTCATGACAGAAACCACTCTGGTCTGCACAGCCCATCCTCTGTTCCAGAACATTCTCGCTTTCAGATCGACTCGGGACACACAAAATCACAAGCAAATTAGAGTCGAAAGAGAGAGAGAGAGAGAGAGAGAGAGAGAGAGAGAGAGAGAGAGAGAAGGTCTCACTCTTGAGAGTGAGAAGGAAGAAGATAAGGAAAAGCTAAATGGCACTTCCTGCAATTTCGAGATTTTGGGCAATTTGACTCTGTCGGGTGGTTTGTAATTGTTTTCTACATGTATAAAAATGTGTAAAATGCAAAAACGGCTCCGTCTGTTTGGAGGAGAAATAAATAAATGAAAAAGCCTTATTGTGATTCGTCAAGCAAGCATGCCGAAATATGACTAGGCCTCCACCCAGACCTCCACCGCATTTATTGCAGTGAAAGACTGGGCTGTTTAAGAGGCATATAACCTCATTGGTTTTTCAAAACGGGTCGAGAGGGTGGGTCTGCCGCTGCTGGACCTGGTTTATTACACAATAAAGAACTCAAAACATACTTGACTGCATGATTGGAACAACCAGCTTTGACGTGGGGGCGACTATTCATGTCAAGCAGACTGGTTATGACATCACCAGCAGGCCACGCTCAGGTGATGGAGTGCTGTGTCATGCTTTGTTTGGTTTTCCAACAGAAGCTGTGTTAATTAAAACAGAGCCTTTGAGAAAAACACATCAGGGGGACAATTATGTATTCAAGAGATGTCATTCGCTGGAAAACTTGGTAAGTTGTAATTAGTTTGGAACATGCTCGGTTTGATTTTATAGAACTGTCCAGTCTGCAGTGTCAATATACAAATGCACAGCATGCATTTTCATATATTAATGCAGCTTTGTGCAGACCCTGGGTGAGGTAAGTGTATTCTGTCAATCAAACAGCAAACATAAGTATACTAAGCTCACACATAATGTACCACAGCTTCCAACTGTACCTGTGTTTATCTTAGGACTTTATTCCTTAAATATATTGTGTCACTTGAAGACTAAAAATCAAATTATTATGAATTATTTGATCAGCAAACAGGGAACTACTTATTATACATACAAGTCTTTGCTTTTAACGTCCAACCAAAACAAATATGAACCAAACCAACCATTACAAGGTTTGATTTGAGACAAAAAGACATAAAAAGTTAAAAAGTAAAACTGTTCCTCCAAAAATAGAAGTTTACTTGTTTCAGCTCAGTGTTTGTCTTTTACAGTTGATTAGCTAACATTAAATATCCCCTTACACACGCAATAAACATGGTTTTACTTCAAAAAAGTCATTGTTGATAAACTGCATATTAACCATGGTTTTACTGCATTAACCCTAGTTTAATGATGAAAGGTTACACAGTTAGCAATCATTCATTTTCCTTTGGCTTAAAGGCTGTTTTATACTTCACCAATCAACCAATAGATATTCCAAAAGAATAGGATTTTTTGTTTTACTGTTACTCTGTTATATTTTACAACCAATCAGATTCAAGGATTTAAGAAAGTTGTAGTATAAACAAATGCAGCCTTGAATGTTTTTCAGACACTTAGTCACACATTCACACAAAGCAGCCACAAGTGTAGTTGAACATGGTCCACTAATGTTTGACTTGTTCTTATTTTGACCTATTATGCTAAAATAACTTTATAAGAGGTTTAAACACAGTTGTGGGGAAACAGTGTGTGAATATAGCCAGCCTCTAATAGTTCAAACAAATCTATTTTTTGTAATCACACAGAGTCATAAGAGGGGAAAGCCCCGCCCATTAGTGATGATCTCACCCTCATTTGCATAAACAGCCCTGAGTGAGAAGCAACCATTTTAAATCTGCTGCTATGCATAACAGGGGCAATTTTAGTTCCGCCCTTTTTTCAAATTAGGTCATGTAAGACAATCTTATTTGAATTTAAAAGCCTTAAGGGTTATTTTCAAATAGTTATAAATCATTGTTTGTGTGGTATTTTGAGCCAAAACTTCACATGCACATTCTAGATACTACATGTGAAGAGTTCAGATGTAAAAACCCCCATGCGATGAAACGTTCTTCTAAAATGAGGATTTTTCTCAGCCGCCTGTGTGTGTTGAGTAATTTCACTTTTATGGCAAAGAATAGGTTATTTTCATTGCCTTTAATGTGAAATAACAGAACATAAATAGCACACTAAGATAAAATGCTCATTTTAGAAATAAATTTCAGATGCTTTTTTTCCCACATCATATCTTAGTTTAAATCCTGCTTGGCTTTTATACAATTCAAAAACCTTCATTGGGTGTAGAAGAAATGTTGTTGAAATACTTTGGGCCACTGTACAAGTACACAATCACATGTGCCCTTATGTAAATACAAGCGCATTTACTTAAATTAAGCAATTAAACAAATTATTTTAACAATTCCCATCAATCCCTTCCAAAAACTGAAAATCGCTGTGATATTATCTATTAGTCTGGGGACAGAGTGGAAAAAGAGGACCTTTCAAGTACCATTTAAGACATTGGCAGCAGGTCCAGAGGTTTGCTGAGAGAGACGGAGGAGTTATGCTCTCTATTTGTCCCAGATGTGTTTGATTCCGATCAGCATATAGTAGCAGTCATGGGAAAGTGGAAGTAGCACATTGTACGTTACAAATACGGTGACCTATTCAAGATAATTCTTTAAAAAAAGAAGAAACTGTTGTCCTAAACGCTCAAAAAATAGCTTTGCTGATTGTTCAAACTACTATACAATTACAATATACAAACCATACAATTCTTGAGTTTTATGGGCGGAAAACTTGATTTTATGCTCAATCAACTTAAAATTGTAAAAAACAATAAGTTAAAAGAGTGTGTTCGATGAACAACAATATACGTACAAAAAATAAGTGAAGTTTATTTATAATCTCGATAGGATCATGTGCTTATGATTGCTTGCAGCCGGTCCCGCATTATCCAATTTATGATTCACCAATCAGACAATTCCTAAGCCACTATAAATACCTCAAGTTTCATATCACAGCCATCTCCATTTTGAAGAATCCCCCCTTCAACCCCCACTCCTCTTCCATTCCTAGATGGGTGGCACAGTGGTTAGCACTTTTGCCTCACAGCAAGAATGTCATTGGTTAGTCCTTACCAAGGCAGCCGACGTTTCTGTGCGGAGTTTACACGTTCTCCCCGAGCTCACGTGGGTTTCCCTCTGGGTTCCCCTGTTTCCTCTCACTGTCCAAAAACATGCAACTTAAGTTAATTTACTAATTCAAATCGGCACCATAGACATGCTCCTAGTAAGTTGTTATCTCTTAAGAGCAATCACTATCTGTTAATTAGCTACTACAGCAGGGGAGTTCTCGAGGTCTACCTGAGCTCAAACTCCCCTCTCACCTTGCAAACGGGAGGGAGCCCCGGGCTCGATGATCTTATGAGCTCAGGGCTCTCTCCCAGGACAGCATGCCAAACAAGCTTTATAATCAATCATCAGCTAAGTGTGAACTCTTGAATAATAAAATAACGATGTGACATTAATTGTATGTGTGAACTTTGTATACAGAAACAGTTTAGGGATATTTTCGCTCTACCAAGAGTCTACATTTTAAACATTAAAATAGCGTCACGCGGAAAAAACTTTAATGCCCACTAAGAAGAATGGAGATGCCGCTTGCTGTCATGCCCGCTACGGACATTAAAAGGCAAATCCTCTGTGAAAAAATGAGAGCCAACATGAACAAATGGAAGGACAGAGTAAGGAAAGCTTTGAGGTGTGCTGGGAAACCATATTTGAATCAAAGGGGAGAACAAAAATCAGGGAAAAATCCACCGAAAGAGGTGAGTGGAAGAACCGTATGTGATGTAATTTCTCGCTCTCCGACGAGCGCTAAACAGCACAAAACAATGAAACAATCAAAATAAACCACATACCATATATAATAAAGCTGTATCAATGCATATTTTCCGCTAGTCCTGTGTAAACTACGGCAAGCAGAGTTTATTTGATTATATTTATTTATATCGTGAGATGGTGGAGCGCAAGAACAGTTTGAAGTAGTAGCCTATATAGCCTTCACAGTCTGGCTGTGCCAGCGCACCTGTGTATACTTCTAAATAAATCACAAATTTGGCTTTGATGCATGTCTGCATTGTATGTATTTATTGTTGTATTGTTTTACTTATTTATTGTTTATTGTTAATAATTGATTGTTATCGCCTGTACTGTAAAGTCTATGTATTGTACATAGTTTATATAGTATTTTCTGTTTTTAAATAATAATAATAATAATAATAATGATAATAATAATAAACTTGAAAGAAATGCTTAATATTAACCTGAAGTTTCTGTTACTGCATTAAAACTAAGATAAAGGAATCAGGCCTTTAGTGCTTTAAAGTGATATGATGAATTGGAGTTATGCTGTTAATCCACATTAACTGGACAAATACAGTAACTCGATTCCACATTTAAGAAATATAAATCACAATAACTTTAGATTTTTAATACTGACACTGAAAAATGTTTTCTTAATTGAGAAGCTGTTGTTGTCTAGCTTCAAGTAAAATAAAAATATATGTTCACAACCCAAATGAAAGAAATCTTCATCTCAAGGCCTCAAATAATCGATTTGCTTTAGGATGACTTCAAGGGACTGTGTGGGTTCCTCACAATCAATTTGTGTTGGGACAACATAAAGGAGTTTATTAGTTTTTACAAATTTAAGTGGATTGAATATAAAACAATTAAGTTGTCCCAAAACAAAACCAAAGAATTGTGTTGTTTCAGCTCAGTTTAAACAAGTAGTTTGAACAAACAGAAAATGTCATTTTTTGAGTGTACCACAGAGGACTTTAGCTATTAAATAAGAAACAAACAAATCTTTGACAGCTAATAGGAAAAGTCTTTGACGTGAAGATCCAATTACAACTTTTCTTGACATCTGAAAATGACCTCAGACAAAAGGGTTTGCTGCATTTCCATCTCGGATGCTTTGATTTACCGCCTCGTGACCTTTACTGGAAGCAGTTATTGCATGCTGCCGTTCCTGCGAGCCAGAGAAGATCATCCATTCGTGTGTCATCTCCTCTGTGCTCCAGAACAGCTGTGGGAGACTTGGACACCATGTGACGGGACTGTGATGGTTCTTCAACGTGGGGTCGGTTCTCTCCGCGCTCCAGGCCATGTTGATATTCCCACAAGGTGTGTTTTTCGAAATGCACTCGGTCTTGCCCTGCTCCGCTTCCCTCCTTTGACCTCCAATCCAACTCGCTGCCAATGCTTTCGCCCTGGCAAGGCTTGAAAGTGGGGGATACAGGGGAAGAAAGTGAAAAGAAAAGAAGGACGAAGAATGGATGAGAGGGATTCAATAACAGTGAGCCAGCAGCAGGCCATCCGCAGGATTTTATTGTTTCAGCGTGCCATTCAGCATTTGTTTCTGATATTGGGCACATGGTTGCGTTTAGAGGGTTTAAATGAGATTGGTGTGTACCGTCTCGTTTCCAGCATACGTAACTTTTGCTACTTGTATGCAAGAACTGTCCTAATAAAATTCTTAAAGAGACAGTTGTAATAAAACGTCTGTGATGAATTACTACTTACTCTTATGCCATTTATAATTTGCAGGATTCATTCTTACCAGTTTAATGTAATGGAAGAGAATATTTCATATTTCATAAATATTATACTGTATATAGGCATAAATTTACACTTCATTGTTTCTAAACGGGGTGGTCCACTACGATATCATATTTTAAACTTTAGTTGATCCAAACGCTGCTACTTCCACAGAGCTTGTTCTGTCTATTTGGGCTTCCAAAGGACATGAACACAAAGACAGAAGTGCTTACAGTTTAATTTTAATCATGTTCCTGAGAATTATAAAAAAATAGCTTTAGCATTTGACATAACAGAACTTCCAGAGTCTCTCCCAGTTCAGTGCTGGATTTGGTTAAAACTCCTCCAACCGATGAAGCTGTGAATTGTGAGCCACAACCTGTAGTTTCTAAAGTTAACGGTATGTTGTAGCGAGGACGTAAATGAGGATGTTAACAACAGGAAACGCTGTTCGACACCGCTAACAATTTAGTTACAAATTTATATTTATCCGTCAAACCGCTGTAAACACTCATAATCTTCAGCAGTGCTGCAGTGTTTCTTTCCGCTTTCCATGCGTTCTACATCTCAAATAACAAACTCGCAGGTTTTATATTACTTATACATGCTTATTACTTGCTTATATTACATGCTTATATTTGCTTATATTACATGCTTATATTACTTACACATGCTTATTACTTGCTTATATTTGCTTATATTACATGCTTATATTACTTACACATGCTTATTACTTGCTTATATTACATGCTTATATTTGCTTATATTACATGCTTATATTACTTACACATGCTTATTCCGAATATATGTGAAAGACACTTGTCAGATTTTATTTTAGAGAGCAGGCGTGAGGTTCAATTGTGTGCTCTTCCATATTCTGTCTGATTAAGGCACAATCTCATATGGCTAACAGCTACTGCTTACAAAGCACAAAAAGCACATGCTTGACGTGGTGACATAAAGCTGATCCGTGAATCACAGAACATTATGTTAGCTGACCAATCAGAGCCTCTTGAGCATGGACCTTTCAAAGGAACTTGGAAGTATGACAGTCGTTTAGTCGTTAGCTGAGTAGCTGTATATAATAAAAGTAAGATATATGAAAAAATAACGTGATTTTCTACAAGTGAAGCATGAGCACACATTGCTTTGCATTTTATAAACAAAACCAAGCCTTAAAAAAAAAACACTGTGGACCACCTTTAAGCATATGATTCTTTTTTAAAACAAAATCTTTAGTTGAAAAAAATGACTTAATATGCAAATATCTGAATAAACAAAAATATACAATTTCTCTGCTTCTCTGAATTTATACCTTATTGTCATGAACTAATTTCACAATTTTTTGCGATTGTCTTACAAAATACAATTATTCTGCAAAATATAGAAAAAATTATAAATATGCTCACAAAAAAAAATTAAGGGGAACATTTAAACAACACAAAGCAACTCCAAGTGTTCCTTTTATTTTTTGAGCAGCATATATTACTCTGCTTCACTAAATTCACTTACTGTTGAATTTATGTTCAGTGTTTAAGGAAAATATATTCTAAGTAGGCACCCACAGAATCTGTGCTCGCAGATTTTTTAGCCCATCGAGAATTTTAATTGGATGAACATTTTTTAGTCTTATGCCTTTCCCAGAATATAAAACTACATATAAATACATTTAGATCATTTTGTGTGTAAAAGAGCAGCTTGGACATTCTGCTACATATCTAAAGTCATTTTCTTCGGATGAAAGAAAGATTTAAAATGCACAAAAAGATGAACTTTTCTTTCATTTACTGCTACTGACCTCCCTTTAGACATGAAGGAAGAGAAGAAACAAAAATAGCTTGTAAAAATCAATCCCTTATGGTGGAAAAAAAAAAAGCTTGTTGGAATTCTTTTGTGCCTGATCCATGAAGAATTCCAGTATCGGCGTGGTATGGTGGCCACACTGACATGAGCAGCTCATACAGATGAGGATAAACATATAAAGATGATGATGATGATGATGATAGGGAGGTCATCTCCTTCTTCTCATGCAGAGATTCATATTGTTTAAAGATGCCCGCGATGGTTAATGAATACTGACACATCACTTTGTTTCGGATGCTAGGCCAAGGAGACATCCTGCATTGTTACGCAGGGAGAAAGAAGGCGCTGGAGAGATTCCTGAGAGCATATGGAAGAGTGATACAAGTTTTCACGCAGTACACAATCCCAGCTGTATATCCCCATGATACAGGAGTCTAATTCTGCCAAATGATTTACATCGAATGTCTGCGTGAAACCATTTCCTCTTCCTTCGCTTTCCAATATACACATTATACAGAATACATACATTGTATGCATAATCAAGCGAGTGGGGATGCTGGATTCGGTCTGACAGGCCCGGCATTCATTTTCCACTGTTTTTCTTGTAAATGTCCCTGAATAGAGAGCGAACGGATAAAGAATTTATTCATAAAATAATTTCCCAGCCCCAGAGATTCAAAAACAAGCAGTCGGTGGACCCCGTGAGCAATCAAATACCAAATTAAAGAGAAACACTGACAAATCCATGAGAATGGAAGGAAGATAAACAAAAAGGTCACAGACCACAATGCTCACAGCTACCTCTAGTGGCCTGATGCAATAAAACAATACACTTACACAATCGATGTATTATTCAACACATCACTGTGAATCAAATCACACGGAGTTTAGAAAAGCGACTCCAAATGTATGGGCAGAAGTTGTAAACTTCTTTCCGTTTGTGATTGACGAGGTGTGGAATTCTGAAAAAAAAAGAGAAGTCCGGATAATGACGTAAGGCGATTAACAGGTGTCAAGAACGGACTTTGAGCTTCGCTGAAGAAATGAATGGCTTTCAGCAAACGGCCTTCCCCCTTCCCACCGGCCCGCATGACCGTGAACCCCTGGGCTACGCCATTAAAAGGCACTGGCTCCCAAAACAGCCCTGTCCTGCACACGCACCAGTGAACCTCCAGGCCCTGATTGCTTCCACGTTGCTTGAGTAAACATCTGAGACGAATTAGGCCCTTGTTATTGTTGTTTAACTCCAACCACATCGTGCTGCTGCCGCGCTGCAGGAATAACAGTCCCACGATGCAATACACGACAAGTCAAAGATGGCGATGGGGGCTGCCGTGACACTTCATTACATACGTGTGGAGGGACCTGCCACAGGTCTGGTGCACACAGGTCCCATTATCTACATACCTACACCCCTCCCAGACGCCCCTTAACACCATCAGGCCCGTCTACAAAACATGTGCGTGTCCCAAGACTACAGCTCTGTTCTTGTCGAACATGAGGCTCTTTCTTAAAATGTTGCGTTTAGATTAGCCATCTGAAGTTGTTTTCGACATGAAAACAGAGATGTGATACGGTCTGCTCAAATAAGTGCTTTATTATAACTAAGTAAATATTAGTTTGTGTCAAAGACCTATTGAGAAGAAGGACAAACGGTCAACAGTTGGTCAGAATTAATTATTTATTCATATACGGCTAAATAAATTAGACCTACTGTATGTTATGCCTGACTTAAATGGGTAGTTCAGCCAAAAGTGAAAAATGTTTCATCAGTAAGAGCTTCCCTCTTCTGTTTCTGACCAGTTGATGGTTTCCATTGATTTCCATAGTGTTTTCCCTACTATACTGTAGAAGTCAATGGAGACTATCAACACTTTTTTTTAAGTAAAGGCATTTAAAACAATGTTTTTCAACAGCTTGAGGGTGAGTACATGGTTAACAATTTTTTTTTAGGGGGGTGAACTTTCTCTTTAAATGCAATAAGCATAAAAAAACACACACTAGAGACAAATTGTCATACAAAAACATTTAAAAAGGTATTTGCATGAAATAAAAACCTGGACATAGTGGAAAAGAACATGCCATCCATGGTGAAACATCTAAAGATTATTCTTGATGCAAGCTCTCAATGCAATGACTACGGCTCTGTTCCTGTCGAACATGAGGCTCTTTCTTAAAATGTTGCGTTTAGATTAGTCATCTAAAGTTGTTTTTCGACATGAAAACAGAACTGTTATATGGTCTGCTCAAATAAGTGCTTTATTAAAACTTAGTAAATATTAGTTTGTGTCAAAGGCCTATTGAGAAGAAGGACAAATGGTCAACAGTTGGTCAGAATTTATGATTTATTTAAATATGGCTAAATAAATTAGACCTACTGTATGTTATGCCTGACTTAAATGGATAGTTCAGCCAAAAGTGAAAAATGTTTCATCAGTAAGAGCTTCCCTCTTCTGTTTCTGACCAGTTGATGGTTTCCATTGATTTCCATAATGTTTTTCCTACTGTAGAAGTCAATGGAGACTATCAACACTTTTTTTTAGTAATGGTCTTCAAAACAATGTTTCTCAACAGCTTGAGGGTGAGTACATGGTGAAAAATCTTTTTAGGGGTATGAAATTTCTCTTTAAAAGCATTAAGCATAAAAAAACACACACTAGAGACAAATTGTCATACAAAAACATTTAAAAAGGTATTTGCATGAAATAAAAACCTGGACATAGTGGAAAAGAACATGCCATCCATGGTGAAACAGCTAAAGATTATTCTTGATGCAAGCTCTCAATGCAATGACTACGGCTCTGTTCTTGTCGAACATGAGGCTCTTTCTTAAAATGTTGCATTTAGATTAGCCATCTAAAGTTGTTTTCGACATGAAAACAGAGATGTGATACGGTCTGCTCAAATAAGTGCTTTATTATAACTAAGTAAATATTGTGTCAAAGACCTATTGTGAAGAAGGACAAATGGTCAACAGTTGGTCAGAATTAATGATTTATTCGTATATGGCTAAATAAATTAGACCTACTGTATGTTATGCCTGACTTAAATGGATAGTTCAGCCAAAAGTGAAAAATGTTTCATCAGTATCAGTTTCCCTCTTCTGTTTCTGACCAGTTGATGGTTTCCATTGATTTCCATAGTGTTTTTCCTACTGTAGAAGTCAATGGAGACTATCAACACTTTTTTTAGTAATGGTATTCAAAGCAATGTTTTTCAACAGCTTGAGGGTGAGTACATGGTGAACAAATCTTTTTAGGGGGTGAACTTTCTCTTTAAATTCAATAAGCATAACAAAAAACCAAAAAAAAAAAAACCCAAAAAAAACCCACTAGAGACAAATTGTCATACAAAAACTTTAAAAAGGTATTTGCATGACATAAAAACCTGGACATAGTGGAAAAGAACATGCCATCCATGGTGAAACATCTAAAGATTCTTCTTAATGCAAGCTCTCAATGCAATGACTACGGCTCTGTTCTTGTCGAACATGAGGCTCTTTCTTAAAATGTTGCTTTTAGATTAGCCATCTAAAGTTGTTTTTCGACATGAAAACAGAACTGTTACGGTCTGCTTTATACGGAGTGCCTTTATTATAACTATGTGAATATTACAGGGTTCATACACATTTTTACTATTAAAATTCCATGACTTTTCCATGCCTTTTCCAAGATATTCAAGTGCATGTTCATGTTCTAACGTTTCATGTAATGTCTATGTATAGGTGGTAAATAATATGAAAAACAATGCACATTCAAATTTATTACAGCTGTCATAAAACATGCAACAATGTTTTATGATATTATTATTATTATACCTATACCTATGTACATTTTATTTAAACAATGCTTACACCACAATAATGATGTAAGAGCATGTTTTTGGCCAAGGACAGAAAAGAAGTAAAGACAACTAACCTATATTCAAGTATACAGATATTTGTTAAACTAAAATTTCCATGACTTTTCCAAAACTTTGTGGGTTCTTCTGTTTTTCCAAAACTTTTCCAGGCCTGGAAAATGCCATGTCAAAATTCCATGACTTTTCCAGGTTTTTCATAACCGTATGAACCCTGATATTAGTTTGTGTCAAAGGCCTATTGAAAAGAAGAACAAATAACAAATGGTCAACGATTGGTCAGAATCAATGATTTATTCATATATGGCTAAATAAATTAGTCCTACTATACTTTATGCCGACTTAAATGGATATTTCACCCATGAATAAAAATTCTTTCATCATTATGAGTTTCTCTCTTCTGTTTGTGACCAGTTGATGGTTTCCATTGACTTCCATAGTATTTTTCCCCACTATAGAAGTCAATGGGGACTATCAACACTTTTTTTACCAATGGTCTTCAAAACAATGGTTGAAAAATTCTTGAGAGTGAGTGCACGGTGAACTAATCTTTTTTGGGGTTGAACTTTCTCTTTAAATGCAATAAGCATAACAAAAAAACAAAACACTAGAGACATATTATCATACAAAACGAAGAAGGTATTTGCATGAAATAAAAAACCTGGACCAGGTGGAAAGAACATGCCTTCCTTGGTGAAACATCAAGAGAGTCTTGATGCAATACTTACAATGCTTTAGGAACTGTTGGTCTTCTTTTGACCAAAATAAACATTTTTGGTTCCCTACCCAACATAAAAAGTCTCTCAGGTCTCTCATCCTCATTCATCCCCAGCTGGCAGGTTCTCCTCAATCCTTTTGATGAACTTCATGCGAATTTCTGTAACATTGTCACCTCTTAACGTGTCCTGAGCGAATCGTACATCCACTGCCATTTGAACCTGCAGGAGCAGAAAAATGACCAGTGTAACCGACAACAGAAGGTTATCATAAGAAACATCCATTCATCTCATGCAAACGTGCTCCTCACCATTTCAAGAGCTCCTCTTAGAACTCCACAGAGCAGGTTGGAGTAGACCAGATTACTGTGGTTGTCAGGAAGCTCTACAAAGTCCACCAACGGGTTGCTTTCGAGGATGAGAGAGAACTCGTCTCCGGCGGGACTCCAGTTGGTCACGCTGGGAGTGATACCCAAGTACATCTTGAAAGCTATCTGTTAATGTGAAGACAAAAAGGCCCTTCAGTCTTCATGTTAAGTCGCTTGCCTACATCGATGATGTCAAGGCCACATTTAAGTGATTTAGCAGAGCTGCCACATTCTTCTTAGGTGCCGTATTCACGACTCTGAAAGGACTTTCGCACAATTGCACATTATGGGTTTGAAGAATCGTAAGTATGAGCCAAAGATCAACATCTCTGGCCTTTTATATAAAGGACTTTACATTAAAAATTGTATCGAGAACTCAAGTCATTTTAATTTACTATTTATACAGTATATTACATAATACAAATAGAAAATTGTAATGACTATTTTAGATCATTTAAGTTGCTGGTGAAACCATTTTCTCTTTTTATTTGGAAATGTGTCATAAACCAAAAACAAGGAAATCATAAGAAGTAGTAGTAATGCATGGTATCAATTAGTTTACCTGTTGATTTATGGTTTGTTATTAAATACTGAATTATGAAAGCTCATTTTAGTGTTTACTTTTTCATTTGGTTATACTTTTATAGGGTTCTTGTTTTCAAGAGTTCCCGCTTAGATATGCTTAGCGTTTTTCAAGCATTTTTGGCACGCTGTCCCCGGAGAGAACCCTGAGCTCGGAGATATTCGAGCCCAAGGCTCCCGTCCAGTCAATAAGCATATAAGGGAATCCGAGATCAGATAGGTCTCGAAAGCTCCCCCTTATAAAAGGGAGGAAAAAAGGAGGAGATGGGGTGGAAGGGGGGATTCTTCCGAAACGAAGGTAGAGCAGTAGGGAAAAAATGATCCGTTTATAGTAAGCTTGGATCGCTCTGATTGGATTATTGCTGATTACAGATGATCAGCCAGGCGTGCTTAATCATATCACGTGCTCCTCTCGAAATTAGTTTATGAAACTTTGCATTGTGTTACTGCACTTTTAAGCACAGAGTAACATTAACGAACAGTATGTAGTAACGGTATTAAGTAGGGGTGTCAAAATCAATTGATTCTTCAATGTATCGCGATGCAGACTTGGACAATCCCGATGAGGGTAGGGCGAGTAATTACAAAATTACACTACTTAAAAAAATTAAACTACTTAAAAAACTGATAAATGTGCACTATTCACTGCATGCGAGTTTGCTGGACAGACTTTCACTGACACTGAAGCACTGCAGAACCAGGAGACACTATTTCACTGCTAGTGAGAAAATAAAAGTTCTCTCTCTCTCTTTTTCTCTTTCTGTCTGTCTGCTTCTCTCCCTCAATTTGGATCTTTGAACTGCTGGCATGTTTGTAAGGTAAGTTTTCGTCTCCTCTATCGCTATTAAAGCGATACTTGTGGATCCAGTGTGTCTGCAGAGCGAGTTTTCTCCATGGCGTCTATCACAGATCAGCTGTGATAGCTGCGCAATGTGCACTTTATTCCGCGCATATAGACTTTTACCGCGCATTCTTCCGTGTCATGCTGTTGGTACATGTAACATAACAATGACACCAAATTAACATACCTATTTTTTTCATAACAAACGTCAAATATTGTGTTTGTAACTACATTCTTTGAACACCAGTTAAAAACAACCACCAAAAACCTTGACTTTCTGCTACACTTGATTTAAAATACCCCACATCCTGTAAAACCGAAAACCTGTAAATCTCTGACCCTAAATTATGATTGGATGAGTCCGAAGCCATGAAAAAGCCAAAACACACATACACACCTGTGAGTGCATATCTCCCAGACATGATGTTGCTCGGCAGCTGTAAACAACTAAACTAAACGCTTCACAATTTGTTCCTCATTAAACTGTTGTTAAAAAGTGTTTTAAGACCCTCAGGTTTAAAATTGTGATCAAGGTCCCAGCAAACCAACGCGTTCTGGATTAGCGCTCGACAACGTGGCACACGTGGTGGAAAGTGAGGCCAGAAAGACAGAGAAAAGAGAAGAAGAAAGGAGAACAGACAGACAGAGAGCAACCAAGCATGGACAGGTGACGGACAGCGGGAAGAACGCTCTGTCAATCCTGTCAGTGTGAACCCTAAATGCTTAGGGTGAAGTGCAGTGTTTCGTAAAAAAAGCACAGTCTGTGGCTCTCGCAGACCAAAGAAAACAAGCCGAGAGGAACACGAGTGTCTCGGTTCACTCTAACGCCACACAAACGGCCCGCCAGTTGGCTTTGCGGTAGCATAGCGCGGATGTTTCTCAAGCTGTGTGACTCTGAAAAATTAAAAACGGTAGAAAGATGTGATGAAAGCTAAGAAGGTATGTGGGCTACTGCAGGTTGAAGTTCAAATTCCAGTCACTTGCTTGCGCATTAACATGCTTGCCTGCTCAGAATGTGCTCTGATTGGCTCAAGTTACCTTTGCAATGACATCGGCCGTTTCTCGGAAATCGTGACACCTCCCCACACTGGACCGAGCCAAGAAGTCCTCAATCAGACGCACTCCGATATTGTATCCCCTTGAAAGGATGCAAGAAGAGAAAAGAAGCTGTGAAACCGTTATTGTCAGGGAAGTTCACTTCACCTACCAAATGCAATCATAATCTCTTTTCACTTTGAAGGTCTCGGTAAAGCCCTTCAGCCCTTCAAGGACTTACAAAAAGCAAGATACGTACTTGTTTGGTCAGAGAGAAAGAAGTCAAATCTCACTCCTGCTTCTATCATATTTGATGCTTTAAAGAAGCAGGAGGGGGAAAAAAGGTTTTATTTCAGACGGCTTGCCAAACCCAATATCAGTGGGACTACTGGATTAGTTCAAGGCACGGTTTAAATGAAAAGATCACTCAGCCAAAGAATACACACTGCCCACTGATTCTCCAAATCACAACGGCTGGGGCTCCAAGCATCTCAGGGCTCTCCACGCATCTATCCTGCTTTTCCCACAATCTTTAGACTAGCGCTTTCCAACTGCTTTTGAGTCAGGGATGAGATTTTACATTAGACGTCATTTGGAAACCAAAGGTACTACAAAAGTTTTCTTCAAAAATTTACTTAAATACTATAGTAGATTGATGTTCATTTAATATAACTATATACATTTCTTTTACTTTCTATTCAAGTTGACAGCATAATTTGTGAGTAGATATTGATTGGATTTATGAATTTCTTTTCATTTTTACAGGTTAAAAAGGTTATTTATTTGTTTTAACACGATACACGACTGTTCAAAAGTCTGAGGTCAACTAAACCTCTTATTAACCATTCAATTCTTCTATTAACTAATATCACAGGTAAAAAAAAAATCATGCTATTGATAATAATATGAAATGTTTCTTAAAATTAAATTAGTATATTATCTGAAGAATTGTGTAACAGTGAAGAAATTCAATTTTAAAATGTATATATATATATATATATATATATATATATATATATAAAAGTGCACTAAATTAATTTTATATTCATTCATTCATTCATTTTCTTTTTCGGCTTAGTCTCTTTATTAATCCGGGGTTGCCACAGCGGAATGAACCGACAACTTATCCAGCATTTGTTTTACACAGCGGATGCTCTTCCAGCTGCAACCTATCTCTGGGAAACAGCCATACACACTCATTCATACACTACAGACAATTTAGCCTACCCAATTCACCTATACCGCATGTCTTTGGACTCGTGGGGGAAACCGGAGCACCCGGAGGAAACCCACGAAACCACGGGGAGAACATGCAAACTCCACACAGAAATGCCAACTGACCCAGCCGAGGCTCGGACCAGCGACCTTCTTGCTGTGAGGTGAACATGCTACTCACTACGCCACCGCGGCGCCCTAATTTTATATTACAATACTAATTTTTTTTTAGTACTTTTTACAGTATTATTGTTTAAATAAATGCAACACTGGTAAAGATAAGACACTTATCGAAAGCATATCAAATGCTTACAGACAATGAATTGAACATGGTTATGGGTATTTTATTATTTCAATCAATTCTGCAACCAACCAAGAGAAACACTGCAGTACGTGAAAGGTAAAATTGTTAATGGAGAGAGGAAAAGAATTATTTATATAAAAAACAACACTCTCATCCATCTCTTTCATCTGGATCCACTCTAACAATGTAATAGAATTTGAAAAATAGCCAAAAGTGGAACAGAATCATACATTTGAAAAGCAGGGGTGTAACCTTCAGCTGCACGCCTCATTTACTGTAGCCGGGTGTGGAGAAGAGAGACAGCGGCTCTCCAAAAAACTTAAGTGGCATATTATATACAGTACTCTCAATACCATCCAACCCAATTTCAGGAGACTGGATGGCACAAGGGAACCGGGGGCAGTTACCATAATTAATACACTAACAGTCTAGATCCAACATAAACATATGACAAAACAGCATTTACTCAAGCCATCTCGACACACACACACAAAAAATTGGAAACCGACTGGACAAATTCAAAATGAATGGTGAGCAGTTACACCACCTGAAAATATATGTATTTTTTTTACTAAAAGTGAAAGAAAACAGAAACAAAGGTGAACTACTGCTTAATATAAATATTGTTAATTAAAACAATTTACTAATGCAAAACAAATGGCAGCCAAGGATTAGTGTGTGTAATATAAAAAATACACAACAAATATTTACTAGAACGTTTTACTTTAATAGTAAAGTTTTACAGCTCCTATCAGGTCATTCGTAAAAGTCATATTTTCCATTTTTTATCATTTCACAGCATTTAATAAAGACCTGTTCCTATTCTACTGTTCCCTGTTAATATCAAACAAGTATTAAAGTATCACATAAATTATGTTGCTACATTATACACTGTTAAAAATGCAGGGTTCCACACAATTCATTCATATTGTCCCGACACAAAATCGATTAAGTGCATTCATTCATTCATTTTCTTTTTGGCTTAGTCCCTTTATTAATCTGGGGTTGCCACAGCGGAATGAACTACCAACTTATCCAGCATATGTTTTACGCAGCGGATGCCCTTCCAGCTGCAACCCATCTCTGGGAAACATCCATACACACTCATACAGTACGGACGATTTAGCCAACCCAATCCACCTCAACCACATGTCTTTGGACTCCACCCAGAAATGCCAACTGACCCAGCCGAGGCTAGAACCAGCGACCTTCTTGCTGTGAGGCGAACCTGCTACCCACTACGCCACTGTGGCACCCATCGATTAAGTTACAAATTTAAGTGGATTGAACATAAAACAACTAAACTGTCCCCCAAACATCTCAAGAATTGTGTTGTATTAGCTCATTTTAAAAAAAGTCTGAAGCAGCAAAAACTATTTTTTGAGTGTATTATTATTCAAGTTTGCTAGGTTCTAGTGTGAATGTAGAAAAGGTTTACATACTTTAACGATTATTTTCGCAGATTAAAAGTAGAACATACGAGTATATTTAATTGCATTTCTAAGTAAATATACTAAAACTAATGCATTAGGATTATAGTGTAAATGACATGGGTAAACTATCAAATTCTTAATGGCACTTATATGTTTGCCAGTTAACCGTCAGTAAAAATTCCAGATGGTGAGAGGTCTAAACGGGCATGATAGCAAGGGAAAGGCACACTCACATTTTATCCAGTTGTTTGTTGACCTCTTCATCATTTTCATAGTCCTTACACAGCTGAGTGACCAGAGCTCCATATGTGAGAGTGAATAACTCTGAATTCTGTTCAGGAGAAAGACCAGCACAACATTACCCACTAAATCAGTGTGTTTACCCCAGAAATAAAAAAAAATAAATAATAATAATAATAACAACTGAATTTATATAAAATAAAATGATTCATTCTATAAGTCAAAAGCGCAATCATTGCACTATTGACTTTATTAAACAGATACATTTATTTAAATAATATTTTAGTGACCAAACATCTTTAGGAATTGAAATATAATACATTTAAATTTATGCAACATATTGAAAGAATACAAAATTTAAACAAAATGTTTTTATCTATTTTTTCTCTCTTGATTTTTCTCTTTGTAATTTTTCATTTAATATTTTCCCTAACATAAAAGTTTGGGTTACTAATTTTTGGACCGTTATAGTAAGATACTTTGTTACATTAGCTCCAGATTTGGCTTCAGTTGTAATGCATATGCACAAATATAATTTTGTAAGCATTCTATAGAAAATATTATTCAAATGAGAGATTTGTGAGGGGTGTACTCAAATATGCTGAGCACTTTATAATTTAATATAAAATGTATTTGTCATAATTCATTTGTAATTCACATAATATTACAATGTTGTTGACAAATCTTAGGCTTACTGATGTGTGATATCAGTCCTTTATAAGGAAGTATTGTCATAAATGCCTTTTTTTAATGTATATATTTTTTCACTAATAGACCCAGAGTCTGGAAATAAAACTGAACCATGAACCTGAAACAATTTGAGTGTTTTTATGGAATCGTATTAGGGCTGAACAATATATCGTTTGAGCATCGATATCGTAATGTGTGTATCCGCAATAGTCGCATTGCAGGATTATAAGATATATTAAAGGTTAAAAATAAAGATATTATTAAATATTATTGTTTTTAACTTATTCATACAATGTTGACCGTGTTATTTCACATTTAATTGTTAATTGATTTCTGTACTTGAATATTTTTAGACTACCAAGAAAACCATAAAGCATTCGTTTATTTATTTTTGCTTGTAATTTAATATAATTTGCAGATGCACCGCAAAAAAATAAAAAAAAATAAAAATAAAATAAATAAAAATAAATAAATACATTTTTTTTAGAAATCCCCCTGTCGATCTAAATTAAGAAAATCTTTCCAAATAGAGCAATTCAAATCATCTGGTGAAATTATATTCATATCCCAATATTATCGCAAACAATTTTTTAAATATTATATATAAAAATATATATATAAATATAATATAATTTATATATATATATATATATAAATACAATATATATATATATTTTATTTAATTATATATATATATATAAATTATATTATAATGTATTTATATTT
>CAIGQQ010000001.1:9409385-9420803 GCA_903798035.1 Danio albolineatus | reverse complement strand
ATATATATATATATATATATATATATATATATATATATATAGCAATGTTAGATTTTTCCAATATCGAGCACTCCTAGTTTGTATTTATGTGTGTAATACTGTATAATATAATAACTATAATAAATAAAGAAATGTTTGTGTGTGGTCAGGAAATATAATAGCTATTTTGATCACCAATACATAAGTTCTATCATAGAACTCCTGTACTGTAGCGTTGTAACTTCATAGCGTATACTCGGATCTGATTCAACAAGCACACGGTGGTCTTGAGCGCCGCCTTATGGCACATCATGGAGTTGTTACAAACACATCAACATAAAACGAAGCATAAACATTTATAATAACGAAAACCACGGATGAGACAGCTGGGCAAACCTACGTGCGTTTTGTCTGCTTACATAAATACATTTTAATAGAATATAGCAGCATAATAATAACAGCTCTGTGCATTTATAGTCATTGCTAAAACAAAAATGCACGAAACATAATCAATAATGCTAATAAAGCATATACCACCCACTATAACGTAATTATCATTGATTTAATCCCACAAACCACTATTTTAAAGGGTTACATGCATTCCCTCACAGTTCTTAATTCAAAAGGTACTGATTAATGACAGACTTAACTCGCCTTTGTGAAACACGAGCAATTACAATAACTAACGTTTAAATAGCAAACACACAACATTATCTTTATTTTAGTGCAACCAAACAAACACTGCTCCAATAGGAAGGTTATTTATCCGTTGACAAAAATAGCATGTTAGCTAGCAGCCTGGGGTTTATGTAGGATCTGAATAAACACAACCCACACTCACCATCTTCTTGCTGTCCGTGGTTCTGTTCGACTGCCTAGACATGTTGTCTAATATTACAGGTGTGTTACGGATCAGTTACAGGTAATATTTTATTAATCTGCTCTGTGCAAAGAAAGTCCCGTGATGTTGTTTCTGTCACTGACGGAGGAATCACTTCCTCAACAGCTGCCGACTAACCGGAAGTCTTGCTACGCTTTGGGCTATGGGTGTTGTAGTCAAACTGTAGTTTTGACCAGTTAAGGATTTTGTAAGTATTTTTGTGAGTTTGTGTTTATGTTACATTTAATCCGCACTCCACAACAGTATGAAGCTGTAATTATGACAAAAGTATAGATTGCTGCTTCAAAAAAATTACTTCCTTTTTGAAACTTCAACTAGACTAGGCCAACTCTTTCAGCGCAACTGTAGGCTACATCTTTCAATCGAGGACTGTGTGTTACTTGTTGTTTTTCATATTAAAGTATGTAGTATATACCAGTACAAGCAGGCTTTGTGATGAAAAGCCTTGTTAACTGTACTCATAAAAGAGTAGCCTACAAATCTCACTCTCAGTAAAGGAATATGCTATTGTTTTTGGAGCCATCATCCATTTTGGGAGTGTTGTGTTTATGAAGGGATTTAATAACCTATTTTCTCAGATTTGAGCAAGAGCTTAATGTTTTTGGAGCATATCCTGATAAATTAAATCAAATAACAAGACTGTCTGTGTTTTGTTCCAGTTGCCTCATGTCCTAATGCAATTTTTTGCAAGTCTATTTTTTTTTTTTATTGGAACAGAGGTGTAGGCAAAAATAACTGGGATATAGTGTAGACTAAAATAAAAAGTGTCTTCAAAATTAGTATATGTTTATTTATTTTTATTTTACGAGGCCTTAATTAATGCAAATAGCTTCTTCTGCTCTCCAAAATGCAATATCTGTTTCATTTGTATTTGGTATTGTGAGTTATTGTATGTTAAGTATTTCTGGCAAAATATTTTGCTTTTGGGTATTTTTATTTTGTGGTATACACTGGTATAAATAATATTTTTGAAATAAGAAATAGTGTTTGAAATAAGATGTTTGAAATAAGAAAATGCTATTTTATGAACATTATGAGTGAGAAGGCTTTAATACGCTAATACATGACTGTAGATTTACAACAGTATGTATGTAAGACATATGACAATATGGTTTCTTAGTCTATAAATAATATCTGTCTGTCTGTCTGTCTGTCTGCATCTTAGTATTCACAAGCACAAGCAGTGTAGTTCTTCAACTAATTTGAGTTTTTAGTTGTGTTATTTTATTCTGCAGTCTTTGTCTATGGAAAATGTGGAACTTAAAGCATTTAGTGTAAATTCCTTGTTCAAAAGGAAATTTCAAGAGCTCCTTTTGTGCCAAAATGCTAGGATTGCTCAGATAAAACTTTAGCCTTCAATATTATAAAAATACAAATAATAGATATGATATAATATAGGCTTCATGGTGGCACAGAGGGTAGCACGATTGCCTTACAGCAAGAAGGTCGCTGGTTCAAGCCTCGGCTGGGTCAGTTGGCATTTCTGTGTGGAGTTTGCATGTTCTCCCTGAGTTCGTGTAGGTTTCCTCCGGGTGCTCCGGTTTCTCCCACAAGTCTAAAGACATTTGGCATAGGTGAATTGGGTAAGCTAAATTGTCCGTAGTGTATGAGTGGATGTTTCCCAGTGATGGGTTGCAGCTAGAAGGGCATTTGCTGTGTAAAACATATGCTGGATAAGGTGGCAGTTTGTTTCGTTGTGGCGACCCCAGAATAATAAAGGGACTAAGCCGAAAATAAAATTAATGAATGAATACGATATAATACAACACAAAAAAAATACAATACAATATAATTTTACGTATAATTTTACATAATGTAAAATAACATAATATTTATAAAATCCATTGATTGAATCGGAAGATTTAAAAATGTTGTTCCTATGAAAATTAGTAAAATATAATTTAACATAATATAATTCGAACTCCAAAGTAAAAAAAAATATATACATATTCCTTATGAGTCACTTTGTGCATATTAAAAAATATTGTAATTGAATAACTGTTATTTTTTTCCTGAATTTTATGAATGTAGCAATTTTGTTTAGATTTTGTCAACATGCCTCTAAACTCTAAAACCACAAAGCATTAGCAATTTCAGCTCAGTATTCTTATCTTTGTGTTTACAGAACTGGACATTTCCTCCTTCCTCCACTAGATGGCGGTGCAACGACATGTAAGTTTACAGTCAATACAATACGTGTAACGAATATAAAACTCGCATGAAAGTGGCGGTATCATACATCCATTACACAGCTGCTCGTATGTATTTGCTCATACAAATGTAATATTATATATTATGTTTGTAGATACGTAATTAAAATGTACAATCTGCAATCATACAGACCAGAGACCTCATTGAGCTATAGCAGGCTATAACATTAAAAAATCACCTCTTTTAATATATTTTATGGTTTAATTCAGTCCAAAGACTAAGATTTATTCAGTGTCTTTATGTTATTTTATATATCCACAAATGCCATTATTGTACCCACAAAAATATTTTGCCTTTAAGTGCTCAAAAATGTGATTTATCATTTTAGATTGAACAAAAAACCCCACATATTAATTGTATTACAGCCAGAATCCATGGCACATTTCCACTATCTTAGAATGTTATCTTGTAGTACATCAGAATATTATCTGCAGTGTTCATATCTTCTAGGAAGAGATGCGTAATATTTCCCTAAAACGATTATTTGTAGAGCTCCAAAAAAACTGAGATTTGGACAACAACACTTAATGTCACGCTGTGCTGAGTCAGTTGATCTCGCTCGAGGAGGAAAATTCAGTTTCTGCCTGTTCAATAGCAGCTGTCTCATTTTCTCTCCCAATGTTTTCTTTCTCACGCTGTTCAGACTGGAAATGATGGATAAGCTCCTCAGAACAGACTCAGAATAACTTAATGCACTCAGAGCAAACACCAGCGAAACATCAGAGTAAATACCAGCAAAATGATATTAGTAAGTACTAGTGTGTGCACCCACTCGTCGCGCTGCAGATGATGTATCACAGTACACGGGTTGAAAATATGAAAAGGTTTTTTTTTCAAGCAAATCTAAAACTAAACTAAACAGAAATCTAACAAAGTAAATATATTTTACAGTGTTTTACAAAAGTGTAACAATAATAAACAAAAAATCAATAAACAAAAAATCTTGTCAGACATATTGATTACAATAATGACTTCATGAAATAAAGAAACTCTTTTTAAAGATAAAATTGCAGCCCCCGGAAACAAAATATTTGTAAGTTGTTATTATTATTTTTGCTTTGCATCTTTCCGTCCAATTACTAAGTTATTTACGTGTTCAAAATAAAGTCTAAAGTCTACTAAATTTTACGCTACCTGACAGAAGTCTTGTCGCCTATCCTAGTTTTAGAAACATCAAATAATAACTTGACTTCTAGTTGATCATTTGGTATCAGAAGTGGCTTATATGAAAGGCAAAGGCCTCTAGTTATTTTACTAAAATAACATATGTTCATGCCTTGATTTTTAATTATTTAATTAGGACAGTAAGGTCTGACTTTGCTAAGACAAAAGTCTTGTCACTTAACAGAAATAATGTACAGTATAGAGTATAAAGTCATGGTGCGATGGAAAAAGAATTTATATTGTTTATGACTCCCATGAGCTTGGAGGACTGCATCCATACGTCATCCATACTCTGCAATGACATTAATAAAGTCATATGGAATGGCAAAAAAAAATTGTTCTTGCAGGACTTTATCAAGATTCTTTGGATTCATCTTCAGTGCCTTCTCCTTCATCTTACCCCAATAATAATGCTCAATAATGTTCATAACTGGTGACTGGGCTGGCCAATCATGGAACACCTTGACCTTCTTTGCGTTCAGGAACTTGTGCAGACGCAAGTATGTACGCAAGTATGAGAAGGAGTGCTATCCTGCTGAAGAATTTGCCCTCTCCTGTGGTTTGTAATGTAATGGGCAGCACAAATGTCTTGATACCTCAGGGTGTTGATGTTGTCATTCACTCTGCAGATCTCTCGCACGCCCCCATACTGAATGTAACCCCAAACCATAATTTGCCCTTCACCAAACTTGAGTGATTTCTGTGAGAATCTTGGGTCCCCGCGGGTTCCAATAGGTCTTCTGCAGTATTTCTGATGATTGGGATGCAGTTCAACAGATGATTCATCTGAAAAATCTACCTTCTGCCACTTTTCCAAATGGGCAACTTGAAGTTAGGTTATTATTTGTATCACTTACAACTGGGATTGATAACAAGACTGCTGTCAGGTAGTGTGTACTGCTGATGGAAATTTATTTCACCCATATTTGGATACTTAATTAAGTTTATTTACTTTCTATATATATGCAAAGTTTCCAAAGTATGCTTTTGTAAATTTGATGTGGACCCTAAATTGAACCATCTTGTCTTTAACCCATAAACATATCCTTTTATTTTTGTACTAAACTGCTTGCCAAAATCATTTCCAAAACACTCTGGGAAATCTGTGTGGGTTAGGAAAAAGCAGTCTTGGATTAAAAAGTGGTACTTTTTTCTTAGGTTTCCTAAATCATAAACAAACTCTTTAAGTTGCTCATAGGTGACAACACCATAAAGCCATCTAATCTCAGGAATCATTTCTCAGAGTAGCGATTAGTTGCTCTACTATAATCTTTAGTCAACCCTTCACAGCGCTGCATCTATATGTCAGCGATCTTTGGCTGAACTTCTTGAAAATGTTGCTTAGCAAAGAAGCAACACAGAAACAGTGCAATCACAAAAATGTGCACAAAAGCCATGGGGAGAAGTATTACCCTTATTTCACAGGATATATTCTCACAACAATCTCTAAAACTGCAGCTTTGAAGGAAAGCAGTTGCTACAGGCAAAAGTTTGATCCAGAAGAGTTACGGGGCAGCCAGTGGCAGTCTGAAAATCAATGAGGTGCCTGTCAGGTTTTTATTTCAAGTTATATAATGCGTGATAATAATTGCAAAATGCAGAAAAGCACTCACAAGCCCCAGTGCTGTTTTAAAACCATATTATTTCACTTTAATACAGCATAGCGTAGCGAAAAAAAAGATGAAATTCTGTTGGCACTTTGCATAGAGAGATTTTATGCATAATATTACTGGTTTGGGATTATGTTTATATCACTCTTGCCACAGACATTTAATCTTAAACATTATGCTGTGAATTCAAAATATCTTGGAGACATCTGTTCTATTTTTCACAAACTCTTTCATTGCACATTTTGTCTCTGCACACACACCATAATAAAAGAAAGAAAACCATGCTTCAAAAGGCCTCGGTGTACTTTTTACTTTATAACAGGACACTCAATGATGTTAGTTGCACTGTCCTCACCTATTACATTAGCCACAGTGAGGGAGAGCCAGGATCATAGCCCTATCTCATGTGTTATCATTTGGCATCCTTCTGGCAGTGTAATAAATCCAGTCTCCTAACCGCACACATCAGCAGAAAGCCGAACAGGTTCTCACTCTATGCAGGAGGCTCGTGGCCTGTCTGATTAAATCTATAGTATGCAAAAGGTGTAAAAAATTTAGATTGAATTTATGGTTTTGGCATGAACGTATCTTGTAATGCTTCCAAAGCTGCACTTTTTAAATTCACTCCAATTTAGAAGAGGGCTGTAATCAACTTTATTTTGTTGAGTTTTTTTCTTTTACTTATACTCAAATACTTAAAATTCTACTCATGCCACCTGTTTTTAAAGTTTTATTAATGTCTGCATGAAATCAGATTTGCAGTGTTTGTTTTGTTAGCAGATATTATTAGCCTTTAAAATGAAGCAACGTAGATATTTACGTTAGATGTCACCTATGCTATTGTTGTCTATTGGAAGGAATGCATCTATAGAGCCACCACTTTAGCACAGGGTAGGGCTCTTTTGAAATGAAGGTTCAGTGGAGGACTGGCCATCCGGAGCCATAGATATATAGACATATATACATATATCTATGAACGGGAGTTTTCTGGTGGCAACTCCAGTTTAAAAAAGGCACTAAGCCGAAAAGATAATGAATGAATACTGGTATTATTCATGCCAGGCTAATGGGCGATCTCATTTTTGTAAAGAAATCACATTTTTGTGTTTCCAGTCCCCCAAAACACCATTGCTGTGTAAATAAACAGCCAAAATGCATTAAAAGTTTTATGGTTTTTGTTTAAAACATTATAAATGCCTCCTTAGTTTGCTTTAAATCCTGCCCCTTTAGCAGCTAACCTCATTATCACATCTAGATCTGCCACATCTACATCTGATGAACAAAAGTTCTTCAGTATTTATGGCCTTTTTTTAATCTATTTCATTTGTTCATGTAAACATGTTAACTTATTTGAGTAAACGTCATAAAGAGCTTAACTATAAACCACTCTTAGCTAGATTTTTTTGCCCCTTTTTGGCTATTTTGCCCAGAAATTAAAATTATACACCACCTTTCTCTTGGTTTATTGCAGTGCGCATGTGTGGCGTGACAGTCTGATTTCATGAGGACACGTAACCATTTTACATTTTGTCTGTTTAGTGGCTAATTTGTACAAATTGAAGTTCAAGTTTAGTTGTACAAAAATGTACGGTTTTAAAAAAGGAGGCGTGGCACCAAACCCCGCCCCTAAACCCTACCGTCATTGGGGGATAAGCAAGGGGATTTGCTTATCCCCCAGTGACGGTTAGATTTAGGGGCGAGGTTGAGTGCCACACCTCCTTTTTAAAATCATACATTTTTGTACAACTGAATTCCTACAAATTAGCACTAAATCAAAAAGTTATGAATTGCTGTGAGATTGTGTTGGAGATGAACACTTCCTTGCTGCAGATATAAGCAGAGAGCAAATCATTTGCAGTAAGGCAGGAGGAAATATACCACAAACTCAGGAGCTTTTCCAGAGAAATAGAGGTAGAATGCTACAATAAAAAATGCTGCATCTTGAGTGAAAAGATAATAGAGAATAGATAATAGAGATAGGAAATAATAGAACAGATAATAACTGAGAAAAAGATAATAACAGAGCTGTACGTTATTCCGCTGACATGTTGCTTATGAGGATTGTTAAGGATTCATGAACACAGCAGCACGTAAAGGACATACTCAGAGTTAGGTATGCAAATTATTAGGTTTTCGTGGCTAATTCATATAAATTTTTATGATCTCATTCATGCATTTTAGTATTTGATCATCCTAATCATCCAGGATTAGGGTTAGGAGTGGGGTTTGGGGACATTCCTCCTTTTGCTCTTCAATGGCAGTCCTTCTCTGATGATGTCAATTTGTCGTTTTGACTAAAATATGCTTAGCCACACTCCTTCAACCATTAGTTTGCTGTAAGCGAAAAATAAGAGAAATAGTGCAAATGAAACCACGCCCCCTGCTCAATATTCATATTCAGTTGGAAATACATCACTTAACAAAATTACTTATTACTCAACTTAAAAATTGATCTATATGATAAAGACATGAGCTACAAGTGAATTGAATAAACTGAATTGACCGTAATGTATCAGTGTGAATGTGAGTTTGTATGGGTGTTTCCCAGTACTGGGTTGCAGCTGGAAGGGCATCCGCTGGGTAAAACACATGCTGGATAAGTTGGCAGTTTATTCCACTGTGACGACCCCTGATGAATAAAGGGACTACGCTGAAAAGAAAAGGAATGAATGAATGAATTGCTCATCTTCCAATGAGATTTAAGGTTAGGGGTGGGGTTTGAGGGCACGCCTTCTTTTGCTCTGAAACTGCAGTCTTTCTCTGATGGTGTCAGTTTGACGATTTGCGCAAAATATGCTTAGCCACGCCCCTCCAACCATTAGTTTGCTGTAAGTGAAAGAGGGGAGGAGTGCAAAAATTAAACCACACCCCCTACTCAATATTCAGTTTCTCCTGAAAATACATCATCGTGATGAAATAACGCAGACATTAATATAAAAACTGATCTATATGATGATTTTAATAATAAAAAAAGTGAAATATATGAAATAACAAAGATCTCGCTGTTGATTTATTGCATAATTCAAACATTTTACAGTGCTTACATGACATTACTATGCTAAATACTGGTTTTACTTTGCATTTTGAAAAGGGAATTTCTAACTTGGAGGCAGCATGGTGGCGCAGTGGGTAGCGCAGTCGCCTCACAGCAAGAAGGTCGCTTGTTCGAGCTGGCTGGGTCAGTCGGCATTAATGTGTGGAGTTTGCATGTTCTCCCCGTGCTTGCATGGGTTTCCTCC
The DNA here is from genome assembly GCA_903798035.1 of Danio albolineatus. NCBI lineage: Eukaryota > Metazoa > Chordata > Actinopteri > Cypriniformes > Danionidae > Danio > Danio albolineatus. Next base: position 9,411,699 of record CAIGQQ010000001.1, on the reverse strand, counting down.
GGGTGCTCCGGTTTCCCCCACAGTCGAAATACATGCGGAACAGGTGAATTGGGTAAGCTAAATTGTAAGTAGTGTATGTGTGTGAATGAATGTGTATGGATGTTTTCCAGTGATGGGTTGCAGCTGGAAGGGCATCCGCTGTGTAAAACATATACTGGATAAGTTGGTGGTTCATTCCGCTGTGGCGACCCCTGATTAATAAAGGGACTAAGCTGAAAAGAAAATGAAATTGATTCCTAACTTGTTGATTTAGTGGCTAATTTGTATTGATTTGTATGGCCTTATTCATACAAGTATAATTTGCTCATCCCCCAATAAAGATTAGGGTGGGATTTTGGGGGCACGCCTCCTTTTAGTAATCTTTTATTTGCATACGAATAAAATCATATTAATTTACAAATCAGCCAGTTTTCTGACAAAACATAAATTAGTTTTGTGTCCTCATGAGATCATGCTGACATGATCGACATAAGCCAATTTTTGTGATTTGTCAACATATTTGTGTTCATCATTCTGGTGTTTATAGATTTGGAATGACAATTTCTCTTAAATTTATAGCAAAGCTCATATGTTAGGCTTTCAGAAGCCTCCTGCAGCTCTAATCACAGAGCAGCATCTTTAATCCTTGGTCCAGGAACAGTGTCTTTCCTAAAAACGAGACCATCTGTTTGGGAGAGGACTGTGATGTCTGTATTACGCTGGCTGATTTTAGAGTAACACAGAGAGTGCTGAAAAGGGAATATCACACTACAAAATCGCAGCCTCCAGCAGGGGAGGGTGACCGGTGCCATGTGGAAATTAGAAAAGCACAGAAGGAGAGAGAGAGAGAGAAACGAGAGAGTAAAAGGAAAGCAGAGGATGAGACAGACTCCACAGCTGAGACTCCATAGAAACCTGTGTTTTGAGTAGGAGGATTTGAACGCCATGCAGACCTCAGTCAGGCTTCCTATGAAAGAACGCTTGCCAGGGCAACAAGTTAACCTTCCTCGCATTGTGTTTATAAAGGCAGTTTTGTATTTTGAGAAGAGTTAAGTGGACAGAGTGATTATAACTAAAAAGGTAAAAGGTTTTAATATGGGTGGAGTAATGTGCATTAAGTAATGCTTAATGCCAGATTTGTTGCCAGTTTATTTAGCTGTGGTGACCCCTGATAGATACAGCCAAAGGAAAATGAATGAATGAATAAAGGGAAGCATGGTGGCGCAATGGGTAGCAAGAAGGTCGCTGGTTCGAGCCCCTACCGGGTCTGCTGGCATTTCTGTGTGGAATTTGCATGTTCTCCTCATGTTCGAGGTGGATTCCTCTTATTTTCTGTAGTGTATGTGTGTGAATGAGAGTATATGAGTGTTTTTTCAGTGATGGTTGCTGCTGGAAGGGCATCCGATGCGTAAAACGTATGCTGGATAAGTTGGAGGTTCATTCCGCTGTGGTGAATCTTAATTAATAAAAGGACTAAGCTGAAAAGAAAATGAATAAATGAATGAATTGGATTATGGGATGTCGATCTCTGCTCTGTCGACTTTTGATGTTTAATATTCAACTCAAGTTTACCAACATGTCTTTTATTGACATTTTAGTAGGTTGATATAATATAAAAATAAATTATAGAGAAACAAGTGAAATAGCAGAAAATGTAATGGCAGTTTATTACAAGTTTATTTTTGTACCATAATATACAACACCAACCCAGAGAATATGTCACTTTAAACTATTCATTCATTCATTTTCTTTTCTGCTCAGTCCCTTTATTATTCTTGGGTCGCCACAGCGGAATGAACCGCCAACTTATCCAGCAATTGTTTTACACAGCACATGCCCTTCTAGCTGCAACCCATCTCTGGGAAACATCCATACATTCTCATTCACACACATACACTACAGACAATTTAGCTTACCCAATTCTCCTGCACCACATATTTTTAGACTGTGGGGAAAACCGGAGCACCTGGAGGAAACCCACGTGAACGCGGGGAGAACATGCAAACTCCAAACAGAAATGCCATCTGACCCAGCCGAGGCTCAAACCAGCAACCTTCTTGCTGTGAGGCGAACGTGCTACTCACTACGCCACCGCGGCGCCCTAATTTTATATTATAATACTAAATTTTTTTAGTACTTTTCACAGTATTATTGCTTAAATAAATGCAACACTGGTAAAGATAAGACACTTATCGAAAGCATATCAAATTCTTACAGACCATAAATTGAACATGGCCATGGGTATTTTATTATTTGAATCAATTCTGCAACCAACTGCGCCACCGTGTTGTAATGATATGACAAGGAGACCCAAGTGCGAGAGAAAAATAAGAAT
>CAIGQQ010000001.1:9390905-9409375 GCA_903798035.1 Danio albolineatus | reverse complement strand
ACACTCAGAGACACAGAAAGGAACACACAGATCCATGAACCGTGACACGTGTTGCCCACTTTAAACTGATGAAAATGTTAATAAAGGTCACTTTTTTCTTAATTTTTAGGGTAAAAGTTATTGGAAGAAAGATCAAGGTCCCACAATGCAATTCAAAAGCATAAATAAATGAAGAAAAGAAAATCACAAAATAGATAAACTGCTAATTTATGGATATTTTTTAGAGTGTAGATTAAGAAACCAATAAATAGTCCTTAGTTGAATGAGTCATAATATATTTATTCTCATAATGTGTTCATTCAATGAGACTTAAAGCTGGACTTTTTTCATTGCCTTTCAGAAATCATTCTATTATGACGATGTTGCCTATGGGATATTATCATTAACATTTTTGCATATTATCGCATATTATGATCAAGGCTGGAAAAAATAATTAAAATCAATAACTGTAATGAATGTGATTACTACAGCATAGTAAATGCTAGTGTCTACTTTAATGTTTCATAGGATATTAACAGATTTGTTTGTTAAAATTAAACAACATACAACTGTTAAACAACTGTTACTGAAATAAATAAAATAATAGATTATTTTTTCAACCCAGGTTAATTCTGATTATGTACTTCTATATACATTTCTGGAGAGTATCAAATACATCACAGGAGGTATGTTCTTTTGCAGTTTTTGTTTTTCCACCAGACGTCACTGTTGACTGAATGACTGACTGATCAACCGACTGTTCCCCCACCCTCATCCTTTCCTAAACCCAACCACTAGTGTTTTGAAAAGCAATCCAGAAAAAAGAAAAGCCCTTGCGGCAACCTGATTTTTACCACATTTTCAGATTTTACCACATTCTCACACTGTTATTTTTTACTTGTCTGTTTTATTTTTTAGTCTTTGTTTTTGTCTTACCCGCTTTCTGGAACTGTTCTTCACCAGACTCGAACCCCGTCGTCGCGGTCAACTCCACTCTGCGTCTCATATCTTCCAACGTATGCAACAAGCCACTGAAAAAACTGGTAACAGCAGAAAAGCTACCCACATGGAGGTTAACCGTCAGCTGGTAAGCGAGAAAAGGAGCGGCGTCATACCACCCTGTAGTGTTCGTTTTTAATAATGAAACACAGCCATACTTACTTCTGGCTACATAATTCATGATCTCCAGAAATTTATATAGGGCTACTTTTTCAGAATGAACCTATGTTGCTTTTTTATTCTAAAATATTTAAAACCCTTTTGCTTACATTGTGAAACTGTTCTACAAATGTAAAAGTATTTACTTTCATATACTTTTAATGCATGCTTAAGTAGTAACATATTCTTGGAAGCAAAATAAAAGCCTCCGGTCAAATTTCATTTATTGCGTGTGAGCCTTTTCTCATTTTAAATGACAATCAAACAATAAATACATAAATGAAAATTATCCCAAGGTTACTTATCACTGTAATAAGTACAATTATGTTTTTATTCTTTAACTAGATTTGGGGCCAATAAAAATGTAATGTAAAATATTATTCAAATGATATAGAATAGTTTTTTTATTTAATTAATTGTTAATTGGTTTTTAATTAATTATTTTTAGTTTTTTTATTTATTATTTGTTTTGTGTGTGAGCGACAATTTCACATTCCATGTTTAAAATCGTACATACTGTATGAAGTGGACAAATAAGGGATGTTAAAACTTGCACAGAGGTAAATCTTAGTAGACACAAGACTGCAAATACTCTTCAAATGCTTCAGGGCTTAATCACAGGCAATTCTAAGTGGTTTGACATTATGATGGTTCACTTCAACTCTCTACAGTAACATAGTTCATTTCGGACCAGTGCCCAGAGCTGACCGGCTTAAAATTTAGGGTGAGAAATTGCAGAATAAACACAATAAATTCCAGCGGGATGCTTGAAGAGAGGGCTTAGCCTTGTTTGGACAACTGTATAAGCGATACAGTGCTGTGACCGAAGCCCACATGGTCTCTGAACCGTGGGAGTTCCAGGACAAAATGTACTTACAAAATAATTGAATATATACATCTGATAAGCTTTATAGGTAAATTAACTCACATCGGTGTTTTAACTCATGCGCAGAAAAGAAAGTTCAGCTGGATTCACAACAGGTACACGCATTTTTGCTGCGTAGACAATTTGAGACACAAAGATTTGAATAAATTTGAATATATATTCAATAATATGTTCAGTTCATATTCATATATGCAGGCCTTGACTGCACTTTAGAGTTCCACGAAACTCCTCCAAACTATTTCAGTTAATTTCATATATCTAAATTCCTATATACGATTATATATATTTGGCTTTGAGATAAGGTGTGAATGAAAAACTAATCCCGCAAAAAGCTTATGTCGACAAAGTAACATAACAGATAAATACACCTAAAAAAACTGTGTGATAACTTTATCATCAAATTGAAAACATAAAATGACTTAAAAATTTTCATCTCCACTTCCAGGTCAAGAAGCTGCCACCCTGGCTCATTCTTATTACGTACCACTATATACATATCTGGAGAGCACCAGATACCTTTTTTGCAGTTTTTGTTTTCACAAATCTGCCAGAGACCGCTGTATACACTTTATGGCAGTTTATGAAACTCAAATTTCTCTTGCGAGTGCCATTCGTGCCTGCTCTTTTCACGTGAATCCACGAGGGGCTGCTGTTGACTGACCAATCGACTGACCCGATAATGTTTTAAAAAGCGCTGATTGACCAGTCCACTCACTTCCCTGAACCCAACCCACAGTATTTTCAAAAGCAATCCAGAAAAAGAAAAGCCCTCGCGGCAGCCTGATTTTTACCACTTTTTCAGATTTGTCCACATTCACCCCCTTATATTTACTAGTTAACTTTATTTTTTGCCTTTTGTATATGTCTTACCTGCTTTCTGGAACTATTCTTCACCTGACTTCGAACCCCATCGTCATAGTCAACTCCACTCTGCATCTCAAATCCTCAGACGATGCGGCGAGCCACTGGACAAACTTGTAACAGTTGAAAAGCCGTATGGAGGTAAGAGTTCAGCTGCTAGCTCGAAAAGGAATCCACCCCGTAGCGTTCGTTTTAAAGATGAAAATCAGCCATTCGTACTTCTGGCTACATAATTCGCGATCTCAAGAAATGTATAAAGGGGCACATTGTCAGAATGAGCCTAAGTTTAGAAGCTGTCACATACACACCAACCCATTGAGAAGCCAGATTTGATAGCCCTGTCGCTCACACAAGGGGTTTGAGCTGGAACAGCGAATAAATGAAATGAATGAACAAAAACTTTTGGTAATTTGCAGTATCAACATTTGTAACTATGAGCAAAATGAAGAATGAGAGCAGGTTGGTTCAGTTTATTTAAAACAAACTTAATCTTATTTTATGTTCCATTGGATTAAAAAAGCCACCTACATATTGGGTGGCCTGACAGAAAGTAAATAAATAGCAGTTTTTATTTTTAATTTTGGGTGAACTATCTTTTCTCAGAGTCATTAAAACAAATTGAAACAAAAACATTTGCTCATGTGTTATTAGGCTACAATTATGTGTCGTTGGGGAAACAGATTTGTGTGTGTGTATGTGTTGGCACACTCAGAGCGCTGATGACCCATGTCTCTGAACACTGTTAACATGTAAGACAGAAAAGTAAGCTAAAACTCATTCATTCATTCATTCATTCATTCATTCATTTGTTTTCTTTTCGGCTCAGTTCCAGAACCGCCAACTTATCCAGTATATGTTTTATGCAGCAGATGCCCTTCCAGCTGCAACCCATCACTGGGAAACATCCATTCACACTCAATCATGCACATACATGACGGACAATTTTAGCTTACCCAAATCACCTATACTGCATAACTTTGGACTTGTGGGGGAAAGCGGAGCACCCACGCGAACACAGGGGGAACATGCAAACTCCACACAGAAATATCTACTGACCCAGCCGAGGCTGGAACCAGCGACCTTCACTGAAGTACGGTTTCAGAAAACAGCTAAAAAAGAAGGCAAAAATAAAATAGATAAGTACAGTGCTCAGCATATGTAAGTACACCCCTTCCAAATTTCTCATCGATAGTATTATAATAGTATTATAATTGTGCATATATGTTAGATTAGTCAGTACTGAAGCCAAATCTGGAGCTAATTTAGCAAAATCACTTATGATACTGATCCAAAATTAGGACACCTAAATTTATATGTTAGGGAAAATGTAAATAAAAAAATTCAAAGAGCAAAATTCAAGTGAAAAAAACATGTCTACAATTTTTTTTTGAGATTTTGTAGTTTGTAATTTTCCCCCCCAATATTTCGCATGAATTTAAATATATTATCTTCTATTCCTAAAGATGTTCAGTGAATAAATCGTTGTTTAAATAAATATATTTGTTTAATAAACATGTTTTGTTCAAATTCACCAAACTTTATGACCTATCTTCACTGAGAAATGGATAAAAATATTAATTTCCGAAATGGGGTGTACTCAGTTAAGCTGAGCACTAATAACAGGTTGACAGGTGAGAAGTGGTACAATCTGAAAATGTGATAAAAATCAGGCGGCCGTGGGGGCTTTTCTTTTTCTGCACTGCTTTTGAAAACACTGTCGGTTGAGTTTAGGGAAGTGGGTGATTAGGCCAATCTGTGCTTTTGAAAACACTAACAGTTGGGTTAGTGGGACGTATTTCGTGATCTCCAGCAATATGTATAGGGGTACGTACAATATCAATAATGATCCTGGGTTGGTTAAACACCCCTTTAAGTAAGTTATTACCATTTCTTTTGCATATACCAGTTCTTAAACACATTCATTTACAATTTTTTTTGTTCATACATTTAGTTACAAACCTAAAAACGCAACTCCAAATAAATGAGTGTAGCAGAGTTTAAGGACACTGAAATGTTGAAATCTTTATGATACAGCTCAGTGTGTATCTCTATCTGTGACAGCACCCCGCAGCTAAATATATTATCACCCCGCCTCAATTCCTCCCATGTCTCCAAAACATGATTATCCCCTTTGACTCGTCTAGAGCTATTAGATACATCACACACCTCCCACTCCTCTACGAGTGCTTGTCATGTGTTTGATGAGGACTTTAAGATATGGATGGTTTTAAGCAATGTTTGCAAACAGAAATCGATTTTAGATACTTGTTTTTCCCTAGAATGTACAGAAAGCTGAATGTGCACATTAAAGTAATCTAAGACTTTGTACAATGCAATGAACACTGCACTTCAAAACGGGCAGTTCTGGCTGACAGTTAGTCATTGTAAAGCGCAACATTTACATGTACTTTTCATGCACTGCTCGGACGTCAATAGGAACGCACTCATGCACACAAATTGACTTTCACATACAGCTTGAATGTAAATGAGGGGCTTTTCGCATGTTTTCACATCTGCTGAGTGTGATGTTTTTTTGGATGTGTGCAAAACTCACTCAGATTCAATGCGTTCATGAAACAACATCTGCATTCATTCAAGTGGGCATTCACTGAAATGTCTCACTTTCTGTTGGTTCTGCCCTGATTTTGCAATTATACTTGTGAGCTGCAAAAAATGGCAAATTCAACAGTGATTAAAAACTGCATGTACATGTGTATGTTTTTACCAACATTGTTTGTATGTGTATGTTTGTAACCAACAGTTGGCATTTCTGTGTGGAGTTTGCATGTTCTCCCTGTGTTTGTGTGGTTTCCCCCAAAGTCCAAAGACATAGTAAGCTAAATTGTCCGTAGTGTATGTGGGTGAATGAGAATGTATGGATGTTTGTGTAAAACATATGCTGGATAAGTTGGCGGTTCATTCCGCTGTGGCGACCCCTGATTAAGAAAGGGACTAAGCCAAAAAGAAAATGAATGAATGAATGAATAAATGTAACCAACATAAAGCAAGAGGAAGGTGGCATGGTGGCTCAGTGGTTAGCTCTGTTGCCTCACAGCAAAAAGCTTGCTGGTTCGAGTCTCGGCTACGTCAGTTGGCATTTCTGTGTGGAGCTTGCATGTTCTTCCTGTGTTGGCGTGGGTTTCCACTGGGTACTCCAGTTTTGAATAAACTAAATTGGTCATAGTGTATGAGTATGTGTGAATGAGTGGGTATTGGATATTCCCAATACTGGGTTGCGGCTGAAACTTATGGCATCCACTGCGTAAAACAAATGCTAGTTCATTCCGCTGTGGAAACCTCTGAAATAGAGATTAAGCTGAAGGAAAATCAAGAGATAAATACAGTATAGCTATGAACGAAATTAAATTAACCCTCATTTTACAACGTCCCAAGAGTTAAACTGTTGAGATTTACCTTTCTTGAATCCATTCACCAGATCTCCGAATCTGGCAGTACTTTTAAAAGTACTTTTAGCTTAGCTTAGCATAAATCAATGAATCAGATTAGACCATTAGCATCTAACTCAAAAATGACCTAGGAGTTTCAATCATTTAAAGCTTGAATCTTCTCTAGTTACATTGTGTGTAGGAAAATGAAAAGCTATTAAACATCTGCTACGTAAAAAAAAAAATGCTGGATAAGTTGGCGGTTCATTCCGCTGTGGCGACCCCAGATTAATAAAGGGACTAAGCTGACAAGAAAATGAATGAATGAAAATCAAAATGTATATGTTTTTTAAGTTCTCTTTGTCCCTTAAGTCCCTCTTAAGTCCCTTTGTCTCTTAGTCCCTTGTTTATCATGGGTCGCCATAGCAGAATGAACCGGCGCCAACTATACCGGCATTTGTTTTACGCAGCGCATACCCTTGCAGCCGCAATTCAGTACTGGGAAACACCCATACACTCACGCATTCACACACATACTGTACACTACGGCCAATTTAGCCTACTCAATTCACCTATAGCGCATGTCTTTGGACTGTGGGGGAAAATGGAGCACCCGGAGGAAACCCACGCCAACACGGGGAGAACATGCAAACTCACACAGAAATGCCAACCGGTCCAGCTGAGACTCAAACCAGCGACCTTCTTGCTGTGAGGCGACAGTGCTAACCACTGCGCCACCGTGCCGCCCCATCCACATTATATGTTAATTCATCATATTTTTTATAAGATTCATAATGCATTTATTTCTCCAATTGTAATCATTTGAGACAATAAGACATGAAAATGGAAAAAAACAAATAAATAAGGGACTACTTGAAGGTTTCTCTGTATTTTTTAGGTATGTAAATTTTTTTTTTCAATCGGTGTGAATAAATATCTTTCACCCTTATATAAAACATTGGTATTGTGTCATGTAAAAATTAATATAGCATGTCTGAAAACAAGTTTTTTTTTTCTACCAAAAATGCAACATTTTTTGTCTAAATTTGGAAGAAATGTCATCAGTAGTTTATGGAATAAAACAAAAATGATGAAATACTCAAACACACTATAATAATAAATCCAAAGTTTATTTTTCCAGAGCTGTAGGATATTTGTATTTCGTTTGCGACACATGAGTTAATTTCTCTGATATCAAAAGTGTGTTGCAAAAAAGCGTGTGTTTTGTTTCCTGTCACATTCATGAGTGAGGTGCATGCATCGAGAGCAAAAATGTTAAGTACATGGTGACCTGTCTGACCTCTAAATATATTTATGAAACCACAAAGACCCTAATGAATGCCACAGGGACCAGTCAGAAAAGATGAAGGCAGAGGAAGCAATCGGTTAAGTCACTTAAGACCTGGGTCATTAGCTTCATCCTGTAGACTGGAGGATCACAAACAACTTTAGAATTTTCAAAATCAGGAAAATCAGAAAAAAAGAAGAAGAAGAAATAGAGTAATAAAAGCTGTCACTTTTTAGCAACAAATGTAATTACCAAATTGGTTTTAGATACTGAAAACATGACATTTAAGTACAAATGTGTTTACTTTACTACTTTAATGTTTTAAATAACTTGAAATAGTCTTTCACAATGCAAAATTATAGTAAAAAATATTTTTTTTCACAAAATTTTGCCATAATATGTGTAGATAAATCTAAAATATGAGCTAGAATTCTGGTTGTTTAAACTACCTATTTAAAATTAGCTCAATTCTTGAGTTTTTTTGTCAACTTAATTGTTTTATGTTCAATCCACTTAAATTTGGTTAAGTTAACTTAATTGATTTGTGTTGGGACAAAAGGTGATTATTTACTTAAAGTGACTAAACCCATTGCGTAAAATGCAACTAGTTGACTTTAGTCAAAAAAAAAGGTAAGTAAACAAATTGTTACTTGAAACTGTTAAGTTGACTTAATTTTAATAATTCTGCTAATTTTACTCACCTTTTTCATAAAGTCAACTAATCTTTTTTACAGTGTAGTATGCTTTTATGCCATTCTCAAAAATGTTTTAGCTTTTATATTGAAATGATTGTGTTTTATTGTTTTTGAAATAACCAAGGCATATGCAATTTGTTAAAGTCATTCAGTGTAACATAAGAGGTAAATAAAAACAAACAAACACTAACTAAGAATTTCTAATAATAATAATAATAATAATAATAATAATAATAATAATAATAATAATAATAATAATAATAATAATAATTATTATTATTATTATTATTATTATGATTATTATTATTATTATTATTATTATTATTTTTATTTTACTTTATTTATTTGGCACAGTGGCACAGTGGGTAGTGCAATCATCTCACAGCAAGAAGGTCACTGGTTCGAGTCTCGGCTGGCTCAGTTGGCATTTCTGTGTGGAGTTTGCATGTTCTCCCCGTGTTGGCGTGGGTTTCCTCCGGGTGCTCTGGCTTCCCCTACAAGTCCAAAGACATGTGGTATAGGTGAATTGAGTAGGCTAAATTGGCCCTATAGTGTATGTGTGTGAATGAGTGTGTATGGATGTTTCCCAGTGATGAGTTGCAGCTGGAAGGGCATCTCCTGTGTAAAACATATGCTGGATAAGTTGACAGTTCATTCCGCTGTGGTGACCCCAGATTAATGAAGGGACTAAGCCGAAAAGAAAATGAATGAATGAATTAAATTATTTGTCTATTTATTTATTATTTAATTAGATTTTTTTCTTTCTTCATTAGCATTGTAAAAGATGGTGAATATTTGTTGGTTTATTTAGCTGTTTATGTTATTAATGGTTGAAAAAAAAAAGCAATACAAATGTGAAAATTCTGTCTGAAAATGAATGATTATAGCATGTAAATGCATTAATAATCCCGTCTGTGTACTTTCATTACTTACAGTATTTTTCCAAAGCAGAAGAATGTTGTATTTATTAGTGCTCCGTTTTTGTAAATCAATAACATTTTCAATTTTGGATCCGACATGATTCGCTTGATGAAAACCAACAAATAATTTCACAGATATCAGCACCACATTGATTTAAGCCTTCAAAAATAACCGACTCATTTTGCACACATTAAAATCACTGCTTTGTGTATACTTCTGCAAATATCTGCCTGGCGCCTAACATAAAACATACCCTCATATTGGGCAGAAATACCTAAATAAATGGGCTTTAAGGTGTATGATTTATGAGACCATATACGCTGATGATATTGAACTGCTCGTGAATGAGTTTCTCAATTATTGGCAACCATTGTACAGAAGCCTAACCCAAAGATTTCTTTTGTTTCTTGAACTCTGGTCCAAACCATTGAAACAGCAGGACATGCTTCTTGGGATGTGATAACACCCACGTATTACAATTAGAGAGATCTGCTCCTCTTTCATCATCATCAATCTGTCTAAATGATTTCTTGCTCATTTTCTCTCCTCTTCTCTCTCTCTCTCTGTGCCTGATGAAACCATCTTTTGAGGTTCCACAACCTATTTGAGGAATGGGCTGTTTGCTCCGAATGGTGCATTACAACAATAATTCACTGGGAACATGATGTTCCCCAGAATTCACACCGGTCTAGCTGAAATTCTTCTCTGTCAGAGCTTTCCAATTTTTGTTTTTTTTAGAACTATGCTGCTAATATCTTAACCCACAAAAGAAACACCTTAGAGTGCTTTGTCCTGAAAATTCCCCAAACGTCTGTATTGAGATCGTTTAACTTGTAAATTTTTATTTTGTCCATTTAAAGGTGTGATTAAGCAACATTTTAGTTTAAGTACCAGTTCCCACTATTAACTACTGTCTTATTACCTGACTATTAATAAGACAATGGCTGTTGATTAGTGCTAATAAAGTATTTTTTTCTACATCCATACCAATACCTAAATCCAACTACCTTACATTATTAATCAGAAAATTAGAAGTTTAGTGAGCTAACAGTCTTAGTCAATGGTTTGTTAATACCTCAAATCATTTTATATTAGATATTAAATAGGTATTAGATGAAACAACGGGTATTTAATACCTTAAATCAGGGGTGTCCAAACTCAGTCCTGGAGGGCCGGTGTCCTGCAGATTTTAGCTCCAACTTGCCTCAACACACCTGCACAGATGTTTCTAAAAAGACTAGTAAGAGCTTGATTAGCTAGCCCAGGTGTGTCTGATTGGAGTTGGAACTAAACTTTGCAGGACACCGGCCCTCCAGGACCGAGTTTGGACATCCCTGCCTTAAATAAATGAGTACGTACTGTATCTTGAAGTTTATGGGGAATTTTTAGTTAGTTAGTTGATAGGGTATATGTAGAAGACCTCCAGTAACCTGGGTCAATCACTTCCAGTGAACTGTATACTGTTACAAAATTGACACGTTTAAGTTCTGTTGTCTTTAAAAATCAAGGATCTTCACTGCCTGATTGATATACGATATAAAATGGGTCTCAGATTGTACAAGAAGCACTACATTAAATTACACTTTCCCACGCCATGTCTTGAACATTGAACATTTATTTTACTCCAGTATTTTCAATGGTGTTTCTGCACTAGCCTGCTGATCCTGACGGGCGTCTGCATGTAAACTGCTTTTCATCTCAGTTTATTAACAACTAAATAAATGCTGAAGTCTAATTAACTAATTCTATTATAATTATATTACAACATCGATACTCTAGTGTAAAAGGAACCGCATAAAACTGAAAAAAGTCACATTAACCATTAATGGGAGGTTTATCCGTATGGGAATAAACACTAGCTGTGCACATGCCCTATTAGTTAATTAATACAGGAACTAGATTGTTTCAAGTGTGTAATTTCATTCAATTTTAAAATGTTGGACACACTTTATTTTAAGTTACAGTTATCGCTATTAATAAAATATTAGATTTTACTTTTGCCTAAATTAACTCATAATTCGCTGCTTATTAATTCATATTATTAATATAAATAGTTATTAAGGTAGCAGATAAGTTAAGGTGTTGTGTATCATTAGGGATGTAGAATAACATCTTGTAGGATAAATATTATAAGTACAAATAAACACTCAATATCTTACTAATAAGCAGCTAATAAGCCACTAGTTAATAGTAAGAATTGGTATACACTAAAGTTGTGCCTAACTGGTTTCTCTTGATGTTTTTTTCCTTCACTTTCGTCAATTGGTGAAGTTTTGTTTCTCGCCACTGTCGCTACTGGTTTGCTTGGTTTGGACTTTTAGCAGTGAAAATAAACCACACTGGACTGAACTAAACTGAACTTCAACTCTGAAAACTGGACTGAAACAGTTTCACTTTACTAGAACTATATAAAAAAAGCGCTATATAAATAAACATGAATTGAATTTGATTTGATTGAAGTGTTACCAAACTTTGATGTTATTTGGTAATGGCTTGTTGTATTCTAACTGATTGAAGTAATTGGTTAAATGCACGTTTTTGACCTTAAAGACAACACATTAACCATTAGTAAGTAGTAGCTTCCATATAAAAGTAAAGAAATCCCCCTGGAAATAAATCCCATGGAACAAATATACCCTTATAATGGAAAAGGTATGCTACCAATGCACCGTGAATTTTCTGTCACGGCATATACTGTACGCTGCTTCAGAGGCAGCTTCTGTCTTGTTTTTACATTGTGTAGACAGTTTTGCCGCTGTCTGTGTATAACACATCCCCAACAGCCCTGTACAGGCCGGAAAAGTGAAAAAAGCTTCGTGCAACAGAGGCACCATGAAACAAACCCCAGCAGGATGCAAAACAACACTTGTTCGGGAAGATACAGTTGACACCATTAGAGGAAACTAAAAACACTTGTTAACATCAGAGTCAAAAGTCTGACTGGGAGCGTAGCAGTCTTTTCCCTCAGACCTGCAGAGTTCCTCCATGTTGCATGGCTTTCTATAAAGAAAAAGGGCATGTTAGTGTTTATTTTTGAGTTGGATTCACATGTGTATTGCACAAGGGTGTAACGTGTATTTAGTTATTTGAGAAGCTTGCCTGTTGTTTTGCTAGTTATTTGAGAAAGTGAGATTCCTGGAATCTGTGTTCACAGATGTTTCGTTTAATTTAGTTTACAAAAGTTATTTCTGTACTTCCATTTTGTCACATAACACCTTTTTTTTCTTTCTTACAAAAACATTTTAGTGCCGAAAAGCTATTTTGCTAATTGGGAGTAGTAAAAGAGTAAATCTGTGTGATTCAATTGATAACAATTTATAGAGGAGTTTCTTGCGCAAGATCTGCTGTTATTCATGGGGCAATTGAAGGTGTTTTTATTACTTGATGTATTGTTTTTTTCTTACAATTGCTTAGCCAGTACAACTCATTATATTAAAGTGGGAGGGAAAGGACAAAGTCTGTTATACAAGGTGAAAGATGGGAATGAATACAACATGAAGCCACAATTCCTCCTGGGTACTCTAGACAATGTTGGCAAGATGGTCCGGGCAGAAGAGGCCAAGAAAAACATCCTTAAAGATTTGACCAATCCATAAGCTTTTGAGGGTAAAATAAACACATTTGATCCGGATAAAGGATTGGAAGATGTGTTTACTTCGCCAATGAGATCAGAATACATTCATTCGCATTCAGAGTTTACAATGAACATCTTTTGGCCATTATGTATATTCAGTGTCCTCATGTGATTGATGGGAGCACCGAGGACAAAGACGTAGTCTCCAAACCAGCTCTCAGTCTTTTTGAAACTTGACAGGAGGCTCATTATGAGACCAGTTGTAAACATTTGAGCACCTCTTGAGCTGGATATCCGGGTCTGAAGAAAGCCCCCTGCTGTGTGGACCCTCTCTGTGCTCTTGTCGAGGGTAGGTGTTACAAAACACAAGCAGCCACTTGTCTTGTCTTCACAATCTTGAAGAATATTACTGATGAGGAGTCAAGTTGAGAAACAATTCAAAAAAGGCTTGAATAAAATAAATGCATATGAACTTGAGAAACACAACAGTGTTTTACAACGTATGTAAAACACACACACACATAAAAAATTGTATATCAACACAAACCCTTAAATCTGTGAAAAACACAATGATCAAATTTATAGAACAGCAATGATTGTAGCTTTGAATGACTTCAGTACATCTGTGGCCACAGTATAATCTTTCACACTAGTCTGCTGTGATCTTGTTCGCCCTCCTTCAGTCTCTCCATAGGTCACTCTGCTGGTTTCTTAGCCCTAAATTTGTTGCCAAGGATTTTCCAGGGATTTTCAATCAGGTTTAGGTCAGGACTCTGGGCACTGCAATTGTGAATTGAAAATATTCAATATGATCAGAAATCCTGATGTGTGGGGGAACCAATTGAGGACAAACCCACATACGAGCTGGAGATTATCCCAACATAGGCTCATTCTGAAAATTTAGCCCTATATACATTTCTGGAGATCGCAAATTATGTCGCCAGTAACATGTATGGATGTATTTCGTCTTTAAAATGAACGATACAGGCGGTATGATGCTGTTTCTTTTTTGTTTCCCAGCTGACCGATTACCTCCGTATGGACGACTTTCCTGCGATTACCAGTTTGTCCAGTTAGCTTGCCATCTACGTCAGTGGACTTGAGATGCAGAGAGGAGTTGAACACGGGGTTGAGTCCGGTGAAGAACGGTTCCAGAAAGCAAGTAAGACAAAAACAGAAGCCAAAAAATAAAATAAACAAGTAAATAACAGAGTGAGAATGTAGTACAATCTGAAAACGTGGTAAAAATCAGGCAAGGGCTTTTCTTTTTCTGGATTGTTTTTTAAAACTGTCGGTTGGGTTTAGGGAAGTGGGTGGGCGGGTCAATCTGTGCTTTTGGAAAACACTTATTGGTTTGGTTTAGAGAAGGAGGAGGGTGGGTCAGTCAATCGGTCAGTCGTCAGCAGCTTCTGGTGAATTTACGCGAGAACAGCAATGGCACAAAGCGAGAGAAATTTGAGATCTCAAAAAGTGTACAAAGCAGCCTCTGGTGGATTTACGTGTGAACAGCTGGCACAAATGGCACAAGCGAAAGAAATTTCAGATCTCAAAAAGCATACACAGAGGCCTTTGGTGGATTCGTGAAAACAAAAACTGCTAAAAATGTACTTTCTGGGATGTATTTGGCACTCTCCAGAAATGTATATAGCTGTACGTTTTCAGAATGAGCCTGGATTGGATTATCCAACCCAATCCCACAAGGAAACGTACCTGTTTTATGTATCATCAGAAAAGTGTCTAATTAATACAAAATCCTTTGATTTTATTGAAATGAAAATGTATCATTTTTAAAAAAGGCGTGTCCCCAAATCTCACCCCTAAACCCCAATGGGGCATGTCAAAAAGTTATAAATTACCATGAGATTATGTTGAATGATTATGTAAATCAGAAACAAGCCGACGGAAGGCTGGATTTGTACACAAAGTGACAAAGCACAAAGTGAAATGGATTTGGACAGCATAGATGCAGGATCAGCTTGTCGATTTGTGGCAACACCACAGATGTTTATTCATTAATTCATCCGTCATGTTTACTCTCAAATTTCAAGAGATTTATGAGATTTGTGGGTTTGTGATGTGCTGTCGGCGCCACGGTGGCATAGTGAGTAGCATGTTCGCCTCACAGCAAGAAGGTCGCTGGTTCGAGCCTCGGCTGGGTCAGTTGGCATTTCTGTGTGTAGTTTGCATGCTCTCCCCGTGTAGGCTTGGGATTCCTCCGGGTGCTCCGGTTTCCCCCACAAGTCCAAAGACAGGTGGTAAAGGTGAATTGGGTAGGCTAAATTGTCCATAGTGTATGACTGTGAATGAGTGTGTAAGGATGTTTCCCAGAGATGGGTTGCAGCTGGAAGGGCATCCGCTGCGTAAAACAAATGCTGGATAAGTTGGCAGTTCATTCCGCTGTGGTGACCCCAGATTAATAAAGGGACTAAGCCGAACAGAAAATGAATGAATGAATGATGTGCCGTCTTTGTCACATCACGGCACACCACACACTGTAAGAGCAAATTGTTGAAATCTAGGATTTTTTGCTATCAAGATTGTGGTCTCTAACATTTTGAAAATCTTGTGTAGCCATCATTAAACTTACACTTAAATAAGGTTTGTTAGATAAGTAAGGAAATTACCACCAGGTATCAGATGAACTCCAGTAAATAGGAGGAATCTGAAAGTGTCTGAACACACAGTTTTTCACACTGAACTTTATGTAACTTATGAAATATGCTAAAAAATGCTCCTGTCAGGATAACTTCAAATACGACTAAAGAGTAATCCGAAAATTTAGCAGATTTTAAGTTGTTCTACTTCAAATACACACCTGTAAAAATAATTAAATAAAATCACAGTCACTTAAAAGTTCTATAATATCGCTGTTTTACAACCAGTGAATGTGCGAATGTACAGATAACCCCCTGGTTGCGCACGTATGCCATCGCCTACAGGCACACACGTCAAACAGAGATGAGTCTTTGAACACACTCCAAGACGTTGTGTAGGGAGGGTAAAGGCTACAAGAGCGGGGGGCTACAACTTCCTGATTCACACACGGCATAAAGAGAAAGACAGCTGGCTCTAATAACCTTTCTATCCATAAAACGCTGCGCATTACCCAACAGCCATTGAAGCAGTCATTCGTACAACATGTGAACCACATTAAAGTTCATTATGCCTTAAACATGACACATATGTTCAGGGCCACTGCATGTACTCTGAAGGAGAAATGCTCATGCTACAGTAGATTAACATGCTACACGGCTTAGCATGACATGAAGCGTGATTACGTTTAACTACTTACCTTCTCTAGTTACGACTTAATAATCTAATCCAGCTATTTACTGAGAGATTAGCATTAGCATTGACAATTCGAATTGAATTAAGGATAGCAGATACTTAAGGCTAAATTGTTAGCATAGAGATAAGCTTTTTAAATGCTAACACATTACGACTAGCATAAATTTAGCTAGTTTTAAATGGTTTTTGGGGGCAGTTTTTTAACAAGCGGCTTGCTGTGTCTAATGAGGATTTTTACAATGCAACGATCAGGGCAGTTGTTGGTCGTAATATAATAAAATGAAAAACAGAACCGCTTACACCATCCTGACACAAGTATTGAATAAAAGAGCGTGTGATTTGTGTCTAATATCTGGCAGCGACCTCAGCTAAACCTCCGAATATATCTTCGACAAAAGACAGAAACCTCCAGCGTCAAGGGAGAGAGAGAAGATCACTGTAAACGTCTGGAAAATCTGGATCCGCTTTCAGTAACGTCCTGTTTTATTGACACCATTAAATCAGTCTATTTGCTATTACATGTTTTAAACCTCCAGATAAGTGTAAGTGCATTTATCACCTTTTTTTTAAATGGAGTTCACGCTAGTTCAGGCGGCATTCACGTTATCTTGGTTTAATTTAAGACAATGCTTTTTTTGGAGGAGAATCAAAGTTCTCTGCGGGACTCTATGTGTGGCAGGATTTGCAAATCTTACAATAAAAGTGTCATATTCGCAATTGTTTTCCATAGACGAGAATATCATTGAGGGCTTTTCCTGCTAAAACCTGTCAGACATGAAATTGCCCTGGCTCTGCATGACATCATGCATGTGTTGGCCTGTCCCTATGGAAATAAGGGTCTGTTTGTATAAAAACATTAGGAGGGTCAGAGGTCAATGGCATTGCATGACTTCACCATCGCTATAATGTAGAAATACATGTTTTATATGTGTTTTGTTTCGCCTGTAAATTAAAAACTGATGCTGAACATTCACTCTATCATGACATCATGCAGTGTCATGATTTTGAAGGGTGATTTATCTGGTCCGAACCATTTCCATAGCAGCACTGATAGAAGTGTAATGAATTATTGTAGTGCCATAATATGACTGGCTTTTATAGGAAAATTTGTAAATTATTAGCCCTCCTGTGATTTTTATTTTTTCTTCTTTTTTTTCAAATATTTCCCAAATGATCCAAAATCAAACAGAAAGTGCTCAGGGGTTAGATTAAATGATGTGTCGGTGGTCTTTGGGTAAGGGATTCATCAGAATGAACAGCAAAAATCAGTCCAAGGCACTCAAAAAAATATGGAAAATGTTAAAAAAGCCTTTATTCACATGGCTAATGCTTGATCGCGTAGGTTTTTAAAGGATTAGCCAAGTAAATAAAGGCTTTTTAATATTTTCCACATTTTTTGAGTGCCTTGGACTGATTTTTGCTGTTTACTTCCCAAAGGATGTTTAACAGAGCATATTATTTCCTATAATATTTTTTTTCTTCTGCAGAAAGTCTTATTTGTTTTATTTCAGCTAGAATAAAAACACTTTTATTTTTTTAAAACCATTTTAAGGTCAACATTATTAGCCTCCGTATGCAATATATATTTTTTGATTGTCTACAGAACAAACCTTCATTATACAATGACTTAATTAACCTACTGAAGCATTGAATTGCACTTTAAGCTGAATACTAGCAGCTCGAAAAGTATCTAGTAAAATATTTTAGAAAAAATATACTGGGGGCTAATTTTTCAGGAGGGCTAATAATTATGATTTCAACTGTATATAAACATGAGAATATCACTGAAGGATTTTGAAATCAGTTTTTAGGAATGTCAGTTAATTTGTTGGCATCACTTTACTTTGATGGTCTGTTAAGAGCATTTGATTGAATTTAAGGTACATTGCATCTACTTGTAAACTAATTCTCAATAGATTATTAAGTAGACTGTTAGGTTGGGGTTAGGATTAGGGTTAGTGTAAGTTCACGTCTACTTGCAAAGTTTCTTACAGTCAGTTAAATGTCTGTTAAAGGGGCAATATCAGCAGATATTGAGCAGACAGTTTACTAATACTAATACAAAATGTGCAATAGACCATCGTAATATAGTGTTACTGATTTGTTTTAAAAGCCCAATATATAATCAATATATCAACTGATCAATTTATTTAATCATATTTTAATTTGACTGAAATATTACTAGCTTTCAAAATAAATATTTTTATTTAACATCATAGTTATTACACAAACATTTATTCCTCAACAGTCACACCTCATTACAATTCACAGATTTTTTTTTTTGTAGTACTAAAACAGTTTGGTTACCATCAACATATTTTCTAATGTTCTACAAAAGACAGAAATTCATAGCTGTTGGATATACATTTTGGGGTGAACTATCTCTGTTATTTTATTTTATTTTATTTTATTTTATTTTATTTTATTTTATTTT
>CAIGQQ010000001.1:9378160-9390895 GCA_903798035.1 Danio albolineatus | reverse complement strand
TTATTTTATTTTATTTTATTTTATTTTATTTTATTTTATTTTATTTTATTTTATTTTATTTTATTTTATTTTATTTTATTTTATTTTAATTTAATTTAATTTAATTTATTTTATTTTATTTTTGACGTCAATACTTAAAGGGATAATTCACTTGAAAAAAAAAAAAAAAAGTACTCTTCCCAGTACTGGGTTGTGGCTGGAAGAAGCATATGCTGGAATAGTTGGTGGTGACCCCTGATAAATAAGGGATTAAGCCGAATGAATGAATGAAAGAAAGAATGGATGAAAATGTACTCACTATTTGCAACTATTTATGACCTTCTTTTTCCCATTCAACACAAAAGAGGTTATTTTGAAAAATGTCAGAAACCTGTGACCATTGACTTCCACAGTAGGAAAAGCAAATATGGTGGCTACACCAGTGGCTACAGGTTTTCAACATTTTTCAAAATAACTTTTTTTGTGTTCAACTCAAAAAAGAAACTCAAAAAGGTTTGTGACTAGCGAAGAATGAGTAAATGATGAGAATGTTCAGTTTTGGGTGAACTGTCCCTTTAAGAAACCTGTTACCATTATAACCTATTTAGGTACTGCTTTAGAAGTATTGATTGCCACTATTATTAGAAAACCCCCAAATAATATGCAATTCTAGACACAAGTCACCAAAATATGTACATTTTTATGATTTTTGGATATCTCGATGCAAAATTTATACAGTATCTTTGATATTTTCAAAGCTTTATGGTGCTTTTTGTCCTTTTTTTGAAGCGTGGTGATCCCTGGTCACCATTTCTTTCTAATTTCCCTCCCAGTTTCTTTCTTCAAAATCCTTTTGTATCCTTTTGTGTTGTACAGAATAAAGAAAGTCATGCAGGTTTTGAAGTGCTGCACAGATTTCATACAATTGGAGCAGCGGCCAGTAATGATTTGTTCTTGTTAAAGGGACTGTTTTCTGTCATCTTTCCATGCTGTGAGAGCTGGTTTGGTTTGCTGTCCGTAGAGTCAAGCGTCCGCTGAAAGAGACATTATATGGCGATTGATATTGCCCTGAAGGCTTGTTCCTTTTCTTCATGCTGAAAAAACAAAGCTGTTCTCACTCTCCTGCTTTATGGCAGACCCGAAAAAGAAGACAAGGCCTTTTCTGCCCTGTTAGAGAGGCCGGACTGTGTCACTCCGCGAAACAACTAGTTTGTCTGATGTAGAATCTCTGGGGAGGTTAATCAAATATCAGCACATTGACAGAGTACAAACTCAATGCACTAACTTGGTGGGTTGTGCAAGTACTTTCATATCCCTCTTGCCCCTGCTTATTAAGACACTCTACTCTGTTTCTTGTGATGTAAAAGATTTTAGGCCCATAGACTATCATTTTGACTAATAGTATTTCATACTGTATCTTAATTAAATCAATTTATAATTATTTTCATCTCTCACCCTTTCCCTCTCTCTCTCTCTCTGCAGTATATATGCACTGTGAAAATGTCCGTAAATTAGCAGTTTTTTCATATTTTGTTTCATGTTTTTATTTTTTATTTCTCCACCCATTTATTTATGCTTTTGAATTGCATTATGGAACATTTATCTTTCTTCCAGCGACTTTTAACTTTGAAAAGCTTGAAAACTGTACATTTTTAATAGTTTAAAGTGTTATATTGTCTGGATTGGTGTTGTATAATATGCTACAAAAATCTTGTAATACAGGAACGTGCAGAGAGCTTTTAAGGGGCAGGGGCTCAAGTGGAAAAAAAATTGCACTTTTTATTAAATAATAATAATTGTACTTTAATAAATAAAACATATAAAAGGATATTTCACCTTAAATACACCATATACTCACCCATAAAATGAGTTCATTCAAAACTGAACATTCTGTCATGATGCGTTAGCATCACCGCTGATAGACGTTAATCCACTGTTGACACTTTACTTTTAGGTATAGCGCAACAATGAAAATAGCACCCTCAATAGAGCGTTCGCCACACATGTGGTTAAATCGCCGGTTCGAGTCTCGCTTAGCGGGCAGACTAAAACCAAGATATACTTACATTTTTTTATTATTATTGTTTGACAGGGAAAGTTGCCCTTATAGAACACAAATTAACTTATTCATATATTATATTATATTATTAGTATTAAAAAAATGATTATTATTCCCAGGAAAAAGGGCACTTGCTCTTCAGGAGAAAAAAAGGGCAGGGGCTCAAGCACCCAAAGCCCCCCCCCCCTTCGCACATGCCTTATTTTTCTGTTATTTATATGTAAATATACAGGGAAACACTTGTGAATCACAAAATATTGTTAATTAACATATATCTTTACAGTGTAGAATACATACACATATGTACACATACACACATACCCATACACTGCTGGTGGATAAAGATATTCCCCCCAAAATGTGTAAAGGGCTTTAAGTGTCCAGGAAAGCGCTATAAAAATGTAAGTAATTATTATCATCGTCATCATTATTATTATTATTATTGTTATTATTATTAAAAAGTGTAAAAAAACGACAGCTCTAAATACATATTCAGTAAACATAAAAATAACATATACTGTACAAGTTCCTATTTGTGTAAATGAATCCTATAAATGCCTGTCATATTGCTATTCAAACAGTATTGCACTGGTACCATTGCTGTTCTATAGCAGAACTATAAATAAACCTTTAAATTTCATAAATTCATTCATTTTCCTTCAACTTAGTCTCTGATTTATCAGGTCGCCACAGTGTGAGGACCCACCAACTATTCCAGCATATGTTTTACACAGCAGATGCACTTCTAGCCACAACTCATTACAGGAAAACACTCTCATTCCAGCCCCCCATTCACTGTCACCTTTAATAGACAGGAATGGCAATTTAATATTTACCTTAAGGTACATCAATCGAAGAAGCTGTTTTAATAATATTGTGGCTCAAAAGGGAATATGGATACATGGAACGTGGATATGTATATAGGAATGCATTTTGTACACTTTGTTCATTTGTCTGATTTAATAATTAATTCGTTAATCTTCATTAATTTTAGAAATGGCATATACTGTATGCTGTACAATAAAAGTATGTGAAAAATAACGGAAAAGTTATTTATATATTGTATATGAAAAGTGTTTTTAAACTAAATATAGTTTTTATTTGGTTTGCACATGCACTTGCTGAATTTTTTCAAGGAATAAATTGCAATGTTTCAAGAGTAATTAATTAAATGAATTAAAACCACATTATTTCATTTACCAGAAACAAAAATATAACATTAGATTGAATTCATTATTTTTTTGTGCGCCAAACCAAGATTTGGTATGGCCTCTTCTAGCCACCCCTAAGAAAATTTTCAGGCGGCACCACTGTATACAGCATGTCTTTGAATTGTGGGGGAAACTGGAGCACCCGGGGAAGACCCAGAAGATGGAAAGTCCACACAGAAATGCCAACTGACCCAGCCGGGACTCGAACCAGCTACCTTCTTGATGTGAGGCGACAGTGCTAACCACTGAGCCACCGTGCCGCCTCTTAGCTTTCAATTCACAATATTTTATAATGTTGTGACCAATATGTAAAAATCCTTTTTATTAATTAAACAAAAAACATTCCCCTGACCTCTATTCAAGTTTCATAATAAGCTGTTTTCCTCCTCTCTGATCCACTTAATTTAATGTCAGTCTTCAAGCTTTATAAAGTCAGCTCATTGCTGTTGCCGCCACAATGCCGCAATGTCTTCATTTCAGGGCTTACAATAAAAACAACATTCATTATTCATTTATTTCATTTTTTAATATCAAGAGGCAGCATAGTCTTTGTTCTCCTTTTTAATATCGAAATGCTATTGTGTTCATGATAATCGTTTTTACCCAAGCAAAAATATCAACACATGGCTCGCAGTAGGAAAGTAAGATGAAACAACACCATTCCACCAGCCAGATGGAAAATGAGTGGTATGTTCTGTTACGATGAACTATTGAACCTAAACAAACCATATCATATACTTAAGTCTCTCCACTCACATCTGCACAATTGATCTTAGCTCTTTGCATTGGCGGTGACCTTGTCTACCCTGTTTGCAATGCTATGCCAGTGGGCTTCAATGGTGCAAATGAATAACGTTCTAAATGCCTTTACTGTTTCATTGCCTATAGACCATTTTAATGTGGTCACGTCATTGGCCTATGAACATTTGCTGCTTGTTTATAAACTATTTCATAACTGTAAGAAGAGGCAATTCAATCATAACTTAATGTTAAAACAGCTATCATATCATTATTTATTAATATGTGGCTGTTTTTGGATTCTTGGAAGCTATAGAAAATAAAAATCTAAAACAGGAAATACATTGGTGCCATTGTTTTTGTTTATATCTCTCAAAATGCTCCATTACTGAAACGTCATGAGGTGTTCGACCTTACAGATATTTTGAATGAATAGGATATGCATTTTTGGCATAGGAGGGATGCTGAAAGTCGTGAGATTATAGAGGTAGGACAGGCTTGGTTATTTCTAGGGGTTTGGTCTTAAATCAGAAATCAGAATTAGAAAGAGCTTTATTGCCAGGTATGTTCACACATACGAGGAATTTGTTTTCGTGACAGAGCTTCTACAAATGTAAAGTGTGTTGTTAAATAAGTGTACTGTATGTGTGTGTAAAAAGTGAATTGCAAGCAATGTTGGTTCCACGATTATTATCATCAAGTGTTCATGAGATGGATTGCCTGGGGGAAGAAACTGTTTCTGTGTCGGGCTGTTCTGGTGTGCAGTGCTCTGTAGCGTCGACCAGGAGGTAAAAGTTCAAAGAGGCAGTGTGCTGGCTGTGAGGGGTCCAGAGTGATTTTGGCAGCCCTTCTACTCGCTCTGGATAAGTACAGTTCTTGGAGAGTAGGGAGGGTTGTACCAATGATTCGCTCAGCAGTCCGAACTATTTGATGTAGTCTTCGAAGGTCTGATTGGATAATAGAATGATTGTCGACAATACTTTTGCCTTGTCAAAACATCTGCGCATGCTCCTCGCAGAAATTTTGGTTATAAAACATCATATAGAGCTAGGCCTATCTAGACCTTGCCGATTTTTTCATGTGCAGAAATAAAATGTGAATTTCTGTGAATGAAAAATAATTTTAAATGATGTCGTTGGAAACATTGTTCCACTCACAAGTGTTGCCAGATTGTTTGATATTTGTAGCAATATGTTAGTTATATCTATTAATGAAAATAATAAATAATAGGTGGAATACTAATATATATTTTTATGAATAGGAATAAGTGTACAAATGATAAATAGGAAGTTATGCTTCATATGCTTTATACGAATATTTCATGCATGTGTATGGATTTTATCCAATTATCAGAGTCATTTTGTTTTAACAAATGTGATTTTCTCTTCAAAATATTTGCATGCTCCTATTTTACCTGCTGCCGGTCAGTTTATGTGGATGAAATGTTTCCAGATATTGCTACGAAAAGCAAACAAACGCAATTTTCACTCCCTAAAAATTCATTTATTCATTCATTTTATTTTCGGCTTAGTCCCTTTATTAATCTGGGGTCGCCACAGCGGAATGAACCACCATATCGAGCATATGTTTTAGACAGCGGATACCCTCTCAGCTGCAACCCAGTACTGGGAAACATTCATACACTCATTCACACACATGCACTATGGCCAATTTAGCTTACCCAATTCACTTATACTGCATGTCTTTGGACTTGTGGGGAAAACCGGAGCACCTGGAGGAAACCCACGCGAACACGGGGAGAACATGTAAACTCCACACTGAAATGCCAACTCACCCAGCCGAGGCTTGAACCGGCAACCTTCCTGCTGTGAGGCGATTGTGCTACCCACTGTGCCATCGTGATGCACCGTGATGTGCACTTTGTGCAAATTTATTAACACACTAATTACTTTGTTACTGCTGCTACAGTATGTATTAATGTGTGAAAAATACACAAAAGTTTTAAAAATGTAACAAAATATTTACAAATTTCGTTCTTTGCTCGGTTCCTTAATGTTGACTCAACGCAAATTAATAATGATACATTTTATTTATAGTGCGCTTTTCTTGAACCCAAAGTGGTACAACAACAAAAGAATCAAACATGCAATAAAATACAAGTAAACAGTACAATAATAAAAAAATCTAAAATATACACACATTAGAATAATCAAGAATCTAAACATGCAGTCTTAAATGATGAGAGTAAGGAGAGTTTTTAACATCCTCTTAAAACTAGCTAGTGTGGAAGCATTTCTTGCAGAATAAGTGAGTATTCCATAACCTGGGTGCAGCAACAGAGAAGGGTCTCTCCCCCATTGATTTTAATATACAGGGTGGCTGTTGAAGGGTGAGAGTATCAGCAGACCGCAGGAAACGACAAGGTGTGTATTAAGGGACAATGTCAATGTCAGTATCATTGTCAATTTTATTTATATAGCACTATTAAACACAACCAAAGGTTGCCCAATGTGCTGCACAATACAAATCACAAAAGTAAGGTAGAAAATTATAAAACAAACAATTCTCACCGATGATTATTACGACTAAAACAAACAATTCACACTGATAAAATGCCAAATCAAACATTTCAGTTTTCAACCTTAGGTTGTACTCACACTATGTACAGTTGCCTTGAACCGGACCAATGCTCATCTCCCCTCGCCTCTCCCCCGACGGCCCGCACTCACATTACATTTGAGCCTGAGCATGCTTACGTCATCGATGATGCGCTGTTTAGTTTAAGAAGCTCTCTTTATTTAGTTAGATTTCTTAAGTTATATTGTTTTAGTTGTTTGGGATGCAGTGACGTAGTCAAATATTTCGCCGAACAGATCAGCCTCCTTTGACGCTCATAAACAATCATAAAGTTCTTGTGCTGCAGGAATTAGGAGGTTAGCTGAAGGTACATTTGTGAACTGTGCTCTGGCACACCTCTTCCAACCAGACCAGGGCTGGCCAACTGAACCGCGCATGAGGCAATTCAGAGCACTCACACTTCTCAAATGGTCCGAGAAACAGACCTGGGCACAGTTCGGATAGCATAGTGCGAGTGCACCCTTAAAAACAGACAGAGATGATATAGATCTAATACAGAGGGGCAGAGCAATCCAAAAGGTAGGACCAGCTACTGCGAAAGAATGGTCACCCCTGCATTTCAGCCTCGACGTCACAGATACAGGAAGGAGATGTACCATGTAGAGCTTTATATGCGAGTGTGAGCGTTTTAAAAATGATACTGGACTGAACAGGGAGCCAATACAAGCTATAAAGCACCAGTGATGTGCTGGTGTGGTGAATGTGTTTGAGAATGCGTGCTGCTGAGGTTTGAATGTACTGCAGCCGTTTGACTAATTTAGCAGGTAAACCAACAAAGAGTGCATTACAATAGTCAATCCTGGAAGTGACAAAGGCATGAATGAGTCTTTCAGCATCAGTCAGAGTGAGGTAAGTTTACTTAATCATTTTTAAAATCGAACATAAAACAGTAGTTTGAACAAGCAGCAGAAGTCAGGCAATGACACAGTACTTTTAGGATCTGGCAGCATATCAAAATGAAAAAAGCGACATGATTTAAACTTGATTTCAATTAATTTGTAAAAAATAAAATGCCAAGGTTTAGACAGGCCTGGTTTTGTACGCTTTGATTAGTTTTTGCGATGAACATTGTTACAATAAAAGAAATCTTAGAGTTAAAAAAAAAAAACATCGCCCACACAGCCTGATCTGTGAGGCATCACATCATTACCAGCAGACTGTTCTTATTTAACTGCTGCGCTCAAGAATTTAGCAAGACAAATGAACCTGGGTGTGCTGCTCCAGACGTGTGATAGAAGATATGGAGAGGAGGAGAATAGCTTCTGTCAAAGAAAAGACACGTATGGACAATTAATTTCGGTTTGTGTTGGCAACTTAATCCCAATATATACCCACAGGATTTTTATAGCTACTAACTTTCAGTTTTGTGTAAACCGTTTATGAATTATGGTGTGGAAAAGTGTAAAGGGAAACAGTTTAAGTGAATGGGATTGACTGCGAGGAAGATTTAAGTTCTCAGATGTTCCTGAGAGCTTGTGCTATTCGTAGACCGGTTGATGGGATACAGTCTGAGAGGCCTTTCTTTCCCTTTTGTCTATTCTTTTCTTGAAACTTAAAGGTTTTCTATTTTTACAATATGTAAAATAGGGGGGTGGGGGGCATTTCAGTGACTGACAGTTCATAGGAGGGCTGTTTTAACATTCAAGTACAAGAAAAAAGTGGAAACCTGACATAACTGATGCACCTTAGGACAACCTTAGGACAACTGACATGATGTTTATATTTCAAGCATTACCTGTCAAGAGTGATAATGCAAATCAGCACGATCATCGTGTCACACATCAGCCGCTGAAATATATCTGTGGTTGTTGTGTGTATGGCCGAGCGTTAGACACACACTTGGTCATTCTTCCACAGAGTATATGCAGTTTAAACTCTAGATTTTTGTTTCTTGTAGTACATATTGAAGGGGTACAGTAGTTTAAATTGCTATGTAAATACTATAGACATAATAATTATTATTCTTTCCCAAGCAATTGTATTGTTTCAATAATGTTAAAACAGCAGAAAGCAGTTTGGGTAACTTTAGTGACTTTACTGGCAATTGTTCTTCTCAATATCTCTCTATTTTTTGTAAAACTACACCAAAGAAGGAAAAGTATGTACATCTTCACATTTACTTTAACAAATTCAATTCAACTAGCAGTACAATTTTATTCAATGTACATATGTTTTACATATGTTTTTATGCAAATCTTAATATACATATGAGGAAAATCTGTTAATGAGACCATTTGAATAAAAAATTAGCAAAATTATCATATTTGTTACACCAACAGCATAACGTGAAAAAAGCCATGAAGAAGTGTTTGTACAACAAAATACAAGTGGAATGAAACTGATAATAATCAAACAACCCTTGAATATTTACAAATATAGAGCTTTAGTAAAAAAGAGAACTTACGGACATAAAGCTTAACGTTTACAGTAAAACAGCCCCAGATTTAAAACGCATGTGTGTTACTCTCGACCGTACACTGAGAGAAAATGAAAGTAAAATCTGAATGCAATACTTTAAATGCAGACTAGGTGGCGGGTCAAAACCACAAGTGGCTAGACGATAGAGGATAGAGGTTCAAAAATATATTTAGTTTTTAGACCACAGAGTGTGCATGTGAAGTTTCAACTCAAAATACCACACAAATAATTTGTTATAACTCTTTGAAACTGCCTCTTTGGGATGGCTTGGGATCTAATTGAATTGTTTTAGTGACTGTCACTTTCAATTCAAATGAGATTGTGATTTTCAAAAGGACTATACTATAGATTTCATGTGTGTATCCTAAAACACACTTTCACATCTTCACAGGTAAAGCGTGAAAACTCTAATGGCAGACGGCTGCTTCTCACTCAGGGCTGTTTATGCTAATGAGGAAGAGATTCCACTAATGGACGGGTCTTTCCTCCTCTGATGACATACAAAGGGTAAATATCAATCAAAGTGTTTCTAAAGACTGTTTTTATCAAGTGTGATGATAAAAAATAGAATGAATTCATTTTTATCATTAGAGACTAGCTATATTCACACACTGTTGCCACACAACTGTGTTTAAATCCCTTATTAAAGTGATATATGCATGACAGGTCCCCTTTAAGCAATTTGTGGTGATGTTGCATTGTACTTTTGAAGACTTTCTGAGCCAACTAACTTCTTCAGCTGTGATTCTTGGAGATCACTATTCTTTTTTGAGTCATATCATCATTGAACAGAGCATTTGGACACACATTCCAAGTTATAGACACTTCCCTTTCTATGGTGGTTGATAACACTTTTAATGGAATGGGATTTCTGAATTATTGTCATTTTTATTATGTATCATACATAATCACAGTGTTTTTGCTAGTTTCTTTTAATCTCTTCTAATTTGTCCAGTTCAATAACCTTTGTGATAAATCGCTGAGTGAGTTTTTGGTAATATTGTCAGCAACACATATAGTTTAGCCTTCAAATTTACCAAGGGTGCTGATATTAGTGGAGGGCACTGAAGTAATGGAAGGATGACTTTTATGCACACACAAAGTCTGCATTGTAAACTATGAGAACGATGTTCCTGAGAGCTTGTGCGATTCGCTTGATGGTACGCAGTCTAAAACGTCAGGCTGTGTTAGTCAGTGAGAACTAGTAATGGAAGGATGACTTTTATAGGCACACAAAGTCTGCATTGTAAACTATAAGAATGATGCCCAGCGGTCAGAGCAATCCAGGGCAGTATCCCAGTAGGTCGGATTCAAAGAAGAAGAAATAAGTAGCAGATTCTTTGACAATCGGTTGCATTCATTTGCAGAGCAGATGTGGTTCAGTCAACCAGATGCTTGCTTTTTATTACAAGACCCAGTCTGAGATCACTACACTGTTAAAAAAAAGCTCAAACAGTACAAATGAATCAATTTACTTGTTAAAATACTGCACCCTATACAGTATGGTAGAAAAATGTGTGTAGTTATAAAATCAAGACATTTTATAGTAAATAAAATATTTGTTGCTAGTAAATTCCATGATTTTCCCATATAATTTATAGTGAAAAACAGTTAAAATACAACACACACACAAACGCACACACACTTTAGGTTTTCATTTTTATCGGGACTTTCCATAGATATTTAAATTGTACAAACTGTATTTTCTGTCCTCTTTCCAAACCCTACCCCTAAACCCAACTCAGGGTGCGAATTACAGGGGGTTTGGGGGGATTGCCCCCACTAATTAATGCTCAAATCCCCCCTAAAGAACATCAAAACAAGATGTATGGGGGTGGGGGGGAGGGGGGGTATAGTTTTCTCTGAAATCTGATCTATATCATAAATATTAATAATAATAACCCAGAGGAAACCGACCCAAACAAGGGGAGAACATGCAAACTCAACACAGAACTGTTACACCTACTGACCATGCTGTAAGGCGATCTTGCTATTCACTCCACCACCATGACACCCTATTAATAATTAAAAATGTAAACATTTGATTTGAATACACACAGCAAATTCATTAGTGTTAAATTTCGAGTGTTGCAGTAATTCAGAGTAAAGTGTTGAAATTCTAGAGTTAGACCAAGATAAAATAACCCTCTCAGTGTAAGAAGCTGATTTGCCTCCTTGTCATACAGAGTTACGTGTATCTAACGCTAATACAGTGTTGACTACTACATCCTGGAATTTATACCTGGAGGATTTTTCCAGATGCCATTTCATTCTTTCAAATGGTGAGTAAAAGTACTTCAAATGTTTTTATATAGACATTTGACATCCAAATTGTTATATATACACGTTAGTTTTAAACATCTCACAAAACACCATTTTTCATCTTTATTTTGTTCTGTACTAGTGATGTTACATTAAAACTAAAGAAAATAAAGCTGTCTTGAAACTGCTCCTCTTAGTTAAAATATGAGAAAATACGGTTTGTGACATTTTGAATTGTTTTCCTTAAACATTAATGGAATAGTTAATAAAGTGTGGCCGATATTAAACAAGATCTGGGCGGTGTTGAAAATTTGACCTGAGAGTGTTAACACATAACACTGAGTGGTGTTCATATGATCCTTTGTGGTGTTAATATTTTACACTATAAGAGTTTGCTAATTAACACTCTCTGAGTGTTGATCATGTTAACTCTTTCAAAAGTGTTATTTGAACACTTTTATAGTGATTCCCATTTAAACTCTGAGGGAATGTTCATTTTAACTCTAAGGTAGTTAAATCTACTATCAAAAAATTTGCAGTGTACATTCCTCCCTTAACAGTTCATACCATTGTGAATGCATAATCATGCGAATAAATGCTAGAAAAATATCATTCAACAGTCTGAAACTGGCAGTTCTAGAGCACCGATAGACATCTTAAATATTGACAAAACACATTTCTTGTAAAATAGGTGTTTATATCTGCATGTAGCCTAAAACTATATATATATTAAACACATAATTGTTATAGTTTGACCTACATAAATCTCTAAAATAGTCTGTAAAAATCCCTCAAAACACTGAAAATGTATACATTTTATTAATAAATTATATGTAATTTAAATACATTCATAAATTTGATTCACTGAAGCATGTATTACCGAACTACTACTGAAAAAGTTGACACCCCCCGATCGTTCATTCATTCATTCATTCATTCATTCATTCATTCATTCATTCATTCATTCATTCATTTTCTTTTCGGCTTAGTCCCTTTATTAATCCGTGGTCGCCACAGCGGAATGAACTGCCAACTTATCCAGCATTTGTTTTACGCAGCGGATGCCGTTCCATCCGCAACCCATCTCTGGGAAACATCCATACACTCTCACACACTACGGATAATTTAGCTTACCCAATTCACCTGTACCGCATATCTTTGGACTGTGGGGGAAACCGGAGCACCCGGAGGAAACCCACGCGAACAAGGGGAGAACATGCAAACTCCACACAGAAATGGCATCAGCACTACCTACTACGCCACCGTGTCTCCCAAACCCCCTACATTCCGGAGGATTTAGGAGCCATTTTCATACTAGGGAAAAATTACAAATAAATTACTAAAATACTGTAATTTACTATAATACACTGTAATATATACTACATTACAACATTTCAAATTTGGAAGCCATTACCATTAGTGTATAATAATAATAATAATAATAATAATAATAATAATAATAATAATAAT
>CAIGQQ010000001.1:9354287-9376071 GCA_903798035.1 Danio albolineatus | reverse complement strand
GATAGATAGATAGATAGATAGATAGATAGATAGATAGATAGATAGATTAATTAATCTTGCCATATTGTTTGTTATCATTCAGTGTTTTTGATTTTTGACCAATCTTTCTACAACACAATCCAGATTGTTTTCAGAATTGTGTGATATAACTAGCAATTGTTAGTTATAAAGTCTCATTCTCACAATTTTCACTTTACAACACATACAGACAGACAGACAGACAGACAGAAAGACAGACAGACAATAATAATAGTTAATCTAGCCATATTGTTAGTTATCATTCAGTATTTTTGCTTTGATCAATCTTTCTACAATACCTTATTTTATGGTCACCCTAAAATATATTTCACTTACAGTAACTTTGCAAGAATGTAGATAAATAGATAGACAGACAGACAGACAGACAGACAGACAGACAGACAGACAGACAGACAGACAGACAGACAGATAGATAGATAGATAGATAGATAGATAGATAGATAGATAGATAGATAGATAGATAGATAGATAGATAGAAATAAAACAGCTAACCATTACAGGTTAATTAATCTTGCCATATTGTTAGTTATCATTCAGTGTTTTTGCTTTGATCAGTCTTTCTACAACACCTTATTTTATAGTCAGCCCAAAATATATTATACTTACTTGTAACTCTGCTAGAATGTATGCTTCGAATCATGATTTAGATGTAACCTTTCATAATCAGTTCACTAAACTTTTGAGTTTAGATCTTAACATTATGGGAAAAACATTCTGAGAGTTGTGTGGTTTATGATGCAATTGTAAGAAAAAGTCACAATTGTAAGTTTTTACAACGTGCTTAACATAAACCCATAATGTATGCTTTCATCATTTGAATCATGAGTCATTCCAACTGCATTCTAACACGCTACATCATGCAGTGAATGCTTTTGGACTGTCAAGACGTGTTTTTGTTTGTTTAGTTTTTTCCTTAATGAGTGATATACTGGACAGTGCCAGCTTTCACATCATTAAAACAACAATTTCATTATTATCTCAGACAATAAAAAAAAAAAAATCACACTCTGTACCTCTGAAATATGCAGAAACATCATATTACATGTCCTGCCAGACTCTGTCCTGCTCTGCCTGTCACCCAGACCATGGGCCGTCTGGAAATCTGTCTCCTTCTTCAGGCCTCCCATTGGATTGCTCTAT
Source organism: Danio albolineatus (assembly GCA_903798035.1). Classification (NCBI taxonomy): domain Eukaryota; kingdom Metazoa; phylum Chordata; class Actinopteri; order Cypriniformes; family Danionidae; genus Danio; species Danio albolineatus. The sequence goes on along the minus strand of CAIGQQ010000001.1, from coordinate 9,374,892 downwards.
AAAAATATGGAAACAGAGGGGGCTTAGTATTATACGTCCACACAAGAAAGCCTCCTGCATGCCAGAGAATTACAAAAAGGGTCAAAAACGCTCATGTGTCGGCTCGCTTTTCCATTTTACAGGCCGTACATCTGTTACAAGATGCATTTAACTGACAGTAGGAGGTATGGAGGAAAAAAAAGGTAAAGCGGCTACTATATCTCAGAAATAGCAGCCCAGACAGACCCACTTGACATGCCTATATGCACGCTTTCACCAGCGGGCCAAATGTTGTATAAATTATTATTTCACTCCCTCTCCGGTCACTGAGTGCAGTGAGTGGAAGGAGCAGCAGCTTCCTGAGCATTGGAGAACGTTGACCTCTGGCCCGCTGCTGAGTGGATTGTACTGGCTTTTCAACACCACTGACGATCTGCTTTGCATATGCATCACTAGACTTTCCGGCCAGAGGCCACACATGAGATGGTGTATTTGTATCACACACCATCCTCCCACATGGTTATCTGACCCTTGGGGTCTCCTCAAACCCCCCTAAAGAAAACATGGGCTAATCCTGTATGTTCTTCAATGAAATTCCGATGAGAGAACAAACATGGTGAATTACATGTCATGGATTTTTGAGGAGCTTATTCTGTTTGGCCTCCTGACTTCTGTTGAATTACATTCATCTTGTGGGTGGTCAATATGAGGGTGTTTATGCTGTTTTCGGTTTAGTGTGTGGGAAATTTAATTTGAAACCAAGTTCCCTCTCCAAGGTTTTCAGCGTTCGCATGATCATTTTCTATGTTATAATTTATATTTCTTGATTTTTTAGCAATTCTTATTAGATTTATGCAACGCAGTGAAGTTCACTTGGCAAATGTACTTAAAAAACAAGGTTAGATTTCCTCAAGCGTTGAGAAAGACCTTTTAAAAATGATTTCTATACAGTATATACAGGCAAAATACGTTATCTGTCCTCCAATTACGTTAAATGTTTGTTTTGTTTGTTGACTTTATTAATCCCCAAAGGGAAATTCACATCACAGCAGAGCTTTCCATACTAAAAATAGATAAAATAAGTTACATATATATAAAACAATAATAAAATTACATACATACTGCACACCTTAGGCCCCATTAACACTTGTGCGTTTTAGTTTTAAAACGGCGTTTTAGCATTAAAATGATCCGCGTCCACATTAGTGTTACACCCAGCGTCTCTCAACAGATCTCCGTCCACACTACGCCACCCAACGTATATCACGTGACCATTCGCGCACTCTGGGCATGCACGTTCAAGTATAAACAGGAAGCATGTGTCTCGCTCGGCATTTGGTTATTGTTAGTCAACAAACGCTGGTTGAACGATGAACGCGATGGTAAAGAAAGCAAAAGAGGTCTTTTTGAGGACAGACGACGAGGTTGAGTTGTTACTTAAAGTAACAAATGAATATAAAACATCCATGGCTATCGAAAATACAGTGTTTACAGTGAAGGCTGGTCTGCTGCCTTCCGGTGGCGTTATAGTCATGTGCGCTTGACGAATAAGGGAAGGTTACGCAATGACCCAAAAGCCCCAATCACGTAGCCAATCTCAGCAGCCACGCCTCCGTTTTCAAAGGTCTCCGTTTCCCTCCATCCACACTGAGACGGAGCAGCAGCGTTTTAGAATGAAAACGGCCTCTCCAGCGTTTCCAAAACGCTCCGTTTTCGCGGCTCGAAAACTCCGGCGTAGTGTGGACGGATGGCGTAACCGTAGCAAAACTTATTTTTATCGTTATATTATCGTTTTAAAAAGAAAACGCATTAGTGTAAACGGGGCCTTAGTTCCAAAAACAATGAATAAAGACTTGTCCATATCTAATAACTATTACAATTCAGCTGTAACAAGGGGATGTGACATTGACAACTGAGGTGTGGATCCAAATGCAGGTTTATTAGAGATGTCAGGTGGGCAATGGTCAATAGGAGTAAACAGATGCATAAAGACAGTCCAGTAACGTGGTCGAGAACAGGCGAGGAGTCAAAAGGCTGGTGGCAGGCAGGGATGAACAGGGTAGCAAGGCGAAGGTAGCAGCACGGGAAAACAAGACCAAGGAAACGCGTTGTAATGTCACATGAAGCGAACAAGATTCAGCGACAGTGTGTGTGTCTGTGCAGTTTAAATAGTCTGTGAATCAGTAGTAAGTGGCTTCAGCTGGGAGTCTCTAATCAGTGGTGACTTGGAGCAGGTGAGTGTGTGTGTTGCATGACTGTGGATGTAGTTCATAAAATGGCGGATTTGTAGTTCTTATGTGATATGTGTGTGTACCAGCGATCTCTGGGTATTAGATCGCTGGTGATCGTGACATCAGCACAAGTTATCTACTATTATTTGATTATATAATCTGATCACTGTTGGTAAAAATGATTTTCTCTGTAACACCGGCGTTGAATTAATCTTGCACTAAAAGAGCTTGCACACGCTTGGACTATATCAAAAAGAGGGTGATTATCACGGTTCATCACGTTTGACCATCATTCGAGCATGTGTAATCTCTTCTGTAGTTGGTAGTACACACCCCACCACAGAACCTGCCCTTTTAATAAGCTTATTTAATTAGTTTTTTTCCTTCTCCAACAGTCCCCCTCCCCAGCAGGTTACAACATACAGAATCACAGAAGACACCACAGAATCATAAAAACTTTTTAACAGTGTCTGACACACACACCAAAGGACCTCAGTCATCTTAATAAATGAATGGGACTCTGACCCTTCTTATACACCCAAATTGTCCCATAAAATGTCCCATAAAATGCATTGATAAAATATGTTAAATTGTTCATTGATTTCTAAATAGTAGGTATGTGGCTTAGGTAAGCAGAAACATGTTTTACAGCTCTGTTTCCAACCCTGAAAATTTTCCCTAATATGATATAGCTGCTTTTGACCATATTTGGAAGGGTCGTGAATATTAATGTGCTCTGTTCTCTCAGCAGCTAATGCATGAACACACAAAGCATGATGTACACTGAAATACACACATGCAAAATAATCATACTTCAGTTGTAATTATAAAAAAATTGAGTAGATTCTTTGTTAAATGACAATCTGTTCAACTGAAGTAGAGAGGTTTATTTTAAAACTGAAAACCTGTAACCATTGACTTCATAGGAAAAACAAATAATATGGAAGTCAATGGTTACAGGTTTCCAGCTTGCTTTAAAATACTTTTATTTTGCATTTAACAGAAGAAAGTCAAACATTGGAACAAGTTAAGGCTGAGTAAATGATGACAATTTTTAGTTTTGGGTGCTAAAAATGAACTAAACCCACGTTACAACACTCTCCCCAGTCTCCCATATTTGTTGACGTAATTAATTTCTTTCTTACAGAAACGCTGCAGGTAAAATTATGATTTTCTGATATCTGATATTTGCAGATGTAAAATTAACCCAATGAAATTATATGATGGGCCTATATATATATATTAATATACTGTATTTTTAACAGGACAAAATGAGTTATATGTTCTAAACATGTAGTGCAAGCACCAATTCAATAACTTGCCTCCTTCTCTGTAAACTGTGGCCCCACCTTGGCCCCTGCGTTTAAAAATTCCTAGATCCGCCACTGCCCCAAAAAGACCATACACACATTTATTAATTACAAGAGTATAGAGGGTGATTCATACTTGTGTGTAAAACTAAACAAACCTGTTACGAACATAGCAATTAACACAAATCCTCTTCCCCCGAAATGTTTATCCAGGCTCTATTCAGAAAATTGAGAGAAAGCAAACATGAGAAATCACAACAAGCTTACTGTGTCATATTATTGGCACAACAAACCAAAAAAGTCTTTGCATTTATTGTTTTAGAGGTGAATAAACCACCTTTCTTTCAGGCAAGAACACGTCTCGATGTGAAATGCACACAAGCAGTAGCTGCTGCAGTTTCTTGGCTTCCCAACATCCTTTCTTAACACTGTTCTAATCCAAAATAATCTCCTCTGACTGATCTTCTGCTTGCTTATGCAGCCTCTGTCTTCCAGTTTAAAACAGCCAAGATGCACTGACACGTCCTTAAAAACAGAGCGAAGACAGACAGAGATGGAGGACCAAGTAGGAAGTCTTGAGTTAAATGTACACTTTAAAGAAACATGAAAGTGTGTTATAATTTACTAACCCTCGTATCATTCTTGAATGCTCGATTTTATCCTATAAAATGTTGTTCTTAATATCTGTGAGCTGCCAAGTTCAATAAAGGATGAAAAGAAGTAGCATAAAAGCAGTCCATATAACTTGTATGCTGAATATGGCAGCTGAAACTGATGGTTTTTCAACATCAAATTGATTCTCAATCATATATGTCTCATAATTCAATGATGTAATGCACTGCTTTTATAATACACTTCTGAAGGTTGAAAGCGAGATGCATGTGAATGGCTTTGAGTAGATAATAAAAAAATTATTTCCGGATGAACAATTCCTCTAAAGAAGTTAAAGATTGCTCAATAAAATCATTCTTGCTCAACTGTCCTTGAGTAGCCCCATCTATTGTTTTCAGTAAATCTTCACAGAGAGCCTGAAGTTTTCATGTTTGGCACCGTTTTAATAATAAATCTCATTTTCCAGCAAATGGGAAAATACAAATGGACTTGGGCACTTTTTAATTCAGTTCCATTTTTATGGCTCGTTATTTAACTCAATTAAAACCCTTTGAATGTTCATTACCTAAAGTGGCGGAGCAGCAAGATTAAAGGTGGCTTAATCAATGCCACTTTAGTTTGCTGGGAAGCTCACCTACTTAGCGACTGGCAAAAAAAATCCTGTCGAAATTACACGGTGCAGGGAAGATATGACAGGATTTCTCTTCCCTTTTGTCACTCTTTGAAAAGGCCACATCAATCTGAGATCCGTTTATTACTCTCAGATGCTTGGTGCCTCGATTTTATAGTTCACATAAATGGTCATGATCTTTATTTATTTATTTTCTCCTCCTTTCATATCGCAGCCAGCGATGAATTAAACTGAGAGAACAAAACATAGTTTACCCAAGGGCGCTCACGTTTCAACAGCCGGGGCTGAAAGATGGCATGTATTGTGTATATGATTTCAAGCACACCATGTCACGGCCTCTGTGGGTAGATGGCTTCTGGTTGCGGATGGTGGCATTGGAGATTAATGATTAGGACATATTTGTGTTGCCTCATTAGAATTGTACAGTTCACGCTCAAATCCATTTTTCCGAAGGGAGTCAAGCACTGTCAGTAAGACAGATTATACAGTATTTGTTTTAGTGTTGATTTTCGACCATGCTTTTCATACGGATTGTTTTTTTAGGCTGCTTTGGCTTGTTTGCAAACATTTCAAGCACCTTTCATGATCATAGACTCTCACCGGCCACTTTATTAGGTACACCTGTCCAACTGTTAGTTAATGCAAATTTCTAATCAGCCAATCACATGGAAGCAACTCAATGCATTTAGGCATGTAGACATGATCAAGACGATCTGCTGAAACAACATGAAAGCATAGTGGATCCATGAATCTTGGCACCCTTTGGGCCCATTAGTACCAATATAGCATCGTGTTAACGCCACAGCGTACCCGAGTATTGCTGCAGACCATGTCCATCCCTTTATGACCACAGTGTACCCATCTTCTGATGAATAATGCACCATATCATAAAGCGCAAATCATCTCAGACTGGTTTCTTGAACATGACAATGAGTTCACTGTACTCAAATGGCCTCCACAGTCACCAGATCTCAATCTAATAGAGCACCTTTGGGATGTGGTGGAACAGAAGATTCACATCATGGATGTTCAGCCAACAAACCTGCAGCAACTGCCTGATGCTATCATGTCAATATGGTCCAAGATCTCTTAGGAATATTTCCAGTACCTCGTTGAATCTTTGCCACAAAGAATAAAAGGAGTTCTGAAGTCAAAATGGGTCCAACCCGGTACTAGTTAGTTGTACCTAATAAAGTGACCAGTGAGTGTAAAATGATAAAATATTTTATTTACCCAAAATTTGACACAATTTTTATTTTGCTTTTAAGTTTTTAGTTGTCAGCTAGAGCTGGGCCGTGCAATAAACTGTCAACCATAGTGGATTTTTTATTTCACGACATGCAAATGACCGGGCACGGCTAATTTCACATGAAGCGTGAAGATGGGGCTAATGATAAGCTGACTGGAGTGTTTCTAAGATTCAGTAATTTATTACAGGGCAACACAAACAGCATGCTGAAGTATATCAATGCACGCCTACTTGCAAGGCATGTGCCGTGGGGTCACAGCGATCCAAAAGTGCAAATTATTTATTTTCACTTTTTTATAAGAAAAAAGTGACTGTTGGTTTTAGGCAAGGTGTGTTTTTATTTTAGTTGTTCAACTCTGAAGTTCAATAAATAATCGCAGATAGTAGATGTAAATCACAGATGTAGTGTGTGTTTAATTATTTTTAAAATCAAGTAATGCACTCCTGAAGTCAGAATTATTAGCCCCACTATGATTTTTTAAAAAAATATTTCCTAAATCAAGTTTAACAGAGCAAGAACATTTTCACAGTATGTCAGATAATATTTTTTCTTCTGCTGGAGAAAGTCATTTGTTTTATTTTGGCTAGAATAAAAGCAGTTTTTAATTTTTAAAGACTATTTTTAGGTCAAAATTATTAGCCAATTTAAGCTATTTTTATAGAAATAAATGAAGATGAATTTAATTTAATTGAATTAAACAAAATTACTCATACCATGAAATAGAATTTCAGTCATTCTGTCCACCTCTATCTCTGTTAGCAATGGAGTCTCTTGCTCAGCTTGATTTTGTGGAAGGAAATATGTTTAATAAACTGGTTGTTTCTTTTTATTCACCCACTTGTGCACGAGTGTGATACTGTTCATACTAGTGCTGTCAAACTTGCATAACCTACAGTAAAGAAGGCTGAGAGCTTTTTATGTTTACGTTGTCTTGTGAGGTTTACAAGAATATTAAATGGACTGCGGTATGTTTATTGACGTGTCTCATGTTATGTTTACAGCTGGAGAGCTACATTCAGGAGAATGTGCGATCAGAGATGGAGCGGAATGTCATTCACACCCAGACAGCCACTATGCTGGAGATCGGAACCAATCTTCTAAGCCAATCAGCGGAAACCACGCGCAAACTGACAGATGTGGAGACACAGGTGAGGCTGATCAAATGAGACTGGCAGCGTTCAGAGAAATAAATGCCACCTGAGCTTCAGGCTTCAGTGCTTTTTTCTCTAATTGCTTAAATCACATTTTGAAGACAAGCCGGCATGTAAAGAGTGCATCTCTCTGGTTATTATTCGTCCAGAATTCTCTATTATAAATTGCAAAGTGCTTAATATTTTGAATTGGTGACTCATAATCAAATTTAATTATTGGCGGTCAACGGATGAGAATTTTCAACCTTCATAAAATTAGGCTTCAGTGCATCCCTCAAAGCATTTTGAATAAAGTGTTTTCTCCCATCTGAATTCCTGGCCAACAGAAGCAGGGTTAAGTGGCCATGCAGACTAGAGTAGTGTTGGAAAAGAATCAGAGAGACTGAAAATAGCCCAACTAAAACAGCCATAGTGTTTATCCTCTCAAAGAATGATTGTTTCACACTGCTGTGTTTTTGCCTTCGTTTCAGTGCAGTCAGCAGTTCATTGAACATCATAGTGCCGCCTGAAAAAATATTAGGCTGCTTTTGTCAGGGCTTATACAGTATGTTTGCTGTGTTAGAGCTGCTTGGAAAAACATATGCTGTAGGTGTTTGAAAGAAGTTGGCATGATGGGGTAATTACTCATGGTGTGTGACTTTTTTTGCAGAGTTTTGATTTCTTGATTATGGCTTTCAATCAGAAATGATTCTTCTGTTATTATTTTTAACCCCCCTTGAGTTGTTCCAAATCCATAACTTTCTTCCATGGAGCACAAAAGGAGAAATTGTGAAGAGTTTTTTTCCATTCAGTTACAAAAAATGGAAACTGTCCGATTTGTGAACATTTTTTAAGAGCTGAATTGTTGGAATGATTTTTCTGACATAGGGTGTTGTGGTGGGGTTTGGATGCAAGAATTGATTTTTTATATTTTATTTTATATTTTATGTTATAATGGACAACATCCAATGGCGCATCTGGGATGCTTCACAATGTCCCAATAGGAAGACTAGCATGTTTAAAAAAACAGAAAGAAAAAATGACACTGGCTGCCAGACAAATATGTTGTGTAGTTTGAACTCAGAATGAGCATTTTGGAAGTTTGTAAAAATCTGTGAACATTCTTTCAGGTTGACCCAGTTCAATGAATCAAATGATTTGTTTGGAGATTCGGAGTTTACAGATTTGTAGAAGGGCAAGATTATCATTGAATCCTTAAATTGGCCAATAGGGAGATTTTGGTGTCCGCATTAAACAGAACTTACAAAGCGTTTTTATGTGAGCATATTAAATGCAAGGGAAATGTTTCAAATAACAGAAAAAAAAAAATCTGACCTTTACTTGTTCAGATATATCAAATAATATGTGATCTTATGAAGTTGTAATATTTTAAGAAATATAAAAACCTATGACAAATGGATAAACCTAGTGATCAGGAGTTTTAAAGTAATACATTCAATTACACAAATATATCTAAAGTTATAAATAGACAATTAATTATTAATTAATTCATTTATGGGATTTAATATCATCCTTAAATTAGTCTTACAAAGTTTTAAGCATATTAAATACAAGTATGATTTAAATAACTGTAAACAAATAAATATTAATATAATTAAATTATATTTAATAAATAAATGATGTAACGTCACGGTGGCACAGTGGGTAGCACGATCACCTCAGAGCAAGAAGGTCGCTGGTTTGAGCCTCGGCTGGGTCAGTTGGCATTTCTGTGTGGAGTTTGCATTTTTTCCCCGTGTTCGCTCCATGCTCCGATTTCCCCCAAAGTCCAAAGACATGCGCTATTGGTGAATTAAATGAGCTAAATTGTCCGTAGTGTATGTGTGTTTCCCAGTGCTGGGAAAAACATGTGCTGGATAAGTTGGCGGTTCATTCCGTTGTGGCGACCCCTGATTAATAAAGAGACAAATCTCAAAAGAAAATGAATAGCTGAACAAAAGTTATAAAAAGTTATAAAATGGCAATTAATAATTATTTATTTATTTTCAGTATGTAATATCATCCCAAATTATGACTGTTTTAAATATTTGGTAAATCAACTGTTGTTCTATTTACTTATATTGCTGATATATTCTATAAGTCATAAAATAAAAACTAATGATAGATTTTTATTGGAAAGAATAAAAAAATAAAGCACTTAATAAATACTTATGATTTTGATGCTAGGCGCCACGGTGGCATAGTCAGTAGCACGTTCGCCTCACAGCAAGAAGGTTGCTGGTTCGAGCCTCGGCTGTGTCAGTTGGCATTTCTGTGTGGAGTTTGCATGTTCTCCCTGTGGTTGTGTGGGTTTCCTCCGGGTGCTCTGGATTCCCCCACAGTCTAAAGACATGTGGTAAAGGTGAATTGGGTAGGCTAAATTGTGGGAATGAGCCGAAAATGAATGAATGAATGAATGAATGAATGAATGATTTTGATGCTTGTAGATCACTTTATATGTCCCTCACACAAAATTATATGACTTGTAGTATAGTTGAAGTATAGTTCATGAGGCTTTGAAACATTTTCAAAGCGTCCTCTTGAAAGCCTGATAGCTTCAGTTCAGTGCAACTGTATGCAAAATACCAGTCTTATTCCTTTTTGTGTTCTGTGGAAGAAATTTGTTTTTGGAAGAACATAAAGGTATCGGCAGAATTTGCATTTTTGTTTTAACTTTGATTAAAACTCATTTACATTCTGGATTCATTTCCAACAGTGCTACTTCAGGATAAAGCTGGCAAACATAATGAAGCATGGAAACATCTGGCATTACCTTCAGTGTTAGAATCTTGTCTTGGAATCAAACCTAAGTCTTTACATTTGCATTCTGGCGGAGATGAAAACCATAGTAGTTGGATGAGAAACGTACTATAATTTTCCCATGTCTTTAATTTTTTTTTAAAGGCGATCTCTGTTTCCGCTTGTCTGCCATATGGGCCTGTTTGCAGGTGCTGAACCAAACCAGTCGTCTGGAGATCCAGCTGCTGGAGTACTCTCTGAGCACAAACCGGCTGGAGAAGCAGCTCTTAGAGCAAACTCAGGAGGTCTCTCGTCTCAATGATAAAAACAGGTGAGTCTCCTGGAAATGTGCAGCTTCTCAGTCACACCCCCGTGAACATGAGCGCTCTCTGAAGCTATTACAAATGCAAAAGCGCATTCATGCATATTTTTGGCATATTTTTACAGGATACAAAGGCAAATTGCTTTCAACATGCAAATGACCTGTGCTGTTATACCCCAAAATTTGCTCATGCATGAAACGGTCTGTTCAAATATGAGAAAATGTTTATGTGCTAGAACCACACTTTGTGTAATAACTGCTATGAATACTAATTACATCACATTTTCAATGTGATCATTTTTAACCGTGCGACTATTTTCCTCCGGGACCCTTTCATACCCTGGAACACACACACACACAAAAAAAACATAATCAGATCAGAATCAGAAAGAACTTTATTGCCAGGTATATTCACCAACATTGGCTCATTATGAAAACGCAGCCCTATATACGTTTCTGGAGACTGCAAGTTATGTAGCCAGAGCAATGTATGGCTGCATTTCATTTTTTAAATGAACGAGACTGGGCGGTATGATGCCATTCCTTTTCACACTTACCAGATGACCACTTACCTCCGTTTGGACGGCTTTCCCGCTGTAACTAATTTGTCCCGTTAGCTCTCCATGTACGTCGGCAGACTTGAGACGCAGAGAGGATTTGACCATGATAGCGGGGTTTGAGTCCGGTGAAGAACGGTTCCAGAAAGCAGGTATAAGACAAAAACAAAATAAAAAAAATAAATGAGTAAAGAACAGGGTGAAAATGTAGCAAAACATGTTGGTTGGGTTTAAGGCAGTGGGTGGGCGGGTCAATCAATAAAATTGGTTGAGTTTGGGAAAGGAGGAGGGTGGGTCAGTCGATTGGTCAGTCAGTCAGTCAAACAGCAGCCTCTAGTGGGTTTACGGGAGAAGAGCAGGTGCGAATGGTACTCGCGAGAGAAATTTGAGATCTGAAAAAGCGTACACAGTGGCCTCTCGTGGATTCACGAAAACAAAAACTGCAAAAAAACAAATGAGAGTGTGAGAAGTATGAGAGTGTGAGAGTATGAGAGTGTCAGAATGAGCCTAGGTTGATATTCACACATATGAATAATTTGTTTTCGTTATGCTGTGTTCACACCAGACGCGGCAAGCGTGGCAAAATCGCACTATTTGCGTGTAAATAGACATGTGAACATTTGAGTTTACTTCATTCGCGCGTACAAATCCGCTTCATTCGCGCGTCAAATTCACATGAGAACAGACGCGGATTTGCGTGATGGGCAGAGCCAATCCCATTTTGATGAACTGTTGTTGGTGTCGGCAGGAGGATTTTCCCCCGGGACACCAACAACAGGCGCTACGTCATAATCACACACCCACAAGAGCAAGCTCCTGATTGGTTAACGCGGCGCGAATGTCCGCTGAAGTTCAGATTTTCAAACTGGAGCGGTTTGTGCGAATTGCGCGTTTGACGCGCAAAACGCTCAATTCGCGCTGCGCCATTCGCGCGCATCGCGCCGCTCCTTTCGCGCAATTCTGCGCCATCCGAGAAAATTGAGAATTGTATGTACAAGTATATTACTTAATACAATTATATGTATTATTCTATGTGCTGATGTTATGTGCAAATTGGCATGTCAAGAAATGATGTTTGTTTCACAATTACTGTCATCAAGTGTTCATGAGATGGATTGCCTGAGGGAAAAAAGTGTTTCTGGGTTGGGCTGTTCTGGTGCGCAGTGCTCTGTAGCGTCGACCAGAAGGTAAAAGTTCAAAGAGGCTGGGTGTGTGGTGTGCAGAGTGATTTTGGCCGCCCTTCTGCTTGCACTGGATAAGCACAGTTCTTTGAGAGTATGAGGGCTGTACCAGTGATTCGCTCAGCAGTCCGAACTATCCAACATAGTCTTCCATGGTCAGATTTGAAAGCTGGATAATTATGATGTATGGTTTGTTATGACAATATGTTGTCCAGTATTTGATTGAATGTTTGAAACATCTGTAATCTGAGGGTTAAAAAAAATAATGCATAAAATATAATAATAAAAATAAATTGAGAATATTGCCTTTGAAGTTGCTCAAGTTAGGTTCTTAGCAATGTATATTACCAATCAAATTAATTCACTTAAATATTGATTTATTTATAGAAGGGAATTTACGAAAATATCCTGACAGGACATGATTTTCTACATATATTATGAGGATTTTTGGAATAAATAAAAATCAATCATTTTTGACTGATAAAATGTATTTTTTATTATTTTCACATATCAGTGCAACATTAGATTGGTTTTGTGGCCCAGTGTCACATTTAATCTTTGTATCTCAAATCTATTATTATTATTATTTGCATGTAAATAAATCAATACCATTTTTCACGATTAAGTTAGTAATTCTTAACAAACAACAAAAACAACAACAAAAGTAGTCATTAATGACTGAGCATCACCAAAGGGTTAAAATGAGAGACGTTAAAAAACAGAAATTCTGTCATAATTTTCTCACTCTTGTGTTTTTTTCAAAACTAGATGAATGTCTTTCTTCTGCAGAACACAAAAGAAGAATGTCAATAAACTGTTGGAAACCAAACAGTTTTCAGTGACTTTTTTTGTATTTTTTTTGTCCATACAAAAGACTAAATTAAATTAAGTTATCCAAAAACCAGTTAATAATCTGCCTGTGCTTTTAAATGTTACTTAGTTCGATATTATTTCCTTTACAAAGTATTGTTTCAAGCTACTAAAATGTTCTAATATATTTTTTGTCCACACAACAGGCATTCAACTGTTTAACTACCAACATTTTTCTAATTATCTCCTTTTGTGTTCCACAGAAGAGCAGAAATCATTCTAGTTTGGAATGCAGGTTGAGAATATTTTCATTTTGAGGTGAACCATCTCTTTAATATCAGGCATAAACAGGCCCGAAAGTCATCTCATTTTCCCTGTTTATTCCAGATTTCATATACTGAAAAATATGCAATAAACCATGTTCCATGTCTCCTTTATGACTTTATAATTGCATTGAAATAAACAATGATGCAAGCACCTTTGACACACAAAAAACGGCATTTTGTTAAATTGACTGTCAAGCACCAGTAATAAAGGAAATACATTTTCATCCCTTTTGGTCTTCGGGGAAGTAACGCTCAAGTAATTATGCATCTTTCTGGAAAGCCAAATTAAAATATGTAAGCTTTTTGTGGAAACTTTCACTCTGAAAATGGGACAGTATAACCTGTTCAGGACTAAAATACTGTGCCATGGTGGCATAGTGGGTAGCACGATCGCCTCACAGCAAGAAGGTCACTGGTTTGAGTCTCGGCTGGGTCAGTTGGCATTTCTGTGTGGAGTTTGCATGTTCTCCTCGTGGTTGCGTGGATTTCCTTCGGGTGCTCTGGTTTCCCCCACAAGTCCAAAGACATGTGGTATAGGTGAATTGTGTGAGCTAAATTGTCCGTAGTGTATGAGTGTGAATAAGTGTGTATGGATGTTTCCCAGAGATGCGTTGCAGCTGGAAGGGCATCTGCTGTGTAAAACATATGCTGGATAAGTTGGCGGTTCATTCTGCTGTGGCAACCCCGGATTAATAAAGGGACTAAGCCGAAAAGAAAATGAATGAATGAATGAGTTCACACTTAGTTGATGATTGGCTTGTTTGGCATGCTGTCCCGGGAGAGAGCCCTGAGCTTATAAGATCCTTGAGCCCGGGGCTCCCTTCTGTTTGCGGGGCAAGAGGGGAACTTGTGGGGTATATAGTGCTGATTTGGTTTAGTCAATTTACTTATGTGGGGTGTTTTGGACTGTGGGTGAACCTGGGGAAAGCACACGAGAGCAGGGTGAGAACATGAACTCCACACAGAAATGTGAACTGGCCGGGTAGAGACCTGAACCAGGGACATTCTTGCTGTGAGGCAAAAGTGCTAGCCACTGGGCCACTGTGCTGCCCTATAGAGGAAAAAGAGGGGGAGAGGGGGTAAAAGGGGGGATTCTTCAAGATGAAGATGACTAAGGTAAGATGCTTTGGTTATTTATACTAAGTTAGGAATTATCTGATTGATGAATCATACATTAGCTAATGCGGGGCCAGCCGTGTCAATCATAAGCATTGATCCTCTTGAAATTAGTTTATGAAATTATGAATTAGTTTAACTTGAAATTAGTTAAACATCACAAAGTGGATTCAGACACGCTCCTTAATGCTTTTGCGCCATGTGCTTTAGTCTTTGCGCCTAGATTGTTAAAATAAGGCCCGAGATCTCAAAAAGCTTACACATCGGCCTCTGGTGGATTCACGAAAACAAAAACTGCAAAAAACATAGCTCCTGGGAAGTATTTGTTGCTCATCAGAAATGTATATAGCGGTATGTTTTCAGACTCAGCCTGGGTTGCATACTCAAGTGCAGAGCTCTTTGAAAGCATGCATGCTAGAAAAGAGATTTAGCGAATGCTTCTCTCAACTCGCTGAAAGTAGCTTGTTCAATCTGTGTGGGTGGATTGTTTCAATAAAAAAAGCTGCTGCAAAGTCATTAGTCGGACTCATAAAGATCAGGCCTGTGGGATTTATTGTCTTTATTTGGAGCTTGGTAAGATGCCAGCTCACACAGCCTGTCAGAGTGTTGTTGATTTTGATTTTGATGGAGAAGCCCAGGCAACAACACCATCTGCGAATGGCACTGGGATCCAGGTGTTTACAGGTTTACCAGCCTCTCAGACATGTTGTGATGTGGGATATGAGAGGCCTGTTCAAGGGTTCATCTGTGCTGAGAGCCACGTGAACCAACAAAGAGCTGTTTAATGACAGAACGAAGTGAAAAAGCAGGATTTGATAAGACAGTTACGGAAGACAGAGTATTTTATGTACATTTAAAACTACACTGTAAAAAAGTCCATAAATTAACAGTTTGATGTATTTTGGGATTCATGTTTTTTTATTTTGCATTTATGCATGCCTTTAAATTCCATTATGGGACCTTGATATTTCCCTCAACAAATTTTGATGTTGGAAAAGTGACTTTTAATGACTTTTCTAATAGTTTGAAGTGATTTGTTGTCTGTGTTGGTATTGTAAATTAAGTTATACAAAAAAGGTAATAATCTGCTGGTACTTTTTAATCTGACACTTAAAGGTGCAGTATGTGAATTTGACACCCAGTGGTTGAACTAGGTATTGCATTCCTGGAAAAAATGAACCCAAGCACAGGTTGCCAGATTGAGGACCAACAGGAGCGAGTCTGACGATCAAGCCTAATAGCTGATTTAAATCGTGTTCTATATAAAAATAATGACACGCAAGGATTTTTTTCCATAGTAAAAGGAGTTTTTGTTCTAACCAGCACCTGAACTTTATATTTTAGAAATATATTTCTATTTCTCACAGGTGAACAACAGAAAACTGACAATGATCACCTCAGGTACACCTCATGTGCTTTATTCAATGCTGAATGCTAGCAATGTGAGTTTGAATGCCATTTCACATGACATTTATTGCCATATACTGAAAGCAGCAGCAGATCACCCCAGATCTTGAAATTAAATAAACAATTTAAACTTGAACTTTAGAACTGTGACTCAAAACCAACACATATGAGTGATTCAGCATGTAAAATTAATGATGATAACGAGGTTTAATATGTATTACATAGATTATAAACTTTACCATTTTGTGAGTGGGTGCATATATTCTGTTCTTCTGAATGGTTGTATATAAATTTCGTGTTTTGTCTGGTACAAACAGCCAGATTGCTTATCACTGCGTATCTCGTCAAGAAGCGTGTTGTCAGGACACGCAGTTACAATGTAACCTGCTCACCTAATGTTTACATTCATAATATTTACATAATTTGTTTATTAATAACCACAAGTGGAACTCTGAATCTGCGTCTCACTTCAGAGTCTGCTACTGCTGTCCACCGGAGGTTGTATTTCGGTCACTGGCGCATTCCTTTGAGAGCCTTTCTGAATGAATGAATGAATGAATGAATGAAATACGTGGTTTTCCAACAAGGAAATATAATTGGCTAAAATGGCAGTGGGCGGGTTAAAACAACCAAAACAAAGACAGACGTTCCAGCCCAGAACAGACATTTTCAAAGCAGAATATCTGACTTTAGCATTGTTTTTCAGATAAACAAGAATTTTCGATTAGTATGTTTCTTAAATATCTGCAAACATATTATGGTATTTTTATGCTTTAGAAGAGTCAAAAACGTACGTACAGCACCTGAAATTCGATATTATTTCCTATACAACTGATTGTTTCAAGCTACAAAAATGTCAGAAAAGGTCATCAAAAGTAAACACAGTAGAGATCAAGGTCGCATAATGCAATTCATAACTGTAAATAAACAGAGCACAATAATGAAACACACAATATGCAAAAATACTCAGAATTAGGAGTCCCAATGGTGGACACTAAAATGACACTGTTTAACAGCGGATCATGATACTGTTTGAGCATGTAAAATACCTCCAGTTACAAAGCACAGAGTTATTCTTAATATCAGTAAAAGCCTTTAATTAAAGTAATAAAGTATCCTTAATTTTATTTTATGTTTATCTACATTGAAAAAAAATGTCTGAAGAATTGTTGCAAACAATTCAAATGTGTTAAATTTAAACAAAGTTTGAGTAATGTTCAACTTTAATTGCTTGTTTAAGTTCAGCCTAAATAAATAATGTACAACCACTTAATGTTAAAACAAATTAGTAAATCCAAGGAATCATCTTTGAATATTTTTTTCCGTATTATTTATTTATTTAATAAATTTATTATTTACTGTTAATAAATGGATGTTATTTACATTGTAACATTTTTGAAGAACTCCACTTCACTGCTCTGTTTCATCTCTTTGTATTAATACAAACAGTAAAACTACCAGTACTAGTAATATAACCTGTACTTCTGTTTTAAATACAGTACATTTGCTATTAATATGATTTCTCTTTTGTCTGATAAATGAGAATCTTGCTGTATTTGAATGTGTTCAGTAAATTGAATCAAAAACCAATTAGACTGACTCAAAACATCAAGTTAAATATCATGTTAAAAGCAAAAAGTGTACATGTTTGTAACTACTGGCCATTATGACTAATATTTGGACCTAAAGTCCTGGTAATTGGAACTAAACCGTATAACATTTTTGTCAGGCTTTACAGCAATAAGTGACTCACACATTATGACTGAAGTTACAGTATGAGGATTTTGTCTGAAGGTTACAGCAATGGTGCATTGATGTAACCTTCAGACAAAATCCTCATAACTAATGCTTAGCCTGACAGTCTGTCTGGAACATGCAAGTACAGACAAGTGAGTGACACAAACAGTAAAAAGAAATCCAAGTGCTGTTCAACTGCCACATCAGCAATGTTGTATATACTGTTATCTAAAATGTTGAGCTCATGAAAATAGCAAGAGTACATATCCGTATTTAATTTTCGACCTCCTTGTTCAGATACAAGCAGAAAATATAGGAAATATGTACATAATTTGAATTTGGCTGTCATGTCTTTCTGTTTCTGTGCAGGTGATCCCATGCTGCCTCTATAATATTTATTTTTGGACTTTGTGGAGGCCATTTCATGACTGTCAGTCTTTCATTAGCGGTTTTCTTTTTTCCAGATATTATTTGATTTGTTTATGGGATTATTATCATATTGAAAAATAAAACCATCAGCTATGAGGGTTTTTTCATGAGGAATGGCATGATGGATTAAAACACACGTCTCATAATTCACCGTTCATGATTCCCTTAATTCAGACAATTGCCAAAACCACTGGCACTGAGCCTCCACCATGTTTCTCATTCTTCCATCTCTGTCAAATTCTGTCACATGTCTTAAAGTGCCCCTATTACTGATTATGAAAAGTTCAAAAACACTTTCATTGTTTTATAATTTGAGTTTATTATTATTTACATTTTTTTAACCTTTTTTGCTCAATGACTCCAAACAAGTTGTGATTGGTTTACTGTATACAGAACATGTTAAAAAGGTAATACCAATCACCATTAGTATGGCTTCTCAAGTGTTGAAGATTTTATACCGACAAGATGACTTAAATTTTATCAGTCTGAAAGGAAGCATTCTTCAATAACTATTCAAAACTGCTTCCCTTAATAACATCAATTTATTTGAATCCTGCATTGTGCAAAGCTTGAGATCTGTTTTGAAATCCACTTGCTTTAATGACTCAGAGTCAGCTCTTTTTTTATGAGAGACAATAACTTTATACTTGGTGAGCTTTCGGATTTCAAACTTTTCAGTATGCTTTCATTCACTTAGAGATGTGTTACACACTGCATGAAAGGTCTTTTTTTTAAACACTTTATCGATTAGTCTTTTTTAAAGTCTTTATTGATTTTTTATTGATTTCTTTATTGATTTCTTTAAAGTCTTGATTAAATTTCTTTTCGGCTTAGTCCCTTTTATTAATCAGGGGTCGCTACAGTGCAATGAACCGCCAACTTATCCAGCACATGTTTTACACAGAGGATGCCCTTCCAGCCTCAACCTAACATTGAAAAACACCCATACACTCTTGCATTCACACACATACACCAATTTGTGCTAATTTAGCTTATTCAGTTCACCTATAACACGTCTTTGAACATATAAGTAAATGCATGCACTTACAAATACAATATAAAAGTACATCATATAACAACAATGGTATGTCAATAACAGGTGATTTAAAGGTGAGATTTGTATCAGCTTTGTTCAGGAATCCTACAAAGGGATTCCAGATTTAGAAAAAAAATTCAGGTTTTCTCAATTCCCACAACCATTGTCCCAAATGCAGGCTTTCTGTATTTTTCCAAAAACGAGCTATTATAAAGTTTGCATGTAATAAACAGACAGTTAACAGTTATGAAAGGTAATTAAAAAAATTCCATATTAGTGGCTCTTCAAACAATTCAATCTAAAACTTCCAACCCAAATGTTGTCTTTGTATATATGTCATTAAACCATCACTAAAACAACAAAGGTCAACGGCCAAATCATCTGCGCAGTACTATGTAAACCACTCTGTTTGTTTGTTCTCAGCTACATGGAACAGCGCTTTGCAGACATGGAGGCCAAGCACAGCCGAGAGCTTCAGGCCATCCAGCAGGAGAAGCAGCAGCTGCTGGAGCTTCTGGACAGACAGAACGAGTTGGTCAGTCTGCTGGAAGGAGAACTGGCCAGCTCCACTCGTAACAGCACACTGATCCAGCGGCAGCAGGCCTCGCTCACTGACACCGTGCAGCAGCTGCTGGCTATGGTCACTCACTGTAACGGTCAGTGCCAATTTCACATCATCAAAGGCTAAGTTGGATGTTACCTGCCTAGAGGAAAGAAAAGTTTTTTTCCGACCAGGGCAGTTATAGGTGTATAGTATATAGTTATATATATAAATTAAGGAATAAATATTAAAAAATAATACATAAACAAATAATGAAATATGGAATGACATATGAGCGACATAGACTCCCTGTGTTATACCACCGGTCACATTTATGACCGTCTTTAATTATCAGCAGTTTGACAAAAAAAAGATATATATATTTTGTTTTATGTATCAATATAATGTTAATATGTAATTATAGATAACCCTTTCATGATGATGCATGCAAAAGTTGTATTGCCTGTTTAAAATGTACTTATCTGTAATTTCTGAGCTTTGATATTATCCTTCCATTCAGATGGCAGTACTAGGAAATTAATGTTTATGGTTACAATTGTGACCGGTGGGATTAAATGGGTTAATACACAGTTTTATAAAGTTTTTTTTAATTATTCATTCATTTTCCTTCGGCTTAGTCCCTTATTTATCAGGGGTCGTCACAGTGGAATGAACCACCTATGTTTTGTACATTTGCATCACAAGAATCTCTTCAGCTCTGTAGCTGATTGTGAAAAAACAATACTGCCTGTTCAAAATAAACAGAAAAAGCAAGTACTGAAGATTATTATTCCTGTTGTACCCTACCTATCGAACTGTGACCCCAAAACCATGATATGTACCGAACCATGACTCCAGTGTACCTTTACACCCTTACACACAGTAGATGACTTTTATTTTTCAGAAGAACATTAAATATGCTTTTTTTGTTGAAACCGCTGACATCTACAGGCACGTTGAGGGTCATAAAAGAATATACAGCAAAATAAAATGAATACCCATGGCTCCTGGTTATACATTTAGATCTTATGAAGTTAAACGTTAGGTCTGTGCAAGAAAATGATCATTATTCGCAATGTTATTGAAAAATCTGCAGCCTTGGCAATGGTTCTGAACACATTTACAACAGTCTTCAAGCATTTTGTTTACCTTTATGTTTTCTTTTTAAAAGTGCCATTAGCCATTGACATGCATTTTTGTGAATCCAAATCACACTTCTTCTTCTTCTTCTTCTTCTTCTTCTTCTTCTTCTTCTTCTTCT
>CAIGQQ010000001.1:9318360-9354277 GCA_903798035.1 Danio albolineatus | reverse complement strand
TCTTCTTCTTCTTCTTCTTCTTCTTCTTCTTCTTCTTCTTCTTCTTCGTCCATGCATCCATCCATACAGTATCATAGTATACTTTTATTTCTTTTTTTCACAAACCTAAAATAAATATCTCATATATTTCCAGATATTTCCACTCCAACTGATAAGGAAATGTTGAAGTTCAGAGACTGTGCTGAGATATTCAAATCTGGAGTGACAGAAAGTGGAATATACAGCATTCATCTTCCTAACTCCACCCAGAAAGCCAAGGTAAGTACATTGAATAACTTACCATATTGGTTCTTAATATTAGATACTAGTATGTATTTGTTAGAGACCAGTAGTACCTATTAACTAGACAATAGTACGGACTGTACATTAGACTCTAGTTTTCTTATATTAGATACTAGTACTTATATTTATCATGAGTATATAATTTGTGACGTCTATAAATAACCTCTAGTGCATGAAAATGATGTACTAATCAAAATATTGAATGGTTGAATAGTTGATATCTCAATGACAGATACCCATAGATCTCAATAACAACAATATCATAGTAACAATATAACAGTTAGTAAGTATTAGTATTTGATTAATAATAGGTACTAGTGTCTAATGACTAAATACTGTGCAATGAAAATGTACTAATATCAAAAGAATAAGTTTTGGTAACACTTTTTTTGATGGTCCATTTGAGTATTAGTAGACTGTCTGCTTAATATCTGTTGATACAGACATTCAACAGACATTTAACTGACTATAAGAAACTTTGCAAGTACATGTCAACTTACACTAACCCCACCCCTAACACCAACCTAATAGTCTACTTATAACCTAATGAGAATTAGTTGCCATGTAGATGTAATGTAACCTAAATTAAACAAACGGACCATCAAAATAAAGTGTGACCCAAGTGTCTAATGAGTACAGATTTCTAATAAATAATAACTAGTATCTAATAAATAAGTACTAATACTTATATACTAGAATATATGTAAAGAATAAACATTTATAACTCATAAAAATGTGTAGGACTTAATGAAAAATATACTAGTGTTTAAAATAGGTTTTAGTTGCATGAAAATAGATCTCGGTACCGTTTATAGATTAAAGGTTAAAATGGCTTGTCATAACATGGGCATATACATGCAAATTTGTACAGGAATTAAGACTGGAGTCACCGATGAGTCATTTTAGATAGTCAAATTAGTTTTTTATTAAGAAGACAATAACTTTATTTATTTATATTTATTATATTACACAATTTATTATGTGTACACTTACTATATTTATAATTTTGCAGACCATTGACTTTTAGAGCTATATTATACATTACAGTTTTAAAAATAAAGGGTTTTTTGTCTGCATCGATGGAGATTTTATACAATGTATGAACAGACAACATAGAGATAGAACCTTTAATATCCATGGAACTGTTTCATTCTACAAAATGTTCTTTACAATGGAAAGAAGGTTATCACTCCAACATTTTTTTTTGTTGTTGTTTGTTCAAACCACCTACAGTATTTGAAATTAGCTGAAACAACACATTTCTTGAGTATTTTTGGGACAACTTAATTGTTTTATGTTCAATAGACTTAATTTTTTTACTTAATCAATTTGTGTTAGGACAACGTAAAGGAATTGTGTGGAATCCAGCTATTTCTACAGTGATCATTAAACTTTTGCTTACACTAAGTTGTTCTTTGAACATTCACATGAGGTTCTTTTGGGAACCAATACAGTTTTTTTTCTGTGGGATCAATGTGAAAACCCCTTTTTGATTATTCCTGGCACCTTTATTTTTATGAAAGGTACAATATTATCTGAAAAAGCAGGGGCACTTCAACTACAAAAAAAGATTGCATATTGCATGCAAACCAAGATGACTTGTAAAGCATGAATTTTGGCATGTATCTTGATTAAGAAACTGAGCTCCGCTGACATTTAGTGTTTTGTTTTTGAGGACTACATTATAATCTGGAAGGACAGAATGTTTCACTATAATGCAATTTTAGTCTTTCAAAAGCTAAGATGAAAATGTCATGTCAATCATAAAACCAAATCAAGAAGCCAGAGAAACATTACCTTCAGGCTAAATCTCTGTGCATCTCACTGTGAGGATGCACCCGTATTTATTTCAAAATCTTGCCCTACTGAACCACAAGCAAACCTCCCAAGATTTGTGTTTTGCCTTTGACTTCCAGAGTCAAATCTAATTTCTGGGAGGCTCTTGGGGTGATGAACATTTTTTAAAATGTGGCGAAAATTGTTTTTGTTATTCATTATTTTCCGTTGCACTCATTCGTCTTCCACTATTTCCTGTGGGCATCGGCACCAGGTGTTTGGCATTGATTCGGGAGCTTCCTGCCAGCACAGGGTTTAATGCAGTGAGTGAGAGTGAGCTGGTATACAGTATGAAGTTTCACCACCCTTTTATAACGTGCCACCCCTCACTGCCTCATGCTGGGTGGCTCCTTTCATTTGGAGAGTTCAAACTAGTTTTATTTTAAACCTCACTTTGTTTGATTAACCATACGCATTAATGTAGATTATTCACGATTAATCACATCTGTGTGTCATTTATATTTACTTTGTTAATGTGATACACACATATACATAAAAGCAAAACTATTCAAAACTATTTTGTTATATACATATTTATATATAACTTCTATCATACACTGAACTGAACTGAACTCCAACACTAATAACTGGACTGACACTTTCAATTTACTATAACCTTCTATGTGAAGCTGCTTTGACACAATCTACATTGTAAAAGCGCTATACAAATGAAGGTGAATTGAACTGAATTGAATATACACATATAGTTTCAAGAGTTCACATTTAGCTGATGATTGATAATAAAGCTTGTTTGGCATGCTGTCCAGGGAGAGAGCCCTGAGCTCATAAGATCCTCAAGCCCTGGGCTCCCTCCCGTTTGCAGGGCGAGAGGAGAGTTTGAGCTCAGGTAGATCTTGATGAACTCCCCCTCGGCTTAAAGACGAAGATGTTGAGATAAGAAAACTTTGGTTTTCTTGCTGTGAGGCGAACGTGCTACTCACGCGCCACCGTGGCGCCCTTTATAGGCACATATACATCTAATCTTTATTTAGTATTTTCTATTGGATTCATTGTTGGATTCTATTGGTGATTGGCTGGGTCATTCTAACGCCTGATCTTCTTTTTCTGAAACCATTCGAGAGTTTTCTTGCCTGTGTTTTTGATCATTGTCTTGCTGAAATGTCCACCCTGGTTTCTTCTTCTTCATCCTGATGAGGTAGATGTTGGACTGAAGCAGAAATATTAATTTACAATGACAAAGGGCAGAGGGTCGCAAAAGAACTACTGAGAGATTTAATCTGCTGTCTGGGCTTTCACTGCCTTTCTACAGATTTCTTCATGTGTTCAATATTTTTCCCTGCGTCATTTCATTTTATTACACATAACTTCATTTGTCAAATAATTAGTTTTGTTTTCTTTGCATATTTGGATTTCTTTGGTTGTTACCAACATCTGGAGAACATTTTAAGTCAACGACACCTTTAGAGATATGTTTTCTGAGAAAAATGGTGGCGTGTTTAATTTTTAAGAGTTCAATACTGTAAATACTATATCTCAATTAGCAAAACATATTTAAATTGCGTTGTTTACATGAACTTTCCCAAAATTGGGTTGCAGCTGGAAGGGCAACGGCTGCATATAAACATATGCTGGAATAGTTGGCTGTGGCTATGTCTGAAATGGAGACTAAGCCGAAGGAAAATGAATGAATGAATGAATGAATATTTACATTAACTATATTTTAAATCTATTTTAGCTTCTTCAAATATGGAAATGTTTTCTTGTGAGATGCATCTTCTAGTTTCAGGTTTGCATTTCTTTACTGTGGAAAAAAAGTAGTAAATATGAGTCGATATTTTGAGTTATAATAATAAATAATAAATAACAAATAATAATAACAAAAATACAAGTTATTTCTTCTCGATATTGTGCTTGGTCAGATTTTAGTTCATTTAAATTCTTTCTTTTCCCACTAAATTGTAAGAAATGTAAAACTCTGAATGGTAAGTAATGAGATAAAGTCACTTACCATTCAGAGATTTACATTTATTGCAATTTAGTGGGAAAAGAAAGAATTTAAATGAGTTAAGTAAGTCACATTTACCTTTAGTATCCTTTTTTTGTCTATGGCGTCCTTCCATTTTGACCAGCCCTGACACAGCGCAGAACTCATATGATAAAGTTGTGCTGTACATTTGTATAAATTAGATTTGTGTAAATGTGCATATGGTAATAAATAGACAGTCTCAAGAGGTAAAAAATAATGCTGAAATATTTGGCTCAGCTTAAGGACTGTCATTTTGATGTGTATAGTCAAGAAGCAGAAAACAAAGAACATCTCACATCTGTTATGCAAACAGAAGGATAGGCTCTGCTGAATAACAATGAAATCCATTCATTCTTCCCAAAAGAAACCTCTCTACAGATGTCATTAATGCGGGAGTGCTTTGTCTGTAAACCCTGATTATCTGTTTAAAGTTTTGACCACGGAAGGTCTCAAGACCAGTGTTATTGTGTTGCTAAATGAGCTGGTCCCGCCAAAGGGATGGAAATGTATGTTATCCCATTTTATGTTTTCGCCAAGAAGAACTTATTGCTTTCCGCCTTCTCCTTAAGCTTATTTCTTCTCAGAAACAGCTGGGAAAATTGGACAAAAATCTTATAGAGGATATTTACTTGGAATGTTTTCGCTTGACACCCACAGGCTCGAAATATTTAATATTTGAGAAGAAAATCCTTTACGGGATTGGCTTTAATTAGTTTTGATGGATTTGGATGATGGAATTCAATGAGTTGCCTCTTTTTATTATTTTATTTTGCTCACAGCTCAAACCAACTCCTTGTTTTCATCACAAAGCGATAAATTATTAATCCGTTTTGCGTTCAATAGCAAATCAATGGTTAGCAAAAGTTTTAGCAGAATCCATGAAAAGCACTAAGTGTACAATCGAGTGCTTAAACTGCATCGAGACCAGTGTGTTTATAGCTCAACGTGTCTCTATGGGACTGGGGGTTAAAAATGTGACAATTCATCATTTGTTTGGCTGGTTTATTGCTCAGTTAAAAGCTAAATACAAACTCAACAGAGGACCGACATCTCACTGTGAACAAGGATAAGAACAGAATGTCCTGAATCAAAAAGCCAAATTTGGTGCTTTGTGATCCAGTTATTGCTCTCAAAAAAGATGTGTGGGTTACAGGAAGGGTACCGTTTCTCATTAAAAACTGTGATAACTCATAAAGTTCATGTAATATTTTGCCTTTTAGGTATTCATTTAGTTTATTTTGTCAGTGCTGGCAGTATAAAGAGCTCATTATTAACCCTGGAGGCATCTTTTGATGAATCGATGTGTGCTTTGTGACATATTTTAGGAGAATTAAAGTAGTGCCACTGCTCAGCATAGCTTTTATTTATAAAAACAGGCAACCAATGCCTTAAAAATGAAGTAGTTGAAGTAGTTTATTGTTTTGTTTTTTGGCTGATGTTTCTTGTATATCTAGAATACTTAAGAAAGATAAGAAAGAAGGGTCACACTTTATTTTGAGGGTCCGTTTGTTTAATTTAAGTTACATTGCATCTGCATGCCAACTAATTCTCATTAGATTATGAGTAGACTGTTAGGTTGGGGTTAGGGTTAGGGTTTGTGTAAGTTGACATGTACTTGTTTACATGTCTTGCTTTCTTATAGTCAGTTAAATGTCTGTTGAATGTCAGTTTCAACAGATATTAAGCAGACAGTCTACTAATACTCAAATGGACCATCAAAATGAAGTGTTACCAAAAGAAGACTAAGTATATGTTGTAAACAATGCTAGACTAACTGACAGAGTGCTTTTGAGCATTATTGTGATATTATGACTGTTTTACTATTGATTTGTTTCAAGATTTTTATGACTTTATTTATTTTATGTAATGTTCAAACTAAGCCTAAGCATATGTTCAAAGTAAAGTTTATTTACAAACTAATTTCAAGAGGATAACGTGCTTGTGATTTATCACGACTGATCCTGTATTAGCTATCACATGATTTACCAATCAGAGTCCAAATACACAATAAATAATCAGATTTTCTTACCTTAGTCGTCTTCGTTTTGAAGAATCCCCCATCCACTCTTACTCCTCCCCCTCTTTCCTAGATTATTCCAGGATAATCGGCAGCTCAGTGGTTAGCACTGTCGCCTCACAGCAAAAAGGTCACTAGTTCAAGTCCTGGCTGGGTTAGTTGGCACTTCTGTGTGGAGTTTACATGTTTCCCGATTTCCTCCTACAATCCAAAGAGTATAAGTGAATTGAATAAACCAAATTGGCACAGTATATGGGCATTTAGTTCTGGGCTTCCAACACACAAACATATACCATACAGTTAGTACCGTGGCAACATCTATAATAAAATAACAGGCCGAAAGAACTAATTCAGGGGAGCTCTCGAGACATACCTGAGCTCAGACTCTCCTTTTGCCCTATGAAACGGGAGGGAGCCCCGGGCTTGAGGATCGTCTGACCTCAGGGCTCTCTCCTGGGACAGCATGCCAAACACACCTTGATATCAATCATCAGCTAAGTGTGAACTCTTGAAATATGTTTGCATGCTTCTTGTTTTATGGCACAATTTTTTTTGTCAGATGTATTCAAGAACAGGATAAAATGAGCAACCTTAGCCAAAAATAAATTATTATAAAATCAGTAAAAATAAAATCACCTGAAAAACAATAAAAATGCAATCTGTTGTACTTGTTTTACATGCCATCAGCTCAATTATCCTGTCAGATTGGAATTTGATGTAAGGCTATGCTATCTCAAATCACATACTTTGTGTGTGTGTGTGTGTGTGTTTCTTCCAGATTTGATCTAAATAAAATGCAGATATGCAAAAACCTCAGATACCAAACTTTTGACAATGTTAAATTATATATAAAAAAGGAGTTTTGACATTAAAGATTAGCATCTGACAGCGATGTCATACCAGTATTATCTCTCTTTTGTTAAAAGTGTAAAATTCCAAAGACTGTGTGTATATTAATGTGTTTTATTCCGACCAGGTATTCTGTGATATGAAAACTAAAGGAGGAGGCTGGACCGTCTTTCAGCATCGCTATGATGGATCAGTCGATTTCAACCGTGACTGGAATGATTACAAACAGGTAAGAACATCTTTTCCAAACCCAATTAGAGCCTTTTCCACATTCAATTTGTTTAACCATATAACAAGAAGATAGCTTTAGGAAGCAGTGTGGTTATCTTTCCGCATTTTGGCTTTAAATTCCCACAACTCTTTGTCTCAGATCATTTATTTTATTGCAGACATCAATATTAATCAGATCTTTGTGCACCGAATGTTTTTTAAAATACAATAAAACCTAAATTCTACAATATCAGTCATGTTTTAGTAAAATACTCACATCTGACAAATACATAACGGGAATTAGATTTTGTGCCATCATTAAAGTTTGCTCAGAATCATTTCTCTTGATTTAGCTTCAGACAATGAAGCATGATGACTTCTTTTAATGAAGACACACTGTATAATTTCCTGTCTATTGCTTACTGAGATTTCTCGATTTATGCAAACGCCTGCTATCATTAATCTGAAGCACCTAACATTTTAAGCTCACATTTAACCTGCGCCGATGGAGAGATCTACCTCATTTGTGGCATCTGACGAGCATAAATGCAGATAACTGATGCTTTGGTGACCCCCGTTGACCTTTTCCTTTAGAAAGAGAGTTCTGATTGGCCGTTTCTGAATTCCCACGTCCTCCTCTGTTGTTACACCTGCATTCCCTCCCGGTCTGGGAGGAAGAGTATAAATTAATTCGGTCACAGGGTCATCTGAAGTCTGGAGAAGAGAAAAGATAAGACTTGAATTTGAATTGGACGTCATTATTCACACGTTGCGTCCATCATTTAAAGCAAGTTACAGAATACAAGGAGAGGAGGATGCTGGTAGCGATTGGTTGCTTTAAAATTAGCATAGTCTATTCCCCAAAGAGCCGAGTTGTTTGGAAAATACCGTTATTGAGTTTTAAATGCAAAAAAAGCGGTGGTAATTCATCTCACCTGGGCTACTTCAGCAGACAAATTGCTATGGCTGCTCTGGGAGTGCTTTAGAATGGCACAAGTTTTGTTTTCCCTTCCCCTTGTTTTCCAAGAAAAATGTTTTTACAAGTGAATGATAAATATTTGGCCCCAGATGGAGCGTGGGAGTCGGGAGCCCCTGTAGATTGTTGATAACGTGTGCATCCAAGCATTTGAATGCCCAGCTGCATTACCACATCTCACAGTGTTCACAAAGTGCCATCTCATTTGCTGGTCCAAGCAGATGGAAATGCAGCATTTTGCTATGGTTATAGAGTGGGTCTTGTGAAATGTTTACTAGTGTGTGATAGAGGACTCCAGGATTGTCCTTCAGAAGCCATGTCATTTTATTTTCTCAACAAATGTGTAAATAATTGTCATGTTTCACCTTTTAAGGCCCTTATATACTCATTCATTCATTCATTTTCTTTTCGGCTTAGTCCCTTTATTAATCTGGGGTCGCCACAGTGGAATGAACCACCAACTTATCCAGCACATGTTTTACGCAGCGGATGCCCTTCCAGCTGCAACCCATCTCTGGGAAACATCCATACACACTCATTTACACTCATACACTACGGACAATTTAGCCTAACCAATTCACCTGTCTTTGGACTGTGGGGGAAACCAGAGCACCTGGAGGAAACACATGCGAACGCAGGGAGAACATGCAAACTCCGCACAGAAACGCCAGGCTCGAACCAGCGACCTACTTGCTGTGAGACAACTGTGTCGCCACTGTGTCGCCTCCTTATATACTCATAGAGAAGTTATTTTCTCTTTTGTTGCAGGTTTTGGCTTTAGACATGTAACTATGCACAGCACGATCTCCTCTCAATCACATTAATTTGACGAAATATACTAATATATAACATAATTCAATCATTAATTTTCCTTCGACTTGGTCCCGTTGTTGTTCAGGTGTCCCCACAGCGGAGTGAACCGCCAACTTAACCAGCATATGCTTTACAAAGCGGATGCACTTCCAGCAACTAGGAAACATCCATACATCCATCTCATTCACACACATACACTACGGTCAATTAAATTTATTCAATTCACCTAAACTGCATGTCTTTGGACTTGTGGGGCAAACCCAAGCACCTAGAGGAAACCCACACCAACACATGGAGAACAAACTCCATATAGAAATGCCAACTGGCCCAGGCGGGACTCGAACAAGCATCCTTCTTGCTGTGAGGCGACAGTGCTAACCACTGAGCCCCCATGTCGCCTTATATAACGACTTGTATATTAAACATTAAATTAAACATACCACTATAATTACAAATGTTCTGAATGCATCTGATGTTTGCATGAGCTCTGCAAATTATCATGTTTATTTATATAGTACTTCATATGGTACTGTAAAATGTTTTAAAGCAAGCCTTATTATTTATTATTTTAACTTATTCTGCAATGAGGGCATCACGGTGGTGCAGTGAGTAGCACAATCATTTCACAGCAAGAAGGTTGCTGGTTCGAGCCTCAGCTGGGTCAGTTGGCATTTCTCTGTGGAGTTTGCATGTTCTGCCCGTGTTCATGTGGGTTTCCTCCCGGTGCTCTGGTTTCCCCCACAAGTCCAAAGACATGTGGTATGGGTGAATTGGGTAGGCTAAATTGTTCATAGTGTATGAGTGTGAATGAGTGTGTGTGGATGTTTCCAGTGATGGGTTGCAGCTGGAAGGGCATCCGTTGCGTAAAAAATATGCTGGATAAGTTGGAGGTTCAATGACTGAATTAATAAATGAATTCTGCAATGCGGAAGTGTGCTCCTTTTTGTGATTGTTTTTGAACTTCGTGTTTTAGAAATTTAGAATTGCTTGTATGTGAAGAAGATCAATAAGATTAAATTCAGCATAAATCGGAAGTTGACTTCTAATTTGGTATAATGATGAAAGAGGTTAAAAACCTGTTTGAGTTTCATTTTGTTTTCTGTTGAACAGAAAGTAGTATATTATTATTTTTTTAAATCTCGGAAACAGGTAACTGCTGACTTCCATAGTATTTGTTTTTTAATACTATGGGTATCAATAGTTGCCAGTTTGTAACATTCTTTAAAATATCTTATTTTGTGTTCACCACCCTTTCATAAATAAAGGTACAAGAGCTGTCACTGGGGTGGTATCTTTTCAAAAGCTACTCATTTGTACCAAATAGATCCTTATTAATACCTCAAGTATACATATTAGTACCTAAAAAGTATAAAAGTGTATCTCTTAAAATGTTTAGGTACAAATATATGCTTTTGAGGTACCAATATAGACCCTTTAAGTAAAAATATGTATCTTTTGAAAAGGTACCACCCCAGTGACAGCTCTTATACATTTATTTCCGAGAGTGCAGGATAAAGAAACTCGATTAAGATTTGGAATCGTTTGACGGTGAGTAAATAGAGAGTACATTTTCATTGAGGTGAACTATCCTTCTAACAGCAGTTATCCGTGCTCAGGCCTTTTTTCAAGATTTACTAAAAAACAAACAAAATTTATAGTGAAATGGCATAGTTATTTTATTGATGACATTTATGCACATTTATGCCAAATTTATGGGAGGACAGTATTTATATGATTTACAAAGGTTTGCTTTACTCACTGTACTGGTGTTTGTGTCACTATTTAAAAACCAAAATAGCTTGTCTTAACTCACTTTGTGCCTGTGTTATGTATTGTTTTCTCTTTGTGTTGGCAATCATGTAAATGAGCCGCTGCTGGGTTCTTAAATTTGCACTTCGAAACACCCGCTGAAGTTCCTATTGGTGCTTTTACAAGATTTTGGTCTCCAGCTAATTTGCCCTGTTTGAAAATCTGACCCCACATAGTTCAAAAATTAACTTTGTAATATAAAAATATTAGTAATTTTCACTGTGAGCTATTACTTTTGATTCTAACTCATACGTCTACCAGACCACATATGTTCAAGCTAAAATACAAAAACATTTTAAAGCACATGAAGCTCAGGTTGAAACTCTGTTTATTGAAATAATTGGAACTCCATGCAGCTCTCAAATAGAGATTAGGGCCTCATTTTAATGAATTTAAATGTATTATTTGGTCCAATGCACTTATTTTGTACACACTTTTTTACATTAAACATTTTAAAAATACTATACACTGCAAATTTTAGATAGTAGATTTAACTACCTTAGAGGTAAAATCAACACTCCCTCAGAGTTTATATGGGAACCAATATAAAAGTGTTAAAATAACACTTTTAAAAGAGTTAACATTATCATATAACATTATTAGAGAGTGTTAATTAGCAAACTCTTATAGTGTAAAATATTAACACCACAAAGGATCATATTAACACCATTCAGTGTTATGTGTTAACACTTTTAGGTCAAATTTTCAACACCACACGTAAAAAATATCGGCAACAATTTATTAACTTTTCTGTTAATGTTTAAAGAAAACTATTCAAAACAGTCACAAACCGTATTTTTTTGTATTTTAAAAGGAGCAGCTTTAAGACAGCTTTATTTTCTTTAGTTTTAATGTAACAGCTAGTACAGAATAAAATAAAGATGAAAAATGATGCTTTTCTGTGTAAAACTAACGTATATATAACGATTTGATTGTCAAATGCCTATAAACAAACATTTTAAGCACTATTACTCACCAGTTGCTTCTTCTCATTGCTCCTCGCGACAGAAGAAAATGGCGTCTGGAAAAATTCTCCACGGAAGTTGCTGCATAAAATCCCGTATGTAGTAGTCAACACTGTATTAGCGTTAGATACATGTAACTCTGCATGACAAGGAGGCAAATCAGCTTCTAACACTGAGAGGGTTATTTTATCTTTATCTAGCTTTAGAATTTCAAAACTTTACATTATTTATTACCGCAACACTTGAAATTTAACACTAATGGATTTGCTGTGTATGCACTATAGTTACATCTGTAATTAATTTCTGCATTTACATTTATAACTACACTGTTGACTCAACCAATACACACACCTTTGAACCTCTCTATACAATCAAACCCCTGTCCCTAACCTACCTCATATCTGTCATGATCCCGTTGTTTACCTGTCATGTGGTCCATTTGCTTTCTGTTATTGTCAAATGATCCTTAGTTCAGTTTCCCCCCATTCGTTAGTTTCATTAGTTCCACCTGTGACGCACCCCTGTATGTATTCAGTTTAATGTAAATGTATTCAATTTCTGCCCATGATTTTCAGTAGCTCTTTGTCTGGTATTGTCTTGTCTTCATGCTTTTCCTTCATGTTTTCCTGTGAGTGTTTCCTAAAATAAATATATGTTTTTGATAATTCCTGTGACCCGTGCTTTTGTAATAGGGCAAACATATGTCATAGGATGACAATATCCCACCTCAATAGCAGATTGTTGTGCAATACTATTGACGTTTTAGAATTTTCGATTCATTTGCCTTTGGGAAGAATGACTAGAAGTAATAAACAACATAAAATGGTCAAACTACTTGCTTTACAAGTGTTTTCATAACTATAAAAGTCGAATAATAATATTACAAATAGCAGTTTGCAACATTAAGCAGTATAAAATGTAGTTTTTAATAAAAAACAATGGAATTGAATGAGATTGGAAGTCTTAAGCCAAAAAAAAATTCCAATGGCTTCGGCCACTCATACTGTATGTGAAGAATAAGGTCAATATGAACACAATAAGTACTTTTATGTGAGTACCTATAGTTATGGTCACTTAATATAAGGTGAGACCCAAATGAGTGATTTTTGGTCTGACGATTGTTGGAGATGAGATAATGTTTGTCAAGCAAATAAAGCATCTTGAACTTTTTGTTTGTTATTATTTTCCATCAGGGATTTGGAGATCCGTCAGGAGAGCACTGGTTAGGAAATGATGTCATCCACCTGCTCACCACAACCAAAGACTACACTCTTCAGGTTCACCTCAAAGATGCCGAGGAAAACCAGGCTTATTCTCAGTATGACACTTTCTACATTGACGGAGAAGATAAGAAGTATAGGTACCATTATCATCACATTCTCTTGACTTTAGATGTTCACTAACTGTTGTGATTCACTCAGTAGATGCCAAATCTGGGAGAATTTTTTTGTGTTTGTGTGTAATTGAACACACAAAATATATTTACAGCGGGGAAAATAAGTATTGAGCACATCATGTTTTTTCCTGGGAATATTTTTTTCAAAAGCAGCTGTTAACCAGACAATAGCCAAACCCAAACAATACAAACAAAGAAATAAAATAAAAAATTAAAAAATAAAATCTGAAAAATTAACAATGTGTAATAACAATGAAATGACACAAAGAGAAAGCATCTGAAGACTTTTTCACAGACTTCAACAGAGTGTAAAATCTTGCCGGTTCTGTGGGTCTCGTCTATCAAATCTGATCTTTAACCTGTATTTTCTATTGGATTTCAGTAAGGTGATTGGCTGGGCCATTCTTCAGCTTGATTTTCTTTCTCTAAAACCATTTGAAGATTTACTTGGCTGTATTTTGGATCATTTTCTTGCTAAAATGTACCCTCTGGTTTTATCTTTATCCTCCTGGTAATGTAGATGTTGGACTGAAGCAGCTAAACTAATATTCATTTACAATGAAGAAGGGCAGAGGGTTGCTGAATAACTACTGAGAGATTTCAGCTGCTGTCTGGGCTTTCACTGCCTTTCTACACCTCCCTTTCTTGATGTGTTCAATATCTTTTTTCCCCTGTGTCATTTCATTTGATCACACGTGACTTCATTTGTAAACTAATTCGATCTTTGCATATATAGATTTCTTTGGTTGTTATCAACATTCATTGAAAATTTCAAGTCAATGGCACCTTTAGAAATATGTTTTCTGAGAAAAAATGGTGACAATTTCAAGACCTATTTTCCCTGCTGTATATGGGTTGGTAATAATATCATAACATTCATGCTAAGCTATGCCTATTTTATAAAGCCTTGAATGCTACTAAAAAAGTGTACAGGTGGGTTAAACTACTTTCAATTGCACAGCAGTTGCTTTTCTTTTTTAAAATATTTCCACCCATTTCTGTTCATTTCAGATAACATGGGGTCAGATATGGTCAGATATGATTGGTCTAGTGGCAATGTTTTTGATTCAAGTGCAAGGGGTTTTCCAACATAACCTTTTGTTTGACTAAATCAGAATTGCAGCTGTACATCAGTAGATGTTTATCAGCAGCAGGAACACATTTGGTTGCGTTTTGTTTTGTGATTTAACAGCAATGGATAACAAGCTGTGGAAAAGTGAAAGGGAGGTGGCAGAGCTGTGTGCGGTAGAGAACATTCCCGCCAAACACTTTCCTCCACTGATCGCAACTGCAACAATCGCTCAACAAAACATAAAAAAATGATGAATTCCAGCAGCAGACTCATTATAATACTCAGTCGCTAAATTGAAAACTCCTGCTCAAGATTTGAGGAAGCTTCTTGCGTGTTAGCATCCCAGACGTGAGCTATTACATAGAGCGGTGGGGATAAAATCGACCATGGCAGTAACTCACATACTACCAGCTAAAGATATGTGGATTGAATTGAATTGGGGGAAGAAATGAAATAGAAGGAGATAAAATCTTTTTCATCACAGCTCTGCCTCATTCTGTGATTTTGTCAAAGCAGGCCTGAGCTGAACTGGAGGAAGTGATGATGTTTATTTATGAATACCATATGTCGTTTAAGCCATTTATTATGTTCAGTTTCAAATACACACAAGTATTGTCATTGTGTGGTATTCAGACTTAGATTAAAATTCTATTTGTATTTAGATATGCAGAGGGAGTGTCATGTTCAGCTCATTTAAAACCATTACTGCTGCATTTTGTTTCTTTTTTGGCTCTTTTATTTGGCTATTTTTTTTGTTATTAACCTTTAAAGTCCGCATGAACTGGAAGGTGCAACTGTTTTTTTTTTCTTTCCATATTGTGACGCAGTTCCCAGAGAAACAGAATATTAAATGAGAAAACCAACACAGGCTCATTCTGAAAACGTGCACCTATATGCATTTCTAGAGATCACGAATTATGTAGCTAGAAGTATGTACGGTATGAACGCTACGGGGCGGTATGATGCCGTTTCTTTTTGCGCTTACCAGCTGACTGCTTACCTCTGTGTGGACGGCTTTCCTGCTGTTACCAGTTTGTCCAGTTAGCTTGCCATGTATGTCAGCGGACTTGAGATGCAGAGATGAGTTTTGGTGCTTTTGAAAACACTATTGGTTGGGTTTAGGGAAGGAGGAGGGTTGGTCAGTCGATCGTTCAGTCAGTCAGTCGACAGCAGCCTCTGGTGGATTTACATGAGAACAGCAGGTGTGAATGGCGCTCATGAGAGAAAATTCAAGATCTCGAAAAGCGTACACATTGGCCTGTGGTGGATTCACAAAAAAACGTACCTCCTGGGCATATTTGGCGCTCTCTAGAAAACAGTGGACATGGCTTGCTATTTCTACTGAGAGCTGAATGGTTGTAGTAAAGTAGGCATTTCAGGCCTGTAGCCAGTAGGGTTTGGGTGGTTTGGAAGACCCACCCCTCATTGACAAAGGTCCAGAATTTGTTTCATACATGAGCTCATTTGAGCTATTTAGACTGCTATGCCATCATAAATTGTGAATCGAAAAAGCTTTAAAATTGAATAAAATCCTCTGTTGGCTGTCGCTTCAGTGACTTCAGCTAATCAGTTTTGGCCAATATAAACTATTATTTTTCATGAGTCCAACATACAGCTGTGCAAGAAAACACACAATCTGACCTCAGTGAAGTAATCTTTCACTACTGTATTGTTTTTAAATAGAGAAAAAAAATTACAAGTAATTTTTATTCTAAATTTTGGACCTTGAAACAAAAAATGAGCAATAAAAACATGTGAAGCACCAAAAGCAGCCCATATTAAAACTGATTTGAATACTATTTGGGCGATTGTTGTTATTCATGTATTTTCAAAACTACTTTTTTTTTTACAACAGGCTACAAAAATTGTGAAGCTCTGCATTATTATTATGTTTTAATTATTTTTTATTCATAAACTGAGAAAAGTTGAATGTGCTGGCCAGTTTGGTATTTGCCTAATAAATCACAATAGCCTACAGTTTTTAATTTAAAACAGATTCCTATTTTTTGTAATGATATATGATGTAATGAATTTGTTTTTTAAAAATAAGTATTTTTTTCACATTTATTTTTATTCTAAACCTTTAGGAAATATATTTGGTACATCATAATGGTTAAGATGACCATCCGACAAGCTAATCCAGCTTAAAATAGTGCTTAAAATGTCACTAAAATGCATTATTTAAATCTCATAATTGAATAGAAAATGAGGTAAATAACGGCAAAAAGGTCCACTTTTTGAGAAAAAAAAAACAACCCCTTACGCTATGGTCCTGCATTTCATACGGAAAGATCATGAAATGGGTTTTAGAAGAGTTATTGCCACCTTACACATACCTCCTGCTCATCTGTTTGTTGCAACCCAGGCTCATTCTGAGAACGTAGTCCCGAGTACGTTTCTGGAGGCCACGGAATACGTCCCGTCAGGTTCGTCTTTTTGCACTTTTTGCTTTGGCAAGTCCACGAGAGGCCGCTGCGGATGCTTTTTGAGATCTCAAGTGTCTCTCGTGAGTGCCGTTCGCGCCTGCTGTTCTCGCGTAAAACCCACCAGAGGCCGCTGTCGGCCGACCGTTTTTGGCTGACTGAACGACTGACTGACCATCCGATCGGACTAACCCACCCTCCCCCTTCCCTAAACCCAACCAAAATCTTATCGATCGACCCACCCACCCACTTCCCTAAACCCAACCAACAGCTTTCAAAAAAAGCAATCCACAATAAAACAAAACCCCCTCATCTCATTTTTACCACATTTTCAGACTTCACCGCGTTCTCACCCAGTTGTTTACTTCATTATATGGATTCTGTGTTGGTCTTACCTGCTTTCTGGAACCGCTCCTTGCCGGACTAGAACCCCGGCGTCGTCGTGGTGGTCAACTCCTCTCCACGTCTCGAGTCCGCCGACAAACACGGTGAGCTAACTGGACAAACTGATTGCAGCGGTAAAATCGTCCACACGAGGCGGTCGGCCGGTGAGCGCGAGAAGAAATGGCGTCACACCGCCCCGTAGCGTTCATTTAAAAAAAATAAAACACAGCCATACGTACCTCTGACCACGTAATGCGCGGTCTCCAGAAACGTACGCAGGACTACGTTTTCACAATGAGCCTGTGTTGGTTTGTTGTCAAAACCGACAGTTGAAGTGGCGTGGTTAAGTGTTAACCACGCCCAATACCTAAAACATATGCAATCTGACATTTCAATATCAATTGGATTTCAATTAAAGATTACAAGGGCAGCCTTTTTTTTATTCTAATGACATGCACAGATGAATTGCTCACCACAAAACTAGCACTGTGAGTAAACAAAATTATATGGTAAGTTTAATTTGTACTGTAACATTGAGAGTAACCTCCCACTATGTATTCAACTGATGCTGCGCTGTTTATTTTTAACATGACAGAATGTTGTAAAAAATTTTAAGGCTGGGGCACAGCAGCGTCGGGCCACTGGCTGGTTTTGCATGTTTCACCCGTCCCCTCATGTAGAAGGGAGTTTGCTTGATTCAGCTTGTAGAACCAGCATTGGCTAATTCAAGAGGGAATGCAAAGTCATAGTCGACACGTTTCTTAAATATTGTCAGATTTTCAGACTGTGATGACCAATAACTACTTTGAAAATGATATATAAGCGCTGCTTTTTTATGGTTTGTATGTGTGCAGCACTAGTTTCGGTTTCCCTTTGTGAGATTACAGTACATATTTGCAGGTATGGAAAGATACAGAATGTTCATTCACGCTTTAGTCGAATGTCTTGGTGTGTTTAGCACGTCAAGATATTGCCAAGTACAATGCGATCCTTGATTAACACCTATGTTGATCCTGGAACATCATTTTTGTTCAAAAATGTAATCCATACATATTCCCTACCGCTAAACCCAACCATAACTGTAAATCATTCCCAAAATCAGACGGGAACAATAGCTGGATAACAATCATGTAAAAGAACATAACCCTCATCATACGCCCAAACTTAACATAAACTGTAAACACATCCCTTAATTCTGATTGGCTGAATGTTGTTAATAGATGTTAATCCAGCAACTTGTCCTACTTGGTGAAATCAGGTTGGCGGTGTGTTTATGTGTAGAATTTTGGTCTAGATGCAGTGGATGCTAGGTGACAACAAGTCGATGTGTCCTGCTTTAAATGTTTATGTTGGTCTTTCTTAATGGCTCATCATCATCATAAAACATGAAGGGGGAGCTTTGCTTGATTCCAAACTGGAATTCCAATATAATCCTTCAGTTTTTATTGGTTGAAACGTGTGGGATAATATGAAAATACCTAAATATTTAATATCTGACAGATGGTCTACAATAGAAGTGACCAACATTAACATCCTGTCATTTAAATTGCTGGCCATTTTTCGTCAAACTTCCTTGTTCTCAATTGAAAAAATTGGATAAACCATCTCCCCATACTTCCAATTTTAATTTAAATTTTCAAGGCAATAGCCTTGGAGCTCCATTTAGGGTAAACCACCATTCCTCGCAGCATCACTCTTTCATCTGGTCTGCCAATCCCAAGAGAAGATTTGCCTACCAGAGAGAAACAGGGCAAACAATTTCAAGCATTAGGCTTTGCCAGAAAACTGCCGAGTTAAACAAATCTCACACCTCTCTTAAGGGATGCAATTAAAGCGTTGCTTTCAGGCATACTTATACAGCGAATGAACCAGAACCAGAAATATTAAACTGAACTCAAAATAAATGATTTGGAATACAACTCTAGAATGGCTTGAATATTGCAGCACCGCTATCAGATGGAGACGCCAGTGTGTTTGTGTGCGTGTAAGCAGGTAGGGGAAATAGCAGAACAAACACTTGCCAAATCCCACCATGTTTGTTTTCTAGTTTACCTCATATGGTAAGTGTGCATTTTATTAGCATGCTGAGCATCCTGGCATGGTCTCGAGGGTGTTGGGCCCGTTTGGGATTAAGCAGCCAAGCAACCTATGGCGCAGGGGTGTTTTCTTGCCAACGCAATCTCCTGCAGTCTCTAGCTGTGTGGTCCTCTATCTGGCACCATGTGCGTGCAATCCTTCCTGGTGAGACATCGTCAACAATGGATTGTGGATAATGGAGGCTGGATATCTTTGGTATGCGTATTAATGAGTCTTAGAGCTTTCTGAAATAAGAAAGAGGAAAAGATAAATCACTTAGGAGTATCTCATATGGGCTCGCAGCCGGTCCAATTACTGGGGTTAACGGTGGATGTAATAGATGTAGACGCTTTCATCAGATTATGTAAGAAGGAGAAGAAGAAGAAAAAACAATCTAAGTAAAGCACTCCTTTGTGTATTGTGTTTAAGCTAATTTATTTAAAACCGGATATGCGTCTGAGATGATCAAAAAGGCTAATGCTTGAACTCAAGAATTGCCAAAAAATAACCTGGAAGGTTTCTTGGCACAACTTTCAATAATATCCAGCTGCAGACCCGAAGACCCACACATGGATCAGGACACACAATCCAAGCCACATGATCTGCACAAGGGCGAACCATATACGGTTACAATGAATGTTAATGTTATTATTGTCTTTTCGGACCTCGTCATCAATCTATTTTTATATATATTGGTAATAAATAGTGTACACAATAACCAATAGTGTATGTTATGTCACAAATATGGCGATCAAGATGGGAAAATGGGGAACATTGTTTCCGAACGCCATTCAATATAATAGACTGATCAATTTTCTATTAGTCATCATAGATGATCAGTCATTATTTTTCTAAAAGAATCAGCATAGCAGATACTCGTTTGGTGGCTTTGCTGAAACATTTATCACAAATTGGACAGGTTTAATTTATATCATGGATTAATTATAACGAAGGAAATAATAGCAAGTTAATATGTATAAGCTATGATACATCTTCATATGTAATAGAAATCTTTTTAATAATAATTAATAATTACATTTATATAGTGCTTTTCTAGACGCTCAAAGCGCTTTACATAAAGGGGGGATCTCCTCATACACCACCAGTGTGCAGCATACACCTGGATGACGTGACGACAGCCATATTGCGCCAGACTGCACACCACACACCAGCTGATTGATGGGGAGGAGATGGAGTGATTAAGCCAATTTTGATATGGGGGTGGTTAGGAGGCCATGATGGACAGAGGCCAATGGGCAGATCTGGCCAGGATGCCAGGGTTAAACCCCTATTCTTTTTCGAAGAACATCCAGTTTTTTTTTAATGACCACAGAGAGTCAGGACCTCGGTTTAATGTCTCATCTGAAAGACGGTGCTCACTGAGCAGTGTAGAGTCCCCTTCACTACACTGGGACATTAGGACCCACAAAAATGGCAGGTTGAGCGCCCCCTGTTGGCCTCACTAACACCACTTCCTGCAGCAACCTAGCTTTCCCATGTGGTCTCCCATCCAGGTACTGACCAGGCGCAGCCCTGCTTAGCATCATTGGGGGACCATGTGAGAGTTGCAGAGAACTCTATAGCAATATTTTACTCCAGTGATTGAATAGTATTTTTCTTAATCGCATAGTCGTCATCAATGTTTTAACAAATTATTTTTACTTACATAATTCGAGAACCAAAACTGCACAGATATTAAAATGATCATTACGATATAATAATGAAATAATAACTGAAATGGGAAACCCTAAACTGTTCACAGTCTAATGAATGGCAATCGTAGCATGGACGGTCTCGATCGCCATATTTGTGAAATACATTAGGTGGCGATAATGCTCCTAAAAAGTTATTTGTCGTTAAACAAGAAAAAATAGAAGACTGATCCGTCATTAACCATACTGTATATGGTTTGCTTCTGCCTAGATGGTGTGTCCTGAAACATATGTGGATTTGCGGGTCTGCAGCTGAATATATCTCACAACTTTCGCAATAGACCACTGCACTCTTTCCAAAGGTGCTCTGCCAGATTAGAATCTGGTGACTGTGTAGGGTATTCCAGTATAGTGAACACATTGTATTGTACATGAAATTAGTTTGAGAGGAGACTTCTGACATGCCATGCGTACAGTATTATGCATAACTACAATGACTTTTTATGTCATTGTTTTAATACAGTGACACAGTATACACAATAAGTGTTTTCACACGTACTGCTGTTTTTATTCATTCAGTGTGCACGTTATTGCATTAGAGTAATTATTACTAATAACTGCAATTAACTAATCAATACATACTAATAACTTTATCAATTTAAGTTATTATATGTAAACATAGTTACCTTGCAGTTATATAGTACTGTATATATGTGATGTCTATGTGTACATATTTAATGAGGTTTTACTAACTGTGAAATCCTGCAGCAGGTGCTCTTTATGGCTTGTAGTTGCCCAGAATTTACAGTTCACATATCTTATAATATGATCTACATATCAATGGCTTGAAACAAATGTGAACTTGTCAGGTTTTTATACATTTTTTGACCTCCAGGACTCCACATCTGTCAAGTGTGAATTAACATGTATTGTTTTTCAGTGTATGCATAGCGAGGTTGAATAGAAATCTGGTAAAGGTTTTGTGCAATAATAATAATTATTATTAATTCAGTTTTATAAAGTTTCATTCTACACTTGTCATTTGTCAGAAATCTTTTCTCCCAACCCCTCCACTCTTAAAAGTATTTTGCATAAAATCTATCAAGTCTGAGTTCAGTAAGTTTTTTTTATGGCTAAAAATCTGTAAAGGAACATTAAGAAACTTTCTTGCATTTTAAAATGACTGTTTTCTATTTTACCATATTTTAAAATGTAATTTGTTCCTGTGATGGCAAATATGAATTTTTAGTACAGTCTTTCCTGTCACAGGATCCTTCAGAAATCATTCTAATATGCTGATTTTGTTCATAAGAAACTTATCAGTTTTTACATTTCCCCTCTACTCTAATGATAGCACAGATACTTGCCTTTATATCAACAACCCCAAATCAGAAAAAGTTGGGAGAGTATTGAAAACACAAATAGGAAATATCCAAATGTCAACATTTTAATAATTTTCTCAAGTATTTGTTAGCAAACTGGCAATCCTCAATCCATCTTTGCTCCCAGAGGACTAGACCATTACACATTAAACACTTTAAATAGTAATATGAAAATAAATAATCTGTAATGAAATACAAGTCAAAGTAAATTTGGAAAT
The DNA here is from genome assembly GCA_903798035.1 of Danio albolineatus. Classification (NCBI taxonomy): domain Eukaryota; kingdom Metazoa; phylum Chordata; class Actinopteri; order Cypriniformes; family Danionidae; genus Danio; species Danio albolineatus. The sequence continues at coordinate 9,331,930 of CAIGQQ010000001.1, read as the reverse complement.
CACTACTTTTTTTTTTTTTTTGATTTGCGCTTTCCATACTGACCCAACTTTTTCTGATTTGTGGTTGTATGTACAGTAAGTGGGTCACAAGGGGATCGCCGTATTTAGAGGATTGAAAAACACCTGCAGGATATCATATATTTTGTATCCACCCATTTGTTGAAATATTCAGTATTTGTTTGTCTCTCTCCAGTCTCCATGCCAGGGGTTTCAGTGGTACAGCTGGACGCACTAGCAGTCTTACCCACTCGGGGACCCAATTCAGCACTAAAGATCAAGACAATGACCAGTGCAGCTGCAAGTGTGCTCAGATGGCCACTGGAGGTATCGCATCTCATCTGCTATTATACATGACTCATTTTCTCTAATAATCTGATTGCATGTAATGATGAGCTATTTTCCAGCATCATTCAAGACACAAACTACAATAGCATTGTGATGTTAAGCATTTCCAAGGCAACTGAAAAAAGTAGAGGTATTGTTGCCTTTTAAATAAAACAGCAGTTCGAGTTCACTTGGCTTAAATAATGGCATTGATCCAAACAAAATATACCCAAAATCTGTTTCGCTCAAGTTTTTGAAGGGGTCGGATTATACATTTTTTTTAGCATTTTATTGTTTTCCCCTCAAGGATCACGAGTAGGTTTGTTGTTGGGTTCAGTATAGTTATCCTTTGACAGCAACCTAAAGTCTGCTTTACACTGTGACAAACTCAAAACAAGCCGAACTGAAATGTGTTGGGCTGATGGATAAGGTTGAGCTGATCAGGGACCTTGTTAAAAATAAACTTTAGACACTCTTTACTAAAGTGAAGCAGAGCCACAGATTAGAGGAGCTGGAACCAAGCTCCCTCCTTACCGCCAACAGGTAAAGGTTCCTCACAAACATCCCCGAATCCATCCCTTGTGTGCTGCTTATCGTAAAACAAAACAGTAGAAGCTTGTGTAAAAATATCTGATCAAGTCTCCTAGTTGGTGGGATGCATCTGAGTCAGGTTATATGCATGCAAATTCTATGTGAAGTGTTGTAATTGTTATGAAACTGAAAATAAATCTATTCAAAATCAGTTGTTAATGGAAAGAACAACTGAATAATGGAAAATTAGTACATAATTAATATACATAATGTCTATAAAAATGTACATTTATAAAACATATAAAAATAAAATAAATGAAAGTTAGATTCAAAAGTGAAACATGTTACGCTAGCAGCTTTTTAAGCTTTTGATTTACTAAATACAACCATTTTAGAATCAGTCTACAATGCTTGAGCTGTAGGTTTTTAAGTAATGCGAATGTCATTTTTGCGTATAAATCAGAGCGAGAGTTTTTTATTCGCAAAAAAAGAGCCATTCATTTATTCCAACTGGATTTGCACTGTATATTTTTGGTTTAACAGCAACAGGATCTTAAGAGTCATTTGTTCAAGAAACAGATTGATGTGCACTGCTTGTGTTGTAAGTTTTTGATTCACTTAAAAGAGCATTATTTATTCAGCAGTCAGACTACAGTAGATTGCTTGTGCTGTATGCTTTTGATTCACTCTGAGGAATTGGTTAATTAGAGTCATTTTTCTGAAAATCAAAAAAAAAAAAAAAACCTGCATAGCGTTGTTTTAATTTAGAGGGCACCTATGATGAAAATCAACGTTTGTAAGCTGTTTGGCCAGAACTGTGTGTAGGTATAGTGCATCCACAGTCATATTGGAGTGATATAAACACAAGTCTCTCTTTTTAATTTTTTTTAATTTATTTATTTATTTTTTTCCGGATGTTAAAATAGGACCCAAACCCAGTGATTTTGAGACCCACAGTAACATAACCTAGGACTGCGTTTTTTCCCGCCCACCAAATTGATTGACAGGCACCATGTTTGTGTTATAACATTTAAACACAAGTGCACAGAACATTGTTTTTGCAGATAAAAGGGGATTAAAATATCTAAATAAATACATTAAAAATGTTTTTAAAACAGAGCATGTTTGTAAAAAAAGACAGTAAAATCACTATGTAATTCTTAACCGCTATAATCACCATGGTCACATGGTGTCAATAAATGTTAATATGTGTGTGTTTGTACTTTAAAAGGCATTCGTGTGTGACTCATCGTTTCAGAAAGGTTTGAATAAACTCCATCGCAAATACATGAAAAAAAACTTACTTGGTATTTTTGACTTATGAGCTGTATTTCTGATTCACCCAAGACCGTATCGCTTACTGCTGTTTATCTTATGTAACGCAGGAAAAGCAGACACGCACATGGGAATGGTGGGCGGGGAGAAGTAGCTCATTTGCATTTAAAGCCACAGGCTACAAAAACTGCTACTGTACTCAGACATCGAAATGGGCATATTCTGGAGGTTATAATAAATTATCTGATGGGTATTTTCAGCTTAAACTTTACAGACACATTCTGGAGACACCAAAAGCTTACATCTTGTAAAAGGGGTAAAATAGGTGACCTTAAAAAAGTGTCAGCTCACGCGCATTCACATTCACAGTTCACAATCATTCAGGAATCACATCAGATTCATGTATGTTCTTGATTTACTAAGATCTGGTTCTAAAGAGTAAATTTTTTCCCAACAATCTCTGGTTGTTCATGTAAGTGATTAGTAACACTTTATTTTGATGGTCCTTTTAACCATTTGAGATATTCAACAGACCTTTAGCTGACTATAAGAAACTTTGCAAGTACTTGTCAACTTACACTAACCCTAACCCTAACCTGAACCTCAACCCCAATCTAACACTACTTATAATCTAATGAGAATTAGTTGCAATGTAACTTAAATTCAACAAACAGACCATCAAAATAAAGTGTGACTTTAAAAGTAATTTAATTTAATTTAATTTAATTTAATTTAATTTTATTTTATTTTATTTTATTTTATTTTATTTTATTTTATTTTATTTTATTTTATTTTATTTTATTTTATTTTATTTTATTTTATTTTAATTCTGTCATCATTTATTCACCCTTGACTTGTTTCAAACCACTTTGAGTTTCTTTGTCCTGTTGAAAAGAAGATATTTTGAAGAATGTTGAAAACCTTTAACCATTGACATCCACAGAAGGAAAAACAAATACCATGCAAGTCAATGGTTACCGGATTCCAACATTCCTTAAAAATATCTTAACCCAAATTTTTGGGTGAACTTTCCCTTTAGCAACAAAACAGTTTGACTCATACAGTAGCTTGCTCCTTGTTTCTGCAGGATGGTGGTTTGAAGCTTGCGGGCCGTCCAATCTGAACGGGATATATTACTCTGGAAACTCCAATGTGATACGCTATAACAGTATAAAATGGTACTACTGGAAAGGGCCAAGTTGGATGGCAACCATGACCACTATGATGATCCGGCCCGTGGACTTCTAAAAACAGGAAGAGACTCTCACAACTGGATCATTTGACTTTTACTGACAGCCAGATCATCCGAACAAGCTGTTGCCATCAATGAAAATTATGGACAACTTGAGCACCGGACAGCTTGTGCCCATGCCATTGTAGCCGTTCAATCTGTCTCCATTTTGTTTGTTTAGTCTGGCGAAACAGGCACAAATTGCACCATAAATGTTTTATCTCCCCTTATAGCGAAGCTCTTCCAATGTAAAATGCAATGAACTGGAATGGCTGATCAGTGTTCACATTTGTACTTGATGTTTTGGGCTCGATCTGTGTGTGTGTGTGTGTGTGTGCGGTGAAACCCTAACCTCCTCCATTGCAGTGAAACCTACATTAGGATCTCCTGAGATTTCTTCTCACATTGTAGTGCTAGGAAAAAAAAATCATGAGAGAAAACCTCTATAAAAGGGCTCAAGACACTGAAACAGATGTATGTTTTATAAGCAGAACTTTCATTATAAAATATATATTTGTAATAAAACTACAGACATAAAGTCAGGCCTTCCTACAAAATTCAGTTCACCCTGTAGTATTCAGTCAGTGTGTGTTTGTACATACAATTTTCCTTTTTTTGTTTACAAACTGTGTTGTAAATATTCATAAATATCATTAAATGTTTGTGTGTAATTGAAAGAGTACATGTTTAACAGAAAGAAGTTTGACTGAGCGATTCAATCCATTAAAGGATTCATTGACTGATTCAGTTGGGTAAGTCATTTTTTAAATGATTCATTAAACAGTTTGTTCAAGAGTCAGAATTTCTAGAATACTTATTTCGATATGTATCAGAAATATGTGACTACAGTATGTAATTCCGATTTCATTATAATGAGATTGCACAGGTTGTGTTGAAGGTTTTTAATTAATTAATAGGAACTGGTTCATAGGAGTCATTGATTGAGGTATTAGACTAGATGATGGTTATTAAGAATCATCTGTTCAGGAGGCAGATTACACTGGTAATGTTAGTATTTAATCCACACATGAATGATTTGCTCAGGTATCACATCTACAAATGAATGATATGTTCAGGTATCATCAGACTCTACAGGTTGTGTGGATAGTTTTAGAATCACTAGTAAGTATTAGTTCGTAGGAAGCATTAATACAGCAAACTAGATAATTTTTGATACTCTAACAATGATTCTCTAAAAGATTTGTAAGAATAATTAATAAATTAAATTAAACTAAATTCATCTTTATTTATATAGTGCTTTTACAATGTAGATTGTGTCAAAATAGCTTCATATAGAAGATTATAGTAAATTGAAACAGTCCAGTCCAGTTTTCAGAGTTTATGTTCAGTTCAATCCATTTCATTTCATTTCAGTTCATTTCAGTTCATTTCAGTTCAGTTCAGTTCAGTTCAGTGTGGTTTAATTTTCACTGCTGAGAGTCCAAACACTGAAGAGCAAATCCATCGATGCGCAGCTCCACAAGTCGCGAACCATGCAAGCCAGTGGCGACAGCGGCGAGGAACAAACTTCACCAATGGGCGAAAGTGAAGAAAAAAAACTTGAGAGAAACCAGGCACAGTAGGGATCTTTCTTCTTTTGCCAAACGTCTTGTGCAGAGTCACCGGCTGGTGTACAGACTTGCCCTTTAGGATCAATGCGAGGACTCGTCTGTCACTGGGTCTTTTAAGAATCAGTCTCATGCTCTCCACTCCCCCATGACCACCACAGCAGCTACTCAGGATACGGCCTGGTCCAGGATTATGGAAACCTCGGGAATAATAAAACAGACTAACGTAAGCGCAGATGCCTTTCAAACTATAATGTCATTTGGGAAGTGTTCCCAGCTCCGGTTGCCATAAATAATGCAGACTAACCATCCTTTTTGGATTTCAAAACCAAACTTTGCTAGGAAGGCTGTTCCAGAGTTTAGGTGCCAGATATGTGAGAGATCTACCCCCTACAGTTGATTTTAATATTCTTTGAATAATCAATTTTCCAGAATTAATTGAGCGTAGAGGACGTGATGGGCTATAATACACCAGGAGCTCCCTCATAAACTGGGGAGTTAAGCCGTTCAGAGCTTTGTAGCTTGTCAATAATTTTTTTTTCATTTATATGAATCAGATTACATCGGTCATAATGTTATGTGTATGCAATACATACACAAATGTTGATTAGAATGATTACTTCAGGTATCAGACTGTACTGATGAGCTGTTTTTTGATTTACTAAAATTAACTTTTCATTAAAGTGATTCATCTTGGAATGAGAATACACTAGTGGGATAATAGGTGTGTGATTCACTAAAACAACTGGTTAATAAGAGTCATTCGTTTGTGACAGACTGGATGTCCAGCTGTTGTTGATTCTCTAAAAGGAACTGCATTTTGTTAGATATGTGGATTTACTTATATTAAAGTTTTCAGATTAGTTTGGGTGTCAGACTATAATGGCGATTCTGTGTGTTTTTGGTTATTTCAAAGGTAATCTTTGGAAATTATAAATCACTCGTAATGTTATAAGTGCGTCACAGTGGCGCAGTGGGTAGCACAATCGCTTCACAGCAAGAGGGTCGCTGGTTCCAGCCTCTGCTGGGTCAGTTTCTGTGTGGAGTTTGCATGTTCTCCCTGTGATCGCATGGGTTTCCTCTGAGTGCTTCACTTTCCCCCACAGTTCAAAGACATGCTATAGGTGAATTGAATAAGCTAAAATTGGCCGTAGTGTATGTGTATAAATGAGTGTGTATGGATGTTACCCAGTGATGCGTTGCAGCTGGAAGGGCATCAGCTACATAAAACATATGTTGGATAAGTTGGCGGGTCATTCCACTGTGGCAACCCCAGATTAATAAAGGGACTAAGCCGAAAAGAAAATTAATCACTGGTAATGTTATGTGTTTTTGATCCTTTAGCATTAAATAATTGTTGAGATTAATTCGTTTGACAGAAAACAGAAAGCACTGATTGTGTGGTGTGATTTGACTGAAAAAAATCAAATCAAATCAATCCATAGGAGTCGAATGTTCAGGGAAATTAGACTGCACTGTGCTCTTGATTCACTTAAAAGATCCTAAAATATGGGCCTGGACCACAAAACAGTCATAAGTGTAAATTTCAAGAAATTGAGATTTTTACATCACCTAAAAATTTAATATTGAGAAGAATTGGGTTTAATATGGCTACAGAATATCTTATTAAATTTAATATTAATATTATAATTTTTTTTTGGCATAAAAGAAAAATTTATAATTTTAAACCATACAATGTGTTTTTGCCTATTGCCAAATATATACCCATGCCACATAAGATTGCTTTTGTGCTCCAGAGTCATTCATTAATTCATTTTCCTTCGGCTTAGTCCCTTATTTATCAGTGGTCACCAAAGCAGAACAAGCCACCAACTATTCCGCATACCCTTCCAGCTGCAACCCAGCACTGGGAAACACCCATTCACTCTCACATTCAAACACACTCATACACTACGGCCAAATTTAGTTAATCCAATTCACCTACAGTAAAGCGCGTGTCGACTGTGGGGGGAACATGGAAACTCCATACAGAAATTACTACTGGCTTTGCCGGGACTCGAACCAGCAACCTATTTGCAATGAGACGACAGTGCTAACCACTCAGCCACTGTGCACACGTGGTCCAGAGTCACATATTTAAAAAAAACTACTATACTAAACACATTCTACGTTTTCACAACATTCATTCATTCATTCAGTTTCCTTCGGCTTAGTCCCTTTATTCATCAGGGGTCGCCACAGTGGAATAAACCTCCAACATATCAAGCATATGTTTTACACAGCGGATGCCTTTACAGCTGCAACCCAGCACTGGAAAACACCCATACATTATCACATTCACGCACATACACTACAAACTATTTAGTTTACCCAATCCACTTATAGCGCATGCCTTTGGACTGTGGGAGAAATAGGAGCACCCAGAGGAAACCCACATGAGAGAACATGCAAACTCCACACAGAAATGCCAACTGACCCAGTCGGGACTCGAACCAGCGACCTTCTTGCTGTGAGGCGACAGTGCTAACCACTGAGCCACCGTGTCACCTAGATTTGATCCATACAATGCATTTTTGCATATTGCCAAATATATTTCCATGGCACATTAGATTGGTTTAGTGGCCCAGAGTCACATGTTTAAAAAGGACTACTATACAATACATGTTCGTTTCTTATCATAATGTGAATTAACCGAATGATGTTTCTTGCCATTGATTTTCAGCATTCTGCTTATACATCGCATTCAATACTGCAAGCCAACAGCCACAAATCAAGCAAAAAAAAAAAAAAAAAGCTTCATTTTCAGTGACGTTCTGAAGGTTCAGCAGTGTGAGAAGCGGCTGTGCTGTAAACCGGTGCAGGACACACAGCGCTGAATCCGCCATGAGGTAATTAACGGTGCGGTGTCTATGCTTGCACTCTGCCATTTTCATAATTGCAAAAGCAGCAGGTTTGGTTTAAAGCTGCCATGGACGGCTGACCATCCATGCAGCGTGTTAAGAGTCTATATTAGCCCCGCTTCTGTGCCAATCGCTTGATGAATCATTCAATAAAGTCCCTTCCTGCTGTTACTATAAAACACTTTTCAGAGGCTCGCTCTCCTGTCCTGCTGACCTGTGTTCACACTCAGCACTTAGCCACGCTACTACTGTCGTGATTTAACGCTCTGGTCTACAACCCCATTCATCCGTGGCCAGCCAGTGAGAAAACGCACCTACAGTTCTCTGCCGTTTGAGATTCTGCATTGATTTGCCAGAAATATACTGTGAGGGATGTGTAGATGAAGACGTTTCCCAATGCGCCATAACAACCTGCACAACTTTATTATACAGTATGTCCGGCAGCAGCAGCAGGAGTAGTAGCATTGATAGATTGCAGCTGGTGAAATGAGGGTTAATCTTCTGGGGGTTCCGTCATATTTGGGTTTATGCAGAGATCTGGACAGCTCGCTCCTCCCGTTTGAGGACAGGCATGAAGCTGGAGTGTGTATTATTTGTTGATGCCATCGTAACATGGGCTTGGTTCAGCGTGCAAATGAGATGCCCTACATCGACAGAGGGTTCTGCACCAGTAGAGCCTTTGAGCACCTTCAAGAATTTATCATCTCTTTGAGCAAAAGGCAAAAAAAATCTCAGTAGGGAGGGTGTGCATACTTTCCACACATAAATCTCTGTCCGGCCTCGGTTCCACATGGTGGGACGGGATGTGAAGACAGGTGAAGTCAGGGACGTGCCATAATGAATCTGGGGAACGGTGTGATCCTGATGCTTCAGCAGAGCGAAGACTGGCTATTTTTTGGCCTCTCTTTCAATTGGATTTGTTTGCATGTAGCATGTGTGTTGCTACGTTCCTCTAATCAGGATGCAGATGAATTGTTTCTCATTGCCAGCAGGGGGCACTCTAGACACAGCAACCTCAAACCGAGTTTCTAGAAGCAAATAGAAGCTGCGCATTCGGATTACAGAGCTGATAGGGAGTTTGTCTCCACTCAGCTCTCCCTTTTCTCTCTTATCATGCTGTTTTTGTCGCAACTTCTTATGCATGTCAGTCAGACCTATTGCGAAACGACTCTTTTTTTAATCTGTTGTCTCAAACAGATGGCTGAATGCAGGGCTGAAAAAAAAAAGCCGACTGATGAGGGAATTGTGTGATACTTGCTCATAAGGCATCTCAAATCTGTTAATGATATGTGCACTAACAAGTGAGTGTCAAAAAAGGCTGGAAGACCACCAGAATAAACTTGTTAATGCTGCTGGAACACAGAGAACATACTGTTGCAAATGCATCTGTGAAGCCAGTCATCTGTCAGCGGCGGCTGGGTAATGATCTAACCTATTAGCACTTCAAAGTCTAGGGTCTTTCCTTCTCCGCGTCGGGGGTGTCTTACGCTGCATATGCAAAAAAAAAAATAAAATAAAGAAAAAAGAAAAGAAAAGAAGAATATATTGTATTTATTTATCTCTCTCGGCTGTTTTTCATCTCGACTTTTAGATTCTGATGTTAATTTGTTGAGTTATTCAGCAGAACACCTAATGATCTGAATGTTAAATCTTCCACTCCATTTGTTCAACCTTGATTTCGTTTCATTTTACTTGTGCTTATTATTCCTAACAGCATATTTACATATAAAAGAGTACCAACTCGAATGCGTTCTGCTGTTGTCATTTCAAAAGGAGGGGTCTTTCTCGTGAGGATGCAAGCGGAGGAGTTATGCCTACACATAGTGTTCGTATTATAGACGTCCAGGTCTGTTAAAAAGAGGGCTCCTTAAGGGCTTCTATTATGCCCATTTTTAGATTTAATATCTTTAGTCCGTAGCATCTCCAGAATGTGGATGAGAAGTTTCAGCTCAAAAATCCCTACAGATCATTTATTATACCCTGTTGAAATTATCATTTTTGGGGACAGAGTAAAAACAAGCTGTTTCTATGTAGGGCAACACGGTGGCTCTGTGGTTAGCACTGTTGCCTCACAGCAAGAAGGTCGCTGATTCGAATCCCAGCTGGACCAGTTTGCATTTCAGTGTGGAGTTTGCATGTCCTCCCCGTGTTTGCGTGGGTTTCCTCCGGGTGCTCCGGTGTCCCCCACAGTCCAAAGACATGCTGTACAGATGGACTAAATAAACTAAATTGGTCTTTTGTATGAATGTGTGTGTGTGTGTGAATGCGAGTGTATGCGTGTTTTCCAGTACTGGATTGTGGCTGGAAGGGCATCCGCTGCGTAAAACATATCCTGGAATAGTTGGCGGTTCATTCCACTGTGGCGACCTCTGAAATAGAGACTAAGCTAAATGAAAATGAATGAATAAATGTTTCTATGTGTGTGCTTTAAATGTAAGTCACTTTGGACATAAACATCTGCCAAATGACTAAATGGAAATGCATGTGCCTTTAAATGCAAATTAGCTGTTCCCTCTCTACCCCTCCCTTATATGAAATTGAGTGGTGTTAGGATAAGCACAATAACAGACAGTTTTGAAATGGTTATTTCATAATAAGAGTTCATTTAGCCTTTTTGAAACAATTAATGAACCACACACAAACAGGAGAGAGCTGTGTGGACTCGTACACCTTGCTCAGTGCGGTGTCTATGCCAAACGCCAGTGTTTGTCAACAGTTATGGACGTGGCCTGTACAAGTGTGATATCACACATTGCATATTTTCAAATCAGCTCATAAGGAGACACTAATTATTATTTATGGAGATTTCCAAAAGGAGTGGGTGGAATTTTATTGTTGTAGGTTGGCTGTGTATATACACTGCCAAAACACATTTATGTCCAAACAACATGCAAAAGTGAATTTTGCATAATAGGTGCCCTTTAACAGCACTTTGAGGTGTCATTTCAAACAGACAACCAACAATACAATCTGTTCATAATGTTCCCAGCCACATTGACAAGATTATTTAGGGATGCACATAAAATCACTGTCTAAACCGTAATAGCATCAGATATCATCAGGCATCTGTTCACATTTAAGATAGGAATTACAGATAATGTTCTGTTTGGCACTGATAACCTTCTAATATTCACAAAAGACAAAAATTGTTTGGTTAAAGGCACTCTAAAACATTCATTTACTCTTTTTCTTTTCGGCTTATTCCCTTTTTTAATCCGGGGTCGCCACAGCGGAATAAACCACCAACTTATCCAGCATTTGTTTTACGCAACGGATGTCCTTCCAGCCACAAGCCATCTCTAGGAAACATCCATACACACTCATTCACACTCATACACTACGGACAATCACACTACTCATACACCACTCACCCAATTCACCCATACCACGTCTTTGGACTTGTAGGCGAAGCCGGAGCACCCTACGCGAACATAGGGAGAACATACAAACTCCACACAGAAATGCCAACTGACCCAGCTGAGGTTCAAACCAGCGACCTTCTTGCTGTGAGGCGACAGCACTACTTACTGCGCCACCGTGTCGCCCCACTCTTAAACATTATTGTGAAATATTTTTAGAATTTTAAGCAACTGTTTCATGTGATAGTCTATTTTAGGCTATAGTCAGTGTCGGATTTAGGCATGGGCAATATGGGCGATCTCCCAGGGCGGCATCTTGCTATTGGCAGCACAGGGAGACGGTGCAAAACAAAAACAAAAACGTGCCCCAGTTACAATCATTTGTGGCTCAGTAAGTTTTGAGATATGTTTTACTTAATGCATTTGTATTATTCCCAAGAGTAGTAATGCCAGAATAAAGACGTTAGTGGTCGTTCACATTTGGCGTCTTTTGCACGCACATGTTTATTATTCTCTATGTGCAACTGAAGCAAAGCTGGTGAAAGCAAACTAATACATGCGTACAGAGAACCCTTCCCGTGCACCTCCTGGTGTGAATCCCGGTTGTTTACATGCATGCATGTTAATATAATATGATGATGATCTTATTTTGACTAAGTATGGCTATATAATCAAAAAGCATGGATAATGAGGCAGGGAGGAAAGACTTCACAACGTTAATTCTTGGCCTTGAGTCAAGTCTAAGATGAACAGATTCTATAAAACATATCTATTTGTTGTATTTTATACAATTGTCAAAATAAATTGTTTTTCAGTTACATCTAAGATTGATTTCTGCTATTTATTTATAATAATAATTGTATAATAATATTAATAATATAATAATAATATTAATAATAAATAATAATAATAATACGCCACAGTGGCACAGTGGGTAGCACGTTCGCCTCACAGCAAGAAGGTTGCTGGTTCTAGCCCTGGTTGGGTCAGTTGGCATTTCTGTGTGGAGTTTGCATGTTCTCTCTGTGGTTGTGCTGGTTTCCTCCAGGTGCTCCGGTTTCCACCACAAGTCCAAAGACATGCGGTATAGGTGAACTGGGTAGGCTAAATTGTCCATAGTGAATAAGTGTGAATGAGTGTGTATGGATGTTTCCCAGAGATGGGGTGCAGCTGGAAGGGCATCTGCTGCGTAAAACATATGCTGGATAAGTTGGAGGTTCATTCTGTTGTGGCGACCCCGGATTAATAAAGGGACCAAGCCGAAAAGAAAATGAATGAATGAATATTTTAATAATTCCAATTCTGGTTTTGTCTATTTTTTACCCAGAGCTAGGGTAAAACAACAAACATTTTTTAGAATGTACATGTTTAATCTAGAACTATAATTCTATACATTAACTAATTATAAACTTGAGGAAGGAGGGGGGCGTATATGGGATGGTTCGCCCAAGTTAGCACTGCCACTGGCTCTAGTCCTTAGCTTCCTTGTTAGTATATCAGCCTCCCTCGCTGCTTTGATTCCCAATGAGAACTGGATGGGTTACGTTGGTGTCGTGACCTGGATGGGAGTTTAGGGGAATGAGTGTAATGGAGGCCAGCTAGTCGGAGCTGTGCAAGTGAACTTGGATCCTTTGGCCTCAAAAGGTGTACTGCCAATTGACACTAGGGGCTGTTTTCTTCAGCATGGTTGTTAGTGCGCTCACCTCCCATGGAAGACACACTAGTTTAAATTTAGCTTGTGTTGGGATGAGTTGAACTATGGATGTACTTATAACACTTGTTTCCACAATGGATCCAATCCAGATATTGATTGACTGCATCTGAGAGAAATGTTTCCTTCAACTTTATTTCAAATTATTTTATTTCATTGAGACCGTAATGTCACTCCTGACCTTCAGGGGGAGCTGCACTTCAGTAAGGCTTACTTTTCTAGGCCAGAAGTAAGCCTGTTTGGTAGTTGTGTTTGAATGACTTGAGCATGTGCTTAATGCAGCTTTTGACGCCAACCCTGTTTTGGAAACATCTTTTGTTCTTCGGCTTAATGTAAGTTGTTTATGCTTCTCACTAAAAGCTCTTATTGTAAATTGCAGTATTATTATAGTTTTGTTTACTTGAATTGAATTGATTATTTATTGGCTTGACTTTTTGACTAGATTTAGCTTCAGATTTTATAAAATTCAGTTGTAGACTTTGGTTGGCTGCTTGGACTGAGCTCCATTGTTATTGTTTTTTTTAAACTCTTGCTATGATTATGAGCACTATATCTCTTATCTGAAATTCTGTGATGACTTTTGTTTGTGTAATCTTGGACCTATTTTCTACAACGAGCAGAACTGTGGATCTTACTTTGTTAGTGTTATTTAAATTCTGAGGTTATCTATCTATCTATCTATCTATCTATCTATCTATCTATCTATCTAT
>CAIGQQ010000001.1:9300936-9318350 GCA_903798035.1 Danio albolineatus | reverse complement strand
ATCTATCTATCTATCTATCTATCTATCTATCTATCTATCTATCTATCCATCTATCGATCTATCGATCGGTCACTCTTGTATCTTAAATAACTTGGTTACACTCTTGGGTTGGTACATTTCCCTCATCTAAATATTTAAACATTTAATGTCACTTAAAAGTGTTGCTTTCTGTACCTCACATTAAGCTACTGGAATATAACTTGGAGTATAATGCACAGAACACTATGGTGCTTTATTTTGCTGGTAGTTGTTTTTGTGTGGCTTAATGTCTCTGGAAAGTATGCATATATTTCGATTGATCCTATCTTGGCCAGTACCCAATTGGGAAATTAAAGGCAGTATGTTTCATAGATGATACTGTTTGCAATCAGCGATAATACTGATACTGTTGTGATCTGCACATCTTTAAGTGGAAGTGCCATGTTCTGGATGGGGGTGTGGATTAGGTGAGCGTTGTGAACTAGAAGCTGCTGTTTTTAACATCCATGTTAGTGCTGCTACCTGCACTACGTAGTGAGTAGAACTTGACGATGGTAGGGAGATTTCGCAGAATGTGCATAATAGTGACCAGTTTTTCAAATGTAATCCAGTGGGATTTTGTATCATGTATTGGATCAAATCTAGGAAATGTGTTTTTCAAAAGTAACCAAGATTTTGAATTAAGATCAGACCGTGTAATCCAATCTTACATTTGATTTGGATCAAACCTGCCCTTTGGGTTATTCAAACCTTTGAACTCAGATTGGGACCTTTTTGATCCAAAAACAAAAAACAAAAAACGGCATTATCCTGATCCTATCAGAAGGGTGGATTCAGTTATGATTTTTTAAACAAAATAAACAAAAAAAGTAGTTTTTTGAAGTGAATGATCACAAACCTAATAGTTACTGATGATAAATAAATTCCTTCATATTTGAAGCCTATATGAAGCATGTCACATCTAACGAGATATGGTAAACAACAAAATATCAAAGCAGTATTGTATTAGAACAAACTAAATATGTTAAATCTTTGTTGATTACAGTGTTTCTGTTTCTTACCATTAAAACAAACAATGGTTGTTTGTGGCCACTGATATTTTGCTGACTTTTTTTTTTTTTTTTTTTTTTTTTTTTGGCCCAAAGCAGGGTAGGCTACACTGTTGGTTCCTTTTAAGGCTCTGGTAAACAGGATTTTATAATCCTAGTATTTGGATCACAATGATCCAACCCAATATTCCTTTAAAAAAAACTGTCATAAAAGTCATATAGATCCGTTAAACCTGAATAGCACAACATGGGATTTCCAAATCTGATACAGATACATTTTTTGAAAATCTGGGCTCTGATGACCTTAAGATCATCACCCCAGCTCATGCGGTGAACAGAAATGAAGGGATTTGTTGGTACTGTGAAAGTGAGTGCGATACAACTAATATTTGCCATTCTGATGCCATATCTGCAATTTATTGGTTACCATAACATAAATATTTTCCATTCAGTATTAGCCAGATTATTAATGCTGGTGCTTTAAAATAATTATATGAAATTATGTGACTACCTATTTATTATTTATGTTTGACCACACACAAATCTGCAAAATCTTTTGAATAATGCATGCTTTGCTTAATGTCTTGGCAGTAAAATGTGTGTATTGTAAATTTGGTAATGTAAGTAAATATGCCAGCACTGTGAAAGTGTTTTTAGTAACCTACTTTCCTTAAACTTTATTCTAATTAGATCTTCTCCTGCTCCACCCTGACAGCTGAGGTGCCTCTTTCTTCTTCCACCTCACAGAGATCTTAGGCAAAAGCATAAAAAATCATGACAGAATCTATTAAAGCAAGGCACAGTCTTGACCCAGGGCACAAAATAAATATTTGATTCCAGCGGGAAATGCAGGCCATGAGTTAATAGCTTTAATTATTTATTAAGCTCTTTTTTTTTTTTAAACACCCTTCTTCCAGTAGCATATGTATTTGAAGCAAACATGAACAGCAAATAAAATTGTTGGTATGACCTCTGGCTACTTGTTGACTGGCTCCCTCCTGTGTGTGAGGAAGAGGCAGGAAGAGAGAGGGAGAGAGAAAGCAGACGCAAAGAAGCAGAGGAAACTGTGTTATGGAATAAAAGTTATTTTTCTTCTAACATTCTTCATTGTCTCCATCGCGGTGTGCTGAGAGACGAGAAAAAGAAAGTAGCACTGTCGACTGAATGGGTACATAGAGCCTTGGGCTTGTCAACTTCAAATTCACTACATCACCAACTGTCAATCAAAATGTCAGGAAAAAGGGAACATTGCATTTAGATTCGAGTTTTAGTTGAAAAATAAGGCACTTTGCGAGTAGCGTAGTAGAGCGAGGGGAATATAAGGCGGTCCTGTAGACCACAGTAATTGAAATGCACAGTACAGTAAGTCCCAAAGCAGATGTTTTGCACACAATGCTTCACATCAGAGCTGCCATTTATAATTTCAGTGCAGAAAACCAGTGATCACAATTCATTTTGAAATGCTTTTAATAACCTTTATGTCCTTAAGCACTGCAAATAGCCATGTCTGTATTTGCTCTCCTCATGACTCGCATCACGAATTCATCCAGAAGGCTCAATTAGAGTTAATTACCTTGACATTTATGAGTTTTAATTACTTGATTTATTTCAGGAGAGAGAAAGTTGGGTGTCTACAAAATAAGAGAATGTCTTATTTTTGGTGAAGATGATGATGATGATGATCAAGCGCATACGTAAATGAACAAATGCACATTTTGATGTTGAAATGAAAAGTTGAAGAGTTCCAAAGTTCTACTTCTGATTCAGAAATATACTGCTCATCCGACCCACCCTACAGTAGCTTGTTGCCAGAAATAGAAGTGACTGTGAGAAACCAGCTCACGAATTTGAAGATTTCTGTACTGCATACATTTATTGTAAGGCTTCAGAGTGACATTAATGAGAATATTTTAAGCAGGGAAAACATTAGATAACTCTAGAGAAGAGCACATAAGAGATTAAACTTGCTGACCACTTTATTAGGTACACTTTGCTATTACTTGATTAGACATTGTTTTTCCTTCACTGGAGCACTTGCAGGAAACACACACGAACACAAGGAGAGAATGCAAACTCCACAGAGAAATGCCAACTGACCCATCCAAGGCTCGAACCAGCAACCTTCCTGCTGTGAGGCAATCTTGTTGCCCACTGCGCCACAGTGATGCCCCATATTTGGACCATATTCACTGTAAAAAAATTCTTGCTGCTTTATTTTTTTTTACAGACTTTTTTTTAAAAAAGCTTTTCTAGTCATCTCAACTTACATCAATCAAAGTGACTAAAAATATACAGTTAAACTTTGTATAACTTGGAAATCTTTGTTGAAAACCAACTAACTTATTAAAGTAAGTTGAAACAACAAATATATTTGTCTTCTTGACATTTTGTCATTACATTTTTTACAGTGTTGACATTAAATTGCAAGCAGTTGCTGCAGGTTGTTAATTTCACATCAGTAAAACCTCCTGTTCCACCACATCCCAAAGGTGGTTAAATGGATTGAGATCTGTTAAATGTGGAGAACAAATTAGGATGATTTGTGACATGGAACATTATTCTGCTGGAAGTAGACCTCACAAGATTGATACACTGTAGTCCTGAAAGACCCCATTGAAAGATGAGTTTCCGCTTTGATCCCATGGGCCACCCTGAGCACCTACCGGTGACCTATTCAGACTTGCAGCATGTCTACAAGGGACGTCAAGCATTCTCCAGCTTCTAGACTGTAGCTCTGCACAAAAAGTTTGGCCAGTGGAGCAATGGTCATGCCTAACTGAGCCTGGGACTTGTGGAGCTGTGCATCGATGGATTTGCTCTTCAGTGTTTGGATTTTCAGCAGTGAAATTTAAACTTCATCTCTGAAAGCTGGACTGACACAGTTTCAATTTACTAGAACATCTATGAGAAGCTGCTTTGACACAATCTACATTGTAAAAGCGCTATGGAGAGAGGCTATTGAACAGTGCTCAGTTGATACCTCTTAGAAAACTCAAATTTCTGTTTTGCAATTTTGGTGAGCTTGTGAATTTTATGATCCGTTTATTTTCTTAGAAGAAAGGTTTCATGCATGAGTGGTTTTCTGCTGTTGTAACATATCTGCTTCAAGGTTGGACATACTGTTTTTCTAAAATACTCTAATCAGGCTTAACTTCACATCCCAATTCTGATGATTGGTTTGAACTTCAGCAGATCGTTTGACCACATACTGTATAGATCGCTTAATGAACGTACTTGCTAAATGAGTTACTGCCATGTGATTGGCTGATAAAATTTTTGCGGAATAGTCAGCATGAAATCAAAATGAATCGTTTTATTTTTATATGTGTATAGTTTATGTTATAAACAGTGTATCTCTGCTTTTTATAATTTTGTAAAAATTAATTGGCCCTCAATCTTTAAAGCAGTGTTTCCCAACCCTGTTCCTGGAGGCACACCAACAGTACATCTTTTGGATGTCTCCCTTATCTGACCCATTTATTTCAGGTTTTGAAGTCATATCTAATGTTTTGATGAGTTGATTCAGCTGTGTTTGATTGCATGTTTACTGTTGGTGCGCCTTTAGGAACAGGGTTGAGAAACACTTCTTTAAACAAATACCATAACCTTCCCTCCCCCTTGCTGATGACGTTTCTGGTTGAGAATAATCCTTCACAACTGATTGCAAACTGTCATTCAAATCTTCCTCCTGTTTGTTTGCATCTTCCAAATATCCAGTCAATTCCCAAAGGATGAAATCAAGCACTACAACAGGAAAAAAGGACAATCTTAACTTGCATTTCATGCTGACTTTAACAAGCATTTGGACGGGTGCATCTAATGATGAAGCCTGCTGAGGACCAGCAATACGCTTCATATTCTCTTTAGCATTGAAGAATCATCCCACATTGCATGCGCTTCACCTCTGCACAGATGCCATCAGATGCGTCCATTACTGTCATAACACTAAAGAGGGGTTAGATCGCGGCCAGTGATTAGCAGCGATCCCCTGCTGCGCTAACATGCACAGTTGCCTTAGAGGTAATGAGCTTTGGCTACATTCGCCATGTTGTCTATCATTACTCATCATTACAGAAAATATCCTATATTTAGAGGCACGCAGTCTGCTTATCATTAACCAGATGCATATGAAGACGAACTTGTTTGCAGTGAATGAATAAACACATTTGGAGGTACGTATGGCACAGGTCAAGGTCGTCTTGTTTATCAGAATGTGAAATGGGTCTCTGGGAGAGCCATTGAAGAGTTGGTGTGTTTTAAGTGACTCCTAATGTGAATAGAGGTCACCGCTAGGAAATGGCCCACGGCCCTGAAAGCTGAGCTGAAGATGAGCTCAAGCGACCAGACTGATGTTTTATTCAAACACCTTCAGGCCTGACATTTTAAAAAGCTAGTCAGATATCGGACGTGCAAACGCAACAATGAAACCACACACTATAATACGTCCACTGGCCACCACTGCCTCTTGCGGTGCTCTCTTGCCACTGTGTGTGTGTTTCCTGACTGATGCAACCCTTTGGGGCTCGAACAGCACTTTTCAGTGACCTTGGGTGTTTAATGAGGAGAAATGAAGGCAGAGATATCATTCTATTTCAGGCCCCTTCTCCAAAGTTTTGCTGTGGCCTTTTAAAATTCTCTCAAATGGACCGAAACAGTTGTACTGACACGCAAAAGGCACATTGTCCTCAGGGTCATGCGGTTTCTGCTCTATTGACCTTTGTATAATATCAGTGCTCATGCTTGCAGACTGTGAAAAAAGTTTTTTGCAATTTGTTTGTTTCCAAAATAACTGAGGCATAATGTGTGAAGACTCCACCCTCTTCTGGAAAGGGACGGGATGCTGTTGCTCATTTGTCTTTAAAGAAACAAAGTAAATATCGATTTGATAAAAATAAAAAAAAAAACGCTTTATTACTTAGTGCTGCAGTTTTTTTTATTTATTTTATTATTATTATTTTTTTTTGGAAAAGGCTTATTTTACAATTGGCCTGGAGCAAATTTTTTTACTATGATCTCTAGCTCTTTGTGGAAGCGCTGTTTAGCTTAGCTTAGCATAAATCTTATTAATTTAAAAAAGTTTGAATAAAATATGTTTAGTCGTCTATCCAAGTTTTAGGAACAACAAATAATAACTTGACTTCTAGTTGATCTTTTGGTGTAAGAAGTGGCTTGTATGAAAGGCAAATAGATTATGCTTATTTTACCTAAATAAAACATGATCAGGTCTTGATTTTAATTATTTAATTAGGACAGTAAGGTCTGACTTTGCTCAGACAAAAGTCTTGTCACTTAACATAAATGTACAGTATAGAATACAAAGTCATCTCTGCAATGACTCAAATAACTTATTAATAAAGTCATCTGGAATGGCAAAGAAAGTGTTCTTGCAGGACTTTGGATTTATCTTCAGTGCCTCTTCCATTTTACCCCAGACATACTCAGTAATGTTCATGTCTGGTGACTGGGCTGGCCAATCCTGCAATTGACCTTCTTTGCTTTCAGGAACTTTGATGTGGAGGCTGAAGGGTGAGAAGAAGTGCTATCCTGCTGAAGTATTTGCCCTATCGTGTGGTTTGTAATGTAATGGGCAGCACAAATGAGTTGATACCTCAGGCTGTTGATTTTGCCATCCACTCTGCAGATCTCTCAGATGGCCTCATACTGAATGAAACCCCAAACTATGATTTTCCCTTCACCAAACTTGACTGATTTCTGTGAGAATCCATGTGGGTTCCAATGGGTCTTCTGCAGTATTCGTGATGAATGGGATGAAGTTCAACAGATGATTCACCAGAAAAATCTGCTACTTTTCAAATTGATCAGCTAGAAAGTTATTATTCGTTGCTCTTACAACTGGGATCTACGACAAGACTTTTGTCAGGTAGTGTAGTTACAATGTGTACCAAGATGACAAATTAAAAGTTGCTATAGTTTAGATTTATATGGCAATTCTCTTATTCTACTGTAATAATTAAAATAACTTTTCTGTCGTACCATGTCTGCAGCAGGTGCAACAACATTAGCAGTACCAGAAAATAATCCCGACGTAAAATAGGTATGTGTATAGGAGAAAATAGGTAAATAGTAACTAGCGCTGCTCAATGTAATTGTGCCTTCACCAGCCATGGTATGGCAGCAAAGTTTCTTGATTATTACGCCAAAATGAGAGAATAGTTCCAAACCATATCGGCCCAGAAAATAGCAGCTTTTCAGTTTCTTTCAGTCTTAATACACAATGTAATTGCAGAGGGACAAAAGAGTAAAGCTTTAAAAAGGAAAATGATCTAAATGGTTTCTTTTCGTTTGAGATTGATGCTAATGGTCTGATCTGATTCAATGATTTATGCAAAGTTGAGATAGAAATGCTTTCACCTAAAACTGCTGAATGACATAAAAATGGCAAAACTCAACTGTTTAAGTCTAGAAGAGTTGTAAAGTTAACCTATTTTCTTATTCTCAAATTGAAGTGTGTTTGCAGTACATTTACAGTACATTTCTGGCAGCCTCAACTGACTCATTACTATACATTTTACTGCTTTTCCGGTTGTTTGTAGTGCAGTCATTGCTTTCACGGAAGCTTCAAAATGGCAAAGACAAGTACAGATGATTTACGACCATTACATGTGTTCATTTTCTTATCCAGGCAATGTCCCATATGCTCCCAAAATAAATGTTATATCAGCTCCATCAGGACCCATTCTCATCAAATGCCCTTCTCCTGGCACCTCTTTGCCTGAAGCTCGCGAGTCTCATGCTCGTTTCACCTGTCCACCAGATGATTCAGGACAAGAACATGCCAGCTTGGCTGTTTTATTCATGTTTTGCTGCTTTGGATTTACCACTGAATGAACAGAAGAGCTTTTGTGTTTGCCAGCCATGGGTATATTGCAAAACCCGAAAATCTCTCCCAGAAACAACAAGCGAAATCAGGGATCTGGGCATGTTTCAGGCTTTGAATCTTGCTACAGCTTGTTTCATTTATTAGGCTTTGTTTTTTTGCTTTTGTTGTTTGACTTTGTATTGCAAAACTAATTTTCAATCCCTTTAAAGAACTACATAATTGTAAATTTAATAGTGTTTGCTAAAGTAATTACAGATTAATGATTTAAAACAACAACAAAAGTGTGTTTTATTGAACATCTTTTGATTTCAAGGTACATCCTCAATGGAACTGGTCAAGTTGACCATAATTGGATTCAGTACAATTAGCCAAAAATTTCTAAGGTAAAAACAGAAAACAATTATTTTCTTTCTTTTTTTTTATTCACAAAATAGCCTTATCGCTGTTTAATAAAAGTGAGTTTACTTTTATTACCTGAGATTGAACAAAATTCTAAATTTATCCGTTTATGATTTAGGTAACACTTTATTTTGATGGTCCATTTGAGTATTAGTAGACTGTCCGCTTAACAGACATTTAACTGACTATAAGAAACTTTGCAAGTACGTCAACTTACACTAACCCTAACCCCAAACCTAACCCCAACCTAGCATTTGACTTAAGAGCTCTTTAGACCATGCGCTGGACGTTTCTCCATGTTTCACTGGTAATGTCTTTAAGTAAACAATTATTTAGGCCTATTTAATTATTCATTTGTTATTTATGGACAGTCGTTGAGACATAAAATTCGATAGTAAAATACAGCGAAAATGAAAACGTAAATGAAAAAGCTTATTTAATAACTGTCTTAGTCACTTTAAAGTATCAAACACTGTACATCTCTCTATTTTTAGGCTGAAACACTGCTTTATATATTTATTTATTTATGCCTATTTGTATGTATGTTTGTACCTACTTTCAATTTAGTTGTCGTTTATTTTAGTGGTCTTTTATTTCTTTAATTTTACTTTTTCCAAAATGATTCTTAATTTCATTTAACACGTTTACAATAATAATAAAGCTGTTAACAAGTTTTTAATGATTAATGAAGCAATTATAATGTTATGTCCTATTATTTCATCTTCATAAGTAGCAGGGTATTTACAGCTACTGTATGTTTCTGTCCGTTCGCATCCCGTCCCCTTGTGCCTCCTGGCGGCAAAGTCACAAACTGCGGTTATACCTTAAAACACGTTATTCCGTGGCGGCGGTAGAAGGTGCGGCGGTAATGGCCATGTTTAACAAGTTCCTACTGTACTTATAATCTAAGAATAAGTTGCAATGTAACTTCAACAAACGGACCATCAAAATAAAATGTGACCATGATTTATTCAAATACAATTGCTTAATTGTACAATCTCACCATTAAAATTTGAGCTTAAAGTCTAATTTAGGTTTAGAGCTGAACTCACCATTGCACTTGCAATTTAAACACTTTAAAAGAAGAGCCCTTATATCTATAATGTAAAATGTTTTTCTTCTCAATAACTGTCAATGCAGGTCTAATCGTCCCAAAACTGGTGAAGCTGTATAAGAAATATATATGCACAAGTTACAACACATCAGGGTGTTAAAGTTTGTAAAGTACTATTTTCTGTTTTTAGTAGAGATTTTATATGAGATACTTGCTTTGTTCACCAAATAAAGTAGATCTAATTGGATTCACATTGTAAACATTAAATAAAAGCTAAAAAGGTATTACTTTTTATTTCATATATAAATTTTTTTGTTATGATGCTCCTAAAATAATTCAGCATAAATCCGCAGATTTTCAACAAAATACTCTGCAGAAATGGCAAAAAATCACCGCAGATTCCATCTGGCCCTGGTGATGATACACAAGGCAATAATACACTTTGAGCAGTGTTGCTCAGCAGTTTTGCAAAGCGATATTGCTTGGCTACTTTTCTACCAAGAATGGGAACGAATATTGGATCTGTAACCCATTGCCAAAAAGTTGCCCTGTGTATCGTCAGCATTAGTTTGAGATAATCATTGTGTGTTAATGAAAATGGATTTACTCAATGTCATTATGGATCGATTAAATCAAACTATTTTTGCATAGCTTACCAGTAGACTATTACTCTGTGTAGTAAACACTTCTCTGTATGAATGGACATGCTGGAGGTATACTAGAACTGACAAAATGCACATCAAAAATGTCCTTCAATTAATTGCCTATTCCTATTTTTAATTGTTTTCTCTAAATCTTGAAAAAATAAATAAATGAATAAATCGTAAGCTTTAGAAATAAGCCTCACACATGAGCTATCATGGCACATTTGAGTGCTGAAACATGGAAGAAATTAAATCAGCCCAATTGATTTTTGTTTTTTCCTTTTAAAACCCTTCTGATGACATTTTCTGCACACTGCAGCTCATTGCCAAGACTGTTCCACAGCCACTTTGCTCTCCTGTGCTGTTCTTGACCCTCCAATATATCCCTTCTCAATTCATCCCAATCCTTCAAGTGGAACAAGCACGGGGAGAGAAGGTGCTGATAAACCTGGCAAAAACACCATTACCTTTCTGAGTCAGCTTCCGAGAGTGACCTGGAGATGTGTGGCAGCGTGAGGATCAGAGGGTCCATTTGCTGAACTAGTGAAAGTAGCTGATGCTTGTGCGTTTTGGTTTTGAAGGCTTGAGTACAGATCTCACAGCTCATTAACCTTGGAATCTTAATACAGATTTTGTAGATGTTAATTCAGAAAATGATACAAAAGTGTTGCTTAAATCACTGCCGTGCAGAACTTAATTTGACCCTGACACATTGCATTGAATTATATAGTCTCTCTGATATCAATTTTATAAATTTTTGGCTGTTAATATCAATGTTAGGTTGATAAAGGTTAAAGGTTATCATGGTATAAGACAGTTAATTGTTCGAAGAAATAAGCATTCAAAACGTGCATATTCTTGAACATGGATCACTGTTGGGGGCAACACGGTGGATCAGTGGTTAACACTGTCCCTTCACAGCAGGAAGGTCACTGGTTTGAGTCCCGCCTGGGCCAGCTGGCATTTCTGTGTGGAGTTTACATGTTCTCCCCGTGGTTATGTGGGTTTTCTTCCTGGTGCTCCAGTTTCCCCCACTGTCCAAAGACATACACTATAGGTGAATTGAATAAACTAAATTGGCCGTAGTGTATGTGTGTAAATGAGCGTGTATGTATGTTTCCCATTACTGGATTGCAGCTGGAAGGGCATCTGCTGTGTAAAACATATGCTGAATAAGTTGGCGGTTCATTCCGCTGTGGCGACCCCTGATGAATAAAGGGACTGAGCCAAAGTAGAACGAATGAATGGATATATATTCTTTATGACGTCACTAAACACTTCACCTTCCCATCAGATCTGACCAACCAAATGCTCTCTACTTTCTGAAGTTTTCCATCAGTCTACAAATTATATGCATACATATATGTATATAAAGAAATAAATGGTAGCAACAAAGTTTGATTATAACTTCACATAAATACAAGACATATTTTCTTACAAAGTGGAGAATAGTGTGTAAATGGCAGGCTTAAAAATAAAAATATATATTTTTTATTTAATTATTTGATATTTTGTGATCGTGATTAGACTGCATGGTTGTGTTTGTGATGCATTTTCTTTCTTATTTAACACTGTTCCACACTTTGTAAGAAACTGTACCTTGCCAAAGGCTACTTGGTTGTTTTTGTAATTATAAATTAATTTACTTAAAGATGGAGCTAAAATTTCACCAAGCCACTGTTTAATAATAAAAAAAAGTCTTCAATTGAAGGAAGTTATTCGATCCTCTTGATGAGCAATACGTTTTGTTGCCATGAACAGCGTTTTTTGAAATCAGTTCAATGAAAGCTTGAGTAAAATACTGTTTTATAAATAAGCCATCCGTTTGCATGATTATGAAGTGGATGAAAAAGAACTAAAAAAGGAAACCATCGGCTTATCTTTAAATCTGAAAAAAAAAGCAATAAATCCCCAAAAGCTAAAGTATGAGTATCTTTTACAAAATATGTTATTCTTTATAACCTCCAATAAATGTGGCCTCTTAGGGCTTACAGGCTTGGCTCATTCCTCACTTGACTTTGGGTATTCACTTTTTCACATTTGAACTTGCATCAAACGTTTTTAAATATATTTTAAAATGTTCTAGAATGATCTCTGAACCAGGCATCAGAATATTTGGATCTATTTTTGGTGCAATAGTCTTGTTGGGAAGTCCATAGATCATCAAACTTTAGTCTATAGATCACAATCTGTAACATTTCCCAATACTTCAAAGAATCTGTGATGACCTTCATAGAGTTCAGGTCTCCTGATGCAGCAATGCATCCCTAAAACAAAACCTTCTCTCTTGGCTTTGGAGATGCTGTTATTCAGCTCATAAGTCTCACATTTTTTAGGCCCACCACAGGTCTGAAAAGCTCCAGTTTTGTCACATCAACTCATAAAACATTCTTCCAGAGCTTCACAGGTCTTTCCAGTTTAATTTTAGCAGTCTCAAGTTGGCCTTCATGGTCAGGAGCACTGTTCAGCAACATGAAGGCCATGCTTGTCTAGTGTTTTTCCCCCCTTTCCAATGCTGGATTGAAATGTCTTTCCTCCTTTGATCAGGTCATGTTGCAAGTCTTTGGCAGTAAATTGAGGGCAAATGCTTGGCAAACATTTCATTCCCCTTCATAATATTTTGCTTTTTCTTCAACGTCCTCAAAGGTTTTCTGGTAAAACACATTTCACACTTGTGAATAAAGCTGCCAGCTGTGTCTCTAGAAACTGTTAGTGTCTTCTTGTAGCCGTAGACTTCATAATGTAATAAAACAATCTTCTGTATAGCTTTTGTATGACTTGTTTTGACACCACTTTAACACATATATGGAGTAAATGTATTTGTATAACACTTTAGCTAATTAAAGGTGTGCTTCCGTAAGGTGTAATTTTATTTATTTAATATTTTTTTTTTGCTGTCTTACAAGTTTGATTTTGTACCCATTTGTGACTTTGCGTGGTAATTGTTGATGCTCATATTGATGCTTGGGTGTGTGAGGTGTGTACAGAACAAGCTGGCATGTAGGTCTGAAATATGATATCATGCAAGACAGAGTCGTCAGAGATGATACTGAAGGCAAAGTAATAATTCACTTTCATAATTTACACACACGGGGTGACACAGGGTCATAAATTGGGGCTGTTCAAATATCGCATCTAAAAGCATGAGTAAATATTCGTGCTCCATTGTTTACTATCAACTCTTTTCTCAAAGGATGACTAACAAAACATTGCTGCAGCTCTGATACGAGTCTTATTTATGTATAAAATAAAAAAAGCACTGCAGTGTTTGGGTATTCTGTGTTTGTCTGAAGTAATTAGTCTTTCGAAATCCATTTATTCCTTACAAACTATGAAGCTGATTTGTTAGTTTTCGTCATGTGTCTCGTGGTATGCTCTGAATAGTTGATGTTTTCAACTTGGTGCGCCTGAAAAGCACGATCGTGTTGCTAGCAATATAGGTGCGCAAGCCATTTGCCTCCATTAGAAATAACATACTTGCGCATGCAAAATGTGAACGGATGAAGCTCAAAATGTGCCAAAACGAATTATTAATCATTTTAATTTTAATAAAACTGAATATCATATGCCATTTAAATAATGTTTTGAATTTGAATTTCTTAACTTGAATATTGAACATCTGAAATGTAAGTCTGTTTTTATAGGCGCATTTTTCAAACTAAGACTGCAGATATTGGGTTTGCAAAAATACAGATGTTCCAAATTCAAGTTAAGAAATTTAAATTCAAGACATTTTTAATGTCATATAATATTCAGTTTTAATAAATTACAATTATTAATAATTCAACAAAGTTCAAATTCACAATGTTTTGGCATAATTGAAACTCCATATGATCTGCCCGTATTACTGCATCTGAAACCTTTTTGGTCCCACTTTATATTAAGTGTCCTTAACTACTATGTACTTGTATCAAAAAAATAAATACAATGTACTTACTGTGTTCATAATGCATTTGAGAACACTTGTGGTGCTCTTGAGTTGGGAAAGGGGTAGGGCTAAAGACAAATTTGGTGGTATCTGTAGGTTTAAGGGTGAGTTAAGGTGTAAGGGATGGTCAACAGTGTAATTACATACAGGTATTTAATCAAGCATAAGTACAATGCAAGAACATGTATTTACACAATAAGTACATTGTTATTAATTATTAAATTCGGTGTAAGTACATATTAGTTATGGCCACTTAAAGTGGGACCAAGTTTTTTGCAACACATGCGTGGACATACAATATTCCAACACAATCTCACACAATTCATAACTTTTTGATCTAGTGGCTATTTCATAATAATTGATACGATCTCATTCCTACATTTTAGTATGGTTTTCTCATCCCCCAATGAAGGGTAGGATTAGGGGTGGGGTTTGGAGTCATGCCAACCTTTCAAAATCATACATTTTAGTACAAAGGAACTTGTATGATTCGTACTGATAAGACACTTTTCTGACACTGGGGCCCTGTTTACACTAGTGCGTTTTCGTTTTAAAACGCATAAGTTTTGCTACGGTTACACCATCCGTCCACACTACGTCGGAGTTTTCGAGGTGCGAAAACGGAGCGTTTTGTAAACGCTGGAGAGGCCGTTTTCATTCTAAAACGCTGGTACCTCGTCTCAGTGTGGATGGAGGGAAACGGATATCTTTGAAAACGGAGGTGTGGCTGCTGAGATTGGCTATGTGATTGGGGCTTTTGGGTCATTGCGTATCCTTCCCTTATTCGTCAAGCGCACATGGCTATGACGTCACCGGCAGATGGCAGACCAGCCTTCACTGTAAACACTGTATTTTCGATAGCATGGATGTTTTGTATTAATTTTTTACCTTAAGTAACAACTCAACCACATCGTCTGTCCTCAAAATAACCTCTCTTGCTTTCTTTGCCATCGCGTTCATTGTTCAACCAGCGTTTGTTGACTAACAATAACCAAATGCCCAGCGAGACACGTGCTTCCTGTTTATACTTGAACGCACATGCCCAGAGTGCGCGAATGGTCACATGATATACGTTTCTGGTGGAAGGAGATCTGTTGAGAGACCCTAGTGTGGACGCGGATCGTTTTCATGCTAAAACGCCGTTTTAAAACTAAAACGCACTAGTGTAAACGGGGCCTGGATCTTCCAACCACTGGAATTAACATTGTGTAAAGTTACGCCTTAACTGCAACATTGAATAGAGGTTGATAGAGGATCTTCAAAAATTCTTGTTTGTTGGAGTGAAGGGTTGAAAACTTTGCAATGTAGCTGCACATTTAACCTCCCTTCTCTCCCCTCCTGAGAAAGACTTCAATGTTGTCATTTACATGTTTTGTTTGCCCTCTAAGATTTTGGCATGAACCAAAGTATTATAAATAATATTTAAACCTCTCACATTTAATTCTCATCTAGATGAATCTCGACTAATTTTACAAGCCATGCTAAATTTCGATGTTCATCGTCAAAGCACTGGTGTTCTCATAAGCTGCACATCCCAATACGCAATCTGTTACTTCAAGCTTTTTCTATGACTTTTCAACAAATCAACATTTCACAGAAGAATGATTTCCCATCTCTGAGCTTGTACCGTTTATTTAAAAGCAGCAGAGCCTGTTTATCATGTATTGTTCACAGCAGAGCAACTAACACGACGAACAATTCTTCTTCATAAAAATGTTTTATTTAAAGATTGTGGAAGATGATGAAGAATGTGTTTGTGTTACAAGGGCTATAAATGGGACGTTTTTCATGAGGGCTCAAAAAAAGTGCATTTCTGTCATGTGAAACTCCAGAATTCCTGAGCAGATGGTCGGGAGAAGCGCATTTTGGCTGGAGATATGATGCATTATAAACGACATAGTTTTGGGAAAGAAAGCCAGAGACATTATTCTCGGCCAATCAGGTTGTAATGAATGACCCAACTTAATGAAGTGTTTATAATAAAGTTAAATAAATCACTGAGTGAAGAGGCTAAGTTAGACTATTATTGAGATACTAGTTCCATATATTTATAGTGGCCCTTTTATGGATT
This sequence comes from Danio albolineatus, assembly GCA_903798035.1. Lineage (NCBI taxonomy): Eukaryota > Metazoa > Chordata > Actinopteri > Cypriniformes > Danionidae > Danio > Danio albolineatus. Next base: position 9,302,385 of record CAIGQQ010000001.1, on the reverse strand, counting down.
ATAAAAGGTCATATTTATTTTCTTATATCTTTATTTTAAAATTCAAGTTTTCCCAGGACTACATGCCAACAAAGTGCCTTTAAGGCAAGTCATTTCACTTAGCAGCCATCTTTGAAACGCTGTATGCTCGGGCATTCTGTTTGAATGGGGAAACATCAAATTCTCCCAAATTGCTTGCCAAACTTATGATTAAATTGCATATTAGGAAATGACAATACAATTAAACAACAACTGTCTCTTTAGTTTCATTTCTAAATTTTTGAGTCACACAAAATCTGCAGAAATTCACATCTGGTCCCAACCCCTCCCCCAGAAAATTTTCAGTCTATAGTGATCGCTGATTGGATCCTGTACTAGAAGGCGGGGCTTCATTGGCCATATTGACCATTACACTATTCCACTTTCAAAACTATACCAGTGACATGTCTTGTGTATTCTATAGTCTTTGCCTGCCCACTTGTTTCGCATCAATGTTTCGTTCAGACATCATGACGAAATGGTTAAAGCTTTCATTTGAATTGAGTTTCATTTTAATGATTCTTTCTTTTTGACAGTCAATAGTTTTATACAAGATCTGCTTTCAGATTTAAACTCAGCAGGATGTTTTCATTCACCAAGAGCTGCGTTACTCGTCGCATGACAGGTAATTTTCAAAAATCCATAACATGGGCACTTTAAAACTTACACAACTGTTTTTATGGTTTCAGTTTCTTTTATTAAGTATTATAATTTATTTATTTCAGTTTTCAGGCCAAATATATACATTGGTAGAATAAGACTGTTGCATCTATTTATATAGATTTTCATAAATTTTATTTTATGATACATTTATTAAAAATATTTGTTTTTAAATCGATGTTCTTTTAATCAGTCATTCGCCTGCTTGCATTAAAATTAATTTTATTCTATTATTATTTAAATGAAAATACTATTCTATAAGAAATTTAAATAACCCCTCACCCCTCAAAATCATATTTAAATCCCATATTTACCGACCAGTAGTGTAAATCCAGTCCAAATCACTGTTAAAAAATATTCATAAATTAGCAGTTTTCCATATTTTGTGATTTCATGTTTTTTTTCCCACCATTTATTTAGGCTTTTGAATGGCATTATGTGACCTTGATCATTTTTCCAGCTTGTGACTTGTATTGTCTGGGTTGGTGTTGTATATTTTGGTGCGAAACCTTGTAATAAACTGCAAGCACATTTTTTGTTATTTTACAGACCTATTTCTCTCTACAGTATATAATTTCTTATCCATTATATCATTTTTAAACTACTAAAATGTCAATAAAAGTCACTTTGTTAAACTGTGGAGCTGAGTTTTTAACAACAAAAGTCGACAGAGCAAAATATAGAAACTGTAAATTAACATATACTGTGTGTTTAATATATATATATAGATAGATAGATAGATAGATAGATAGATAGATAGATAGATAGATA
>CAIGQQ010000001.1:9278324-9300926 GCA_903798035.1 Danio albolineatus | reverse complement strand
ATAGATAGATAGATAGATAGATAGATAGATAGATAGATAGATAGATATGGATGTATTACAGTATAGTCAGTCTAAATTTAGTTTAAACATAAAACATGTATATATGAACTCTGGCGTATATTCTCATTAAGTCAAATGGAAAAGTACAAGCTGTACATTTTGATTTAAAAAAAGACCTGCTAGATTTCCTAATGGAAAGTTAAGTATCCAAGCTTAGTCATCAAAAGACTTTTGCTGCCATGTCAGTTCTTGACTCAAGGACCAGATGTCATAATGTCCTCCACATGACTGCCTCTCTTCATGTCAAAAGTGTGTGTGTAAAGACCTCTGGCATGCTTTACCTGCTCCAAGTCCAAATCCTCCAATAGAGACGGAGAAACAGCAGGAATATGATAAGGAAGGAAAGAAGCAAATGAAACAGAATGAGTGTTTATGTAGCAGGTGGTCTCCACATCTGCTCTGCTGGCTCCTTTAGCGACGCTTACGGTCTCTCATGAGCTTAAAGAACTTCAGGATGAATGAAGATGAAACTTTTCCACGGTCAGACGAGCCTCAACTTTGAAGAGGCAAACGAGAGGAACTGTATTTGACCCCAGCTAATTTTAGGTGAGGAGTAGCATGATAAAATATGCCTATGAGCATTTTTAATTTGCACTAGCATGCAGCAGCTGTGCAGAGAGAGGGAGTAAATGACACTCCTCCAGAATCCGCTCAGCCATTTCACATTTGCAGAACTTTCTCATTCAAGACTCACGCTTTAAACCAAGTGAGTTCCTCCGTGCATGATATTCAAAGTTCATTAGTGAGTTTACTGCAGTTCTACTTTTTATCATTTTTCCACAATATTTCCTATTATATTTTCTTCTGGATAATTGTAATATATTTTCGTTTACCTGAAAAAAAAAATTCTTAGGTCAATATGATTAGTCCCCTTAAGAAATATGTTACAGTGCTCCTACAATTTTTGAAAGTATTTACTTCAATTTCAGACATATGGGTTCAAGGCCTGGAAAAACAAACATGTCCTTCAAAGTGCGTGGATTAAAGGTGCTGTAAGTACGTTTTTGACTCTTTGAAAGCATAAAAATACCATAATATGTTTGCAGATATTTAAGAAACATGCTAAGTGATCATTTTTGTTTATTAGTACTGAAGGCAGATTTTCTGCTTTGAAAATGTGCTTTCCGTGCTGGAATGGGTGTCTGTGTTGTTAATTTTAACATGCCCAATGCCAGTTTAGCCAATTATGTTTCATCACCCTGGGTTGCCTTGGTGAAAAACTGTGTATTTCATTCATTCATTCATTCATTCATTCAGAAAAGTTCTGAAAGCATGCGTCCGTGACCGAAATGGGGCCTCTAGTGGACAGTAGCAGACTCTGAAATGAGACGCAGATTCAGAGTTCCACATGAGGTTATTAATTAGCAAATGCTATAAATAATACAAGCGTAAACATTAGGTGAGCAGATTACATTGTAACTGTGTGTCCTAACAACACGCTTCATGACGAGATATGCAGTGATAAGCAATTGGGCTGTTTGCACCAGACAAAACACAACAGAAATTTAAATGCAACCATTCAGAAGCACAGAATATGCACTCATGCACGAAATGGTAAGGTTTATAATCTATTTGATACATATTAACCCGCTTCAACATTATAAAATGTAAATGCTGAATCACTCATATGTGTTTGGTTCTATAAACGGTTTATTTTCAAGATCTAGGTCAACTAATCTGCTGCCTCTAGTATGGCATTCAAACTCATATTGTGGGCATTTAACACTGAATAAAGCACACAAGATTTACCTGAGGTGAACGTTGACATAGTTTTCTGTTGTTCACCTGTGAGAAACAGAAGCAGTTTCTAATATATCAATTCGACAAAAACTCCTTTCAATATGGAAAATATTGGTTCTATCAGGTGCCGTTGCTTTTTATTTAGAACAAAATTTCAGTCCCTTCTGTCCTCAATCTGGCAGCCTGCTCTGGCGTTTGTTTTGATCCAGGAGTGCAATACCTAGTTCAACCACTGGGTGTCAAACTTACCTATAAGATAAATAAAAAAATCTTTTAAAAAATTAAAAACTTAAATTTAAATCTTATACAAGAACTATGACCAATGCATATTTGACAATATTTTAGAGACCACATGTAAATATACCCAGTATTGAATTCAACAGATTTTATTAAAGTTCTTTCAACATGCACATATTTTTTTAAAATAACACCTTCAAAGCATCATTACTGTGACATTATGAGGTAAATATTAAGTAGAAGTGAAATGTTACTGTAAGTACAGTAAGGACTTTCATGTCCACACGTATGCTGGTGATTTAAATTACTATGGTGCTTTTGAAATTAATAATGCTTTAATCTGCTGTTTATGAAAGAGTGGGAATCCTAATATAATAAATGTGTTTTTTCGACTGGCTAAAGAACAAACCATTGTTTTCCAATGACTTTCCAATAGTGAACCTATAATTAAGCCTTTAAATTGAACTTTTAACTGGAATACCTGTTTCTTGCAAAATAAATAGTAAAAATGTATGTACTGCTGTCAAGCATATTTGAAAAAGAATGAAAAAATTCACAGGAATTCTACTAATTTAGTCTTCAACTAGCTTCTTTAATGTTTAGATTTTGAAACACTGCGGTTACTTAATGCAAACTATTTTAGTTAGTTTCCATGACAATTTCTAATTTTAAAAATGAAAAATCTGTCATTTACCCACTCTCATGTTCCTCCAATCCTGTATGAATATTTCGTCTGTGAAACAAAATATACTCTTACTGTATACTGTGCAAATAATGTCTATATTTTATGTTTGCATGTTGATAGATCACTAAAAATGTCAATGTACCTGTAGCTTCAGTCTTTCAGTTTGTTTTCCTCCAGCACACCAAGATGCGTGTTCCTTGTGTATTTTCACCTTTGGTTTTGAAAATGGATACTTCATCACCTTTGTCTTCTTGCATACAGGACAAAATCCAAGGTTTCAATTGAGGAGCAAACTGTTTTAAATTGTGGGATTTCAAATCAACCACCATAATCATGATGAAAATTACCAAAGAGAATATGTGGAATTGTATCATCACATTTCTTTTCTATGACGCCTAGAAAATGTTTACCTCTCTCCAAAACTGATGTGTCAACACAATGTTCTGGTGTCAGATTGAGTTTCAGCAAGAGATGCAGGCTCATCCTGTATTTGCGGCTTCAAGTGACTCAATGACTTGCGCTGTCTGCATGGAAAAACAGCTAGATTTTATTACTCTATGAAAAAATGTAACAAAAACAACTGCAGATTCGTGGTAGCAAATGTTTATAATGCCATGCAGAATACAATCGGCTTCCTGCCAACATATATAGACCTGGTGAAAGTTGTTTATCAAAGTTCCAATATAAGGACTGCCAGACTGTACCCTTAGGAATTACAAAAAAAGCCACGACACTCGTGATTTATGTTGAGAGAAAGAAAAAATCCAACTTAAATATGTTTGGACTTCAGGGGTGTTTGGATATAACTCCAGACCTCTGGGCTTGCTTCTTACCAAACCCTTTTCTGCATCTCTGTTAAAATCCATGAAAGTCAAATGCAGTGATTGAAAGCTGCAAGTGGTTGTTTTTCAATCACCCGCTCGAGAAAGTGCACCTGTTTAGCAAAGCGTGTCTGGCTCTGACCCGAAGCGCGTCATCTGAATTGATTTTTGATGGATATCGGTCTAAAGAAATGCTAATTTATAGTTTGTTTGTCGTGTAACAAACAAGCCGGTATTTCAAAGTGAATTCTTCTGAATTTAGGGAGGCAGTTTATTAAAGCTTGACGTGTTGTGGCACTTTTTGGACAAACCCAGTGTGAGTTAGGGGAGGTGTACAGTATAATTGCATATCTTTGAAATGGCTAGTGAAATGCCTGCTGGGAGCTGACCTTCAAATTACAGCTAAATGTCCATCACTGCAGGCCAGCAAGAGTCTGATCTTTGCTACTTTTATTTTATTTATTTTTTCATTTCATAAGTCACAGTAATTACAGGGTTGGTGAGGTTTCTTCTGATGTCAAATGAAAGCAGCAAGTACTGTTAAAAATACATATTTTTAGCAAAAAAATAAATAAAAATCCCAAGTTCAGTTGCTGCCATATTTTGCATGTCTGCCCTGTCTTGAGCACTTTTTGTGTGTTATTACCCCACATATGTACTGTATGTATTTTGTTAATCATTTCCTTGTTTATTGAATCCTCTGTGTCATCAGTTCTTTATCCGGTCTCATGTTAGTGTAAGCGTCAGATTTACCTCAGTACTACATTTGTTTGGGTCTGTGCATGCTCACTTTTCATTTTGAATAAAATGGCAGATTTTTATTAAAATATCTGAACTATCTTTCACTGAAAAACTTCACTTTGAAATTACTAATGATTTTTACTGGTATTTGAAAACGGAAAACAGACTCAATTATATCTTGTTTAGGGAAACTAAAAGTGCAGCAAGGTGCTGTAACACAGGCGAAGTTCCATGTATAAATTAACAAAATATTGGCACACAGCATACAATACTTAATTTTTTAGGTGCATCTCCCTCCCCTTGGACTAATTTAATGACCTGATGGCCGCCATTATAAAATTATTTCTAGTTCTATTTGTCCTGCAAATAGGAGCTCTAAAATGACGATAGGAGCTCTAGAATGACGGGGTGCATAGGATACCCCGAGCTCTCTTTAAAACATAATTAAGGTAAATTACGATTGGACCAGTTTGGTTAAAACCAATGTTCTTGCCTGCCACCTTCACAAGGCTACTCAACCTGATGTAGAAACACTAAAATAGTATTTTCATGTGGAAAGTAGGCTTGTAGTCCTTTTTACACCATTAAAACACCCTTGTACGGAGTGTGAGGGCGTACTCACACTTTGTACAGTTCCCTTTAACCGGGCCAAAGCACGCTTGTCCCCCCCCTCCTGTCTACCCCCACGGCCCGCACTCTCATTGCATTCGGGCCTGAGCACACTTACGTCATCAATGATGCGCTATTCAGTGTAAGAGAAGCGCTCTCGGAGATTTCAGTGGAGATTTCTTTATATGATTATATCAGTTTAGTGGTTTGATATGCAGTGACACACAGTCAGATATTCCGCCGAACAGATCAGCCACTGCTGATGCTCATAAACAATCATGACGTCCTCGTGCTGCAGGAATTAGAAGGTTCACTAAAGGCGCAGCTGTCGTGCAGTGAGGGGTTTGTGTCTTTAATAATCTCCCACAGTTTGTGTTCATTAAACAGTAAGAATGATTAATAAATCTATATGAAACAGTCCCCAAAAGTCACGTCTCCTCTTCAGTTTCGGGCTTAGGCGCGATTTGCACTCTCACTACAAACGTACCGCGTCAAAGCCCAAGCGAACCGGGCTCAGGCACACCTCTTCCAACCGGGCCAGGGCCGTCCAACTGTACCGTGCCTGAGCCCGATTCAGCGCACTCACACTTCTAAAATTATCCGGGAAACGGGCCTGAGCACGGTTCGGATAGCATAGTGTGAGTACGCCCTGAATTACAGGGAGGTTTGGGGTGGGGGGTTAGAGCTCCCTAATTAATGCTTGATCCCCCTAAAAAACATCAGAACAAGATGGTGTCTGCCCTTAAATAGTTAACCATTTAGCAGTTTTCTCTGATCTTTATCTTAAATAAATATTACACATTAAAATAATAGAGAACGTAAATATACATTTGACCACCCCTATAATGGTTCATACCATTGTGAATGCATGTTTGTGCCAAAAATATTATTTTAGCAGTTTGAAACTGGCAAATGTGGCAACGCGGTGGTGCAGAGGGTAGTGCTGTCACCTCACAGCTAGAAGGTTGCTGGTTCAAGCCTCGGCTGGGTCAGTTGGCATTTCTGTACGCATGTGCTCCTCTTGTTCCTGTGGGTTTCCTCCGGGTGCTCCAGTTTCCCCCACAAGTCCAAAGAAATGCGCTATACAGCAGGCGAAGTGGGTAAGCTAAGTTGTCCGTATAGTGTATGTATGTGAATGACAGTGTATAGGTGCTTTCCAGTGATGGTTGCAGCTGAAAGGGCATCCGCTGAGTAAAACATATGCTGGATAAGTTGACAGTTCATTCTGCTATGACAACCCCTGATTAATAAAAGGACTAAGCCGAAAAAGAAAGCAAATGAATGAAATCTAGACCCCCAACAGACAGCGTAAGTGTTCACAAAATATGTTTTCTGTAAAATAGGCGTTTGTAGTGGGTGTCCATAAAACTAGAGGCATAGTTTGTGTTTTATCATGCACTTGCTAGCACATGGAAGTTAAACAGTAAAATAATGTGCAGTCTTTCATGGTCATATTAATAGGTGCAGGAATGTAAACTTGTCATCGTTTATTTGATATAAATGTCATTGGGAACTACTCAGTATCCCTCAAAACACTGAAAACAAAAGTTTGATTATTAAATTTAGATGAAATTGAATTAAATGTATAACTTTGGTTCACTGGGGCATATTACTGAACATAACCCAAAAACTTGACACCCATGATCATCAATGTAAAATTCACACCCTGCCTTTGTGCGTTATAGCTAACTATTGAAAACTTTTATGTTTGATCAATGTTTAATAGATTTATTAACTGATAGTAACCTTTTTTTTTTACAGTATGTGTATTAACCTGTGCTAAGAACGTACTGTGTTAAACTGAGGTAACTACATTGGTTATCAACAGGGTAGCTTAGGGATCATACTGTACCTTTTAATGTAACAACTATGATAATTAAATATGTGCATGCAATGTAAAAAATCCATAAATTAAATGTATATATTTGCAGTGCTTTTTTTAACCCCTTCTGAACAGATGTCAGATTGATACGAGGAAGAAGACTTAGAGAAACTGGGGATGTAATGACAGACATAAGAGCTCACCAGCAGGGTGCAACCCATTCATTTATTAATTCATTCACTGTGACGGTAATTGTGATTTCAGCAGAGCTCATTAGCTGAAGATGAGAATAACCAGCCATAGCAGCAATATGTTCAAGGACATTAGTTATGCCTCCTGAAATGCTCCTCTAAACAGTAGGACAGACCCCTTAAGCGTAGGCACTTCTGCTGAGATGCACTTCTCCAGAGACGATCATGTCTCCGTTCCCCAAAACGAAAAAGGGACAAGTGCGCAGGTGTACATACAGTATATATGAATTCCTGATGATGCTTGTTATAAACTTAAAGGGGTGCATCATGAAAATCTGACTGCTGTGCTCCAATCAGGTCCACGGTGCATCGGTCAACCCATAAAATGTTATTAAGGACAGTTTTGAATGGGGGCTTTAGTAAAGGAAGCTCCACCTTGTAGTAAAGAAGCCAATTATTGATTGCAGTAGACTTGTGATTCTTTGGGCAGCGGCTTGGTCCAGACTTGTGTTTTCACGTCAGTTCCTGCAGCTTTTGTTATGAAACGTATGGGCGAAAAATGAGCTGCAAAGTCTTGCAAATACTACATAAAATTAGAAATTTCAACTCTTAAATGAACCAACTACACATGAAAACAAATGTTCTCTAGTTTTGTAACCTGTATTAAACAAATGTGAGGTACAGTCCTGTCTGAATACCAACCTCTGCCATTCAGATGCAAAATCACATGGCAGGAAACCACTTGAATGCCCACAAACTTGTAAACGAAGAGCTCGCTGTAATTTTAAGGAAAAGATCTGCCACAAGGAATAAGATGGAAGTTACTTCAGAAGAAAAGCGTGATTGGATGCGTCATTATTCAGAGGATGATAATGTTTAACACATACGATACTGATTCTTATGGTAATAGCCTTGTTTGGCGTCCTTTAGAAACAGCCATAAAGGAATTTGTTATTGTGATTGGGCTTGCCAGGTTTTCACAACGGACGTAATCCAATGGCCAATAAAAAATAGCCCAAAACTATTCCAATGGTTATTCAAAAACAAGTCCAATCCCTAAACACAACATATGACAATGTTAACATGAAAAAAAAATAGAATGGTAGAAAAACAGCATTGCAATAAAAAAAAAACAGTGGACACAGACCAGTTGGTAACACTGGTCCTGATCCTGTTCCCCTGGAGTGTGCATGCACGTTAACCTTAAAAAAAAAAAAAAGAAAAAAAAAAAGAAAAAGCTGAAGAAGCGTGATTCTAACATTTTAGAAACCAAACCTGATGTCTTGATGTCAAGTAATCAGTCATTTCTTTCAGTTTCCTCTCCTTTTTACTTCTACTTTTTGTACTTCTTACTAGTATTTTATTTTGGTTTCACCAGCATGTACCACGCCACACTTTGAGCTAGATTTACTGTAGGGATGTAGGTTGATCAGGTGTCCTACTATGCCCAGAGACTCAGAGTGGGGGTGTTGTCTCTTGTGATATTTTGGCAGAGCGATTGGACCCCCCGATTCAACCTACATGTAGGAGTGAAGAGGGTTATTGGGTTGTGAAGGTTAGGTTCAAAGAGAACGAAAAGAACATTGCTAGAGGAATGGACTTCCTTAAATAAGTTTAAGGGAGTAGGTGATTGGTTAAGAAGACAAAGTGAGGCGTGGTTCCACCGCTGAACCTTTGTTAAATTAACTCCATTACTTATATATATGAAAACATTAAATCACAATGGTACGTTTTCATACTGTAAGGGGAATATATTGGATATTTAGTCTTATTTTCTGGAGGCGTCTAAAGTCAGCATGTACTGGAATTTACTGGAATGTACTTCCAACGGAAATGGTATATTAAGCAGCATAGCAAGTTAATCCTCTGAAAAGCAAACAACAACAAAACATTTTGGTAATCTTCAGTAAAACATCTGATCATTTGCTTCCACATTTTGGAGTAGCGACCCCTCTCTGTTGACATCAGTTTGCCACAATATTCATAACCACACCCCTTATACTGTCACTTTGCTATGAAAAGGATGTGCAAAAAGAAAGCCCCACCCCTAATTAACACCATTTTAGTTGGAATTATACCAACAGGCTGAAATAAAAGTTTCAGCAACTTCCGGGGAAAGAAGGAAAACGCACAAACATAGCGTGTTTTTGCTCACGCCCAATTAGAGGCAAATTTTGACAAGCTTTAATAGATGATCTGTGAATTTTCATGGCAACCTGTGGTGTTTATCTGCTGAACTGTGATTCAACCAGTACAGATGCAGACTGTGAGGCCTTTGGGAACTCATGCTGGATGAAAATTTCATATTCTGCTCACATAGACACACGTCTTGTTCTGCCAAACCCACAAAGTAAATGCTTGCTGCCTGTGAAAACATGGCACGAAGAGAAAAATCCAGGTTGCAACATATTAAAGGGCTCTGTTTTTGCAGATTTCTTTCTAATCAAACATTTTAAGTTGTTAAAGTTGTTATATACGTTTTCTCTGGGATCAGTAGGTATTATGATGTTTTAATCCATCCGATCTCAAGTGCATGGTGCTAAAAACCCTGAAAAATGTATGACAACAAAACAGAAACCAAATGTCTTTTGTACAATAAACAGTTAATTAGAGTTAGTTTTCTGTTAGTATTCAGTTCAAGCTTGAACTAATAAGTGAATTTTACCTGAAATTGTTTACTTGCAGTCATTCTGAGAAAAAATCTAAACAAAATGAAGTAAAAATCAAATTTCTGATACTTGTGTGCAGAAAACTTGGGTATATTGTATTTTTTTTCACAGTTTTCCACGTGTTTACACTGTTTTATCATTGCTTTAGTTGTTAGGCATAGCAACTTGTTTTATGAAATCTGGAGATCATTTAGTACTTTTAAAATGACACAAAATGATAAACGATACTGAAACTATTAACTGTTACTGGGGTCACTGTGTTTAGTAGCCGCTGTTATCATACAGTATAGTTCATAAAAAGAAATGTATTTGCACAGTATTGTTTATTTACATAATTATTTTCAATAAAGCAGACATGTTTAAATGCATGGTAAATTCAATGTTATGCTGAGCAAAAACATACAGTATGTAAACAAAGTAAAGGTATACAAAGTAAACTTAATATGACTATGTACTGCGCAAATTACTTAACAAATAACTATGTTATTTTTTCCACTCAACTTTAGGCAAAAGCATGTGTGCAAATACCAGTGACATCCACAAACCAGAAATAAAGCTTCTTCAGCAGGACATCTTTTTTTAAAATTTGTTTGCAACTTGATTGTGTTTGAGTCAATCTAAGTTTGGGTTGTTAGTTTTTGCTCACCAATATCTAAATGAATATTTCAATTAAATAATTTTAATAAATTAAAATCACACTTTACAACTTATGTCATGATGAGAGTATTACACTCGTACATAGAACTGATGGTAGATAAATTACCCATACCCTTGACTTCTGTGGGCTGATGAAAAAGGTTTCTCATCAGAGAAGCCTGCAAAATGAAATATGATGCAAGATTCGTATTCATTACATTAAAAAGTGACATCTAGAGGTCCTGACCAAGCATTCATTAAATCAATGTAAATATAACAGTGTAAATCCTGTAACACCTGTCAACATAGAGAAACGTTCTGATTAATTATTACGGCTTTCAAAACCTAATACTCATGTTTTCTGTAAAACTTACTAATTAAGGCAAAACCCCTACTTGTGTTTAGAGACCTTGCCACACTTTTAAAAGTTGTCTAACTACGCATAAAGGTGATTTCAAATGAATAAACAAACATTTTCACTCTGCTAAAAATGCATAATTACTTTTTCAAGTGAAAACACTGGAATATAGACTATTTCATTACAGTCCTGAATACTATTCAAAGCAAATAATTAACTTTATACAATGCAATATAGTGCAATGCAAGGTAGTTATTACAAAAAAATACCAACACAATCTCACAGCAATTTGTAACTTTTTGATTAAGTAGCTAATTCGTCATACAATTTATTACGATCTGCTTGTTCCTCAATGACAGGTTTTGGGATGGGGTTGGGTGCAAAAAATCGTACAAATTGGCCACTAATCTGACAAAATACAACATACTTGCGTTTCCTCATGAGATCAGGGTGAAAATACTGGATTTGTTTTCTGCTAAATATGATCGGATCTTAGCAAAATGTATAATTTACTCAAATATTTAGGCCTAACTTATAAGATTCAAGTATTCTGATTGCATATTACATTTCCAGTCATTTGGATTTTATAGTTTTAACATAATTGAACCAATAAACTTAATTGATATAGCTAAACATACAGTAAATAAATAAGATCAATAATAAGATCAATAAATAATATCAATAAATCCAATGTGTTTTTGAGTGGAGTACGGATCTGCGTCCGAATAATAAATAAATAGAATTATCGTATAGAATTTAACTAATTGAATCAGGCTTTTTCTACAGCTAAATATATTTATACAATATTCATATCTTTTACTGAATAAATCTAATGGTATTCAATTTGAACAGATTTCGATTGATTTTAAGGAATCTGAGAGCATGCATTTTTTTAAAAAAAGTGACATGAAATAAAATCAAAAGGTTAATAACAGTTAATGATAAACTTCATAGTAATTCTTTGTTTAAATTGGTTGCAAATTTTGTTAACATTTATTAATCTACCATGTGTTTATTCAAAGTGATTTCGGATCCACTCCCATTGTTCAAATTTAAGGTAATACACTGACGTTCATTCATTTTCCTTCGGCTAAGTCTCTTATTTATCAGGGGCGTCACAGTGGAATGAACCGGCCACTATTCCAGCATAATGTTTTAAGCAGCGGATGCCCTTCCAGCCATAACCCAATACTGGGAAACACCCATACAATCTCACATTCACACATACACTCATGGCCAATTTAGTTTATTTAATTCACCTACAGCACGTCTTTGTACTCAGGGGGAATAATATTAATACAGTGTGCTTTTAAATTAATATGATAAACAAACAAATGTGTTATGTGTTTATGTAATGCAATACTCAAAACAGCCTTCATTAAATGGCAACACTAAATGCGTTCACACAAATCTTTTTGCTTTTAATAAATCTCCATCCCTCTCTCTCCCTTCCCAGGCAGAATAAAATGAAATGAGCTGCGCATGATGTATTTGAAACGGAAGGTCATTTAGCTGTATTCTCGACTGAAATTTAGAGATCTTGTATGATTTTTATGTTCCTATTACATTTTCGGGTCATGATTGCTGTGCATGATAATCTCGGGATCTGAGAATCTGAAAGATATGAAGTTAATAAAAATGTCAAGAGGGATACGAATATTGATTTTTCTAGTCTGCACTCCAAAAAGGGGTACAGATTCCCACTGTCATTGAGCCGGGCAGGGGCTGTTGATTGGCTGGTACAGTTGGCAAGCTTTAAAATAAAAATACAAAACCGGCTGAAATACAAGTGCTAGTTTTGAAGCTTAAATGCTGTTTTCTGGTTTGCATTGTTCTCTTTTTCTTGAAAAACGTAATGTTTTTCATGCAGTACATTTCAAGCAGGACTTCTTTACACTTTGTATTAACATGCATTTTGGCGTAGTGAGTAGCACGTACGCCTCACAGCAAGAAGGTCGCTGGTTCGAGTCCCGGCTGGGTCAGTTGGCATTTCTGTGTGGAGTTTGCTATTTTAACATCACGATTACACTATTGTTTTGTATATAATTAGCGTAAATAACCATAACCTAAATAGCCGGTGTCCTGACATTTTATCCTACCCATCAGATTATGCTACCAACATTGGTAGCATATTTGAGTATTTGAGTGGTTCTAAGGTTGGGGTTAGGGAGGTTAGTGCATTATTACAGCTTCATATCACACTACTCCACATTAAAATTGACATTGTTAGCAAAATCTGATGGTTAGCATATTGCGTCATCAAAATGTGCTGTGTACTTTTTGTATGGGAGGTAGGACAATCTGACAAGGTAGGACAAATCGACGAAACACTGGGTCTGTCACTGTTTTGGGTTCCCTTGAAACACTTTCATTGTGTTCCTTGCTACAGTATTTGCTGCAATTTCTCACAACACATGCATGTTTTCTTAACTTTTTTGCATTGTCAGAATTTGCAACACATTTGCTGACAAATTAAGATCTTTTAATTAAAAAAAAATAAAAATTATTGCATGTTTTCTTAAATTGCAGCTCTCTCAGCTACCGTATTGCTAAATAAAATATTTTAAATTGATTTATTAATGACAACAAAATGCTGACCCCAAATATTTAAGAGGCAGTTCAGTGGAAACCAGTATCATTACTTGGTCTGTATGATAAAGAGACATTCATTATTCCACCCCAACCATTAAAACATCCATTGACCAAGTCGAGGTCTAACAACATGGGAGGGGTTTTCCAGCATCCATCCTGTTGACCTTCACAAACCATCCTGCCCTATCCATTGCGTCAAAACCACTTGAACCGCAATTTCAGGCTACAGATGATAAACCTTCTGTGAAACTTCAGGAGGGTCACGGCGGCATCAACCATAGCAGACTCATTGATGAAAGGCCCAGGTCTCTTTGACAACTTATTTTCCTTGGTATATCCGTCACCCATGTTGATTCCATTAGCTGTTGCTGACAGAGAGCCCGCGCAGCTGGGAATATATCAGTCTGGTGTCAGGCAATGCAGAGTGACTGAACCCTTAAAGCATCTCTTTCTTCTTTAAGAGCCCCGGAGGTCTGATCCACTCTGAGAAATACACAAGTGACTGATGATAGTTTCAGTGCTGGTGTGAAAGATAGGATTACACGCTGGCCCTTATCTGCTCTCGAAAAGGAGGATGTCAAGGTAACCGTAATTACGAAATGGTTATGTTTTTATAACAACCATGAGCTTCAACCTTTGTGATTGCTGTGATGTTATATTATTCTGTGCTGACTCGTATTTATACGCCATTAGATGAAGCAAAGTCACTTTTAGTTTGTGGCCTCACATTACCATTCAGTTTTTGTTTATTTATTTTTAAATAAATTAATACTTTTATTTAGCATGGATGAATTAAAATGATCAAAAGTGACAGTAAAATGATTTCTCCTCTTTCTGAAGCATCATCAACCGGTTTCAACACTGACGATGATACGATAAATGCTTTAGCGCAGTATTGTGAACCATTCCTTTTTGATAGATGATAAAATAAATGCTTTCGAAACACCAGATCCGCTTTTAAATGATTTCTAAAAGATTGTGTGAAAGAAATTACATTTTAAAATACACTACAGGTCAAAGGATTGAGTTCTAAAAATATATTAAAATATTTTGAGTCTGTTTTGCTCACAGAGGCTGCATTTATTTAGTCAAATATGATATTACTGTCTGATATTAATGTGATTCACTTCTGAACTTTAAGCAATTATTTGAGTTTTGAGTTTCAAGATTCATCAGAAATCATCCTAAAATGTTGATTTGCGTTGTTTTTATTATTTTTGTTGTTATTATTATTATTGTTATTATTTATTTATTATTAATGCTCAATCAATCATTAATAACAGTTTTTTTATTATTAATGATGTTAATGTTTTTTTTCTATCATAGTTTTGTAGCAACTGTGATACATTTGACGTTCTTTGATGAACATTAAATTCAAAATTAAAAGGCATTCAATTAAAAATAAAATACTTTTTGATTTTTGTCCTTGGTGGAACAAAAAAAAAAAGAGAGTAAAAAATCATTTGTACTTTTGTGTTGTGTTGTACTGCAATACTGTATTCACAAAAAAGGAAACAACATAAGTGTTCAACAAATAATCCTTGAGAAATATATCAACATTTTAAAATGATTTCTCCATTTAACTGTACTTTTGATCAAATAAATGTAACCTTAGTGAGTCCTAAATACATTACCTGTCTGTAGTTGAATTCTACAAACCGTCAAGACAATTAGCTCTTGTAGAGATTCATATTATCTGCCCAATGTAAATAATATGGCAAATGTAGTAAGTGTAAGTAATGTATATTTACTGTATATAGCACATTTATTGTGGTTGGCCATACAACCAAAGTGCTTCACAATCATGAGGAGGGTCTCCCCACACCACCCCCAGTGTGCAGCATCCACTTGTATGATGTGAAGGCAGCCACAGGACAACAGTGCCAGTTTGCTCACAACACACTAGCAAGAGATAAAGCGGTAAGACAGTAGGAGTAAATTTCCACCATCGGCCCTTACCATCCTGGCCCCCCAATCATCCCTATGCCATGGGATTTTTAATGACCACAGAGAGTCAGGACCTTGGGTTAACGTCTCACCCGAAAGACGGCATCTACTTACAGTATCGTGTCCCCTTTACTGTACTAGGGCATTAGGTCTCACACAGGCTGCTGGGTGAGCGCCCCACTGCTGGCCTCACTAATACAACTTCCAAAAGCAACCTAGTTATGTGGTCTCCCATCCAGTTACTGACCAGGCTCAGCCCTGCTTAGCTTCAGTGAGTAACCAGGCTGCAGGCTTCAGTAAAGGGATTGTTCCCCCAATAATGAAAATTACCTCTTTTATTCTACCTTGTGTGCTTTTAAACCATTATGAGTTGGCAAAAAAGACCATGAAAGTCAATGGGTGCCAACTACCAGAATTTTTCAAAATATCTTCTGTTCTTCAACAGAAGAAAAAATCACAAATAGCTTTTGAACAAGTGAAGGGTGTGTAAATGATGACCGAAGTTTAATTTGGAGTGAACTATCCCTTTAATAGCAATAAACCCTAACTATATTAATGGCATGAAAATAAATAAATATAAATATTTCTCTATAAAATTTTCTATAAAAAAAACTTTCTCATCTCAGAAAATGTAAATGAATATCCACCATGTCCAGAGTATAAGAGGAAAGAAATTTGCAGACCTGACTCTCTACTGAAGCTGAAGTGCAGTCTGGGTAACACATCCTCTTATAAGAGTGCAAGGCCAACCGAGTTTAAAGTCAAAAGAGTGCTGTTGCCAAAAGAAGGGCAAGGGGACGCTCAGAAAGGTTAAACCCTGGACTGAGGTACTGGGTCCTTGAGGAAATTAACAGACTGAGACTTTATATGGGCTAAGGGGAACTGTTCGATTGCTGGGAACCATGGAGCTTAGGTGGACGTTACGGTAGACTTGCTTTGTGGATGAAAAATCATCGCCACAAAACCTAACATTATATAAGTGTAGAAAATGAACCAGAGCTCCACGCAGTGTCCTCAGGTAGTCTGAATGGGGAAAAGTCCCTATTGTAGTGTGATGTGGTTGAGAAAACAAAGGCAACTGTGAGCCATTATTATGGAGCAACTCACTAATTTTAACTACATACTCAATGTCAGTAATAGTTGTTCAGTTAAAGTATAGCTTTTTCATCATGCTACTCAGTGAGTAGTGGTGTGTTGTGCTCAAACAGTACAATACTTTAACTAATTTATTTCTGAGATGAAGGAATAATCAAATGTGCTCACTCAGTGCTTCTCTCTCATATGCATTGTAGGGTTGTCCAAGTCATTTTAGTGAAGCAGGTCATCTGAAACGGTCCTCTCTTTCATAGCACATGAAATGGAAAGTCTGAGCCAGAAATGACCATTTTGAGTGTGTGAAATTATCTTTTAGCTAACTGTCCATCCTACAGTATATGCAGCTAGCAAGTTGCTCTCAAAGATTATTGAATTGTCTAGCTATGCAGTTTCAGTTTTGTTTATGGCGTCCAACACAGTGTCTAAATTAAGAGGTTGAGAGTCATTTTGGAGTATTTATTAGGAATAGTTCTAGGAACTCTGTTATAGGAACTAGTGTCAACTAAATTCTACTCTTATAGTTTATTTATTTATTTTGAAAGTTCACCCAAAAACTCAGACTTGTCATAATTTACTTACCCTTCATCATTCCCAGCAGGAATTTGTTATAATTTATTCATATGGCAACCAAAATGCAACGTCTGATAGACGTCATAGTGGTAATGTCCGCACAATTTCAAGCTGTAACAACATTATATGTTGATATTTGATTGATTTTAGGTTAAACATTGAGTATTGACATTAGCCTTACATTGGGATTAGATGTCAATCAGATTTTAATTTCCAAACAAAATGCAACGTCCCCACAATGTTGAGGTACCATCAATCTGACATCAATCTGACATACCGTGCCTGCTGGGATTAGTTTACCTGTCACAAACTTTTGAGGTTCTTACTTGTGTATACAAAAGAAGATATTTTGAAAAATCGTATAAACCTGTAATCACTGACTTCCGTAGTGTTTGTTTTCCTACTCAATGGGTAATGGTTTCCTAAGTTCTTTAAACTACCATCTTTTGTGTTCAACACAAGAAAGAAACTCAAACAGATTTGGAACCCTTTCAGTTTCATACGGTTTCATTTTTGGGTATACTATCTGTTTAATAGAGGATTGTGCACTCGAAGCTCTGTTTCTGTAGTGTGTGGTGTGATAAGAGAGATAGAATGCAGACATACTGCAAGTTATGCAATTACAATAAAGAGGACTATATCACCAATGACAACTTCTAATGATGCATATTACTGGAGTTGAGAATGGAACACAATGGCATAGACAAAAAATATGGTCCATAACACTAGCTTTCTGTAAACATGAATGTCTTGTAACAATCTAAAATGCAGTGTTTTAGATCACACAATAGTTCATAGTGCAAATAGTTCTTCCTATTGTGCTGGATTTGTCCCTACTCTGAAGTAGGAGGTTATTTACTTCCCCTAAAAGGCTTTTCTAAACTAAAATCGGTGAAACTCACTGTTTCCACTCTCAAACTAAATTACACTGAAAACAAAAATGGGAAGTTAGACGTCAGGCTTAACAAATATGCTTGTGTCATATGTCTTTGAAAAGTTCTCCACAAGCTCTCATTTGAAGAGTAGGAAATGCAGTCATTTTGGTCAACCAGCTCATCTGGAACGGTCCTCTCTCTCGTAGCCCATGCACAATGGGAAATTTGGACCTATTCTAGTGAATCGGTTCATCCTAATAGTCCTCTCTATCATATTTAGAAGAGGAAAGTCCAAGCCAGTCTAATGAATTTGTTCATCTTAAATATCATCCCTCTCATATGCAGTATCAGTTCATAGATTATTTATAAATTAAGCAAATTCGCAAAAATAAATGACAAATTAGAGTGTTTTTTTCCATATATTATAAATGTACCCATTCAGGATTATTATTATTCTGTTCACTCTATCATAAAGTTGTTCATTTTTTTCAAACACTTTTTATTATTTTTCACATAAGCAATATGATTATAATATGGGATGGTTTAGTTTTATGTTTGTTTAAAAATAATTTTAAAAAATCATGTTATTTTTTAAAGGGAAAGTTAAGAAGATCATGATTCACAATCATTAAATAATTACGGTGTATAGCTTTTTTGGTTACACTTTACAATAAGGTTCGATAGTTAATGTTAATTAATGCATTCATTAATATGAACAAGCAATGAACAATACATTTACTACAGTATTTATTCATGTTACTTAACATTAGTTAATGAAAATACAGTTGTTCATTGGTAGTTCATATTAACTCATGGTGCATTAATGTTCATGGACTTGGATGTTAATAATGAATTAGTAAATGTTCAATAATGATTAATAAATGCTGTACAAGTGTTGTTCATGTTAGTAAATGCATTAACTGTTACCGCTTTATTTTGCATTCTTAGAGAATACAAAACACTGATGTTTCAGCACAATGCCTTCCTCAGTGCAAGACACAATCCTCTCATTCCACCCTTTTCATGCCAGTCAATCCCACTACGTCATTATTTAAATGACCACTCAATAGCTAAAAACAATCTCATTTTCATCTCAATATATTGTAATTACCCACACAAGAAATATGTTCCTTCACCTTTAAATTTCCAATGCACAGGAAAATAACATTAATTATAAATCATTCGCTTATTCATGTCTACGTCAATGCAATGAAATTCCGACAGTCCAAAGCATTAAAAATACATTTTCATCTAATTGTTTGTATCATTAAATGCTCAATTCATGATTCACATTATTAGATAATAAATCATTAAAGAAATACAGAAAGCTCCAATTCCTCATTTATTCCTCTGGGTGTAAGTGATTTTAATTTATGAATCCAGAACGCTTCTCTTTGAAATTGTCTTGTATTCAGATTACCACCTCTATGTGACTCAAATACCTCCTATATACGTTCTAGGTGTTTAATGTCATGTCTGAAATCTATAAAATGTTTTGCTTCTGCCAAAATTATATCTTGCTGTCGTATATAATACATAAGTATACAAAGTATTTATTTAATGAGTGTAAATCATGATCTTCTGAAAAATATTACTAGCTAGGTTAATGCACCAAAGAATTTAAAACCGCGAGCGCGCAGTGCAAACTTCATTACTAAAGGGAAACTTCACCCAAAAATGACAATATACTCACCCTTAAGTGGTTCTGAAGACCTAAACCATTACAAGTTTCTTTATTCTGCTAAACAGAAAATAATGTATTTTGAAGAAAGCTGAAAACCTCTGACAATTCACATCCATAGTAGGAAAAACAAATCCTATGGAAGTCAATGGTTTCCAGCTTTCTTCAAAACATCTTCATTTCGGTTTAACAGTGGAAAGAAACTCGTAGAGGTTTAAAACAAGGCAAGGGTGAATAAATTATGAGAGTTTTCATTTTAGGGAACTACCCTTGTAGTTTCTCACTTTGCAGATTATCAGGATCCTCAAGACTCTAATGTGATTCTCTGATTCTTACAAGAACCTCTTTGTTAACATGGCTTTACAGTGAAAAAGGTTAAAAAGCAGCAACGTTTAAAGCAGCACACTGTTAAAAATAATGATCATGCCTTGAAGACGATCTCCCAGTTACGGTGGTGTCCCGCTCTTTGTTTTCTTTAGATCTGTGGGTGTATAGTGTTGCCTAAACTCCCTCAAATCCTTTTATATTTAACAGATCCACAGGCTTTGACCTGCATTTCACTGTCAGATGCTGAGTTTGTTGCCCGTGACCTAAAATAGCAATTCAACAGAGAAAGAAAACCACTTTTATATTGTTACAGAGACACTCAAAACACACAAGCATACATTTAAATAGCCTGCCCAAGCACTGGCTTTCATTATTACTGAGCCCTGCAAAGACCAACAACCTTTACAAGGGACGAAATTATTTTCTTCATGATCTAGTGGGTGCAGCATTAGAGATGCACAGACGGCTAAATTTTGCAATACGCAGGAGAGCACACATGTCTGTAGGTTAAAATCTTAATAGGATGCTTTAAAATTGGATCAAAATATGAGATTAGTTTAAATCTAAATGATCTTTGGATGCGTGCATGCTCTTACTTCATCTTTTAATCCTATGATCGACATCATCTGCTTGTCTCTAAAATAATCCTGCTACTTTATAACAAAATTGGGGAATGTGCTCTGAAAAAAGACATCAAACCCCTTTAGATTTTCCGTCAATGTGCAAATAACAATTATTATGCAAATCATAGATTATTTGTATCTATCTGTGTTTGTTTATATGTATATGTGCACATGCATCTTTATGGGTGCTTTTTCCACTGTAGCCATTTTCCACTATGTAA
Organism: Danio albolineatus; assembly: GCA_903798035.1. Classification (NCBI taxonomy): domain Eukaryota; kingdom Metazoa; phylum Chordata; class Actinopteri; order Cypriniformes; family Danionidae; genus Danio; species Danio albolineatus. Next base: position 9,280,426 of record CAIGQQ010000001.1, on the reverse strand, counting down.
TTTTGCTTTACTCCGAGCAGATCTATTTGCATTAGTTCTGCACACAGTTCTTTGAGATTAGTAAGAAACTCAGAGAAGTACTAAGTAGGTCAAGGATTGCATTCACTGCGCTGCCTGCAACAAGACTGCTTCACCCGACCATCAGGGGTCACTGTAGATCCACAGATGCACAGGTGCAATACACCTCGTTGTTCTACATACATTATAAACACTGCTGTAAGCCCAGCAGCTGCTCAATATAACCGTCTTGACAAGATTAAAACTCTACAGAAATAAACAATCTACTTTTTATTGTGCCTGATCAGCCTTGTGTCTTTCTGACGTGCGAGGCAGTGGAGAAAGTGGGAAGGTGGTCAGAAAGAGCATCTCACGAGGTTGTAGAGGGAATCTTCTGCTAAAACAGCTTTGGTTTCTATTCGGCTGTAAGAAATTTCAGCAACAATTGGAAAGAGGTGGTCTGCAATAGTGAGTACATGCTGCGTAAGGAATTGCTGATACATTGCCTGTAGGGCTGCACCTCGAGAAACAGAACAACAGACAACAGGAGTTTTAGGATTAGTTTCCTTTTGCGGTAAACAGGAAAAGCAATGCCCTAAAGAAAAGGGAATTCTTAATAATGCAGCAATTTGCAGTCAGTTTAGTGGGAACTCATTGCACATGACTATTAGCTGGAATCTATGTCTGTCACATGGAGGTCTGTCACAAATAGTCAATACAGATACAGAGTAGTTTTTCAGCCATCGTTGTCTATAATCAAACTGCAGTTGTCATTGTTTAATGAGAACGAATGTATGCAAAATTGTTGTAACTGAAAAATCTAAAACATCAAGTTCATGCTTTAAAGGATCCTATTTTACCTATTTTACAAGATTCCTGGCGTTTCCAGAATGTGTGTGTGTGTGTGTGTGTGTGTGTGTGTAAACTTTCAGCTCAAAATATCCATCTAATCATTTATTATACCCTGCTGAAAATGTCCATTTTAGTGTCAGAGGAATCTAGCAGTTTTTGTAGCATGGCCTTTAAATGCAAATGAGCTGGTTTTCCCCGCCCACCTTTCCACATGCATGTCTGATGTTCCTATGTTACGTTAGATAAACAGCAGCCAGTGATAGAGACAGACACGGATGAAGCAGAGTATTAGTCAAAAATACCAATTAAGATTATTTGTTGAATTTCCGGTGAAGTTTATTCAAGCCCTTCTGAAAGGATGAGTCACACACAAATGCCATTACACAGTTTGCAAATGTGACAGGATATAAGTTCATATATACTGCTATATACATTATACACAAAATAAACCAGATTTAACATTCACAAACTAGGACTCGTGTTGTGTCTCTGAAGCATCCTTGTATATAATTGTACTGACACTCTGCGGCTGTGGCGATTCCAGCAGTTCTGATTTACATAGCGATTTCACTGTCTTTGCTTTATTTCAAGCATGCACTGTTTTAAATACATTTTTGAACTTGTAAAACTCATTCCTGAGTTGCAGATTATCACAGAGGGTTGGAACAGATCTTTTAATTCAAGTTTCTTTGCAAATCCTGTTTTGTGGATATGATTATACATGTTACAATGGAGACCTGTTAATACACGCCTGTCATCAATTCAGTTGTTGGGTAAAACCGCACTTCTAAGTCACGCTGGGGTGAGCCTCAAAATCACTGGGATTTGGATCCTATTTTAATGGCACGTCATGATTTTGCCAAGTACAATGCAATTCTGGATTAACATCTATGTTGATCCTGGAACATAATTTTTGTTTGAAAATGTAATCCATACCTATTCCCTACCCCTAAACCCAACCACAACTGTAAATTATTCCCAAAATCAGAGGGTAATAATCAAGTAGAAGCACATAAACACAGCCGAATGAACCGCCAACTTGGCATTCGTTCTAATTATATAGGCCTAATTATATAAAATACAGAAACAATCCTAATTTAGTATGGAAAAATATGAGAGACTTTGTGATATTAGTTTGAATATGATGGATGGTTTTACAGTATGTTCAGCTGAGGGCACCTGGAGTGAAACGACTTCATGTAGACAGTGTGTGTGTGTGTGTGTGTGTGTGTGTGTGTGTGTGTGTGTGTGTG
>CAIGQQ010000001.1:9240867-9278314 GCA_903798035.1 Danio albolineatus | reverse complement strand
TGTGTGTGTGTGTGTGTGTGTGTGTGTGTGTGTGTGTGTGTGTGTGTTTCTTTTTTTGCGAGAAACATTGCTTCAGTCATACTGCATAATAAAATTCATCATAAAGGAGGTTCAGTACGACCTGTTATTTTCCACATTTCCATTAAAAGCAACTGTCAATCAGAAGACACTTTAAGCAGATTTCCTTTCCCTTCTGGAGGTTCATGCCCTCATATCTTGGCCCTCTCCTGCGATTGACTTGAGGAAATCTTCTGTGGTGATGTGCTGGTGACAGGTGGCATGTTCCAGAGGTTTGCCTTGACGTCTGTCCAGCCACAGGCGGCCTTTAGCTTTGCCTCAGTGACGGAGGACAGCAGAGGGAAGGTGATCTGACTGACTGCTGACCTTCTCAAGCACTGTCAGCTGAAACTTCAAGCAGCCACATTATATCAGAAAACAAGTCAATCAGCTGTCCGGTTAACACGTCAAAACAAACAAATAAACAGACCAAATCAAACAGTCCGACTACATTGTGCAAGTTTAGGGAACTGGCAGAAACATTTTGTCTCTTTTTGTTTTCGTTTTGTCTATATGAATTGGTTATTCTCTGCAAGTATGCATGAGTAAATGACTGTTTCGTTATTAAGCATATGTACTGAAACATAAGTGATGTTCATGGTATTGTCAGCTTCTGCTGCCTTGCTGTATAAGGATATTTCGTTTTTCTGCGATTATATACTGTGATATGAACAATTTCATCAGATGATTGAATATCGACTGGGATGATCAAGTCTTTTTCTATGCAGTGAATCTGCATAAATTCTAATAAATTGCATATGTATATATAAATACGACATACCAAAAATAAGTTAAGTTAATTAAACAGTGTTTGGAAAGCCAAAAAGTTTTCAAGTACAAAAATTGCATAATTAAATGTAAAAAACACAGTCATTTTTGTATAAATAATTGTAAAAAATGATATTTAATAATGGGGCGTCATGGTGGCACAGTGGGTAGCATGATCAGGCTGGGTCAGTTGGCATTTCTGTGTGGAGTTTGCATGTTCTCCTCATGTTGGCGTGGGTTTCCTCTGGGTGCTCCGGTTTCCCTCACAATCCAAAGACATGCGGTATAGGTGAACTGAATAAGCTAAATTGTCCATAATGTATGTGTGTGTGAATGCAAGAGTCTATGGGTGTTTCCCAGTTTTGAGTTGCTGCTGGAAGGGCATCCTCTGCATTAAACATATGCTGGATAAGTTGGCGGTTCATTCTGTTGTGTTGACCCCTGATTAATAAAGGGACTAAGCCAAAAAGAAATGAATGAATGATATTTAATCTTTTAATCTTTAATAAATAGTATTATCCTGCGATGCGACTATTGCTGAAAATATATATCGTTCAGCTATAATGTGCACAAACTTCATTATCACTTTTTTTTTTCAAGGATAAACAATTATCACAAGTCAACTAAAGTATTTTCACAACAATTCAATTCATGTTTATTTATATAGCGCTTTTACAATGTAGATTACAACAACCCATCAAAATTTGGCTTCATTAAAATAAATTGTGACATACATTACCATTTTGCTGTGGAAACTCTATTCAGCCATATGTTTTTTAAAGAATAGCAGTGTTTTCACACAGTCATTAAAAACATTGACTGTAAAAAAAAATAATACAAATAAATAAAAAACTGACCAAATCAACACAGTCTTGGCATCACGGTGATGCAGTGGGTAGCACGATCACCTCACAGCAGGGAGGTTGCTGGTTTGACCCTCTGCTGGGTCAGTTGGCATTTCTGTGTGAAGTTTGCATGTTCTCTCCATGTGGGTGATGTTCCACTCCTGGGTGCTTGTGTGTATACAATACATGTGGTAAAGGTGAATTTGGTAAGCTAAATAGGCCGTATAGTGCATGTGTGTGAATGAGTATGTATGGATGTTTCCCAGTGATGGGTTGCAGCTGGAAGGGCATCTTCTGCATAAAACATATGCTGTATAAGTTGGCGGTTCATTCCGCAGTGGCGACCCAAGATTAATAAAGGGACCAAGCCGGAAAGAAAATAAATGAATGAATGAATGAGACATTCTTTGTGACCATATGAAACTTATTTCTAACCCTGAAACATACAGTGGCCAAGAGAGCGCAAACAAACTGTTAAATTCGAAAAACACTATCAAATTAAGAAAAAATCATCAGTTTGATAACATACTTGCAAACAAACTTCACAACACATGCAATGTCAAAATGCATTGCAAATAGAAAAGAAATATAATGGCGGGACCCAAAAAAGTGATGTTGGAGGGCTGAGGGGAGTTTTTTATTTTATTTATTTACATATATATATATACATATACATACAAACACATACAAACATCATGGTCATTCTTGTTGGTATAAACTGACTCTAAACAGGAAGCAGCCAGCATTGTCACTTTTTGGGATCCCCCAACCCCTTTCCGTTGTGGTTTGTGCTATTTTTAGCACGTTTATGGGTTTTCTGTCAACTTGATGTGGATGTTTTCTCAGTTTTTTTTTTTTTTTTTTTTTTTTTTTTCTATTTGCATGTTTTCTTGCAACTTGTTTGAGCTATCCTGGTCAGTGTAGAAATGTTTCAACATAGGGTTCAAAATGAAAAATGATGTCAAAAAATTTGGTATAAGTTACAGACTCTTAAGTTTTGCAGTTTACCACAACAACACTCATTGTATTTGACATCGAGCAGTTTGCATTACAATAATAACCTAAATAAAAGTATGCAAATGGTCACAGACACATTATCAAACAATCCATGTTAACGAGAAGCATGAAAGAGACTAAAAATGCAATATTTCATTTAAAACAAATTTTATTTGTTTACTTGCATTTTGAAACCCATTTTAAAGCCTTGAAGCACTGTTGATCTGTAAATGAGCAGCCAAAATACGCATCAAAAGTTTTTATTTTTAGTTGAAAACAGTGTTGTGTAAACGTACCTTAATTTGCACCGTATGTCAAAGTCTGACAAACAGAGCAGAAACTAGTAGTAAAAGAAGTTAAAGTAAAAAGTCTTTCAACCATCCCTGGTCTCTGACGATTCAGCAAAAAAAACATTTCAGCCCAATTGGGTTTGGCCCCTGCAGGACGACCCTAATCAGCCATCAGAACTTCTCGCTGGCAGCCACCCAAATTTAGCTCTGTCAGCCACCTAAACTTAATCCTGTCAACGATCCAAACTTAGTCTTCTTAGAAGTAGCTTTCATAACAATATATGACATGCCAGAAGCCTCTGAGCCGCTGAGACTCTCATAGTATTGTGTGAATGAGTCATCAGGCTGTTTGGTCTATTGTGGAAACTACTGGAGCACCGCTATGTTCATTTATAGCATCCCTTCACTGAAAGCCCCTCTAAAATATAGCAGAGACCTTTACAAATGTGCAGTTTGCCTTCTTAAGACATTTAATTTTTATGGCTTCCCAAAATATCATTTAAGCAATGGCATTGCAATATGTATATCCACAAAATATTGCAGAATATGTAATGTGCAGTCAGGATTATAGCTGATCAGGATTCAGGACCACAGTTTACAACGTCCATAACAGTAAAAAAAAGTTTATAATTTGCATGTGTTTGCAATGTCTGATAGTTTATGCATATTTCAAGCAAGTTTAAAGCATTAGGGCACAATAAAATATGGGTAACGCTTTAAAATAATGGTCCATTAGTTAAATAACTATTAGTAATACATTTATCACGGCATTTACCGTTGATTTACATTTAGTTATTTAAGTTAACTAGTTCATGTTAACTCACGGTGCATTTAAAAAATGTTAACAAGCACAACTTTGAATTTTAATAATGGATTAGTTAATGATGAATTATGATTAATAAAGGCTTTACACAATTATTCATACTTATTAGTAAATACACAACCCAGGCTCATTCTGATTACGCACACCTAAACACATTTCTGGAGAGTACCAAATACGTCCCAGGAGATACGTTTTTTTTGCAGTTCTTGTTTTCACGAATCCTCCAGAAGTTCCATTCTCACCTGCTCTTCTTTCATAAATCCACCAGAGGCCGCTGTGAACTGACCGATAGACTGACCTGCCCTCCTCCTTCCCTAAACCCAACCGATAGTGTTTTAAAAAGCACAGGTTGACCAGTTCCCACCCACTTGCACATCCACAGCTATATCACTCTGCAGCCCAAGACCGGTTACTCACTGAAGCTAAACAGGGCAGAACCTGGTCAATACTTGGATGGGAGACCACAGGGGAACAACTAGGTTGCTGTTGCAAGTGGTGTTAATGAGACAAGCAGGGGCGACCTGTGTTCTGTGTGAGTGAGCGCACTGGTGCCGTCGTCCTGTGGCTGCTGTCGCATCATCCAAGTGGATGCTGCACAGTGGTGGTGGTGTAAAGAGACCCTCCCCCTCATGATTGTGAAGCGCTTTGGGTGTATGGCGATACGCAATAAATGCGCTATATTAATACAACCGATTGTGTTTTCCAAAACAATCCAGAAAAAGAAAAGCCCTCACGACAGCCTGCGTTTTACCACGTTTTCAGATTTGACTACATTCTCACAGTGTTATTTACTTTGTTGTTTTTTTTTGGCTTTTGTTTTTGTCTTACCCGCTTTCTGGAACCATTCTTTGCTGAACTTGAACACTGCCATCGCAGTCAATTCCTCTCCGCATCCTAAGTGAGCCGACGTACACAGCAAGCCACTAGAAAAACTGGTAACAGCAGAAAAGCCATCTATAAAAAGCCATGTAAGTGGTCAACTGATGAGGGCCAAAAGAGACTCCATCATACCGCCTTGTAGCATTCGTTTTAATGATGAAATGCAACCATACGCTCCTCCTGCTATATAATTCACGATCTCCAGAAATGTATATAGGGCTACTGTCCGTTTTCAGAATGAGCCTATATTGCTGAACGAACAGACCAGTATTCTAAAGGGTTGATGTTTGTAGCTTTAAAAGATACTAATTGTATTTAATTATATATACGATGGGCGACACAATGGCGCAGTAGGTAGTGCTGTCGCCTCACAGCAAGAAGGTCGCTGGTTCGAGCCTCGGCTGGGTCAGTTGGCATTTCTGTGTGGAGTTTGCATGTTCTCACCGTTGTCGCGTGGGTTTCCTCCGGGTGCTCCAGTTTCCCCCACAGTCCAAAGATATGCAGGTGAATTGGGTAAGCTAAATTGTCCGTAGTGTATGTGTGTGAATGAGAATGTATGAATGTTTCCCAGAGATGGGTTGCAGCTGGAAGGGCATCCGCTGCGTAAAACAAATGCTGGATAAGTTGGCGGTTCATTCCGCTGTGGCGACCCCGGATTAATAAAGGGACTAAGCCGAAAAGAAAATGAATGAGTGAATATTTATAGGATGAAGACTATAGGTGCCATTTTACATTTGATTATTGGTTTACTGTGCTTGAATACTGTTAGACTTTTCACAAAACCACAGAGCTCTATTTCATTTGTATCACTGCTCTATTAAATTTTCGGCAAGTCGTTTATTTATTATATTTTATGCAGATGTGCTACCCAACAAAACCAACCCAATCAATCTAAAGAAAGCAAAATCTTTCAAAGTAAAGCTATTCAAGTCATCTAGTGAAGTTGTATTTATGCTGCAATATATACAAGCTATAAACTGTTACAATGTCAGTTGCTTACAAAATTGTGCAGCTCTAGTTTTTACATGATTTAAGATGGTTGACTTTACCATCTAAAATGTTTAAAATGGTAAAATATTAAGAGTGGTTATAATAATTTTGGTTGTTTTCTTATTTCTTTAACAAATAATGTCAAACATATTGCCTGCCGAAGGGATTTGCTAATCCTGATGTCTTCCTTTGACACCTTCATAGGGTTGTGGCGAGACTGAAAGCGAGAAGGAAAGCGAGAGCATCTTTTTTTGTCTCTTGACGATTTTTAATTATCAGCCTTTCATTTATTTGGCCGGCATCCGTTTAATACTTGGAGGAATTGCGTGCCCTCAATCAACCTCCTCTTCTGCAGGGACCCATGTTAAGCATCCTCAGTCACATGTAATTGACTTTTCATGTTTGAGAGGCAATAAAGTTTATGACTATTAAACAAAACATCAAGCGAGCTGTCTTTTACCAACTATTAACGAGGGAAGCCGCATTGTAAAGTGATAATTAATTGCTTACTCTGGGACACCTAATTACCAATTGTTGGCGGTATTAGCTTATTAGCGGCACAGTTTGACAGCTTTGAATGCATGTCAGTCGAAATGGAGAACTGTATTGAAATGGCTGACATAATTGAGTTTAATTTGGCTGTCAGGCTCCTCTCTTCACTACTAATGATGCGTTTGATGCGTGACGTGACATTAAGGAAACCTAGCTGTGTTTCGGATACAGTTTATTTATGGATCAGGTGTTGGGTGTTACCAGTAGAAATGAAATGTCCATTGAAATCTAATACCTTTCTGAGCACTTATTACAGAAAACAAATAGAAATGTTTAAGAGATGGTTGACCTAAAAAAAAATGAAATTCTGTCATGATTTATTCATCCGTCACTTGTTCCAAACCTGCAGGAGTTTCATTTTTCTTTTGAAAACAAAGGAAGATATTTTAAAGAAAACTGAAAACCTGTACCCATTGACTTCCATAGCATTTGTTTTTACTACTATGGATGTCAATGGTTACAAGTTTCAGCTTTCTTCGAAATACTTATTGTTTTTTTTGTGTGTGTCAATCGGAATGAAGACATTTAAAACCATTTGAGGTTAAATAAATAGAGAGTCCGGGTGTCATGGTGGCGCAGTGGGCAGCACAATCGCCTCACAGCAAGAAGATCGCTGGTTCGAGCCTCGGCTGGGTCAGCTGGCATTTCTGTGTGGAGTTTGCATGTTCACCCCGTGTTTATGTGAGTTTCCTCCGTGTGCTCCGGTTTCCCCCTCAAGTCCAAAGACAAGAGGTATTGGTGAACTGGGTAAGCTAAAGTGTAAATGAGTTTGTATGGATTTGTATTGCATGCGCTATGTAAAACACATGCTAGATAAGTTGGTGGTTCATTCCACTGTGGTGACCCCAGCCTAATAAAGGGACTAAGCCAAAAAGAAAAAGAATGAAAGAATGAATAAATAGTGAGTCAATTTTCATTTTTACTGTTCAACTATCAATTTAAGCAGCACAAATGTTTTTAACATCTATTATAATAATAATAATAGGCGCCACGGTGGCGTAGTGATTAGCACGTTCGCCTCACAGCAAGAATGTCGCTGGTTCGAGCCTCGGCTGGGTCAATTAGCATTTCTGTGTGGAGTTTGCATGTTCTCCCGTGGTTGCGTGGGTTTCCTCCGGGTGCTACGGTTTCCCCCACAAGTCCAAAGACATGTGGTATAGGTGAATTAGGTAAGGCTAATTTGTCTGTAGTGTATGAGTATGTATGGATGCTTTTCAGAGATGGGTTGCAGCTGGAAGGGCATCCGCTGCGTAAAACAAAATGCTGGATAAGTTGGCGGTTCATTCTGCTGTGGCGAGCCCAGATTAATAAAGGGACTAAGCCGAAAAGAAAATGAGTGAATAATAATAATAATAATAATAATAATAATAATAATAATACATGTTTATTGATCAATTAATCAGCACATTACAAATATTTGACTGCTAAAAAAATGGCTGCTTAAAAAAAAATATGTTGCCTAAAATAAAAATTGTAAATATTAAAGCAGAAAACAGTTATTTTGATAATTGTATGATTTATTTGAGTGTTTTAATTGTATTTTTGAATGCAGTTACGCAGTCTTGGACAGCATGAGACCTCTTTTTAAAAACATTATTGGTATGTCTGAAATTGCATACTTTATTTTTTTATTATTTTTTTACCATATAGTTTTATAGAATTAAATAATAACCTGTTGCTTAAAAACATAATATATGGAGTTGCTCAGCATTTAAACCTTCTTGATCACTTGGTAAAAAGGGTTACAATTTGGTCTGCAGGTCGGCAAAATTTCTGTGAGTGCCTTCTAGACTATAAAAAATACTGGTTTCCACACAGTTCATTCATGTTGTCCCACAATCAACAAAAACAATTTAAGTTAACAAAATTTAAGTGGCTTGAACATAAAACAATTAAGTTGTCCCAAATAAATCTCAAAAATAGTGTTTCAGCTCATTTTAATCAGGTAGTTTAAACAAGCAAAATACATGAAGGAATAAATATATTTTTATTATATGAATAATTTTGGTCCTACTTTTATATTGTGGCTTTAACTACTATGTACTTACACTGTAATTAATAATTAGTTACATTGTACTTATTGTGTAAATACATGTTCATACATTGTACTTGTGCTTGATTAAATACCTGTATATAATTACATCTGTAATTAATTTCTGTAATTACATCTGTATTTACACTGTTGACCATCCTTTACACCTTAACCCACTCTTAAACCTACCCATACCACCAAACCTGTATCTAACCGTACCCATATCCCACCTCAAGAGCATCAGAAGTGTTCTTAAATATATTATGAACACAGTAAGTACATTGTAATTATATTTGCATAGTAGTTACATAGTAGTTAAGGCCACTTTATATAAAGTGGGACCATAATTTTTATTATTATTATTTTTATTATTATTATTTTTGGAGTGAATTTGCACATTTTGGACCTTAATATTTACCTACAAGCTGGACATTTTTGGTTTTAATATAACCAATTCAATTTACTTTATTTAGCACATTTAAAAAAGCCACAAGACTGACCAACGTGCTTCACAACATAGTAAATACAAGAGATATATAAAGATTGGAAAAAATTGAGATAAAAACAGAAGATAAGACAAGAAAACCAGCTAAATAAAATTCCTAATAGGTAATGTAATTTTAATTTTGGAGATGCCATCTGGCAAACAGTTGTAGTAATTAAGACATGGTGTGAAAAAAAACATATATTGGGCATTTTCAAAGTCTTGTCAGTGAGAAAGTGTTTAATTTTTACAAGTGTACAGAGCTGATTAAAAAAACAAAAAACTAGAACTCAGTCCTCATCCAAAAACCATAATCAGTCTTCTGAACCATAATCCCTGTAATCCCCAAGTTTACATAGAACTGCTTTAGAAGTGAGTTTGGCAAGGCTTCTGGTTCCATCCAGAGCAGGTGGTGGCCGAAGCCCGGGTGTGATCGAGGGCATGGTTTTCGGCTGAGGGTCATGAAATGGGGGTGAGATGTGGTACTTAGCTGGGAGATGTAAACAGTATGAAACTGGATTGAAATGTCTTAATACTTTGAAGGGTCCTACATTCCTTGGACTAGGTTTATGGCTTGAGACTTTCAGGCTGAGATCTCTAGTAAAAAAAAAAAAAAAAAGCAAGACCATCTGTCAATGTTGGAAAGTGGGTGCTGGTCCACATCTGCCATCTGCTTGGATCTTCTGGTGTCAAACAGCACATTGTAACCTGACATGATTTGCCTCTCAGTTTCTGCAGAATATCCTATCATCCCCTTCTGGGATTTAAGAAGATTTCCCAGATCGTGGAGTTTACAGGACATCAATTAGAGATGCTAAGTCAGGTGATGTGGCACTAGAGTTGCATTTCCTCTATCACTTTGGGGGTCTCGTTGGGGCTTTCTTGGGCTCATTGGCAAGGGCTGATCCAAGCTGTTCTGGCAAATAATTTGGTTAAACTGGGCCAGTTGTGGCTTGATATGTGGTCACGAACAGGATTATATTTATCCATGAAGATATATTTAGATTTATGTGTGCTTTATAAGTTTTTTTTTAATAAAAATTGATAAGTTTTTTTGTTATTTATTATTATTTTTATTTCCCTGTGCATTTTGTTGATGCCAGGGGAAAAAAAAACTAAACAAAAAATATATACTCTAGTTAGTTTTTGTAAAACATTATGATTTAAAAACCCATTTATTTTAGTTTTACATTTTAAAAAATATTTTATAATTGCACTTGTGTGCCATTTTAAAAAAAAATATTCACATTGTCCTCAAATAAATAATGTGTACAAACTTATAAATGTTTTGTTATTTGGGAGTTTTACATTTAAAAATTTATTTAATTAAAATGACACCTAATTTTTTTGAATCTGAATTTTTAATAAGTGTTAAATTTAACATTTATTTTAAAATTGATGTAACAAAGAAATAATGACGACAACAACTACAATAATAATACAATAAAACAACAAAAATAGTATTACAATAAAACACCAACAATATAAATTATTATTATTATTATTTATTTATTTTATTTATTTATTTTTATTATTATTTAACTATGCATAAACAAGGTCATGCAAACAGAACAGTCAAATAATAGCCAGAGCCAGATTCTATTTCTGAGCCAGAATTAGCAATTCTCTGGACAGCCGAATGCCATTTTCAGAGCTGTTTATTGGCACCCACAATGGCAGTTGTGACACAAACTTTGACAGTTGACATTTCTTCTTAATGTTGATGTAACATCCTTTGTACCATATTGAGCCAATTAAGACTGAGCCTCAATCCAGATCTAGTCGTAACAGTACAGGTTTACACATTAATATTGAGTGAAAAATACATTTGAGTTTCTGGTTTGTCTCAAGAGCAGTCAACAGCAACGGCAGTGAATGACAATCTGGATGTACAGTGAGGAAAATAAGTATTGAACATGTCATGTTTTTTCCTGGGCATAATATTTTTAAAGGAGTTGTTGTCATGGATATGACATGGATATTGTCATGGATCCAAACAATACAAGCAAAAAAATATAACAAAATAATAGAAATAATAATAAAAAAGAGTTACACAAGAATTACACAAGGAGAAAGTACTGAACTACTGAAATAATTTTAATACTTTATATAAAAGGCTTGTTTGGCGATGGCAGCCTAAAGCCGTCTCTCATACGGAGAATGAAGTCACATGAATTGCTCAAGTGTGAGTTTTTCACAGTCTTCAACAGAGTGTAAAAATCTTAATGGTTCTATGAGTCTCGACTAACAAATCTGATGTTTAATTTGTATTTTCTGTTGGATTCAAGTCAGGTGATTGGCTGGGCCATTCTACAGCTTGATTTTCTTTCTCTGAAAGCATTTGAGAGTTTCCTTCTGCTGTTTTGGATCATTGTCTTGCTGAAATGTCCACTTTGGTTTCATCTTCACCCTGATAATGTAGATATTGGACTGAAGCAGCTAATATTAATTTACAATGAGGAAGGGCAGAGGGTTGCTGAAGAACTACTGCGAGATTTCAGCTGCTGTCTGGGCTTTCACTGCCTTTCTACACCTCCCTTTCTTCATGAGTTCAATACTTTTTTTTCCTGTGTCATTTCATTTTGTTACTAAACTTAATTTGTAAACTAATTAATAATGTTTTCTTTGCATTTATGGATTTCTTTGGTTGTTACCAACATCCTGGGGCTAATTTCAAGTCAAAGGCACTGTTGGGAATGTATTTTCTGAGAACAATGGTGACGTGTTCAATACTTATTTTCCCCGCTGTATACAGTTTGAATTCTTTACAGCTTTGTGGCATACATAATGCTCCTTTGAGATGTAACGGATGAAGAAAGATAAATCTAGTTCAATGTTTTTTTTTTTTTTTTTTGTCAACTGTTTTACACAGCAAAAAAATCAGTGTACATTTAACTCAATTTGAGTTCAACTTAACACTCCTTGGGTGTACATATGACTCCCTCCATGTTGGAGTTAAAATAACACTTTCTAAAGTGTGAAATTTGTACATTACTCACAGAGTTCCTTTCAACACAGTAAGAGTTTATTCTTGCATCCAACTGGAGTGTGTGTTACCCTTCAAAGTGTTAACAAATTACCTTTTTTCCTATATCATCAATTAGTGTGTGTGACATTACAGTGATCAAATATGTCTAAAATATTTTTAATTTATTAAATGTTCATTAATCTTTTCATTCGTTAATGGATTATGCATGTGTATTTAAGCTAATGAGTGCATATATTACACTGCTTCTGATGAGAATTAATTTATTATATCTAATAATTTATTATATCATCAAGGTTCGTAAAACATACTGGTTTGATCACCGTTTGTCCGATAGAACCGGTTAGAGGAAAAAAACTGGACTTCCCATCACTAGAGGGAAATACTCTGCATATTGGGTTAAAAGATTAACACTTAACAGAAAAACTATATATGCTCTTTCACACTCGTGGATTAAAATGTACTCGGGTTTTAACACTGAACAACACCAAAACAAATCACGCTGTATATTTAACGCTGGATTTTTTGCTGTGTACTGTAGTCTATGAAAATATTAAAATATTATTTTAAATAACTATAATATTACTTGATTTTGTGTGTACTCTTGCAAACGTATACATTTATGAAGCAGAAAATGTAACTAAATTTATTTTTAAAAACGCATAGTTTTCACCATTTCAAAACATTCACGGTGGCTGAGTGGTTAGCACTGTCGTCTAAAAGCAAGAAGGTAGCTGGTTCGGGTCCTGGCTGGGTCAGTTGGCATCTCTCTGTGGAGTTTGCATGTTCTCCCTGTGAATGTGTGGGTTTCTTCCGGGTGCTCAAGTTTCCCCCACAGACATGCTCTATAGGTCAATTGAATTAACTAAATTGGGCGTAGTGTATGAGTGTGTGTGAATGAGTATGTATGGATGTTTCCCAGAACTGTGTTGCAGTTGGAAGGGCATCCGCTGTGTAAAACATTTGGTTGCTGTGGCGACCCCTGATGAATAAACAGGCCAAGCCGAAGGAAAATGAATGAATGTTTAAACATTGAAGAGTAAAGTTAACAGAGATACTTTTACTATCTAATTTACTTATTTTTTTACATACACTCATGCTTGCTAAACTACAGCACGGTGACAAATGTATACATATCATACTTCTGTGCCTTAAATTAGATCAAATTACTTGGCCACGAAAAACATTTTGTTCCCAAGAGGATAGAAACCACGTAATTACAACCAAGAAAATGTCAGCCTAATTACACTAGTATATGTTTAGCGCATACAAATATGCATAGGCGTGCAAAGGCAGCAATAGACGCTAACAGACTGACAGGCAGGTCTTAAACAAGCTGTTCCTGCATGTGCTAAAGCTTTACTAATACGACTTGTTACATTAAAAGATCTGGCGTACTTCAGGGCATTTTCTGGGTGGCGTGGTGAAGCTTTTGCCCTTCTGTTCGCTTCTTTCTTACCTCTGCTCTTTTCTCCTTCACTCGCAAGACGTTCCCTGAATGCTAATCCGATGGTTCTCTCTCTCTCATCTGTGAACTGTGAGATAAGAATCATTCATAATTCAATATCTTTCCACCTCTCATTTCCTCATAGAGTCTGACAGAGAGAGACGAAGCACCAAAAGCCCTCCAGGAGTGCATCTTCAACTTCACGCCCCCTCAGGATGGGGCGGGAGCAGGGGGACCATCTCTATTCCAGGTTGTACCCGCTGAATCATTCATGAAAAGTAAGGGAACATACGCTGTGTGTCTCTCCCCAAGAACTGCCTCAATGTTTTTTCAAGGCAACAACAAAAAAAAACAGCATATTTGAGCCATCTTGCTTTTCAAGTGCTGAAAGTGTGTTGGAGAAAGCTGAGATGAGGAGATCGTCTTGGGCAGTCGAGATGCTTCTCTGAAACTCGCTCAAACGCGTTGTTCTTTTGCTGTGAAAATCCCAGCTTGTTACCGTGTGGTGTTTCTGTAAAGATACGGCCAGTCTGTGAGCTGCCGTTTTTTTGTTGTTCATTTTGTGTGATTACCATAATGTCCTACTGGGAAATGGGGCGATTCTCTACAAAGAAAATGAAGTGAATGTTATCTGTGTGCACCACCGACTTCACTCTGGTGCTGCTTTAAATGTGTTTCTGAAACATTCTTAAATAAGCTTTGGTGCTTTTCTGACCTGTTTTTTTCATGGTCATGGCGTTTGATGAGATTTTCATTCATTCATTCATTTTATTTTCGGCTTAGTCCCTTTATAAATCTGAGGTCGTCACAGCGGAATAAACCGCCAACTTATCCAGCATATGTTTTACGCAGCGGATGCCCTTCCAGCTGCAACCCATCTCTGGGAAGTATCCATGCACACTCATTCACACTCATACACTACAGACAATCTAGCTTACCAAATTTACCTATACCACATGTTTTTGGACTAGTGGGGGAAACCGGAGCACCTGGAGAAAACCCACATGACCACGGGGAGAACATGCAAACTCCACACAGAAATGCCAACTGACCCAGCCGAGGCTCGAACCAGCGACCTTGATGATATTTTACTAATCTTTATTTATTATATTTAGTATATGAGAATTTTCACTAATCACCTGACACAGTACGCAGCAGTTGTATTTTGAACATAGTATAAGTAAAAACGAACTAAAAAGATGCGAAATAGAATTTTTAAATGTATTTTACATTTTTATTTTATTATTTTTTTAATTCAAACTTAATTTCAGTTTATGACAAAGTGTGAGGTGGCACGCTGGCTCAATAGTTAGCACTGTTGCTTCACAGCAAGAAGGTTGCTGGTTTCAGTCCTGAAAAGTTGGCATTTCTGTGTGGAGTTTGCATGTTCTCCCTGTGTTCGTATGGGTTTTCTCTGGGTGCTCTGGTTTCCCCCACAGTCCAAAGACATGCGCAATAGGTGAATTGAATAAGCTAAATTGTCCGTAGAGTATGAGAGTTTATGAGTTTTGCCCAGTGTTGGGTTGAAGCTGGAAGGGCATCCACTGCATAAAACATGCAGGAATAGTTGGTGGTTCATTCGGCTGTGACGACCTCTGAAATCGATACTAAGCTGAAGGAAAATGCATGAATGAATGACAAAGTGGGAGAATTTTGTGGAAATTGAGATTTATACATCACATTAAAGCTGAATAAATAATCTTTGCATTGACTTGTAGTTTGTTGGGATAGGACAACATTTGTCAGAAATACAAATATTTGAAATCTGAGATTGTTTCAATCTAAATACTGAGAAAATTGAGTATTGATATATTTACAGCAGGAAATTTACAAAATACTCTTGAACATGATCATGAAACATGATCAATAATCTTAAGACTCTAATAATTTTTGGCATAAAAAATGAAAGAGTTTTGCATTTAGTATTGAGCCTTGGTTAAAAAAATGCTTGTTATGTGAATTTAGGCAGTAAAACTAAACACTTTTTTTTCTTTTTTCTTTTTTTTTTTTTAGTAAATTTATTATTTTTTTTCTCATAAATTAAAGTGAAGAGATTTGCGTATGTCATGTAAATGGCGATTTATCCCAAACAGAAAAACTGCATTTTTAGAGTTTACTCCAATTATTGGAAATAATTGCATTATTAATGCACACTGTGAGTACAGTTTGAGTACAGTGAACTCATTTTCATGTTAAAGAAACTGAGATGACTCGCACTTTATGACGCGTTATCCTGCTAAATGTAAGTTGATATCCTACTCATGTAGGTTGTGGCATTGACACGATGCACAAATGGTACTAATGGGCCTAAAGTGTGCCAAGAAAATATCCCCCACATCATTACACCACCACCGCTAGCCTGAACCATTGATACAAGGCAGGATAGATCCATGCCTTCATGTTGTTGACACCAAATTCTGACCCTACCATCTGAATATCGCAGCAGAAATCGAGACTCATCAGACCAGGCAATGTATTTTCAATCTTCTATTGTCCAATTTTGGTGAGCCTGTGCAAATTGTAGCCTTGGTTTCCTTTTCTTAGCTGACAGGAGGGGCACCTGGTGTGGTTTTCTGCTGCTGTAGCCCATCCGCCTCAAGGTTTCACATGCTGTGCATTCAGAGATGCTCTTCTGCATACCTCGGTTGTAATGAGAGTTACTGTTGCCATTCTATCAGCTCGAACCAGTCTGGTCATTCTCGTCAGACATCAACAAGGCATTTGCACCCACAGAAATGCTGCTCACTGGATATATCCTTTTTTATGTATTAATAATGCATTAATAGTTGTATAATGTATATTGAAATAGACCTGCCATGAGTAATAGTATATGACAACATAAGTCGTTAAGTAAATGGTTAATAGTCTACACTTCAATAACTGCAATTGAAAGAGGATTTCATTATTAGACTGGTGTTAATGCAAAAAAAAGCTGTTTATTATACTTAAAAGTTAGGAATCTGTTGTTAAGTATAGCTCTCCATACTATAGTATTTTTCTAGAAATAAGGCGTCATATTTATATAAATTACATACAATCATTTCCTTGCACATGGACTAAAATGGACTTTGCTCCATTTCCCCAGACTCGAGTCACAGCCTTCCTGTCTGCAGCCATTGGCAATCCAGAGAAGGACTTCCATTCAAGTGTGTATATCCTTGATAAATACAGTGCCTGTTATCAATATAGACCTTTAGTGGGATTGATGCTCTGTCGCTAACAGAGAGGAGTGTGTACCGATGGGGAAAATCAGCTCCAA
Source organism: Danio albolineatus (assembly GCA_903798035.1). NCBI lineage: Eukaryota > Metazoa > Chordata > Actinopteri > Cypriniformes > Danionidae > Danio > Danio albolineatus. Next base: position 9,261,906 of record CAIGQQ010000001.1, on the reverse strand, counting down.
TAAGAACAGATTTAAATGGCTGCCGTGGCCTGTGATGGGCTCAGCAGATGACTCTTCAGTACGGCAAATCAGCCGGCGACCTTGGCTATGATTGTTCATCACTCTTTCTCTCCACACCCACATCACTCTCCGGAAACTTCCTCATCCCTGAATAGCCCACTGATCCCCACGGGGTGTTTATTTCTGTACATGTAGGCTTATGCTCTTGCTTGTGTTCTTGGGGGGTGTTTTGAAATTCATATGGATATGCGAGACATTTGTTTTATATTTATTTCGGGCCTGGATTACCACGCCAAAATGAACTGGCAAAGATAATAACTTTTGCAGCAGATTTCTTTAGTGCAGCCTTGAGATTCAGGAAAGTTATATAATATGGAATATAAACCTGTATGATGCATCCCAATGATTTTGAATTGATGCATAATACAAATTCATATTCACTCATTCATTTTTCTTTAGCATAGTCCCTTTATTTATCAGGGGTCACCCCAGTGGATGGAACCGCCAACTTATCCAACCGTTTTATGCAATGGATGACCTTCCAGCCACAACCCAGTACTGGAGAAATGTATGGTTCATAAGGAAAGCATTTGCGTCTGATGTTTCAGTTTTGATTTACTGTCAGATTTTGAGTGGCTACAGATTTCTGAGATTTTACAACATTTTGTATTCAACACAAGTAAGAAACTCATTAAAGAACTAAAGGTGGCTAAATAAATAGTGAGTACATTTTTCCTTGAACAAGAATATAGAAGAGAAAAAACAAACAAACAAACTGGTATGTAATATTGCTCTAGATTTGGTACTTTGAGGTTCATCATATGCAAAAAAAGAAACAAAATTTGTAACTCATTAATTTTTCCTTCAGCTTAGTCTAGGATTTATTGGACGTCGCCACAGTGGAATGAACCCCAACTATTCCGGCATATGCTTTACGCAGTGGATGCCCTTCCAGGCTCAACCCTGTTCTGGGAAACATCCATACATGCTTACATTCACACACACACTCATACACTATGGCCAATTTAGTTCACTCAGTTCACTTATTGTGCATATGTCTTTGGACTGTGAGGTAAACCGTAGCAGCTGAACGAAACCCACGTGAGCACGGTGAGAATGTGCAAACTACACACAGAAATGCCAGCTGACCCAACTGGTACTCGAACCAGCAACCTTCTTACTGTGAGTCATTCCAGTCATTGTTTTATTAGTTATTAAGCATTTGGATGGGAATCGACGCATTATCTGAATGAAAAAAAATTTATAAGAAGAAAAACATTATGGTTATTAATTTAACACTGAGTATTAGCAACAAAAACATTAAGAATAAGATGCATCATAAAGCAATGATTTTTTTGTTCTTTAATTGCTATTCTCTGAATCGAATCAAATCCTTTTCATCATGAGCATCACAAGTGTTTCATACTGATAAGTAAGTAGTGTGTATTTATATAGCGCATTCATCATGAATGGCTAAAGCACTTCACAATCATGAGGAGGGTCTCTCCACACCACCACCAGTGTGCAGCATCCACTTGGATGATGCAACGGCAGTCACAGGACAATGGCACCAGTGCGCTCACCACACATCAGCTATAGATTGAATAGGGAAATTTGGCCAGGACACTAGGTTTACACTCCTACTCTTTACGAGAAGTTCCATGGGATTTTTTTTTATGACCACAGAGAGAAGGACCTTGGTTTAACATCTCATCCAACAGAGGGCGGTCACTGACAGTATAGTGTTCCCTTCAATTTACTAGGGCATTAGGACTCACACAGACCACAGTTTAAGCGCCCCTGCTGGCCTCACTAACGCCACTTGTCATGTGGTCTCCCATCCAGATACTGAGCAGGCTCAGCGCTGCTTAGCTTCAGTGAGTAACCAGTCTTGGTCGACAGGGTGATACTGCAGTCGCTTCATCAAACCACAAGTAGAGCAAAACTGAAACATAGTTTGTATTGTATCTTTGTTTTTATCACTTTCTATGTTGGAAATTTTCCAGAACCATATAATGTATGTTTCAAATGTGTTCCCTGTTTGTACCATACAGTATGTGTTCCAAATGTGATTTTAACACGTAAAACTTATGTGATGCTCTTGTGGCTTTACCATAAAGCGTAACTCTGTATCCGCTTTGAATGTTATCAGTTGATTGAATGTGAATTATCAGTGGTTTTCAGCTGATGGATATAGGCCAGTAGGGGCCATCTGCTCTTACTGGTAGGCTCAGAAGGCCGTTATCAACCATTCACATGATTTATCACCTATACTAACAGAGAAGACTCCAGACCCAGATCTGTTTTTACATTACTGTGACAGTTGGGCTGCCACAATTCCCAATTATTGGGAAATGTAATAAATAATATAAATAATCAGCATAGGCTCATTCTGCATTTTGTCTTTAAAACAAATGCTTCATGGTGGTATGCACGCTTGCCTCCATATGAATAGCTTTTCTGCTCTCATCAGTTATTACAGTGGCTCAGAGCATGTATGCTGGCAGATTTGTGTTGTGGTGTGGAGTTGACAGCGACGAAGTTTGAGTCTGGTAAAGGACAATTTCAAAAAAGAAACGGGTCACTCTGTGATTTTGAAACAAATCTGATGGTTGGTTTTAGGGAAGGAGGAGGGCATATCAATCAGAGTGGTCTCTAGTGGATTTACATTAGAAGAGCAGAAATGTGATATCTCATATAGCTGATTAACCTCATGGATGGTTGATACAGCCTTCTGAGCCTACCAGTAGGTGCAAAAGTCCCCTACTGGCTCATATGTATCAGCTGATAACCACTAAGAACGCCCATTCAATCGTCTGATAACATGAGAGTTTGCTGAACTTTACCACTTTCATCAGAACTGTCCACTCGTCAATTTTACTTGAAGTAAAATGTAACCTTTAGATTTACTGAAGTGACTTACTAACAATTAGATAATAAAAGAAAAACTCACTCAAAAAAATTATAATACTCAAATTGTAAAGGCAAGTGAAGTTTTACACCTCTAGTTTTCAGTTTCTTTGTTCTGTTAATGACATATTCACAATTTAAACAGTGATCTAGCTCTCAATAAATGTTACATATGCTGGTGTGCAAAGAAGCGGTTAGCATAAGCCACTTTAAGATGTCTATTGCAATCTGTGCATACAGGGATCACTTTGGCATGTTTTCAAAGGGATATTGGCTTACAGCTAAATGATCCAAAAAAGCTCATAGTGCCTGGATGCCAATACAAACGACTGGAAGACCATATCTGCATCAATTAGTTTTATCTTCTAAGTGGTTAGATCATTTGCAGCACCTTGAAGGATCTTGGCTAATATGCTTGCTGGCTCTGCAATGCAATGCAAAAAAAAAAAAAGCTAATTATTTTCTGAAACCACATTACAGGGTGTTCAAATGGCATTTCTTGAATGCCTACCTATGCTAGTATTTTAAGCAAGCCATGCAATGCCATGACACAAAAAAAAGTGCTTTTAAAGCTAGTCTCACCACATCAATCTGCGATCAAATCACAGCTTTTAGGGTCGGCGAGCGCAGAAACGTGCCCAGTACTCTAATGAACCCCTGGCACAAAAGCTGCCCACCCCACTGCTGTGCCAGTTTGTGCGGTAGCGGCAACAGTGAGTTGGCTTCTTCTAATAACAGTACTTTGAATTCAGTACTCAGCGAAATAAGAAAAAGGGGCCTTTTGGGGAGGAGTGCTGACTCTCCTTTTCATGAAAGAACGAGGAGGTAGAGCGGTTGAGGAGATTGTTTAAGATGCTTTTCAAAAAGACCAAGACCAAGGCCAAATGTGTATTAAAATATGAATGGTAAAGTATATCACTAGCATATCGGTCTCCAACAGTGCTCTCCGAAATTATTCTGAGGCCGTTTCCAATAACATGATCATTTTAATGTTTTTGAATGAAGTCTCTTTTGATCACGGCGGCTGGGTTTATTTGAAAACTATAATTGTGAAAATCCAGCAGTACTGAGAAGTGTTATTACAACATAAAATGGCTGTTTTATATTTTAATATGTTTAAAAATGTCATTTTATTCCTGTGATGGCAAAACTCAATTTTCAGGGACCATTAAAATGCTTATTTGGTTTCTTTTATAGGATTCTTGAATGAATAGAAAAACAGCTTTTGAAATATGAATTTTTTGTGACATGTCTTTTCTGTGACATTTGATGCATCTTTGCTGATTAAAAGTATTAATGTCTTGTGAAAAAATGTGGCACAAATCTGACAAGAATAAAGCACTCGTTCTCTTGATTTTGTGGTTTGTGTGGGTTCAATGCACAGACTGATCTTAAAGCAACCATTTCACACTGTTTCAGCAACTATAGCCATGGTTCCATCCAAATATGTGAATAAACTTTCTGCACAAAACTGGATCATCGCATAAAAGACGTGCAAATAAAGCAGCGTTTCAATCCTACGAGTCAAAGTCAGTGAACACATTTCCACAATGCTTACATTTTCTTAACAGACAAGCTATACCTCCCAACAAAATTATGGATTGTTTTTGTAGAGTTTACGAATGTTAACATACAACATCTCACAAAAACAATATTCCAAACCTTAGACACAGTATAAAAACCTCTGCTTCAAAATATCAGTTCAAAAACAATATCAAAAATATGTCTCTGATATACAGTGTAAACAAACAATTGAATAATTGACAGACAGCTGATTTATAGTATGTTGGGTAAACTAGGCCAACCACAGCTGATTTCATGTCTTAGATTCAGTGGCAGAGGTTATTTTTGTATATTACATTTACACATATACAGCAAAAGGAGGACTTTGAGGAGTGATTTTGATGAAAACGTGGCCTAACCCCGAAGATCGAAAAGATTATAGAGACAGTCTTTTTATGCTTTTTTTTAGACCCCTTCCCCCCTTCTGTTTTTACCGTGTTTCTACTGTACCTTCTGTACCTTCAGTATGCAGTCAACGATAATGAAAAAAGGTCACACTTTACAATAAGGTTCATTAGTTAATGCTAATTAATGTATTTACTAACATGAACAAACAATGAACAATACATTTACTACAGTATTTGTTCATGTTAGTTAACATTAGTTAATGAAAATACAGTACAGTAAACAAATTACAGTTAGTTCATGTTAACTCACGGTGCATTAACTAATGTTAACAAGTACTGTATGGACTTGGATGTTAATAATGCATTAGTAAATGTTCAATTATGATTAATAAACGCTGTTCAAGTGTTGTTCATGTTAGTAAATGCATTAACTAATGAACCTTATTATAAAGTGTTATGAGAAAAAAAAAACTTGTTTGCTTTTTACTGGAATGCTTATGAATGTGAACGTTACTGTATATGTGGACACAGTTCCCAACCAAGAAATTTTGTGTCAAAATGGTGGATTGCATGCAAATACTGGTAAAACTGAAATGTAAGTCTATGCGGTTTTCATCAACAATGTCAACAATAGCCAGCATTTTGAAACCTGGTGTAGTTAGATTGACTGCATGTACTGTATCTTGTAAATTGAAAAAAAAAAAAAGTGTTGTTCTTGAACAGAATCATTTCATTTTGAGTCAGATTTCCATTGTTTTAGTAAAGATAGTGTGTGCAGATGCTTTCTTGAAATGAAGAGTTAATATATATTTATTAAAATGTATTTTTGAGAAGAAAATTATCCATTAAACTGTAGATGTATTTTTTTTTATAAACGAGTTTTGTTCAAATGCACCAAAATATATTACCTGTATTAACTGAGAAATAGGTAAAAGTGTTCATTTTCAAAATATGGTTTGTTCAAAATAAATTTGCTTAAATTACAAATAAAAATGTGACTAGTAAGAAATATAGAAAGCAACACATGTGTTACTTGTTAATCTTACTACTAGGATTGCCAGAGGTGAAAAACAACATCACTAAGAAAAAGAGGGGGCACATTTAAAAAATGACACAATTGATCCAGTTATTTTGTTATGTACAAGACTGTCTAGAAAAGTCTTTTGCATTCTGATTTAAAGACTAGATATTTATTTTACTGCCAAAGGAAATCATATTCAGAAGTAAATTCCCAGCAGTGGAAAATAATGTGACATTTTTTTTTATATGAATTGATGGAAGGCAGTTCTGCAAATGCACTCACAAGAGAAAAGCACCTGGTTACCAGGGAGAAAATTGCACGCTCACGGTGATTGCTAGGACAGTTGACTGACAATATCTAAACAATTTCCATCATTAATACGGTAGGCCTATGCAAATGGAATACAAAGGGGTATTTTGTGGCCGGTCTGTGTATTAAGCCATTCTGGTCATGACAAAGGAACAAGCCAGTTTGCTGCAATCTTGATATAATTTGCGCTACTCTGTTTTCATTTTCCACCATGTCACAATTTGATGGGAAATTCCTTAATATGTAGAGGAACTGTGTATCCATAAATGAAACATTCATTGTTTGCTCACCCCCAGGTTTTTCTAAATCAGGAGGGACACTTTCTTCCAAAAAAAACCAAACAAACAGACAAACAAACAAACAAAAACACACAAAAAATGATATTTTAAAGAATGTCATAAAATGCCATTTCACAGTTCATGAAAGCAGGGTTCAGTATCAGTCTGGACTCTCACCTTACTTATTGTGACCATGTTCAAAATGTCTATAAAAAGCTGAAACAAAAGCTATGTATGCTGTGTATGCTTTTTGAGATCTCAAATTTGGGTGCCATTCGCATCTGCTGTTCTCGTGTAAACCCACTAGACACCACTCTCGACTGACTGACTGGCTGACAGACCGATTGACTGACCCACCCTCCTTCCCTAAACCCAACCAATGGTGTTTTCAAAATCACCTATTGACCCACCCAACCACTGTTTTAAAAAGGAACCCAGAGAATGAAAGTCTCTGGCCTTTTTTTTACCATGTTTTCAGATTTTACCACTTTCTTACCCTGTTATTTACTTGTTTATTTTATTTTTGGCTTCAGTTTTTGTCTTACCTGCTTTTTGGAACCGTTCTTTGCCGAACTTAAACCCTGTGGTCGTGTTCAACTCTTCTCTGAGTCTCAAGTCCGCCGACATACATCGCAAACTAACTGGGCAAATTGGTAACAGCAAGAAAGCCGTCCATTCGTACTTCTGGCTACATAATTCATGTTCTCCAGAAATGTATATAGGGTGACGTTTTGAGAATGAGCCTATGGTGAAAAAAAAAACAATGATATAAGAACTTAGTCGAAATCATTGCATCAAGCATGCTATTTCAGGGAATCAAGTTGAGCCGAGGGATTAGGGAGTGTGTTGTGTATAGGAGGACAGTCTTGTAGGATATGAATTACACAAATCTGTGTGTTTCTGACAGCATGTCACTTCCCTGACACGGTGTAGAGTGCAAATCTATATTATTAATGCATGCAGCGGTAAACAGGTGCACCTTTAACCCCATCACTATGTCTGAGTGATGGCTGAAACTGATATGGATGGGCACATTTCTAAATTACACACCATTCTGATTCACAGACTTACTGTAATTAATCATGACTAAATCTCAACAGTCTGATGCTTCTTCAAAAGCAGCCTATCAGGTTCAGGCAGAGTGCAGGATGCATGATGGCAAAAAAAATCTGACAGACGGGAAGAGATATTTATTTACAAAACTGCTCTGCATGGTTTAAAGGAATGTAAAATGTTATTCCAAAACTGTATGACTTCATTTCTTCTTTATATTTTTTTAATGAATGTGGACTACATGGAGCCTTCAGTTAGTTTAGATCTATCAAGGTCAAAAATGCTTTATGCTCATAGTATACATTGCAGCATGACCTCTTTTTGAGAGACAACTCTCCTCTTATTGGTCAGATGTCCCAGTCTATTGTGATTGGTCTACCATTAAGGGCACATGTTGGTAACCAAATGTCTATCATAGCTGAATTTACATTCAAGTACAATTCCCCATCCTTCATGTGAAGCTGACGTTTGACCACAAACTAAATTGTTCCATTATTCAGTGCTGATATACTGTGAGCAGATGTTGTTCACGTGCATCCAAGGAAAAACCATAGGCTTGCTTTATGCAAATTTTACAAACCTACATGTACTGTTCATTTTGTGGTGGAAGAAAGAATAAAATGGTAACACTTTACTTGAAGGGGTGTTTGAAAGGCTGTCATTAAACCTTTATAATCATGACATGTCATGAATGTGAATGAGATCTTAAGCATGCTTATAACAAATGTCAGTGTCATACACTGAGTTATGACATTTTACATGCAAAGATGACCTTTGTATTTGTGATTATTTGATATTGCCAAGACACGAAAACCTGTCATAAATCTATCATAAACATTATTATAAATGTGTCATGAATTTAAGAACAGCATCATTAATATATTTGTTTGACCTCAACTACAGTGGAACAGCTGTTTTTGGCATTAAAAGTGTCATTACTCTGTCAAATAATTTTTAAGAGGGTCATTAATATTTAATGACATTTTAATGACAAATTCAGCTTGTACCACTTAAAACGTGATCGGAAAAATATTCACGACAATCATGTTTATGACTTATGGCAAGTTATGTTGTCTTGGTAATGTCAAGTCATCATGACAAAGATTAAAACTAGTTGGGATGTATTTGTTTATGTCAAGTTGTCATAACAGACAATGTCATCTTTGCAATTAAAATGAGCAAATGACAGTTAATAGTTGTTTTTACACCTTCAGACTTGAATTATGTTACAAGTTTTTGAAAAATGTAAAAGTGTGTTTTCACAGTTCTTGAGGCTTCTGTGAATGAGACCAAATTATAATAATACAAATTCAACAGCCTTTAAGTATTTATTTATTTATTTATTTATTTTATTTGGGTAACACTTTACAGTAAGATTCATTAGTCACTGCATTAACTAATTATGAACACTTGTACTGCATTTATTAATCATAATTGAACATTTACTAATGCATTATTAACATCCAAGTCCATGCTTGTTAACATTAGTTAATGCACCATGAGTTAATGTGAACTAATAATGAACAACTGTATTTTCATCAACGTTAACTAATATGAACAAATGCTGTAGTAAATGCATTAATAGACATTAACTAATGAACCTTATTTTAAAGTGTGACCATATTTTGTCCATTTCTTCCAATAGTTCCAATAAGAATCTTCCTCATCACTCCACATAATGTCCACATCTGAGATATTTCCATCTGCTATATGCTCGAGAACTTCAAGATCTGTATATTCTGCATATGAAATAGGCAATAGGCAATAATTGGCAATGAATTATAGTACATCAATATAGTCTTTCGTTTTTAATTTAAAAAGTTCGAATAGTTTCACTGGAGATTTAATTTCAGCGTATTTGAACCCATTGTACATCCTAATGGGCAGACATATTTGGAAAAAAAATCCTGATCTAAAGCTTGCTATGTTACAAAAGATTTCAAACTTAAATTAGTAAGTGCAATCCCTCCTTTTTACATTTGAAATATTAGCAAACATATCAACAAATCTGAATAAAAAACATTGTAAATGTGGATTAAGTCTGTGTCAATAAGTCTGTGTACAATATTCTAATCCTTACAATTGTCTGCTCTCCAGACTGCAGGCTTTAAATTACACTGTAAAACCCAACAGTCAACTTTATCAAACAAAATGAGTGTAGTTATCTCAATTTACAGAAAGTTGTTTCTACTCATTTGAAAAGAGTTTTAAACTCAGTGTTGAAAGTAATGAGTTAATTAAACACCTCATTACTTCAACTTAAATGGAGTAAGTTCACAGTTCTCATATACTGTAGATCAGTTTAACTTAAATGGTTTGAAGTAATCTGATTCCTCAAGTAGTTTGAGTTGCCTTAACTTATTAGGTTTTACAATACTCAGTTGGTTTGAGTTCTCTATTATCTGTGCTCAATTTGCTTTGTTTACTCAAATGGATTCACAGTAAGTTCAAAGTACTCATTAGGATTAGTTTTTAAGCTTAAATGGTTTGTTGCAATTGGTTTCCTCAAATGGTTTGAATTACCTTAACTTGGGATTTACAGTGTAGATGAAATGCTCTGGATTCACAAAAAACATGGGCTGTCATGTGATGTCCATTATAATAGACACAGGGTCCGAACCTTCATGAGATGTCTCATGAAACCCATTCAAATAAACTGTTACCAGTTTAATTATTTACACATAATTCACAATAATTTACATAATTCGTTTCAGGCAGTTTAGAATTAGGTCTTTATTTAGATTTTTGAAACAATGCTGAATATTATTAATATTATGAATGTTAGTAAATAATGACAATTTTTTTAAAACCTTGAAAGATGCATTTAAATTCCAACCCTCATTGTTTCCAAATTCATAGTGGAAATGTATACTCCAGCATGAATCTGACATAAAACAAACACGTTTTTTATTGCATATATTCTTTTATGTTTCAAATAATGATAGTATTACTTTCTGTGTGGCAAAAGTGATTATATTATGTCTAATGATCCTCTTTCTGTAGTTATTTTGGTGTTAGCTTGTTTCTTTCAGAAGTGATATGGTAGTGGAGGTTCATAAACTGTGCTCGTCTTGCTTGGTTTTGTCATATGCTTCTGGTTTGGAATAATGAGAGCATTTCTTTCTCCGCGGCTGCTTTGATATGCTAAAGCAGGTCTGATCTTTTTGCTCTGGGGAAAGAGCACGCTGCTCCCCTGAGCTCCATAGATAAACCCTTCGAGAGGGAGGGGAAAAGACCATGGCAATACTATTTGTTTTTGTTAATGTTATTTAATTTTTGTTACATTTGGCAAGATATCAGTAGCACATACTGTAGGTGTTACGTAAAATAAACAAGTTTTGTTTCAGTCAGCAGGTGTTATATTTATCTGTTGGCCTGTTTATCTCTATTTTTGTCATTACTACTCCGTGCAATTAAAATGAAAGAGAAGGCAATACGTTATTGCAGTGTCCAATACAATATTGATTTAAACGCACATAGGTTATAGGATGAAATGAATGCCATATGTTTCTCTTTTTGGTTGTGCCTATTAACTAGCTGGTCGGCTAAAAAAGGGTTTTATAGAAATATCTTAAAATAAATATATTAATAAAAGACAATCAAAGATCTATTTTGACATCTAGCAGGAGGTTCTACACGTATTTATTATCATTGAATTTTACAAAATTGGTGCATACACAGTAAAACATATTTATTAATTAACAGTTTCTGTATTTATGATTGTGTTTTCCATTTATTTACGCTTGTGAGTTGGATTATGGGACCTTGATCTCTGACTTTTGATGTTGAAAATTCAACTCTACAGTTTAACAAATTGACTTTTGTTGAAATGTTAGTAGTTTGAGATAATATAATGTTTAAGAAATAATACATAGAGAAATAAGCCTTTAAAATAACAGAAAATGTTTTTGCAGCATAATATACAACATGGACCTAGACAGTATATCACTTGAAACTATTAAAAATGGTAATAAAATTAACTTTTTCAAAATTTTCAAGGTTAAAAGTTCAAAGTATCAAAGAGTCATAATGCAATTCAAAAGCATAAATAAACAGGGTAAATAAAATCATGAGTCATAAATAAATACAAAAAAAATGATAATTTACAGATATTTTTTACACTGTAGATAAAATTTTTCATTATTTTACTATGGCTACTTTAATCTCCTCCCTTAAACCATTTCTCACATTTCCAAACAGATAATTTTCAATCAATACTGTCAAAAAATAAATAAATCTGGTAATTCATTCCGCTGTGGTGACCCCTGATAAATAAGGATTAAGCTGAAGGAAAATTAATGAATAAATCAGAATTTTGTAATTTGTTTTTGTTTGTTTGTTTGGAAACCAACCGACATAGTGTCAACATTATCGATATAAGCATGTCAGAATAGTCAGAATATGTCAGAATAGTTTTATGGATTATCAATTTAGATTTTTTAAAATTAGTAATAATTTTAGACAATGTTTGTTGTTCTATGTATTTATTTTTATATATTTATTGTTTATATATCGTAGGAAATAAAAAGAGAAAAATTACAAGACCTGAGACCAACTGTTCAGGGGTGTGTTTCCAAAAACCATTGTTAGTCAACTAAGGTCGCAAGTTCCGTCGTTACAAACATAGTACAATGATTTGGTGTTTCCCAAATTCATTGTTCCAACGAACATTCACAAAATGCGTTGCAATCTTGTACATTTGCAACCTCAAGAGCTGTAGTTAGTAGCACATTAGCTGTATTCTATTACCAGCTATCTGTTCTAAGCCCTATTTATTTAGAACGATCCAACATTTAAACTGGGAATGATTAAAAAAAAGAAAAGAAAAAACATTTATAATTTGCTTTCAAAGTATTTTTTACAGTTCAGTTTGAGCGATCTTCATATTGACAATTACGTATCCTTCGTATCATTTATTCCATTTTGAACCAAGCTGTGGCTTCTGACGTATGATGTACAAAGCGTAGTGACCTATGGAAAACAGAATCTACGTTACGCCTCCAAAGCTCATGGAAACAAAAATATATAGGTTATGTTAATTGTTTTAATATATAGTTGCCTAGACTATTTATTAAGAAATGTATATGTACTGTATTGTGTCTATATGCTAGAATATTTCTGTAGTGGTTTGAATATGTCAAAGTTGAAACAAACAAACAATTGATACACACACACACACACACACACACACACATTATAATCATATAATCATTATTAAGTATACTGTATATAAGATATTTTTTATTTGTTAATAAATAACCCTTCTATAAATCAAAACTAATATGATGGTTTATATATGAGATTAGATCAGCATTTGCGTGTAAAACAATTTGCACAAAAAAGTTATGGAGATTTTCTCAAAAGAAGTTGTTACCGTTTAGAGCATTATTATGGACATTTTATGTTATGTATAACTAACAGGGTTCAAATAATGGATCTGTGACAGAGCAACTACGGTTTTGGGAAACATTCGTCACTATATCGTTCTTTTCCCAAACAATGCATCATACTATAATAGTTCAGCCACAAATTATGTCATTAATTGGGAAACACACCCCAGTTTGGTAACACATTCTCAGTTGTTTGGCACAATGCACACTTCTTTTGATCAGACATGTAAAATGTCTTACAGTGGCATTAGACATCTGACACTGCAACACAGCTCAATCCATGTTTACCAGCCCATGACCTGGGGTATGGATTTGTCAGAAGTGGCATAGACCTTTACAAGAGACTGAATAAGCGAGCCCCCAACAGCCATCCAACTAGCAGGAGCTGCATAATAAAAAAGCAGCATAAGAAACTCTTTTTGTTTTTTATTTATTTTTTATTTGAAACAAATTACAGCATTTGTGTGAGTACCTGAGGGACCCGAGGCATTATAAAACGATGCAAATAAATACCTGACTGTGCAAAAACAACGATGAAAAAAGATGTTTGAACTCCAATAATGACCATAGATACTCCCTTAGCTTTAATTATTATTTGATAAATTATGAAAAACAGAACTATCATGTAATCAACCATAAGTTGGAGGTGTCCCCGTTTGTTCCTGACTCTGCTAAAATGCTAATAGTAAAACTACTCGATTATTTCAACTAGCTAAATTAATGTGAAAGTAAACTTTGGTTTTTATCTGTACACAAGGGTGTGCGTACAGTGTGCATGACGTGGGTTTAGTCATCAGCACAGTGCTTTGATTTGTTTTTGCTCTCATTAGTTTGTTCTTATGGTAAACACTGAACTGTTTAGTTGTAAATCGTTGGAAAAAGTCTTTAATTAGCAGAATACAACATGCATAACTTTTTCAAGTAGAGACCAATTAATAAATGTATATATAAACGGTGTACATGAGCACCTATCGGCCAATATTTGTTTCACCAGAAATTAGTAAACCACAGTAAATCACACGTTTAGTTACAGCTAGGCCCACACGGAATCTGCACAAGCAGAATTCAACAGATTTCTAGCCCATCATTGATTCTGTTTATTTACTGGTGTAAATGTATATTTATTCAGTTTTTAAAATAATTTCAGTAATATTTTTGACTGAATATTGAAAATATTAATATGATTTATTTACAATACAGTTTGTAAAGTACTATTTTCTGTCTTTTAGTAGAGATTTGTACATGTGAGACTTTCTTTGTTTACTAAATAAAGTGGATCTAATTGGATTTGCATTGTAAACATTAAATAATTGTTAAAAAGGTATTACATTTTATTTAAAATAGTAAGGTTTTAGTTATGATACTCCTAAAATCATTCCGCATACATCTGCAGATTTTTTAACAAAAAAAAAAAAAAAAAAAAAAACTTTTTAACAAAAATCTGCTCAGAAATAGCAAAAAATGTCAGCAGAATCCGCCTGGCCCTAGTTACAGCTCTCGATTCGAATGAGCCCAAACACAACACAACACAGCGCAATGTGTAGATCCTATAGGATGGTAATACATATTGATTTATTATACAATGGGACATCTGAGCAGTGTTCATTTCATCAATGAAAATAAGGATTAAATATATTTGTTATCTTTGGCGTACTGTAAAACAAACAGAAACAAGTCCTCTTGCCCAGTGACATGACTGAAATCTATGTGGGCGGCCTGATTTGTTCATTATATGAATGAACAGCACTTTAAAGATGAGACTAAAATGCAGTCAAAAAGATAATGAAATTTTTTTATTTTTTTTATTTTTTATTTTTTATAATCCGCCACATTACGCTGTTCATTCATTGCCTGAACAAAGCGTGCACATTCAGGCACATTACCTGTCAACTTTCAAACTAATTAATTAAGACAAAATCAACACCGCATATAGGAATCAATCGCAAAAAAAAAATACTATTGGCCAAAAATAAGATTGGTAATACTTCATATTAAGGGTCCAAAATAATGCATTAGTTAAGCTTTAATTTATTGTTTATTTGTTCACAATGGTTAAGAACAAAAACACTAGTAGTTAATAGTTAACAGTTCATGTCTCGAGTTGAGCATTAGTTAAGCTCAGGTAAATTAATAAATCATAATTAACTTCTTCACAATTATGAATCAGTTCAGCATGAGTTAACAAAGAATGAATGATTAACTGAACATAATGCATAATGCAATTTATGTGCAAACCAGCAGTAATTAAACATTATTACAAGCTTGTTTTTCAGATTACTCGGATGACAATGAATCAAAAAATAAATAATATATGGCTCATCAAGGGCAGCACGGTGGTACAGTGGGTAGTGCTTTTGCCTCACAGCAAGAAGGTTGCTGGTTCGAGCCTTGGCTGGGTACGTTTACATTTCTGTGTGGAGTTTGCATGCTCTCCCTGTGTTTGCATGGGTTTGCTCTAGGTGCTCCGGTTTCCCCCACAAGTCCAAAGACATAGGTGAATTGGGTGAGCTAAATTGTCCAGAGTGCATGTGTGTGAATGAATGTGCATGGATGTTTCCCAGTGATGGGTTGCAGCTGCAAGGGCATCCGCTGCGTAAAATATGAACTGGATAAGTTGGTGGTTCATTCCACTGTGATGACCCCGGATTAATAAACGGACTAAGCCGAAAAGTAAATGAATGAATGAATTGCTTATTAAGATGTAAATAAAAGTTAAAATGCCCTTTTCTATATGTTCAGTTAATCGTTAATAATGTGTTTGCTCCGGCTGATCATGATTTGTTTAGTTCCCTTAAAATGTTAACCATTAATTAATGGTATTTTATTTCTTAACAATGCTTATTTGTGAACAAATTAACCATGAACTAATGCTTGACTTATGCATTATTTTGGAACTTTAACATAAAGTGTTACCGGAAGCTCAAACAATACATGTCAGTTATTGTGTGTGGGGGTATAGTATATCATAATTCAATTGAATTGATCGCTCAGATTTCATTTTTCATTCGCCATAAAATAGAGGCACACAACAGGAAGATCGGCACTAGTTTTGCACAATCTTATTATGTTTTGCATATTCTTAATGCAAGTTTTTCCTCCCTACAAAAAGCAATTTTGTGTCTAATTTGATTAAGCAGACCAACTGTCAATCTGAGTGAGCCAATACCTTGATGAAGCCTTGAATGAAGCCTTGCCATTGGAGTGACGAGAATAAAAGTGTTGGGACAAAAGGGGTGGGATGGATGTAAAATTTACCCGCAGTGGACTTATATATGGGAAATAGCATTATACATCAATCAGCTGCAGGCCAAGGCCTGGGCAACACATGCAACCCTCTTGCCTGCCTCACCTGTCGCCTGAGGTAAAGGTGGAAAAATAGAGTAGGCCATAACCACAATCACTCAATTATCCATGGTGGTGTTGTTTTACCAGAAATAACATGAGTGCATTCTTCAATGTCTCGCCAGCCCCCATGTCCTACCTCCCTCTCTTATAATGGCACCTAGTGAAGAGGGCCATCTCAGCTGAAGAGGTTTTTAGGATGAATTACATCAGACAGACTCCCTGTCAAGGCTAAAACAAAATGGATTTGTTTTTTTCGGAGACCACATTATTAGGTTCTTCTGTGAGAAATGGCTGATTATTCCTTTCATTGAAAAGGGATTTCCTTCCCTCAGCTGATAAACCTCTAAATTCTCACATTAAACAGAGATTGTATTGTTTTCTTCCTCCTACATCCACATACATAGGTTCTTGCAAGGCTGGCTTTAATCCGAGTTTGATGAATTTTATGGATTTGTAGGTGTAAAACGTACACCCGTGTCAGAACTTCACAGGAAGCCGTGTTTCATTTGAATATCTGAGTGTCAGGTATTACATGTTTGTTGTCGTATTAAAACCCCTCGAAGTTGCGAACGACAGACAGCTAACTATTCTGAATTAGCATGATTGAGTATGCTAAGCAGCTTTTCAGGTAAACCTACAGGAATGCCAAATGAGTCGCACTGTCTCGGAGATACTTTGAAGCTGTTGGATTCTGGTAAGCCGAATGAATGTAAATCAATGTATTTTTCAGTGCGCTCAAGGGGCATTGCAGCACCTGACAGAAAAAAACATGCTCGCGTGTAGCGTAGCTCCAGCTTCTTTTCCCTCACTGCTGCTACACTGCATGCCAGAACTACCAGTTAAACGTTCAAAATTGCCTTAGTAAAGTAAGTTATGTTATTTAAGGCATGCAAATCTGTCAAATCAAGTGCATATAGTCTGACTGAGCATGCTGCTTGGTTTGTTAAACACCAAAATTGAGGCTATTTACTTGTACGTTTTCTAGCTAGGTGTTACCAGGAATGATTCATCAGTGCATGCTATTCCCGAGGAGGTCTATAACAGAAAGCAATCTGTTAGACATTTATATAATATATAATGCACGCTCATTGAACACATGGCTACGTTTTGAACATCCATCTCTGGAGTAAAATGCTTTTTGCCCACAGAATGGTGTAGTTGCACTATCAGCCAGCAGGGGGATCACACTAGCCATACTTCAACTATTTTTTATTGTGCTTTCAGCAAAATGTAAGGCAAATATAAACGTCTACACTGAAAAAAGGTGATTCATTGGATTTTGGACTATTTTTCTATATATTCAAGCTTAATTTTTAAGGTAAGTGGTTGCAAAATATTTATTTGGGCAGAAATTAAACAAACACATTAAATTTAATAATGTTTAACTTCATTTGTTGGTTTAAATTCAGCCCATATAAATTGTTTGCAACCACTTACCTTAAAAAAAGAGAGAAAATCCAATGAACCATTTTTAAGTGTACATTCTCAGCCTCTGTAATGATGTTTTATTCAGCTGTGCCTGTGCCTATTATTTTTTTTCCCAAGCCATCATGTATCAGTTCCATGTGATCAACTCATGGTGTCATTTTATCTATTCCCTCATCCATTATGTGATGATAGATGCAAAACTAGTCGCAATTATTGTTTTATGGTGACTTTAAAGGCCTCCCAACCATTTAACACTTTGAATGTGCATATAACAAGGCATCCAATCAACTTATCATTAGTTATCCTTGCTGCAGTGGTAGTTGTTGTTGTTTTTTCTTGCATGAACTGATTCATTCGTTCAGTTAACACCATCTGAAGTTAAGTCAGAGTGGTGTAAAGTCAAACGCAAATGTCATGTACTGACTGTATGTATTTCATTTTGTTGTATGTTCTTTTGTTGTCTTCCCATGTAGAACATCATTAAAGCGTTGACTCACCTAACAATTTAAATGCTGTCTTAGTTAATTTTCAGAAAAACAAGTTAAGATATTTTGGATGAAATCCAAGAGCTCCCTGATCCATCATAGACAGCAGGTTTCTGATTAGTTCAAACATATTCCATGTGAATTCAGTGGTTCAGTAGAAATAATATCAAGCTGTGAGAATGCTATTGTGCACACAAACCAAGAATAATGTCTTATTTTACAGTTTCTTTTCCTCAGTGTCAGTATACAGTAGTTTGCACCTTATTTGCACTGATGTATACTCTCATAGCACTTGAATTTAAACTAAAATATCTTAATCTGTGTTCCCAAGATAAACTCGAGTGTCTCAGGGCATTGGAATGAAGTGACAGTGAGTAATTACACTGTTAACATTTTTTTGTAAAATACACAGTATTTACTTTAATATGAACCATATCTTACTGTAGGACAGTTATGCAGTGTTATTGTTTTTAAAGTTGCATTGTGAAAATGACCGTATATTTTATAGTAAAGATACACAATACTGTAAATACATAAAGAGCAAGACAAATGGTGCTGTAAATGTAAATACAGTATTGTTGGTGCAATTGATTTACAGCAAGTTACTGGCAAACTGCTGCCTGTACGTTACTGTAGACTCTACAGGAAAGCAGTGTAGTAGTGTATTATTAATTTATCAGACACCTCAAAAATGTCAATTAAAACAACCTCTTTTACTTTTGTATATATTGTAGTCATTTATAGTATTGTTTCGCGTTTTTTTTGTGATATTACTTTGAACAAAATTGCCATTAAACCACATAACATTGGATAATAGATATGCAGATAATAGATATATACAGTACTGTACCAGCATGGGGCGCCACGGTGGCCGAGTGGTTAGCACGTTCGCCTCACAGCAAGAAGGTCGCTGGTTCGATCCCCGGCTGGGCCAGTTGGCATTTCTGTGTGGAGTTTGCATGTTCTCCCCGTGGTTGCGTGGGTTTCCTCCTGGTGCTCCGGTTTCCCCCACAGTCCAAAGACATGCGGTACAGGTGAATTGGGTAAGCTAAATTGTCCATAGTGTATGTGTGTGAATGAGAATGTATGGATGTGTTTCCCAGAGATGGGTTGTGGCTGGAAGGGCATCCGCTGCGTAAAACAGATGCTGGATAAGTTGGCGGTTCATTCCGCTGTGGCGACCCCGGATTAATAAAGGGACTAAGCCGAAAAGAAAATGAATGAATGAATGTACCAGCATGGAAGAATAAGAGGGAAGAAACTCACTCACTCACTCATTCCCTCACTCACTCACTCACTCACTTTTCACTCACTCACTCACATAAATGCATGTTAGTTTTAGGGGTAAACAGGTCATATGGGATGATTATATAACCAGATGTTCATACTTGTGTGTCAGACCAGTCTTGTTTGCTGGTTTCAGAAGAGTTAATGCTTTTTCCAACTTAGCCATGACTAGCTTAAACCAATTAAAACCAGACTCTGATAATTATTTTAAAAGTGAGTATCTGGTTTTGCTGCAGGTGTGGAAGTGTTCCAGCTTGGGCAATGAGGGTTGAAAATGGCCCTGTTCATCACTGATACTGATCTGTTATCAGGGATATCTCTAATGAGAAGTGCATTAAACCAGATCTATTAAACCCCATCCAATGTTCTGTTCACACCCCTACCATCTGGAAAAGGGTCAACATATCTAGATTAAAGAAAGTTTTTTTTCCCCACAGGTTGCCAGACAACTTGCTGGAAACTACTTGCCAGACTACTTACTTTTTATCAAAATTATTTCATTAAAATCCTGCAACATTTAGGGAATCCTGGGATGTGGTATGAATATAAGCAGAGGGAGATCCTTTGAAATGCTATATCAAGGTGGACCTTCAGAAACACAATTTTAAAGACAGAAAAACCACCTCACTGAATGTGAATGGGCTCTTTTAGGATAAATTTGAATGGCAGATGAATATATTTTGTTACACAAATCTGGCAATCCTCTATGCCTTCCAAGTCTGATCAATAATCTGTTTCATCTGAATGTACAGTTGAAGTCAGAATTATTAGCTCTCCTGTGATTTTTTTTTTTTCTTATTTTTTTCTTTTTCAGATATTTGCCAAATGATGTTTAACAGACCAAGAAATTGCTTATTTCCTATAATATATATATATTTATTACTTGCTGGCAGTTAACTCTCTGCAACTCTCACATGGTTACCCACTAAAGCTAAGCAGGGCTGTGCCTGGTCAGTACCTGGATGGGAAACCACATGGGAAAGCTAGGTTGCTGCCGGAAGTGGTGTTAGTGAGGCCAACAGGGGGCACTCAACCTGCATTCTGTGTGGGTCCTAACGCCCCAGTATCGTGAAGGGGACTCTATACGGCTCAGTGTGCACTGTCTTTTGGATGAGACACCGAGGTCTTGACTCTGTGGTCGTTAAAAATTCCAGGACGTTCTTCGAAAAAGAGTAGGGGTTTAACCCCTGCATCCTGGCCAGATCTGCTCATTGGCCTTTGTCCATCATGGCCTCCTTGATAAGCCTTTGGTGTCTCCTTAAAAATCAGATAATTTATTATAGCCTCCAGAATATGGCCATTTTATTGTCTGACCACATTAGCTTTTTGTAGCCTGTAGCTTTAAATGCAAATGGGCTGCTTCTCACCCACCGTTTCCACGTGCGTGTCTGCTTTACCTACGCTACCTCAGATAAACAGCGGTCAGTGATAGAAACAGAAAGAGATGAAGCTAAAATTCCCTCATTAGTCAAAAATACCAAGTAAGTTTGTTCTGTATTTGTGGTGGAGTTTAATCAAGCCATTCTGAAATGATGAGTCTCACACAAATGTTGTTTGCAGTACACACATACTGTATACACACACACACACACACACACACACACACACACACACACACACACA
>CAIGQQ010000001.1:9218358-9240857 GCA_903798035.1 Danio albolineatus | reverse complement strand
ACACACACACACACACACACACACACACACACACACACACACACACATATTTTAGCATTTACTGACACCATACGGCCGTGGTAATTATAGCTTTCAAGAATTACATAGTGATTTTACTGTATTTATTACAAACATGCTCTGTTTTAAAAATGTTATAAACATACAAAAATATACAGATTACAGAGAGTTGAAACAAATATTTTGAAATAATTTGTGTATACATGTTGTGTATACATAGAAACATGGTGTCTGTCAATCAGTTTGGTGGGGGGTGAGAAAACCAGATTTCTACGTCATGTTGCGATGGGCCTCCAAATCACTGGGGTTTGGTCCTATTTTAACAACAGGAAATTTTATAAAAGAGACTTGTTGGGTTTATTGTCGACAGAACAAACCATCATCGTACACTGATTTGCCAAATTAACTTAGTTAAGCTTTTAAATTGCACTTGAATCTGAATGCTGGTATCTTGAAAAATATCTAGTAAAATATCATGTACTGCCATCCTGGCAAAGATAAAAGAAATCAATTATCAGAACTGTTATCTTCTTACTGTTAATCAGACATTGGGATGGCTAATAATTCTGACTTCAACTGTATGGATTAAAATCTCTGTCACAACTTCCAGTTCAGAAAACATAAATAGATGAAAAATAGATGGATTCCGCCCCCCCCCCCCCCCTTTCCTCTGTAGCAGTTATTGACAAATATCGCTGTTATTAACTGTGCGCACTGTCCTCCATGATAAAACACAAACGATAGAGTGTGGCTCAGACTGGCAGAGGTTTTCACAGTGCTAATGATGCACTGTGATTCCAGGACTCAGCAGCCAGTGAAAGGCCATCTCTATTAGGTTTGGGGCAGGAGTGAGAGGATGTACACCGCAGCGAGAGGGCAGAGGAGACGAGAGAGGCAGGGGGTCTCCGCTAGCTTTTTCAGTCAGTCGCACTAATGGAACGAGTAAACGAATAAACACATTCTATTATTTCCTCACCCTGCTGGGTGTTGTGAGGAATACAACAAACAACTAAAAGGCAGTGTCAGTCCTGATGTCACTCTTCTGCTTAGAAAGGTATAAATCAACTGGATAAATGAACACGTCAGCCATGTAATGACACATTTGGTCCTGGTTTGCTTGGCATTTACATTGTCATTTTAAAGTTTAGATGCCAGTCAGAACAAGAAAAAAATATGCAAAACAAAACAGCTTTTATAATATATATTTTGTGATGCAACGTGCAAACATTCAAAACATTTCTGTGTGACGGGCTAGTATGTTTTTTAGTATTCGTCGTGAACTTCTGAAGAGTTAATAAAATATTTAAAGGAGTTAAACCAGTGGCAGGAATTCATCCTTCATGGACACTGATGAAGACATTTTTCTGACTAACTTTAAATATATTGCACTGCAACACGACAACTATGCTGCGTAAAACATATGCCAGAGTAGTTGGTGGTTCATTCCACCGTGACAACCCTTCATAAATCAGGGACTAAGCTGGACTGACCACTGGTTTAACTCCTTTAAATATTCTCCAGCTTCTGGTGCTAAGAGTGCAGCTTTGCACAAGAAGTTTGGTCAGAGGAGAAATGGTCGTGCCCAACTGGGCCTGGTTTCTCTCAAGGTTTTTTTTTCTTTCACTTTCGTCAATTGGTGAAGTTTGTTCCTTGTCACTGGCTTGCTTGGTTTTGGGACTTGTGGAGCTGCGCATTGTTGAATTTGCTTGGACTTTCAGCAGTGAAAACTAAACCACACTGAACTGAGCTAAACTCTGAAAACTAAACTGACACAGATTAATTTCATTCATTCATTCATTCATTCATTTTCTTTTCGGCTTAGTCCCTTTATTAATCCGGGGTCGCCACAGCGGAATGAACCGCCAACTTATCCGGCATTATCCGGTTTTACGCAGCGGATGCCCTTCCAGCCACAACCCTTCCCTGGGAAACACATCCATACATACACATTCACACACATACACCATGGACAATTTAGCTTACCCAATTCACCTGTACCGCATGTCTTTGGACTGTGGGGGAAACCGGAGCACCCGGAGGAAACCCACGCAACCACGGGGAGAACATGCAAACTCCACACAGAAATGCCAACTGGCCCAGCCGGGGATCGAACCAGCGACCTTCTTGCTGTGAGGCAAACGTGCTAACCACTCGGCCACCGTGGCGCCCACAGATTAATTTACTAGACAATATGGAAATAAATATGAATTGAACTGAAGTAGGCTGAAAGAAAATGAATGACAACTACAGTATAATGGCAAAAACACATATGACCATTTTCTTTATGGTTATATCTGTTGATATAATGTCCAATTTTTTTTTTATTATTTATTTATTTATTTGTAGACGTATTTGGTCCATGTTGCTTTCATATTTCAGTCAAATTGCACCAGATTTAACTAGAAAGCAGGCTCATCTTATCAAGGGGTCTTCGTTAGTGCTGATCTTTTGAATGAACTGCTGGGCACCAAACAAGCAGACCGAGCAATTGGACCAGAAACCTGCCACCAAATGGAGTTCTCACTTTTAATTATCATCATTTTGTCCAAAACATTCCTCCTTACCATCCATGGATGAAGTAAAAAATAAGCTCAACTGAGACAGTTGTTAAAGCACTAGTGTTGTCACAATACTGGAATTTCTAACTTTAATATACAATACCATTTTTGGGAACGAGGAAAAGAAATCAAATCAAAATTAAGATATACAATTTAAACATTTGATTAAAAGATAAACAAGGCTATAATATGAGAATGAGGTGTATTTAACATCATTAAAAATATATTGTGCTAGTTGCACTTGTTTAAAAAAAAAACATGATCACATAGTGCTTAGCACTGTCGCCTCACAACGAGTCGGTCGCTGGTTCGAGTCCTGGCTGGGCAAGTTGGCATTTCTATGTGGAGTTTGCATGTTTTTCTCTGGTTCATGTGCGTTTCCTCCGGGTTCTCCGGTTTTCCCCACAGTCCAAAAGCATGCAGTACAAGTCAATTTAATTAACTAAATTGGCCGTAGTGTTGTATGAGTGTGTGTGTGTGAATGCGAGAGTGTGTATGGGTGTTTCTTAGTACTGGCTTGTGACTGGAAGGGCATCCGTTGCATAAAACATGATAAATAAGAGACTAAGCTGAAGGAGAATGAATGAATGAATGAATGAATGAATGAACGAATGAATGTATTAACATTAATCTTCTTTTCGACTTAGTCCCTTCATTAATCTGGGGTGGCCACAGCAGAATGAACCACCAACTTATCCAGCATATGTTTTATGCAGCGGATGCCCTTCCAGCTGCAACCCATCTCTGGAAAACATCCATACACATTCATTCACACATACACTATGGACAATTTAGCTTACCCGATTCACCTATACCACATGTCTTTGGAATTGTGGAGGAAACCCACGCCAACACTGGGAGAACATACAAACTCCACACAGAAATGCCAACTGGCCCAGCTAAGGCTCGAACCATCAACCTTCTTGCTGTGAGGCGACAGTGCTTCCCACCGTGCCATCATGATGCCTGAATGCAGTTTCAATAAAGTTACATTTTATACTATGTCAGCAGTCTAGCAAAACTAAATCATTATCCAAACTTATCTTATACTTACAGATAATCTTATTATCTGATTTAAATTACCTTACTATTATTATTAGTTTAAATATACCATAGCCAACCTGCCTGGGCATATATATAAATATTTCAGTATCAATATGGATCGAAATATCGATATTTCTGACAACAATATAAAGTACAATATACATTATGTAACATGGCCAAGTCTGGTTTTGTAGAAAATTGATGAGAATTAATTGAGTATCGTTTAAAATTGCCAACATTAATTACAGACCTTTGGCAAATCCGATAACAGAGGGAGATGTTATCGAGACATCAATTAATAGCTTATAATAAGATCAATTGAATACAAATTTAAACCATAGGGTGTTGCTTTCCTTTCATTCTCGCTTTAATCACACTGCTGTCCAGGAGAATCAACTGTGATATTAAAGATTGAAGGTGTCCCGTTTGTAATTATTCCTTCCTATGCAGGTGTCAGAACAATTAAATGGTTAGAACAACAGATGAGATCATGTCAAATGACCCAACCACGAGTATATATTACAGCAATCAGCTTAAGTTGTCCTGCTGGGAGCTACATCGAGGGTGTTAGCGCAGAAATATTGTGACAAATTTGTTGTTTGTGTCGATTTTAAAGACTTGTAACTGTGAGTCTAATAAAGGAATTAAACACAGAGAGAAACAGAATCATTCTGATCAGCTCTAATGGTTCATAATGCCTCTAATTGGCACTAATCCTGCAATAATGGTATAGATTTAGAAAAGATTTATCTCCTGAGTGGTAATGATTCATGTCTTTGGTTACACTGTAGTGAAATTTTAATAACTTTCAATCGCCATCCCTCCCACAGCTCGTTTGCTGACATATTTGTCTAATGCTGCGGGTGAAAGCTCCGTGAATGTGTATGTACACAAATATTCCCACATTCCCACAAGCATTTCATGATGTATGGCATTCCACACAGTTTACAAAAAAAGCCTGTTATCCACTGTGACTAAAGGAACAATGACTGAGTGTCTTTTTAAGAGGATGCTTTTTACATTCTTCTTTTGTGCACAAGATGAAGAATGAAAGAGATCTGCAAAGTTACGAGCACCAGACATTTACTGCATAGTATAATAAATGATCCGTAGACTGTAAAAAATATATTGCTGTCTTATATTTTTAATTTGACTCAAATTAACTTTACAAGTCATTTCAACGTACATTACAAAAAAAAAGACATTTCTGCAACCCAGGCTCATTCTGAAAACGTAGTCCTGAGTAGTTTCTGGAGGCTGCAGAATACGTCCCGTCAGGTACGTCTTTTTACATTTTTTTGTTTTCGAAATCCACAAGAGGCCGCTGCGGATGCTTTTTGAGATCTCAAATGTCTCTCGCGAGTGCCGTTCACGCCTGCTGTTCTCGTGTAAACCCACCAGAGGCCGCTGTCGGCTGACTGTTTGGCTGACTGACTGAACGACCGACTGAACATCTAATCGACTGACCCACCCTCCCCCTTCCCTAAACCCAACCAAAATTGTATTGATTGCCCCACCCACCCACACACTTCCCTAAACCCAACCAACAACTTTCAAAAAAAGCAATCCAGAATAAAATAAAAGCCCTCATCTCATTTTTACCACCTTTTCATACTTCACCACATTCTCACCCTGTTATTTACTGGTTTATTTTATTATTTGGATTCTGTTTTTGTCTTACCTGCTTTCTGAAAGCACTCCTCCCCGGACTCAAACCCCGTCGTCGTGGTAACCTCCACTCTGCGTGGAGCCATACGCACCTCTGACCACGTAACGTGCGGTCTCCAGAAACGTTCGTGGGACTACTGTACGTTTTCACAATGAGCCTGTGTTGGTCACTTCACAGCAAGAAGGTCTCCAATTCAAGTCCTGGCTGGTCCAGTTGGCATTTCTGTGTGGAGTTTGCATGTTCTCCCCTGTGCTCCAGTTTCCCCCCACAATCCAAACTCAGCAGACACACATTGTCATAAGATGTTAATATTAGGTTAGATTTAGGTCGCCAGTGTTTAAGTACAATGTTATTTTGATGTCCAGTAATGATGTGAAATGATGTTTATATTTTGTTGATGTTAGGTTGTGTTAGAAAAGTGACTAAAATCCACCATTGAGCCAATATTGACATCAAATGCTGACATTTATTCTTCAAGTATAGCGACCAAAATACAATGTCTGATGGACATCATATTGGTAACGTCCACACAACTTCAGGCTGTAACCTCATTAGATGTTGATATTTTGATTTTCAAACAAAATGCAACATCCCACAATATTAGGGTAGTACGTCAATCTGACCTCACACTAGCTACGTTTCCATCCAGCTATTTTTATTCGCATTTTGGATATGCACTTAAAAAACAGTTGATGGAAATGCCATGATGCGCATACATTTTGTATGCATGTATGTATGCACAAATGAGTAGGATAAACTAAAAAGATGCGCATAAACTGAGATGGAAAGACTTTTACCGCATAAATTCCAGTATGTGCATTAAAAAAAGCTCATGTGATTTTGTTTTAAGAGATCATGTGATGATAAAAATGTGTGTAAATGGACAAACCAGCAGGCTGAGCACATTGTAGATCATCTGAATAGTTTGGATCGAATAGTTCGTACTGCTGAGCGAATCATTGGTACAACCCTCCCTACTCTCCAAGAACTGTACTTATCCAGAGCGAGCAGAAGGGCTGCCAAAATCACTCTGGACCCCTCACACCCAGCACACTGCCTCTTTGAACTGTTACCTTCTGGTCGACGCTACAGAGCACTGCGCACCAGAACAGCCCAACACAGAAACAGTTTCCTCCCCCAGGCAATCCATCTCATGAACACTGGATGATAACAATCATGGAACCAACATCACTACTTGCAATACACTTTACACACACATACACTTATTTAACAACACAATTTAATGCCAATTTGCACATAACAGCTGCACATATAACGTTGTATATAGTCAATTTGTATATATGCATTTAACGCTCACTTCTATTTTTTTAATATGTTTATTATCGTTTTTTTTGTCCTGTCTCTGTAATTCTGTTGCACTGTAGAAGCTCTGTCACGAAAACAAATTCCTCGTATGTGTGAACATACCTTGCAATAAAGCTCTTTCTGATTCTGATTCTGAAATGTTGTTTTGGTCATTCTAAAGCGCCTTACCGTTTAAGTAGTTGTGTTATTATATTATTAATGACCTCCAGATTCAAGAGCGTCTGTGCTCCGTGTCTGAAACCTTCAAACGCCACCGCACGTTCACTGCGTGTCAGGATTGTCTTCTGAGGCACAAGTCATTTATTACATGAAGAAAAAGATTGACACAGCTTCTCATACTGCAACAAATTACGTTTTTGCTGTTGATATTTGGTGCCAGTTAATCAGGAAGTGACGATTTTGTCCGCTTTGACTCGTTGGATGGAAACACTGCTTTATTTGCACATCTTTTGCAATAATCCAGTTTTGCGCACAAAGTTAATTCGCATTTTTGGATAGAAACATAGCTACTGACATCTTGTGCTTGCTGGGAATACATGAAGGAAGACTTGAACTATAGGTGAAATGGGTAAACTAAACTGGCCCTGTAGGTTGTCCAAAGTTAAATCGATTAAGTTAACTTAATTGCTTTGACAAATTTAAGTGGATTGAACATAAACATTAAGTTGTCCCAAAAAACCCTAAAGAATTGTTTTGATTGATTCATTCATTCATTCATTTTCTTTTCGGCTTAGTCCCTTTATTAATCTGGGGTCGCCACAGCGGAATCAACCGCCAACTTATCCAGCATTTGTTTTACGAAGCGGATGCCCTTCCAGCAGCAACCCATCACTAGGAAACATTCATACACACTCATTCACATTCATACACTACGGACAATTTAGCTTACCCAATTCACCTATACCACAATTTTTTGGACTTGTGGGGGAAACCGGAGCACCCGGAGGAAACCCACGCCAACACAGGGAGAACATGCAAACTCCACACAGAAATGCCAACTGACCCAGCCAGGGCTCGAACCAGTGACCTTCTTGCTGTGAGGCCAATGTGCTACTCACTATGCCACCGTGGCGCCCTGTTTTGATTCAACTTATTTTAATTTAGTAGTTTGAACAACCAGAAAAAAAAAAAAAAATTTTTTTGAGTGTGTAGTGTAGTGTAGAGTAGTGTATGTGTGTGTGTGTTTCCCAGCACTGAGTTTCAGCTGAAAGACCATCCACTGCGTAAAACATATCATGGAATAGTTGGCGGTTCATTCCTCTGTGGCAACCCCTGATAATGGATTAAGTCGAAATAATGGACTAAGCTGAAGCAAAATAAAAAGGAAATGATATTTCGAAGAATACTGGTTGATGGCACCTGTGACATCAACCAGCATTCTTCATAATATCACCTTTTATATTTGACAGAAGAACTGAAATTTAAATAGGTTTAAAATATGTAAAGGATAGGTAAATAACTGCAGAAATGTCATTTTTGGGTGAACTATCGCTTTTTGTCAGTGTAATGTAAGTTGTATTCTTTAAAATATATAACTACATTTTCTACTATGAAAGTCAATATGTGCATTCTTCAAAATATCTTCTTTTGTACTTGACAGAAGAAAAAAACTCAAATAGGTTTAAAACCACATAAGAGAGAGCAAATAAAGCGGTATTTTCATTTTTGGGTGAACTGTCTATTTAAAACATCCAATTAAAGAGTTATGGTGTTGAGAAATCCCCAAAAAGAAGCGTAGAAAGTTACATGACTTCTTTATATGACTTTATATGCTTTGACTTAATAAATTAAATCATATAAAGTAATATAAAGAAGTCATATAATTTTTTTTTCACTAAAAATAATTTTAAGATTAATTTTCCCACATTTATTCTATAGGGACACTTGAATGCAGTGTATTATAAATTATCAAAAATAATAATAAGCCACCCTAAATGTACTAGATTCTACATGATCACATAGGTGCTATTGCATACGTTATGGCAAACTATTTATGACTATTCTAGAGATAGCCACAAATGTATTTGCCAGAAAATGAATGTTCCTTTTCATATCACCGGACCTGTTTGCAAAAGCATGTATTTACACAATATTTTTTGCTTTTCTGCTCGCTTGGTCCCTGGAGTCGCAGTGCGATGTGCATGCACGCTTCTGTGGGCTACAGCTCTCTGAAACACCATGCATACGCTAGCACAATTTACCGTGAAATGGGCAAACAGCGAGGAGGCGGCTCTGTTCCACTTTTGGCTTCGTTTGAGACTAGATGTGTGATAGGAAGACCATCAACATCACTGGCAGCCATCAAGAATTCCTCTTAGGCTGGTGCTGAGGAGAGTTTGTATTTACACAGCACAAATGGTCCCATCATACTGTGCCGAATGGGATTCAGTGGATTTTCAAGGGCAGGTGAAAGGTTTTGGTTTATATGAGACCATCTAATTTAGGCTTAATTTTTGTACATAAGATGGACGTATTTTTGCATATTCCCCTATGTAGATAAAGTATTCATTCTAATATATATATGAATGATGAGTACTTCAATGTGTAGTGTGCACTAAAATATGTACTTTTGCTTTTCTTGCTTAGAGTTTTAGCCTTTTTTCCCCAGTCTATAAATCTAAAAATTGTTAAATTAAGAAGCATTTTGTAAACAAGCAAAAAATAAATTGTGATTTGTTTAAAGAAATAATATTTCAAAAATAAAAATTTAGTTTTTTCCTTAAAGCAAGCTAAATAATCTGTAAAATGGGGATTAATTAAATAATTGATTAAAAATGTTTTTTTTTTTCATTTACTTTTTGACTCAAATTATTAAGAAATAATAAAATAAAAATTTAGGAATGTTTAGATATTTGGACTACAAACAAGACACCATGTCTAAGTGAGAAAAGCATTCATTTATTCATTTACCTTCTACTTTAGTCCCTTTATTCATCAGAGGTCACCACAGCGGAATAACAGCGGATTTATTTGCAAATGTGTATATATATATATATATATATATAAATGTATGTGTATGTATACGTATATATGTAAGAGTATATATATATATATATATAGCTTACAATAGATTTTTTTTGTTCATTGTCTTCACAGGTAAATGTTAGTAATAAGCAAGTACAAGAGTTAATACAAGGTTGCTGTGACTGCATATCGTTGAAACTCAGAGAAAGCCTCAGGCAAGTGAAATGTTTAGCACCTAGGAGCTTTGATTACACCTCTCTGTCCATCCCATTATCAGTCTGAAGGACTCTAGTTCCATCATTTTAGCCCCTTAGAAGAAAAGAGCCAGCTGCTCCCTGTATATTTATTTTAGGACATACTTTATAGTTGTCCTTAAACCTGGATCTAGCATCTGTCGATGATTAACTGTGTACTGTGTGTGCTGCTGCTCCTCAAACATGGCAGTGCAGAAACGAGCAATACAACAGAAAATTCTATGAATATGAGGGATTTCACAGAGCCCTAAGGTGTCCCTGATTAAATGACAGATGGACGGGCTCATCTAAGTACATTTGGGCTAGATGTATTCAGAAGATCCACATTTAATTACAATGAGTACTTTGAATGGAATTGCAGTAACTGTTTGAACCATCAATCTTCCCTAGTTGGCATGACTGCAAATCAAAAAAGTGGAGGAAAACACTTCTATTGGCAGCTCTAGCCTATGGACAAGCTAGTAAATCTCCAAGACAGTTTTGAAAGATAGTGATACATTACATTTTACCTAAAACCTCCCTCTGAAGTATTTACCTCAAAACTAATAAAGTACCTCAATAACTAATCATCAAACTGGGTAAATATACATACTTGTAGAATCTATGTTTTGTTCAAAGTTAGCTTTTCAAGAGGCGTCATTCAGCGATTAGCACTGTTGGGTCAGTTGGCATTTCATGTGGGTTCGCTCCAGGTGCTCCGGTTTCCTCCAAAGACATGCAGTATAAATGAATAGGATGAACAAAGGTGTGTGTGTGTGTGTGCGTGTGCGTGTGCGTGTGCGTGTGCGTGTGCGTGTGCGTGTGCGTGCGCGTGCGTGCGTGCGTGCGTGCGTGTGTGTGTGTGTGTGCGCGCATGCAAGAGTGTATGGGTGTTTCCCTGTACTGCCGGAATAGTTGTCAGTTCATTCTGTTGTGGTGACCCCTAATAAATAAGGGACTAAGCTGAAGGAATATTAATGAATGAGCTTCTCAGTCTCAGGACTGTATCCAAAGTACACTCTTTGCTAAAGTTTTCGTTCAATGGGCCTTAATTTCATTACACTAGAAGCATCTTCAAGCCTGATTTTTCTGTCCATGCATACAATGCACACATAATGCCATTACAAGATCTCCATTTACCTGGAGTACCACCTATTCTGACAATTCAAGCTCCTTTATTTCTTCATGATCCGATTTTTATCACATGGTTCATTGCGCAACTTTCTTATTGACCATTAGGCTAAACTGTTGTCAGCAACTAAGTCCATACTGAGGTCCATGAAACAAATAATGTGATATCATATTGAATTCATCACTGAAATACTGCCTTTGCAATGCTTATCTGTTATCCTCTGCTCCCCATTATTCTAATCATGCAAACAATGTACCCACATGTGCCTGGAACTGTATTTGCTTTGTGTTCTCTCTAGTTCTTCTTTTATAATCCAGTAGATCGTATTGTTCAGATGGTAATTTAAAAAGCAGAGGCTTTTGTGTGCATTGAAGGAAAGTATACTTTGGGCTTTAGTCTTTATCGCTGCATCAATGTTTTCTCCTCACATAGAAACTTTTAATTTCTAAAATGCTTTGTATGTAAATTATTTACATCACAGGAATTTCTATCAACTGAAAGTCAGATTCTGTTGAGCTTTCTATTAGATAAAATTTTAGACCGATTTGGCTTATATGTAATTAATTCATAACAAAACTGACTTCATCTCTATGCTTTTTTTGTCTTTCGTTATATTATGAAATTAGACTCGCATGATGCTGATTGATTTGTTTCTTTGTGAATTGGAGTGTGTAAAAAGGGCTGTTGGTTGTTTAGAGGATACAAATTATAGCTTTGCAGTTCCATTTTTATCGTTTATTTACTGTACTATGAAGGCTGTTGTTAAAGCATACTTAAGCCTACAATCTGTTTATTTAAACGACTGTGCTAGGCCTAATGACTCAATTAGTGGGTTTAACTACCTATTTGTCTGACCTAGGGATGGGCAAGGTGCTACAAATTCTGTATCAGGATTCTGCACATCCCAGTTACCCTACACCTTGATTAGCTTGTTCTGGTGTGTTTGATTAGGGCTGGCCTCAGTGGGGTTTGGCTGAAATGCAAATTGAAGGTGCACATTGGCCAAAAAGAGACTGCCTGTGACTATCCTTCTGAAAGCTACAATGATGAATGGGACACCCTGCAGACTTACCAGACATATGCACATGGTGTCCATTGTGAGCTTTTGAAGGCACATGAAGGCCCAATCCCAATTCTACCCCATAGCCCATCTCCTTAACCCTACCCCTCTTTTTTTGCTTTCACATGAAGGGATAGAGGTGTCCCAGTTCTCTTTAGCTTGAAGGCGTTGGGCTAAGGGGAAGGGCTAGATAGCACTTTAAATGGAGACTTTTTCAGAACCACACTCAAAACCAAGAGGTACAAAAAAATTCACAGAATACACCAGCTACAACGGCAGCATGGCTACACACGGAAGTAAGCAGATGCACAAATTAATATTTTTTGTCATTATTGTGGATTTTTACAACAACCAATCATGTTTTAATACATTCACATCATACCATCATGCTTTAAAAAAAATGCTAAGATAAAAAGAGCTAAATTTTGCAATATATAATCCATAATAATAGCTCCTGTGTAGCAGTTCCACAACCTACTTTCACATCTGACACAAGATGACAGCTTTTTACAGTGTCTGGTATAATGTTAATGTTGTTTTAGTGTGTTTACATAGATTCATATGGCCATGGTGTAAATACACAGTACAGTTTTGAGCTTATTGCCACATTATGTCATTGTGATAACATCATATCGTTGCCTTCAGTGGTTTCCTAAAGATAAATGGCAAAAAAAAATTACAACTGGAATAACTACAACAGTCGCGATCGGCGGTCTCATATGAAGCAAGAGATTGCGATGACATGTGCAGGTGTTGTAGTGCT
The DNA here is from genome assembly GCA_903798035.1 of Danio albolineatus. Taxonomy (NCBI): domain Eukaryota; kingdom Metazoa; phylum Chordata; class Actinopteri; order Cypriniformes; family Danionidae; genus Danio; species Danio albolineatus. The sequence goes on along the minus strand of CAIGQQ010000001.1, from coordinate 9,228,090 downwards.
TTCCCATTTCTTAGGTGTAAATTTTGAAGCCCCTCCCCTTCACACTCTCTTTCAAGCGACAAGGTGGAAGGGAAGGGGGTACAAAAATTAAATTGGGATTGTGTCATATGTGGCAGGGTCATTGTTTTTGCAAATCTTTTTGATATAGCTAGTAGTGCCAAAATTATGTGACCTTTAAATAGTCTCAAATAAAAATTGAACTTAGTTATGATTCTCGTGGACCATATTGTACAGCATTCCACTAACAATGCCAAGATCATGGATTAGATTCTCATCAAGTTAAAAAAAAAAACAAATATGTATCTGAACTGTTTTGAAAAATGTATACAATTTTAAAATGTACAACCTCTCAGATTACAATGTGTGTTTTGTGTGGTACAACAAGCAGACAGAAATCATTCTCAAAAAATCGTTGATTTTTAGAGGCACAGATAAGCTTGGTCTCAAGATGAGTAAAGATGTTCTTCACAACCAGCATTGATCAGCAGGCAAACTCACAATGCTCTGCGGTGTGAAATGATTCAGAAAAACGTTTTTCTGCAGAGACGAACAGCACACAGTCATATCCCCCAGCAGTGAAGCTTGTCGGAAGGTAAATAAGCCTTTGTTTGGGGCCAGAAGCATTGACGCTGTCCAGTGCAATTTCCTTTGAGACCAGCTGCAATAATATGGTTCCTTTCGGATTCCTCGTGAGCCAGACAAGCCGTTGTTTTCCACCTTCATGCTAAGGATTTACTTGCAGAGCAGCACCCGTGCGGCGGTGTAAATCTGTATTGAACTCGGCCTCATGGTTTGATAACCAGACGTTTCTCTAAGCACCCCAGACAGCTTTTATCCCTCAGCTTAATGTCCTTGCAGCTGAATGTAATGTGAGGAGATGGATGGCCCTGGCTCTCTCTCTCTCCTCGCACCACACCGGGCTGTGAGATTGCATGTCTGATACCGTCCTCCATCTCGTCTGCCGTGGCATTGTTCTGATCAATACGGCTCCCAGATCCACCGTCCGTCAAGCCCGGACTCAAGCAATATTTCCGAAGAGTACCGAGAGATGGACGAGGAGGGAAGGTGAAGGGGCCTCTAGAAACGACCCTCTCGTTCTTGCTCGATCTATCCCACGATTCCCACTCTTAAAGGAAGGAACTCTGTTTTCTCGCTTCTCTTTCCTAAACTGTCCCAACCCGTCTGACAGTTTGTGATCTACCGGGTGCTTTTAGAGTTCAAGCGGTGACCTGGACTCTGTGAGAACCCCTTTCCATCATTGCCGCAACCATCTCTCTTTCTCTCTCTGAGGGGAAGTGCTTCTTTCTCCATTCTGTCTCATCTCAGAAAATCAACTGCTCTCGCACAACATCCCATCACGGACTTAGAAAAGAAGCCTGGAGGGGACAGTGAGAGTACAGCGGGATTTTCTGCCTCTGGCGATCTTCAAATTCAACAGTTCTGGCCTACTTATAAATGAACGTTTTTGACTCACTTGAACGTTCCCTAAGCAAAGTGACTGTTCCTTTCACCTTAAGGTTGAGAGTCCTGTTTGGATAGAAGTGCAGCTATGTCAATAAATCAAGCTTGACATAATGTGACAGGAGAAAAATGAAGCCCTCTCTCAACACCATCAGACAAAAGGGTCAAAAGTGGAATTAAATAACCATGCCTCCTCTTTTTTTTGCATGACAGGAATGTGCTAATGGTGTCAACCTGATCCCCGAGACTTAAAGTACAATACGGAAATTGCTGCTGAGTTAGTCCATCTGCTTTTCCTTAGGCCATACATTATGCAAAAGCACAATTAGGGTGATTTATAAAAGACGCAATTGGATTTTTAAGGCTACGTCCGCTCGTTGGTGACTGGGGGTTCACGGCAGGCCCGATTTTCTTTTAAGTGCGCTGAATTTATTGCGAGCTTTAAAAGCACATTGACTGACATGACACAATGAACCCAGAAAGTATTATGTTTCTTCATATGAGTCACAATGTCTCTTTAAAAATGCACACTGTGCATGCAGCTTTTCTTTTGTTATATGCACATTTTGAAGACGTGGAAATGAATAAAACAGTGAGAACAAATCTTACTGTACTGAAGTAAACGTCAGATCTTATAAGTATATTGTTAAAAGCTGTACTATAATATTAAGAGCCACTAAATTGATCTTAAAGGAGTTCATTCCTTTTGAACATACTGATGTGCTCTTAAAGTATTTGATTGGAATTTCAACTATTGTTCATTTAAAGTTGCTCTATTTTAGATGAGCTAATGGTGTGGTGTAACTCGTTGCTGAATGCATTACATTTCAACAAATAGCATTGGCTTAGTTTATTTTAATGTCAGTGTGATGTCATGGTTGGTTGCGGGAAGGTTGCAGCAATGGAAAAAAAAGGTGTTCATTTATATTATTAAATAAAGCACAGGTAGACAGACAAGGTCCAAATAATAGGGGCAATAACACAGGGAAGCCATTGGTAGGGACAAGAAGGCACCAGAATAAACAGCCAGCCAGGACTAGCAGCAACAGTGGTCAAAACAGGAGATAGACACTGGGAGCAAGCCATGTACTGTAAACTCCAGACTGGCAGGCCAGGAAAGTCAGGACACAGGATAGACTGGAAAAGTATGAGATAGGACTGCAAATAGGCAGCAATAATTGTACAATAAAATAATAAAACAAAACCTAAAAGAAAATATTAAATCAATATAAACCTGAAAGAGAAATGAAAGACTCCTAAAATCTTAAAGAGAGAGAAACTAAACAATCAAAAAGACAACTAATAATCAACTTCTAATACAACACTGGGATTGACGGAAACGGAACAAAAATGGTTATAAGGATAAAAAAGAGACGGGGATTAGAACAAAATGAAGTAAGCACAACAAGTAAAAGAAAGTAGTAGCTACAAACAAACAAACAAAACAAGACATAACACCATGTAGGAATCCAAAGCTAGGCTATAAGATAAGCAAGACAAGCTCACATAGAACGAACCAGCAAATAAGTGAGACCACACAGCACAATATATAGAATAAAGCATACAAGGGCAGGGCAACTGAAAACAAGGAGGAAAGACAAGAGGAGCACGTGGCCAACACAAATTAAGGGAAGTGAGGTTTTACAAACTAATTTCGAGAGGAACACGTGATATGGTTGACTGCAGCTGATCCTTGTTGCTAATCATTAGCTAGCCAATCGGATTAGCTCACATTTAATATAAATAGCCAGCCCAAAACTCCATTTCCTGTCTTTGTTTTGGAAACCCTTCATCCTTCCATTCTCCCTTCTTCTCAATTTTAGGATCAGGTGACATGGCGGCTCAATGACTAGCACTGATGCCTCACAGCAAGAAAGCCACTGATTTATATCCTAACTGAGCCAGCCAGCATTCTCTGTGCGGAGTTTACATGTTCTCTCCGTGTTCAAGTGGGTTTTCTCCGGGTACTCCGTTTTCCTCCCACATTTAAAAACATGTGACACAAGTGAATTGTGATAACAGTCACAAACACTTAACGCGCACATCCTGAATTGATTCCCATAGCACCATTTTTTAAGTTATAGGGGGGCTCTCGAGAACAACCTAATCTCCTGGCCCTCCTAATGCTCATTGACCAGGCGAGAGCCTTGAGCTCATTTATCCCTGAGCTCAGGGCTCTCTCCCGGGACAGCATGCCAAACCTGCTACAATAGTCAAATATTATCAAAAATATATACTCCTGAAAGTAATGTAAACAAGCACAGGACAAACAGAGAAACATTAAACACTCACAGGACAAAGAAGACTGTCAGGTCAGGACCATGACAGGAGAAATCAAAATGTACAATGTTTTGCTAGCGCACATTGTTAGTCTGATGTGAAAGTGACGTCAAAGTGAAGAATGAATCCTTTCAAATTAGTTTACTGGAAAAAAGTGTTTGATGTAGTAATCTTTAATTAAAGTCTGACTGTTTGAGATTTTGTATTGAAGTATCGGCCCTTCTCTGTTTACATCCGTTTGATGGCTCCAGTCATATTATTCTTACTAACGCCACTCTTACCATTACTTTGCTGCAAGGCAATGAAGTACAAAAAGACATTACATCATTTTTTCACAACTTCAACATACTAAAATTCAATTCTGAGCAACATTCACTTCATGTACAGTAGACTTTATTTTGTTTGTAAGTACAACTGTACACTAACCATATTTTTAGAACAATGTAAATATTTACAAAATTGCACATTCAAACTAACAAGAAAACAATACAACATTTATGTAAGTGTATTTTTTGTAAACAGAAACTTACGCTCAGTGTTTTGTAAACTATAATGGATGTTCATTTAAGTGCAATTACCATCTTGTTAAGCTGACAGAAACATTGCATTCAGCTCACAGCTAAGTACAGTATTTGCTAGTTTTTAGTTTTTATAATAAAAGTATGCTGAAGTTTAACATTGTAAAGGATGCACCGGAATCAAAATCCTGGTCAAAACAAAAATCTGGATGCACTTAGCCAAAAATGGCATCTGAAAATGCTGTAATTTTTTAAAATTATTTTATTAATAATATAAAAATTTAAGACTTTTTAATTTAACCCTAAATAAATACATAAATGAATAAATGAATGAATGAATGAATGAATGAATGAATGAATAAATAAATAAAGTAGACAAGTGTGGAACAGCTCAACTTTAGTTTTATTTATGTATTTTTACTTTTTTTTTAAAGTACCTAATGTTAGGATTAACATTTCTCTCTTTTGGTCCAAAAGCCAAAAACGCCAAATATTTTTCAGTAGCTGAAAATTCTGCCCCTACTCCCCATGAAAAAAACAAACAAACAAAAAACATTTCTTTTAATTGGTGCATTGAAGAATTTTATTATGGCCTCTGCTTTTGATGACCCGTTAAACTAATGTCACTCATTGCCATTTATGACAAGACAATGTGACTTCGCCACAAGCCGGCATCTGATAGAATGCACCGGTGGGTCTTTAATGGGTATCTCATCACATATGGTTTCAGAAATTACAGTTCATATTTGGCCTGCAGGTGAGTGAAATAAGAGGAGGAAATGCTCGAGGGGTCCTGGGAATGTCAAGCTCGGAGCGTGTTGTGAAAAAGAGATATTTCTTGTAAATCTCCAGCAGATGGGGGGCCGATAAAACTCGCAAACACAATCACCAGCAGCTTTATTACAGCCTACACATCTGTTCCTTGAGTTAGCCTACCTCTGCATCTTAGAACTCACAATGGAGCTGTGTAATATTTCACTTATTGTCTTTTAATGCCACTGGATAGATCTGCTAGGATTTCCCGTGGCTCTGTGGCTGGAAAAAAAAGAAAGTCATCTAATCGGGATTATAATTGAAGCACTGTGCCACTGTATCCTCAGAAGAGGTGTAATTGTGAACTGCATTAAGCTAGTGCATAGCAATACAGTCTTTGTTTTTTTAACAACATGTTAAACAACATAGCTTAGTGGTTAGCACTGTCACCTCACTGAAAGAATGTCGCTAGTTCGAGTCCCAGTTGGGTCAGTTGGCCTTTATGTGTGGTGTTTGCATGTTCTCCCTGTGTTGGCGTGGGTTTCCTCTGGGTGCTCCGGTTTCCCCCACAAGTCCAAAGACATGCACTGCAGGTAAATTAAATAAACTAAATTGGCCGTAGTGTGAATGAATGTGTATTGTTGCTTCCCAGTACTGGGTTGCAGCTGGATGGGCATCCGCTGTGTAAAACATATGCTGGATAAGTTGGCAGTTCGTTCTGCTGTGGAGACCCATGATGAATAAAGGGACTAAATGAAATGTAATTGACCATATTATATGTGTGTGAATGAGTGTATATGGATGTTTCCCAGTACTGGGTTTCAGTTGGAAGGGCATGTGCTGTGTAAAAGATTAGTTGGCAACCTTATAAATAGACTTAGCTGAAGGAAAATGAATGAATGAAACTATACATGTAGAATATTAAAAATTCCTAAATAGTCAAACCTGTCTGTGCGTTAGAAGTTGAAGTAGTATTTCTTAATGTTTACTAACATTCTTAGTCATGATTACCATTAGGGAGATGTGAACTCTTTTATTCAGCTGATTTACTCAAACAAGTTAACCCCATATAACACATACAGTTTTGATTGGTTAAATTCTGCTTGATTAAAGTATAGTGAACACCGAGCATGCACTGAAAGGTCTTCTGTTTTATAATTGTGTTTGTTTGTAAACATCACTGATGAATTATTTTTATTTTTGAATGTCATACAGTATATGCACATACTGTAGAAAGCATAAATCTTTATTCGAATACTTTGACATTTGACCCCTAATATATTGTAGCCATTTTACGGTATGTGTCCACTAATCTGGAGTTCACTACTTTAATGACAACACATGCATAATGAATATGAAAGTAACATTTCAATTAGAACGAGAAATGTCAAATTTTAACAACAAACCGTTTACATGCATGTTTGCACTGTGGGAATGTGCAGGAGGCTTCAGATACACAAATATTGTCTAGGCAATGTTTTCCAACTAGAGATACTGTCTAGGGATAGTTTAACCAAAACTGATTATTCTGTCTTAATCTTACTCTTCAATTGTTCTTTGAGCACATACACACAGACACAAAATGTATTTTGTAGATTGCAAGAAACAGAAAACCACTGACTTCCAACAAATATTATGTGTTGAAAAATAAATAAATATGTATGTATAAACAGGTCAATTTTTAAATTAATAATAATACAATTTAGTATTTTAAATACAAATTAAAAGTATTATATTTCAAGATAAAAGTTAATAAACAATACATAATATTAATAATAACAATAATAATAATAATAATAATAATAATAATAATAATAATAATAATAATAATAATAGGGCGCCACGGTGGCGTAGTGAGTAGCACGTTCGCCTCACAGCAAGAAGGACCTCGGCTGGGTCAGTTGGCATTTCTGTGTGGAGTTTGCATGTTCTCCCCGTGGTTGCGTGGGTTTCCTCCGGGTGCTCCGGTTTCCCCCACAAGTCCAAAGACATGTGGTACAGGTGAATTGGGTAAGCTAAATTGTCTGTAGTGTATGTGTGTGAATGAGAATGTGTGGATGTTTCCCAGAGATGGGTTGCGGCTTGAAGGGCATCCGCTGCGTAAAACAAATACTGGAAAAGTAGGCGGATCATTCCACTGTGGCGACCCCGGATTAATAATAATAATAATAATAATAATAATAATAATGATGATGATGATGATAACACATTTTAATAAATGAAACAATTTTGTGGAGGACAATGAAATTTAATTTGCTGTTTGTTTAAACTACTTATTTAAAATGAGCTGAATCCACTGAATCAATCCACTTAAATTAGTAAAAAATATCAAGTTAACTTAATTCCTTCATGTTGTCTCAACACAAATTGATTGTGTGGCTCACAGCAATTTTTACTAACCCAGCCTCATTCTGAAAACATACCTTTGAAAACATATGTTTCTGGAGAGTGCTAAATACATCCCAGGAGCTACGTTCTTTTTGCGTATTTTTGCGTTCTGTGTACACTTTCAGATTTCAAATTTCTCTCACGAGTGCCATTCGAGACTGCTCTTCTCATGTAAACCCACCAGAGGCCACAGTCGATTGACTGACTGAATGACTGACTGACCAATCAAATCATCCACCCTTCTCGTTCCTAAGCCCAACCAGTAGTGTTTTCCAAAGTACAGACTGACCCGATCACCCAATGAAAGTTTTAAAAAGCAATCCAGAAAAAGAAAAGCCCTTGCCTGATTTTTACCACTTATTCAGATTTTACCACATTCTCACCCTGTTGTTTACTTCTTTATTTTCTTTTTTGGCTTCTGGTTTTGTCTTACCTGCTTTCTGGAAATGTTCTTCACCAGGCTCAAACCCCTTCATTGCGATCAACTCCTCTCTGCGTCTCAAGCACCGAAGTCCATGGCGAGCTACTGGACAAACTGGGAACAGCCGTCCATACGGAGGTAAGCATGAAATGGAATGGCATTATACTGCCCTGTAGTGTTCATTTTAAAGACGAAATGCAGCCAAAAGCAGCCATACGTACTTCTGGATACATAATAAATATATAAAGGTCTACATTTTCAGAATGAGCCTATGTTGTTTTTTTTACAGTGTGACAGTTCCCTCTTTCTCCTCCCCATGATTTGTTTGATAAACATAAAGTTTAAAACAACAACATTTATCTGAAATGGAAATCTTTGCTGGCACTTTTGATCAATTTAATGTGTTATTGCTGACCAAAAATGTCTGCGCACGTAAATGTGTATATGCATGCATACATGCACACTTTGGGTGAGGAAAGCATTTTCCATTTGCCTCCAGCAGTGCCTCACCAGCATCTTTCATGAAAGTTCCGAGTAAATATAGCATAAAAGGCTATTTGCTGTGCACAGTTCTCCACACTATGTACCTTTCCGCCACTTGACATAAGCAGCAGGCTGTGCTGGATTTAATTGTTTCCATTTCCTTTGACCCTGCAGAAGAAGCAACAGCTTGGGAAGAGGAGCGATGCATCAGAAGAAGAGCGATGAGTGAAGGACGTGGTAAGTGGAGAGGGGCGTCACACCACTGCAGACAAATGGCAGCCTGCGCCGATGAAGGTAAGCCTGTGCCATCTGTAGCACTCCGATGAGCTGACAGCAATTTCTCACGCCACTGATGCACAACCCCTCTGCCCCTCTGCCTCCATCTCTCTTTATCCCCTCTTCCTCATCTGTTTTTATGTCTGCTAGACCTCCCCCCCCCATCCCGCCATCCACAACTGTTTCACTCTTTGCTGACATACAGGAATTTGGCTATAATCAAATTAACTTATTCTTGCCTACCGGTGTTAAAACACTTGATCGGGTATAGCTTGTGAGGGCAGGAACATGCTTACCGCTGCATGTGGGAGGCGGAGGTATAAAACGGAGCTAGGTCAAAGTCATATGCCAGCAGGTTAGTGTAATGACCTGCCTCAGGGAATGTACTGTATGCAGGAGTGTAAAATACTTGATTTGTTTTACTTGAATGTTGTACTTCAGTCGTACTCTTGTGGATTGGTACTTTACACATTTATATTTTGTACATTTACTTATGCAGTTCTGAAAAAGAAACTACATTACTTCTTATAATTGTATTTATTCATTCATTTTCCTTTGACTTAGTCCCTTTATTTATCAGGGGTCACCATTGCAGATTGAACCGCCAACTTATCCTGCATGTTTTATGCAGCAGATGCTCTTCCAGGTGCAACACAGTACTGGGAAACACCCATACACTCACACATTCACATATGTACACTACGGACAATTTAGTTTATTCAATTCACCTTGCTGGGGAAAAAGGAATATATTTTTTTCTTATTTTTTGTACCTTTTGGTAACGCTTTCTTTTACGACCCGCAAAGTACCGCATAAGTACAGTGAAATAACAGTGTACTTTTCTGGACGTATAGTATAAGTATAATGAACTTACGTGTAAGTATAAGGAAACAAACTGTAATGCTTGGGTAATAAGGGGGCTACAACCAGATATGTAATGCTTGAGTAATAAGGGGGTTACAACCAGATATGCAACACGCAAAGTACCGCGTAAGTATATTGATTTTAAAGTGTACTTTTCTATAAAGTGCAAAGGAACAAACGGGTATAATGTTTGGATAATAAGGGGGTATCAACCAGATATGCAACACACAAAGTACCGCGTAAGTATATTGATTTTACAGTGTACTTTTCTATAAAGTGCAAAGGAAC
>CAIGQQ010000001.1:9200161-9218348 GCA_903798035.1 Danio albolineatus | reverse complement strand
AAGTATATTGATTTTACAGTGTACTTTTCTATAAAGTGCAAAGGAACGAACCATAATGTTTGCTTAATAAGGGGGTAACAATAAGATATTCAACACGCAAGGGACCACGTACGTATATTGCATTTACTGTGTATTTTTCTTTAAATATGGCATCATAAAAAGAATGATGCAAGGGTGGTAACAACCTAATGCAACCTGCAAACATCTGCGTAAGTACATTAATAATAGTACACTTATTCAGTGCTTGGGTTTTATATGGGGTGTTTAGTAAATAAAAGGTTTACCCTTTTAAATAAAAAGGTTTACCCTTTAATTACAGAGAACAATGAGGGAACAATGCTTCACTTTAATTTACAACCCGCAAATACCTGTTTGTTTCTTTGCACTTTATAGAAAAGTACACTTTAAAATCAATATACTTACGTGGTCCTTTGCGTGTTGAATATCTTAATGTTACCCCCTTATTAAGCAAACATTATTCTGTCTGTCTGTCTGTCTGTCTGTCTGACTGAACAGGTATTGGCCACCATTGACTTCCGTAGTATTTTCTTTCAATTATTTTCTATGGAAGTCAATGGTGACTTGTAATTGGAAGTGGAAGTCAACAGTGACCAATCATTCAGCGTTTTTGCAAACATATCCATGTGTGTATGATCAGAGACTTTCTTAGCTGTTGTTTTCTCTATGCTATCGTTTTTGCTGTGTTTTTTTTTTTTCTGTTACTGTGCAGAATAAAGCAAACTCTAAATATTTACACTCTCTGCTGACACACATGAATTCAGCTTTAATAAAATGAACTTATTCATGCATACTGGTGTTTAAACAATTCATTGGGCAGCTTGTGAGGGCAGGAACATGCTTAGCGCTGCATGTTGAAGATGGAGGCATAAAACGGAGGCAGGTCAAAGTCACATGCCAGCAGGTTAGTGTAATGAACTGCCTGGGGGAATGTATGTCCAATCTCCACTACATAGAGCAGGGCTATGACGTTGAGTTAAAGTGAATGAGCCGCTCAAGAGTTGTTGCTTGACAAAGCCTGATAAACATCCAGCGAAGCCGAGTCTGCTCTGAGAGAGAGATTTTATCAGGAGAATAAAACTGTCCAAGGAGTGATGAGAATTTGACCACAGGCATCTCTCTCATCCAGTGGCTGCGATCTGGACATCTTTGTTTCTCCTTAACTGATTTTCCTTGCGCTGGAAAGATTAGAAGGCATCTTTTCATGCGTAATGAGGTTTTTTTTTTTTGCCTCTAAAACCAATGCATTTTAAATCGTTATAATTGATAATGCTCTAGTTCATATTTTGGTGATTTTTTTTTTTTTTACATGAGCTATAATACATATTAAACAATGATTATCTAAACCTGTAAGAATGTACTGTACAAGATGTAAGATCTGTTAACTGCTAGCTCTTTTATTTTGTACTTATAAGCATGGACATTTATAGTGTTCATTTAGTTTATCAGTATACAAACAGTTCTTTAAGTTGCATTATTTTACTATTTTGCAAGGTTATTTGTTGTTCAGAGAGCTTCACCATTTCCCAGCAGTTTTTTTTTGTCTAAAAAAGAAGTGGCTATGTTCCTATTGCATCAAATACATTTGGAAGTCTCAAATATTTAAAATCTGTGTGAACAAAGTTTATATTGACTTCAATATTGTGACAAATTTCGAAACAAAAGTTTGGAAATAAAACAGTTGCAACGGAGAGGTTAAATATATTTTGGTCAAACTTTTATTAAAGTAACAAAGATAAACTTTTTTATCCATGGATTAGCTTGGGCAACTCAAGATTAGCAAAGCATTCAAACAAAATAAACGTAAATTTTAATTTCAGAAGGACAGTAAAAAAATGTATTTGGATAAATTTACATGAAGAATTTTCAGTTACCACTGATAAATCTATATACACACATATACACCACCTGAAAAAAGTCTTGTCGCCCATCTAAGTTTTAGGAACGACAAATAATAACTTGACCTCTGGTTAATCCTTTGGTGTCAGAAGTGGCTCATATGAAAGGCAAAGGGCTCTAGATTACGTTTATTTTACTAAAATAAAATATGATCATGTCTTGATTTTTAATTATTTAATTAGGACAGTAAGGTCTGACTTTGCCTAGACAAAAGTCTTGTCACTCAATAGAAATAATGCACAGTATAGAATTTAAAGTTATGGTGCAGTGGGAAAAGAATTAATATTGTATATGACTACCATGAGCTTGGAGGACTGCATTAATCTCTGCAATGACTCAAGTAACTTAATAATAAAGTCATCTGGAATGGCAAAGAAAGCGTTCTTGCAGGACTCCCAGAGTTCATCGAGATTCTTTGAGTTCATCTTTAATGCCTCCTTCTTCATCTCACCACAGACAAACTCAATAATGTTCATGTCTGGTGACTGGGCTGGCCAATCTTAAATCACTAAATTTGTGCTTGTACTTAAAACAAGGAAAAAAGAGAGAAATACGTATGTTAAATGTTCTTTTCTCTTTAAATTAGGCTTTAAAAATAGGTTTCAAGTTTACTTTATGTATTTAGCACAATGAAATTAAACTGTTTTCGACATAAAAACTAGAGATATAAAGATACATATAAAAACTATATTAAAATGAAAACAGATAAGACATAGAAACAGGCTAAATAATATTTCTTATAGGCAAATTTAAACAAATCATGTTTTTAAATATTGTTTTTCTGACCCATTTGCTGATATTTTTGTTCTTGTTCCAAATATAAGCTCACTCCTTTCTGATACTTTCTTTTCAGAAAACGAGATTTATTATCTTGAAAGCAGCTACACTTAAGAATTTCCATGTTTGTGAAAAACTTGTAATGAGACAAGACCTTCTCTGCCTTTTTCTTATAAAGCCTGTATTTTTATGTAAAGGACATGGGGATGGTTTTACTAAAGAAATCAAAAGGATGTTATGTTTACACTTGCTGCAGAGAGAAAGGCTTCCTTTCCCTGCATGTTTAGAATGTTCAACATAAACCTGAAAATGCTGTCCTGTACTGCAATGCCAATATCATAACATCATAACAGGGTCACTTTAATGTGTCATTTCTTTAAATGATGCCTTTTAACTGCAAAGATTGTGCAAAATATGCATATTGTTATGATCAGATATTTTCTTAAGTTCTGTTTTCATTTATGTTGCCATTATTCAGTCACTGAAAGGAAAATTGCACACTACATATTTTCAAATTCATTGAAATGTCCAAAAGCAGTGAGAACAACATTTGGATGTTTGTATTTTGCTACAAAGGAATTTTAAAACTTATTTTTACATTTAATAAATAAACGATGAATGAATGAATAAATGAATGAATGAACGCTTGAATGCATAAAATGAAATTAAACATACTTTGTCACCAGTATATACATGGCTGCAGTTAATTTAATGGATACTGTCATTATTAATAATTAATAATAACATCCAAAGTTTCTAAATTGTACATATAAACCCTCTTACTTGTTTTGCTCTTCTATGTAGCTATGTTCCTGTTGCAGTCAAGAAATTGGAAATTGCAAAAATGTACAGTCTATATGAATAAGGTTTATACCAACTTCAATATTTGTGACTGAAGTATCTTTGTTTGTTATAGGCATGTTTTGTTACTGTAAAGAAGTGACGAATCTGCCAATCTGCAAAATTGAATAGCTTTCATCTGGGAAGGGACACCAGTTAAGACGGTCATCAGTAAACACCGGCTTCATTCAGTTTACTTTTAAGAGTCCTCCAGCAGATGTTTACACCGTGTAGACTTGACATCATGTCCACGATTACAGCGTACGAGTGGCCCTCTTTAACACATTGAACACATTGATGCAGTCTGGTGTTTACGTCTGGTCCGCGTCTTTTAGAAACTCCAAACACCGACCACACGTAAAGCAAAACCGCGTCAAGCTGCTCATGTGTTTGCCACAAAACATCCCTCAGCCGCAGGCCATGTTCGGTCACCATAAACTTTATTTACGCCATTTTACCCCACAGCACAAATTTACCGCGCTCACCAGCGATGACAACAACAACGCCCTTCGCTGCGTCACTTCCGGTGTTTGGTACATTCCCTTTCCATACGGAATCTGACTTTGTAAATTTGTTTCGGGACTTGTAAAAGTGGTTTGCGTTTTGTTAATTTGTTTTCTAAAATGTAAATTTGTTTTGTCCTTTGTAAAATCGTTTTTTATATGTAATTGTGTCTTATAATATGTAAAAATGTTTTCCAAAATGTAAATTTGTCTCGAGCTTTGTAAAAGTGTTTCACACTTTGTAATTTTGTTTTGCACTTTGTAATTTTGTTTTGTACTTCCCGTCCACCGTATTACGCAATAAAATTTGATATTTAAGTATCATGATTTAGAAAGGCATAGTTATTTCAGCTGGAAACAAGGTAAAATGTTTACAGTTATGGTTATGAGAGTAAAAATAATATCATATTAAGTACACATTTGCAGCATTAAGGAGCATTAATACTAAAATACCTGAAATTACTAATCAAAGTTGACCCGTATTTTTTCAGTTAAAAAATGCCCACACTTGTGGTTAAAAATATGTTTCATAGCATGTGCTCCAGCTAAACATCAGATCATATTGTTCAGGCTTTTTTTAAACTCGTGCAGCTGAAAGAAAGAAAACGTGGCAATATATTTTCACTGCTTCCATGGTTACAACAACACCTTTATGGATTCAAAATTGAAATCCAATCTGACATGACCAATTTTTCAGTTTGAAGTTGCTCTGAACAATATCTAAAGAGATAAAGCAATGCAAATTTGAATAGCCTTGTTGAAATGTATGCAAAGTGAAAAAAAGAGAGAGAATTGCTCCATTTGGATGAGACCAGATTTCCCTGTGGAAATTAGGTGAGTTTGTGCCTCACAGATGTACTTTGTGATTTTAATCCATTCAATACCGTGCAAATCCATCTCTTTTCTTTCTAAAACAATCCCAGTATGAATTGTGGAGCAAATTATCTGTAGTTTTTTCAGCGAATTCAGGCGTCTTGTGAGAAATCAAAATCTATGCAAACATGAATGTGTATGATTTCTGTGTATGATTTTTTTTTTTAGTGCTGCTCCTCATTTATTATTAAATTTGTTGTATATACAGTAGTCAAGCTTGTTGTTTCACTGCTTGGTGAAATTAATTATGCAATATGTATTAAACTTTAAAAATAATGTTAGCATCTTATTAGATGTAAAACTATATTAATTTCAGCACTTCTTTTACTACTCCATTATATACACCACCTGATTAAAGTCATGTCACCTTTTAGGAACAACAAATAATAACTTGACTTATACGTAGTTGATTGATTGTATCAGAAGTGACTTATATGATAGATAAGGCCTCTAGATTTACCAAAATAAAACATGATCATGTATTGATTTTCAATTATTTAATTAGGACAGTAATATCAGACTTAGACAAAAGTCTTGTCACGTAACAGAAATAATGTACAGTATAGAATATAAAGTCAAGGTGCAGTGGAAAAAGAATTAATATTATGTATGACTCCCATGAGTTTGGACAACTGCATTCATATATCTCTGCAGTGACTCAAATAACTTATTTATAAAGTCATCTGGAATGGCAAAGAAATCATTTTTGCAGAACTCCCAGAGTTATTTTTGCAGAAATCCCAGAGATATTTTGGATGCATCTTCAATGCCTCCTCCTTCATCTTACCCCAAACATGCTCAATAATATTCATATCTTGTGACTGGGCTGGCCAATCCTGGAGCACCTTGACCTCCTTTGCTTTTAGGAACTTTGATGTGGAGGCTGAAGTATGAGAAAGAGCACGATCTTGATGAAGAATTTTCTCTCTCATGTGGTTTGTGAATGGGCAGCACAAATGTCTTAATACCTCAGGCTGTAGCTGTTGATCTCCAATCTGCAGATCACTCGCACGCCTCCATACTGAATGTAACCTCAAACCATGATTTTTCCTTCACTAAACTTAACAGATTTCTGCGAGAATCTTGGGTCTATGCGGGTTCCAATAGGTCTTGTGCAGTATTTGTGATGATTGGGATGCAGTTCAACTAGAAGTCAAGATATTATTTGTTGCTCTAAGAGCTGGGATCGACGAAAACAAATAAAATATGTTATTTTTTTCCTTTTAAAGAAGTGTGTTCTTCTTACCAGGATTGTATGTATTAGATCCAAAGTACATCAAAAACTGAAATATTTTTACTATCTAAAATAACCGTTTTCATTTTATTTCTGTGATTTCAAAGTTGAATTTTAGCATCATTTCTTCAGTCTCATCATCCTTCGAAAATGCTGATTTGCTTTGATTTGCAAGACATCTCCATCAGTAATGCATCAAATCCGGGCACAGCATCACATACAACTTCTGTTAATAGTTGTAAATCATTTATTAGCTTCATAATCTATCCAAACAGTGCTACAGTAAGTACACTGCTGAAATACAGAAGGTGCTTTAAAATATATCTCAGAGAATCTTTCAGTTTTGAACTTCGAGGGGGATTATATCTATTACTAATGCCTACCTAATCTGGGAGGCAGATAAAATCATTAAAATGAGGTAAAACAGGATAGAAGCTGATTAGAGGGATATTCGGCGATGCCTGACATTTTATCTTATAGATTTGATCTTACAGCTCTACGACTCCGGGTTCTTTTTTTCCTTCTTTTTTTTCTTTTTCTTTTAGCATTTGCAGATCTTCAAGGTTATTGCAGAAACCCTCTTTTGGTGTTGCATAATTGACTCCCTGATGAAGGATAACTATGATTTACTGAGACTGTCCATACATATTCGTCCATATTTCAGCTGTGATTAACGGCATGATAGACTCAGACTGATGGGTGTTTCATACGTCATGCAAAGTAGTCAATCATGACCAGTCCATTAGTCAGAATGAAACCTGACAAGAAAGCCAAGGAGAAAATCTCTGCTTCTAGAGCTCGAGCGGGAAAGGTTAAATGACGGATTGTAACAAGAGTTCATTCCAATCATATTTATTACTACATGATGTACATTTTATGTATAATTAAAATGGGCTTCTTGGGTCTTGCTATAACGTTCCACTCACAAGCGAAACAATCAAGCCATGATAATCACCTGGCGTAAGAACCATTGTAACGATGCATATTTGTTGGGTTTTTTGTCATATATTTCTGAAATTGCAGTACATATAGATACAGAATATTTTTTCGCTTATTATTTTCTTCTTAACCTTTCTGGTTGTGGCTGTTCCAGCTTGTAACTGCAGAGCAGCAGATGCAAAGGTCATTTCTCATTTGCATTCCTTGCATTTCTGCTCCGTACTGAGGAAGAAATCATCATTAATTTCATGGTAATAATAATAACAAAGTAAACTGGAAAAGCAGTAAAACACTTCCATATATTGTTGCACTTATTTTGTGATTTATTATTATGTACATGGTCTTTCCCAGCTGAAATAGATTTTCAATGCCTTTGATGAAATTGTCAAGTTATTGAAATTATTGATGATATTGCAAAACATCACTAGTGTACATGCGAACATCTACACCAAACAACTAGGTCTAAAAATATATACTGTACATGGCAGCTTAAAGTCGTCTCTCATATGGAGAATGAAGTTATATGCATTGCTCAGGTGTGATTTGTTTGTTCACAGACTCTACCAGAGTGTAAAAATCTTGATGGTTTTATGGATCTTGTCTATCGAATCTGATCTTATTTTGTATTTTCTGTTGGATTCAAGTCAGGTGATGGCTGGGCCATTTTACAGCTTGATTTTCTTTCTCTGAATGCATTTGAGAGTTTCCTTGGCTGTGTATTGGATCATTGTCTTGCTGAAATGTCCACTCTGGTTTTATCTTCATTATCCTGATGATGAAGAAGTTGGACTGAAGCAGCAGATATTAATTTACAATAGTGAAGGGCAGAGGATTGCTGAAGAACTACTGAGAGATTTTAGCTGCTGTCTGGGCTTTCGCTGCCTTTCTTTAATCGTTCAATGCTTTTTCCTGCATGGTTAAATTTTTTTGCACATTACTTCATTTTAAACTATTTAGTTTTGTTTCTTTGCATACATGGATTTATTTATTTATTTATTTTTTAATTGTTACCAACATCTAGTGAGAATTTCAAGTCAACAGCACCTTTAGAAATATGTTTTCTGAGAAAAATAGTGACATGCAATACTCACTTTCCCCCACTGAATATATAATGAAATGACAAAAATAAATAAATCAATAAATTAATAAAATAAAATAAATCCAAGCTGAAGTATAGACATAACTAAAACTAAAACAAAAATAAAAATAGAAATATATTATGAGTAATGAGTGCAGTGAGTAGCATGCTCGCCTCACAGCAAGAAGGTCGCTGGTTCGAGTCTCTGGGTCAGTTGGCATTTCTGTGTGGAGTTTGCATGTTCACGTTTGTTTCCTCTGGGTGCTCCGGTTTCCCCCACAAGTCCAAAGGCATGCGCTATAGGTGAATTGGGAAAGCTTAATTGTCCACAGTGTATGTGTGTTAATGAGTGTGTATGGATGTTGCCCAGTGATGGGTTGCAGCTGGAAAACATATGCAGGATAAATTGGCAGTTCGTTCCGTTGTGGCGACCCCTGATTAATTAGGGACTGAGCCAAAAAGAAAATGAATGAATGAATAGAAATAAATTGATAGATAGCAATGTCAGAATATACAGTAAAAATGTTAAATAAAATAAAAAATTAAACTAAAACTCAGCAAAATGATACGTATTATATGTATTTTAACATTTTTACAATGAAGACATATTCTGACAGTTTTTTTCTGAATGTTTTTTCACAAAAACGTACTTTAAAGTGCCTATTAAAACATCACCATGGAACCATTAAGAGTCACTGTCACACAAATCCAAACCCATGGGACTTTTTACTGTACAAAGAGTTCTTTATATAGTTATTTAGATTATTCAAATATTCTTCTTACTAAAAAAATCTCTTTATAAAGAACTTTATTCTTTGAAGAACCTTTTGTAACCTTTTAGTTTTTAAGAATCTCCCAGATGATTTGCCTTTATGTGCTGATATTACTGGAACAGTTTTGAAACAGCATCTGTCTGCTTAACTCAAGTCTCTGTCTGTGTAGGGAAATAGATTAGAAGGAGAAATATGGCTGAAATGAAAGCATGGCCACTGTAACCCCACTTGGGGGAGAAACAAGGGGAAAAAAGCAGCATAGCAAAATACACATCTGTCAGGTGAAAGACGGATCTGGATGAAATCACATTGAGAAAACGACAGAAAGAGGCTGTTTCTCTCAGTTTGGTCTTTGAACTTGGTTTTCAAACAGTGTTTTTCGTACAGGGGAAATTTGTGGAGATGTTACTCCATGTGCCAATTAGGGAGACGGAACCCTGTGAGTCACTCCGTCAAGATGTTGTTCATTAGCAGGAATGATGTGTGTATCCGGCTGGAAAAATAAGGTAACGACACTAGTCAGCCCATACTTTGAGTGTTTATATGCAAATAATGTGATTTTACAAGACGTATTCAAACGGCTAGCGTTTAATATGTCAAATGCATCTTCATGAGTACATATTGTTATTTATTTAAGCGTATAAAAATATGTGCTGTGATGTTCTGAGTCATTACCACTTTGTTGGTGCAGTCACAGATTTTATTTCTCATTAGGCGAGTGTTTACACATCGCCATTTTCAACTCAAAACACAAAATGTTTTATGCATTTCGGCTGTTCATTTGCATGGCCACATTTTTGGAATCTGAAAATATGAATGTTTGAAAAGGGGTTTCAGAATGCTCGTTGCTGCCATTAGTGTCCTTGTGTAAACTACAAAAACATGATTTTGTGAAAAGGGTGATGTAATGCAAATATGTATTATATGTTCAGACCATAGCAGAGTACTTGAAAACCAAAATAACAATGGGAGAATATGGGACTTTATGTGTACAGGGCTGTAGTTTTTCTTTATTAAATGTGAGAATGACCAATACTGGCTTGTCATTTGAAATATACAGTATATAAGCAATATCACACTCGTAGGCGTGCAATATGGCTGGATATTGGCACTTGTGGGAGGCGTGCCTTTACTCAAGGTTGCAGGCCGAGTGCTTTAGTGTCCTGTCAGTGACGATATACAGCCATATCGCACTGCTACGAGTGTGATATTTTGTTTTAATTAATTAATTAATTCATAATAATAATAATAATAATAATAATAATGGGTGCCACGGTGGCGTAGTGAGTAGCACGTTCGCCTCACAGCAAGAAGGTCGCTGGTTCGAGCCCCAGCTGGGTCAGTTGGCATTTCTATGTGGAGTTTGCATGTTCTCCGGGTGCTCCGGTTTCCCCCATAAGTCCAAAGACATGTGGTATAGGTGAATTGGGTAGGCTAAATTGTCCATAGTGTATGAGTGTGAATGAGTGGGTATGGATGTTTCCCAGAAATGGGTTGTGGCTGGAAGGGCACCCGCTGCATAAAACGTGCTGGATCAGTTGGCGGTTCATTCCGTTGTGGCAACCCCGGATTAATAAAGGGACTAAATCGACAAGAAAATGAATGAATAATAATATGTAAATAATAAATTATTTGATAAAATGTAATGTTATTTTATTATTTTAGTTTATTATGAAAACGACAGCATTGATTGGATCTTTCACAAGATTACACTTACTGTAACACACACAGACAAAACTATTAGATTTCTGATTTAATCACCTTAGGAAAGTTATTGATTTAAGCCAAATTATACATTTATAGCTATATTTAAGTAAAAGGCATATTTGAAGACCCTTTGTTTGTTTATTTTATTTATCAGGATCCCCATTATCCACTACCAAGGTAGTGGCTATTCTTCCTGGGGTCCATCAAACGCAGTTACATTAATCCATAAAAATAAAGACCAATGCAAAACATAAAAACCCATAATTCATACATAACATCCAGATCAATCCACTTAATATCGTTACATTAAATATTTCTTTAATAATTTGTTTAAACCACATTTTAATTGTTACAAAGTAATGTCTAACAGCAATTCATTCCATGTTTCCATTCCTCTATACATTACAGTCTGTTGCTTTGCATTCATTTTTTTGAAACAGCAAAAACTGCATGTCTGGTGTTAAAATTTACACTTGGAACTCACTAGACACAGAGGTCCCACTTTAAATTAACTGGTCTTAACTAGTATGTACTTACATTATAATTAACAATTACAATGTACTTATTGTGTAAATACATGCTTTTACATTGTACTTACGCTTGATTAAATACATGCATGTAATTACATTTATAATTACACTGTTGACCATACCCTACTGCTTTTCCAACTCTGAAACCTACCCATACCAACAAACCTGTCCCTAACTCAACCCATAACCCACATCAAGAGCACTAGAAGTGTTCTGCAATACATTATGAACACAGTAAGTACATTGTGCTTGTATTTAGATGGAAGTACATAGTAGTTAATGCCACTTAATATAAAGTGGGACAGACACAGAAATATTTCTTATGAAATACAACACAGAAACAATTACCCTATCCTTGACCAATAACCAACCTAAAGTCTGATGCATTTTCATAATATTAACCCTTCAATTGCAGTGTAAAATTAGTTGTCCAGCTCTATTCTGGACTATAATAACAGACTATTGTTCAACTGTTACACAAACTTTGCAGCATTTCACCCTGTTTTTCTCTTTTAATGTGATTATAACCTGGAACCTCAGTTTGAAAAAACAGGACAAACACTTTTACCCTTGCTCTGAACACTGGCCAATTTCATCCATCCACGTTAGCATATGCATAATGATCCTGGCCAGAACAATAGAGCTAAGGGTCCAGATGCACACAAGAACACATTAGTAGTTTTTTTATTGTTCAATCAGCATCAATAAATGATGAGTAAATCTGCTCATGCTTTCATCTTCATTATTTGCATTCATGACCATTCAGTAGTTTCATTAACCATAGCTGCAAGACAAAAACAACAGCGATTCTAGCATGTTAGCATATTATATTTAATGAGAACAAATGGCGAAATTTGAAATTGATAAGTGAATCATTTATAAACATCCACTGTCTTATCCATTTATCTTTTCGTGCTGTCAGCTATGCTAACATATGTTTGAAAGGCAGCATTTACATTTTAAGAGCCGTGGATGAGGAGCATCTGTTTACGACTTTCGCAGTTCCGCAATTTAAGTTTCACAGTCCATTAGAGCCAAGAGACCAGTAGCCGAAGTAACGCAATCAAGGTAGAGCAATTAACTCATTTGTTTACAAAAAAATGATGAAATAAATGGGTGAAAATGGAACATGTGTTCAAGAGTAATTAACGGCAGTGTTGTGAGTGTATTTTTGATTGAATATTCATAAACATGGTGAGATTGCTTTAATATATGAATTATTATTATTATTATTATTATTATTATATTGATGCTCTTGTAGAGTTAATACTCTGAAATGGATAACTTATTTAACTACAATATATTTAGAAAATATAAAGGCAAAATGGGGCAACGCAGTGGTGCAGTAGGTAGTGCTGTTGCCTCACAGCAAGAAGGTCGCTGATTCGAGCCTCGGCTGGGTCAGTTGGCCTTTCTGTGTGGACCCCGGATTAATAAAGAGAATGAATGAATGAATAAATATAGGCAAAATATTGTATTATCCACAAAACAAATGTGTGGAATGGAAACTGTTAGAAAATGTGTTTTAAAGATGGCTGAAATTGATGATGCAATGAATGAGTAATTATACTAGATTAATAATCATGATAAATACTTACTCTTGGTTTTTTCAAATGATAAAGTATAAGTAATATTTTAAGTTCAGCCTAGACAAATCATCACCTTGCAATTATAAGGTTATATCTGCCGTCTGAATGATTTTGAAATATTGAGCTTCAAAGTTTTTGCAATCCATAGCAAACAGCATGAGAGAAACATTTGTTTTTTAAATAAAAAGTATTAATGTTAACAACTTATAAAAAACATCCCATTATGTAAATAAGTGGTCACTTAATAAGGATATGTCAATAACTCAATTTTGACAAAAATATCAGATAGGACCTCATAATACTAAAGTGACAAAATGTGGTCAATTCTAGTAATTCTCTATATGTTCTAAAAATTTCATACAATCAAGTATTCAAGGAACTATTTTCGTCAATATAATGAAAAAAAACCTGAAATATTTATTAATTAAACAGAGCAATGCTTTTGCTTTTGCACTTACTGTTTTTTACAAAATGGTTGAAATAAAACATGTTATTGTTTTGAGTAATTGTAATTTAAGCTCAATTGCCATTTTAATTTAGAATCAATTTCATGAGTACAGCAAAAACAAAGTAAATAAAATTTGTAGGGTTGAAAATCCACAGAAATTGAGAGATTTTTCAGGCAATCACTTTTTTTTTTTCATAGCATGTATAAAGATTTTGAATGTGCTATGATCCTTAACGAAATAGAGAGAAAGGAATAATTGATGGATGGATGTATTGATAATCAATGTTATGATTCGTTATATGATTTTATGAATAAAGGCACAAAAGAATATACCAAATATGACTGTAAGTTACCAGTACTTTTCAGTGATGTACATATTTATAACTAAATGGGTCATTTTGGTACTATAAAGGTACATATTAGTACCTAAATGTACATGAGCCTACCATTTGACATTAGGTACTAATATGTACACTAAATTGTACTGAATCCAGAAAGTCTCCTTAAACGTTTCTTACATACAATTGTTAAAACTGCTTATTTAGCTTAACTCTTAAATTGTTTCAACAATAATAACAAACACATTCAATAACCCATGTCCTGTGGCATAGTTTGGAACATTTCCTCAAGAATATCTCAGTCGTCTAAAGTCTATTTCTGGCATAAACTTGACTTTTCCGTGTTAATGGGAAACTGCAGCTGAATGCCAAATGAAGGCTTTGCTCAGATATGAAATAATTTGGCTGCGCTGTTTATCAATCCATTAACGTCAACACGAACTGATGTTGACCATGAATTTGCACAATTTTCACAGAAGCACAAAACCACAAATTAAAGAATAATTAGCCCTTTAATGTTTTATCATTTATTTTGTATTAAAAACTTACTCATGGTCAAGTTAGAAAGCATTACATTGTAATTCATATTAAATGATGTTTATGGAAATACAGCACAAAACTGAACTGGGATTAACTAGCATCTCAGACTGCTTTTGGCAAATAAATGCCTAAAAGAACACCAGAAGGCTGATTAAAGATTAAAAATCAAAAGGAGTGCATGTCTTCTACAGACTTAGAACTCAAAAGGCAGTTTTAGTGCCGGATGTTTAATTCATGAAATAAAACTCTAAATGCTTTTTGTCTTTTTATTCAATCTGAGGTCATCGTCATGCTCTAGTTTCAATTTCTATATACAGCAGTTCATTTCTGAGAAGTTTTCATGTTTTTTTCTTTCATTTGCAACAGTTGATTTTCTTTCTTTCAGTCTGTCAGTCAGTCAGTCAGTCAGTCAGCCAGCCAGCCAGCCAGCCAGCCAGCCAGTTTTTTTTTTTCTCAAAGGCAATTTGGTTGCAGCATGCAAGCATGTCACACATAATACACAAAACCACATTGTACAATATAAATCTACCCTAAATTTAAAAACTTTACAGCTGAGGGGAAAAGAAATGAAAGTTTGAACTGATTTGTTTTACTAATAGGAGTTCTGTATTGAATACCAGAAGGGTGAAGATAAAACTTGTGGTGCATGGGAATCATCTGACAGAATACTCTGAGCTTTACTGAAACTTGCCTGTGGTATATCTGAGTCATTTATAGAATAGTTCCTCAAATTAATAAAGTAAATAAATACTATGGTCGTTTATATGACTTGAGAACGATGAGTCCTCTTAGGGAGTGATTCGTTCATTTACGGATGCGCACATTTGTGCAGGTGTAGGAGAAGATTAGTTCATTTTTTTGAGAGTCCTCTATTCGGTGTGAGTCATTCGTTCATCACGTGAAAAACAGAAGCCAATCATATGCATTTAGAGCCGGAAAAAGATTTGGTAACACTTTATTCTACTTAATATCTGTTGATACTGTACACGTCAACTTACACTAACCCTAACCCCATAACAGTCTACTAATAATCTAATGAAAATTAGTTGCAATGTAACTTAAATTCAACAAATGGACCATCAAAATGAAGTGTGACCAAAGATTTGACCAAAGAAATCTCTCGAGTCCTCGGTTTGAGTTGTTCGTTCATCATCACTTGAAAGACAGAAAGCCAATCATATGCATTTAGAGCAGGAAAAAGATTTGATCCGTTCATCTCTCAGGTCCTCGGGTTTGAGTCAAAATAAAAAGAAAACGTAGTCCTATATATGTTTCTGGAGACCGCAAACTATGTAGTCAGAGGTATGTATGGCTACATTTAATTCTTTAAATGAATGCTACAGGGTGCCATTCCTTTTTGTGCTCTCCAGCTGACTGCTTACCTCCGTATGAACAGCTTTCCCGCTGTAACCAGTTTGTCCTGTTAGCTCGCCTTGTACGTCAGCGGACTTGAGACGCAGAGAGGAGTTGACCATGACAACGGGGTTCGAGTCCAGTAAAGAACGGTTCCAGAAAGCAGGTAAGACAAATACAGAATACAAATAAACAAGTAAATAACAGGGTGAGAATATGGTAAAACGTGCTAAAAATCAGATGAGGGATTTTCTTTTTCTGGATTGCTTTTGAAATGTGTTGATTGAGTTTAGGGTAGGAGATGGGTGGCTCAGTCGACTGGTCAGTCATTCAGTCAGTCAGTCAGTCAGTCATTCAGTCAGTCAAACAGTCAGTCAACAGTTGCCTCTGGTGGAAAAAAACACACCTCTTTGGACATATTTCGCAGTCTCCAGAAATGTATATAGAGGTACGTTTACAGAATGAGCCTGGGTTGAACTTATCATTACCTTCTTTTTGTTTGGGTGCACAGTTTGCTGGCATCAATGTGGTGTAGTGCATTCATGTGATACTGTACTTCAGACTTGAAGTACTTTGATTATATGAAAACTCTGTAGAGATATATAGCTTTGGTTTTGTCAGCTTCATGTGGAAGAGTTTTAAACAGAAAATTTGTATTTAAGAGTTCAGTATTTTTAAGAATATTTTTGTACCGTAATGTGACAGCAGCAGCAGCGGCAGTTTTAGGCCTGCCCCAAATGCTCTTATTGGTTGAGAAGTGCGATGACGACTTTCCCAAACCAATAATAATCAACCACATTGGCTCTATTGATTTATGGCTGCCCAGTATGTAAATTATATATACATTGTCATTGCATAATTAGGTCAAAGACCTCAAGAACAACACGTGCGAAGAGATGATGCCAACCTGATGATGCCAAGACTTCTAAAGGTCTCCATAATCCTAGTCCAGGCCGTATCCTAAGCAGATGCTGTGATGATCATGGAGCAGTGGAGAGCATGAAACTGACTTCTAAAAAAACTCCAGTGACAAACGAGTCTGTGCATTGAACCAATAGGCCAGCCTGTACACCTGTGGGTGACCTACTCATACAGTACCTGCAGCTTCTCCACAATGGACGTTTTTTTCCTTCACTTTCACCAGTTGGTGAAGTTTGTTCCTCACCACTGGCTTGCTTAGTTTGGGACTTGTCGAGCTGCACATGGATAAACAATGGACTTTCAAAATTAAACCACACTGAACTGAACTAAACTGAACTTCAACTCTGAAAACTGGACTGACACCATTTCAATGTACTAGAACTTCTATATTAAGCTGCTTTGACACCATCCATATTGTAAAAGCGCAATAGAACTAAAGATGAGTTGAATTAAATTGCACAGTTATGTAAATGAGCTGGTCAATAAGCAATCTGAACCAAAACAAGATTTCTAAAATAATCAGAATTAGAAAAGATTGTGTGAAATCATCAAATGTTCTAGTTTGCTGAGGTTGTAGATCAAATTTAATAACTTTTTGTACCAACTGATCTGTTTTTCAGTTCTCACTGTATCTTCAGTCATCACCAGTATTAATTCTTATTGGTATTAATCAGTATTCGGGCGCTACGGTGGCGTAGTGAGTAGCACGTTCGCCTCACAGCAAGAAGGTCGCTGGTTCGAGCCCCGGCTGGGTCAGTTGGCATTTCTGTGTGGAGTTTGCATGTGTACCAAAGACATGTGGTACAGGTGAATTGGGTAGACTAAATTGTCCGTAGTGTGTGAATGTGTGGGTATGGATGTTTCCCACAGATGGGTTGCGGCTGGAAGGGCATCCGCTGCGTAAAAAATATGCTGGATAAGTTGGCGGTTGATTCCGCTATGGCGACCCCGGATTAATAAAGGGACTAAGCCGACAAGAAAATTAATGAATGAATTAATCAGTATTAATAGTTTTGGGTGAACTATCCCTTAATCCTGCAAATTCTCAGCACATGGCCTGTTTTTTGGAAAACCAAACCATCTAAATGTATAATGCTTTCACTGCAAGGTAAGATAGATAACCATTTTATTTTAACTGATTTTGACACAGGTACATTAGTTTATTCCTTCCATTACTTTCCCCCAGTTTTATTACTCTTTACAGGCATTTTCTCTTTCAGAGCTACATAATAATCCAATGTTTCCTCGAGCATCTCCTCCATCATAGCAGCCGCATGACTCTGCATTTTTCAAAGTTAGGACAAAAACAAAATAAAATATATATGTGAGACTGAGATACTGGCAGGTGGAAAAAAAGAGTCATGCATTTCACATCGACAGACAAAGCTAATCCTCTTTTTTTTTTGTTTGGATGCCAGGATCACAGGCTTCAGATGCAGATGTGCTGCTGGAGCTCATTATTTTGCCAGTGACTAAATGAGACTAACAAGCTCACAAAGACACCTCTGAACTCAATGTCCCCTCGAGCCCTGAATTTAAGACACAAGTCGCTCGGATGAAGAAAGAAAAAAAAAAACTGCTGAGAGTCAAGTTGCTTCGATTTTGTAGTACTATATTGTCAGTGTTGTGTTTTCAGAGACTGAAGCCAGCCTGATGAATTGCTGTTTGGCTCTAGTCTGGCAGTTGGGTAAATTCACACCAAACAAGCCTCCAGCGGTACACCAGTCTTGGTGTCAATATTGTGGTCAGTGGTTGGATTGTTTTGAGGAGAGTTTGTCTTACATCATCTTGCCTAGAATTGTGTGTGTATGTATATATATATATATA
>CAIGQQ010000001.1:9175718-9199761 GCA_903798035.1 Danio albolineatus | reverse complement strand
AAGAAATTAGTTCAATGCACAGCATCTGTATGTATATATATATATATATATATATATTATGTTTATATCTGCTTTCTGCATTTGGAATCAAATAACATTTGTGTCCAGTTTGTTCCAGTTATTCTTCTACTAATATTACCACACCTAAAGCTATTGCTCAGTTGTTGTATTTTAAGACATTTGTCAGGTTTTGGTCTTCAAACAGGTGCTGTGCATTGAACTAATTTCTTACACATCCTATCTAAAGCTTTTTGTTTTGATTATTCACGATTGTAGGCTGGGAAATAGCTGAAATCATTCAGTGGAGTGATATGGAAGTGCAATCAAGGTCAAAAACTGCTGCGATTAGTCTGCTTTAGAATGTTTACCAGCAATCAACAGATCATTTGTATAATATATATTAATTTCCTTTTTACTCACAACACATGTAAATAGACTGTATACACCATAAAATATAATTATAATTATTATTATGTATTATACGATTTACACCTGAGGTGAGGGTTTTAGTCTCTTTTGATGCTACGTAGGTTTATATTTTCATCTTTAAGCTAAAAATGTAAAAGTCATCTACAGTATACAGTTTGCCATAAAAATGTCTATTTATATGCCTGACGTGAAAATTAGCAATACAAATGGGTCAAGAATATTATTTAGGATATGTTTACTTTAGTAGTCATTACGGTGCATTATTTGCATATTTATTTTACTTAATTTATTTGAATTCAGTCATTTTTCTATGCATCATTTTAGAGTTATTCAATATTATTTTATAATTTTTTTTATTTTCATGCACTTTTCTTTTTTTAGTAACAATTTTTATGTATTATTTTTATTTGTATTCAAGAAATATTTAGTTTTCATTTAATTATAAACTTTTACAGTTTTTTTTTCTTTCTCAAAAACGTTTTTTGAAAAAAGAAAAAGAAAGAAAAAAGAAAGGTAGGGACCCCCACTCAACAGTGTCTGCATGAAGAAATGCCCATGCACTCTCAGTCACTCATTAGAACAAGTGACGTCACTGTTAGGGATCTGGTTACGCCCCATTCACACGGGGAGTCAACATCAACGCTTCCCATTCACTTTGAATGGGGTATGTCAAGCATTGCCAAACTGAATTGGTGCTGATTCAGTAGCGTTGCTCCCTACAGAATTTGGGAATTTCTCAACTTTTCAAGCACCATTGAAAACTTCAGTCAGTCGTATTGCTTTGTGCAAATACCCTAGCTTGTTTCATTGGCTTACATTCAGCCCCATCGTGTCAGTCCTAACTTCAGACACGGCCTGCATCAAGCCTTGACACTAAAGCCCCCTGTGAATCGGGTCTTAGTGGCTGTGTAAGTGTATACGTTAAAGCAATACAGCCAAATTGGGAATATGTGCCTAGGCCTTAATTTTTAAGAACCGAGAAATATGCACTTAGAGGTACATATGCAAGTATGCAATTTGTGTTGAAAACGAACTCCACGGGACAGTAATAATAATAATAATAATAATAGGTTTTATTTATATAGCGCCTTTCCATAGCTCAAGACACTTTACAAAAAAAAATAATACAAGTAGGCATTGAGAGAGACAATAAACAAGTAGAGACAACATTAGACAGGTAGGCTTGCAAACATACAAGGAGTCAAAAATAACAAACTGGGATTACAAAACAAGACCTACGAGACAGATATGTAAAGTAAAGTTGGGTCAAAAAAGTGGTCAGTTTAGCAATGAGAAGAGTGACATTCGGAGAACACTTGAGTTTTAAGTAATGATTTGAATTCTGGGATATTACTAACAGAGCGGAGTGAATTCGGTAGAGAGTTCCAGAGTTTGGTTGCAATGACACTAAATGATCTGCCCCCCATTGAAGAGAGGCGGTATCGAGGGACAGCAAGAAGGCCAGAGTCAGAGGAGCGTAGTGAGCGAGTTGGAATGTAGGGGACAAGCATGTTGCAAAGGTAAGAGGGGGCTAGGCTATTTGAGGATTTGAATACAAGCAGGAGAATTTTGAATTTAATGCGGTAAGCGACTGGGAGCCAATGGAGATTGTGCAAGATTGTGCAGTACCGCAGACTGCTAACCTCTGTATGGATGGCTTTTCAAGCATGACTGTTTGCTCTGTAGATAACCACAAACAGCGTCAAACTTGAAGTGGAGCAGACTGGAGTTCAAATCAGGCAAAGGATGGTGAAATCACAGCAGTGTGAAATCGTAAAACACATGCGCCGCAATGGCTTTTAAATTCTAGTTTGCTTTTCAAAACACTATTGGTTGGGTTTCAGTAAGGGGGCGGGCGGGTCAGTTAATATTAAGCTGATATATTATGCATGACAAGCCGACAACAAAATGTAGCCATGGGCACATATATAAAAATGAGCCTGAGTTGCGTTAAAAGTACATGTACCTGTCTAAGAGTGCACATACAGTCAGTCTGCTGCCAGACCCCCCATTTGAAAATACACAGACTACAATGAATAAATCATGATCAATTAAAAAAATACATATAAATAAATAGAACAGAGGGTAATAAAGCTAAATATGAGCAATATGAAATATGCAATATATGCCCAAATCATTTCATATGCTTATAGATGTTAGCCAGCAAGCTAGCTGGTTAGTCTAACAAAGTTTTTGCCCTGCCAAAGTTGCTACTAGTCCCACTGCAAAGAAGTAACAATTCAACTAATTTCATTTTCACTTAACACATTACTGACTGACTGCGTTTGACATTATGTGGTAAATATTAATCTGTTCAACACCAAAAGTGCACAAGAGTAGAGAACATTTATGCACATTTTGAGGGCTTGAAATCTCAAACCATTGTTTCCAAGTTTCAAAGTGTGTGGTTTTGAAAAGGGCAAACAAAGAAACAAACAAAGTCACTCATAGAACTGAATTAATAAAACAACCTCATCACTACCACAACAAAGGAGAAACGGAACGAATGTTAATGGAGATAAAAAACCCAAATCTAGCTCGAACAGAAAAGTGAAACAGCAGTTGGCTTGACTCCACAAAACCTTTCAGTATTGTCTGATTCAGAGCCATCACTTCCATTATAACTTATTAATATTAGAACATTAATATGCTAAAATGAAACAGTGCCGTAGAGGCGGTAATGTTTCTTTTGAACTTCGCAAAATTTACACCAAAAAAAGAGCAGATTTATAAACTGTTAGTGCTTGAGTATCATCCAAGTGCTTTTCCCACAACTCACTGTATCTCTTCTTTTTTGGTCATCATGTACATTAAGAGATACTTTAATTGATTTTATATACTGCGCACAAAAATATATGGTAGGTATGGGTCAAATAGGAGATTTTTGGTGTCTGCTGCAAAGTAAAAGGATTGTTCACCCACCAAAAAATTACTTTGTTCACTATTTACCTCAAGTGGTTCTAAACTTTTAGGAGTTCCTTTATTCTGTTGAACACAAAATTTGGTGATTTAGTTTAAAGTTATTTTGAAACATGTTAGAAAGCTGTAACCCTTGACTTCCATAAGAAAACATCAGATATTCCCAATAAAAGTTTGCAGATAGAATTTTGATAGTTACAATGTTCCTCAACAATCACACAAGAAATCATTTATTATTTCAGTTTTATTTATTATCTGAGTCTGAACAATCTTTTATTTTGAGAAATCTTTTATTTTGAAAAATGACCGTCACGTGAGTGCCCAAATTTAACCCACAAACAGCAAAATGAGTAAGAAATAAACATCTTTGGAAAATTTCTTTGCTAAGAGGAAAAGGTCCAGTGAAGGACCCACGAGCTGCCAAGGAATAGATTTGCAACCATTTTGTCAACAAATCAGGTGAATCCACCATGTCTGTGCAAGACGATGAACAAATGTCGGCGGCATTTTAGGTTCGTTCGCATATCTCGTCTTTTCTAGAATTCGAGCAAGTTCGTTATTTCCAATGGAGATGCACAGCTTTGTGTGCACAGGCAGCGTAATGCGTTCTTGCCTTCCAGATGTACTATGGCAAGACTTGCCAGATGAATGAATCATGTGAACACACAGCAAGTCTGACCGATCAGCTTCAGCTTGTATGGAATATACACTAATTATCTCAGACAAACACATAGCACCTATACACTACACCACTTTGTTATTTTCTCCATAAATAAAACTTGTATCAGAGTTACAGCAATGTTTTGTCAGCTTGTCATTCTCTGAGAAAAGGCTGCCACTGCCCTTAACTCCTTCACAGTTCATGATAAAATTGTCAAGCGTTGACCAGTCTGCGGTGATAAAAAGGTTGGGGACCACTGCTTTAAATGACTTCAGCCTGTCTACATCTCTTAATGTTTGCCTTTTTTTGCTTGACTTGAATGAGTTAGTGACATTGTGAAGATGTAATATTCTATAAATCACAGATTTGGAACAACCAACTTCTCTTTGGCCTTCATCTGGACAACCGCTGTCAGAGAGTTTAGAATGGCTCATCATCCTGCAAAGTCAGTAAAAACTGGAAGAGTCAAGCTGCCAGTTATTTACGTTTTTTCAGGAAAAAACTATGCCAGTTTAACTTAAGTCTGTTTAGTTTTTTTTTGTACTGTGTTTCAAAATATATATGTCTAATAAAACATACTTAACTGCTCCTTTTAGTATAACTTCAAGTGAAATTTAATAAACAACTTAAAAACAACAACAAAATTGGATCAACTCATGCTGCTTCCTGGTCATGAAATTTTTAGTCACTGATTTTTCAAAATACTGACTGTTCTTTGACATCTTCAGATCTTTATGAAAGCCCTCTTTGCTATGTCTGCATGAACAGAACATCTATAAGGCTTTAACAATGGTGAACGAGATTTGAACCCAATAGTCTCATTATTTTTAATGGAGGCTTACTGTTAAGAGGAATACATTGCTGCAGGTCTTCAATACACCTTATTTCTCATCCTCCCGTTTGGCATGACTGTACCAGTTATTTTTATTGATTCAGCAAGATTCATGCTGGAAGGATGTACGAAAGCTCAAGATTTATACAGTTCCGTACACAGTATGAACATGACCTAGGAGGTTAGTTCAGGACAAAACACTCAAACTTGCATAAAGGTGAATCTAATGGTTTCCACTGAGCAGTACAGTATTGTACGGATTTATTTTTGTTTCCACTGTCAGAACATACCAAAATAGCAAACCGTACCATACCACTTTGTGAGTATTTAGCACAAATAACACAGGCTCATTGGGAATGTGTGCTCAGGGCTAAATTTTTTAGAACTGTGGAATATGTGCTGGGCTACTGGGTTATGGCTGCATTTTGTGCATACATCGAACTCTATGGGGCACCAATACCTTTGTTTTTTTTTATTTATTCGCTATATCACTCAATACTTATCTTCTATACAGTATGAACAGCATTTCCAGTGTGAACAACTGGCTCTTTATGCTCTATGGCCCCATTTACACTGCCTGTTAAATGTTACCCAATTCCGATTTTTTTTGATTATATGTGGCACAGATCGGATCTGTTCTATAACATTGTAAACACGAAAAATACGCAAGCATTCGGATATTTAGAGATCGGTTTCAGGGCTCCTTCATATGTGGAAATAAATCAGATATAAATATCAGATATGTGACAATGCGACTGTCATGTAAACTTCTCTGTGGTTTAATGACGTAGAAGGAAGAGTGTGTGTGGAGATACCATGACATGGAAAGGTCCAGATGCCCATTTGTTGTTTATGAATCCCCATGACACCCTACTGATAAATGCGACCTCTGATAAATCAGGGACTAAGCGGATGGATGGGGTGGGCATTTAGGGTACTGCTGTCAGTAAAAAAGCAAGTGTGATCTGGGTGACCCATACCGAATCACACTGTAACATACCACTCCGTTGAAATGAGGGATTAGACTGCTAACTGCTTTTCTCTTTACCCAGTTACACCTGATTAGGACACAGCACAAGACTGATAAAACAAAAAGATCTGTCTTTTGCTTAGCGCTCCGTCCATTGTGTAAGAAGCCGTAGTATATTATCAGGTCTAATGAACTCAATTATCAGGAAACAAATTTACATTGAAAAATAAGTGCTGCTGATAAACAGCACAGATCTTTAAACAACTTCCACTAACAAAGTCATCAATTCCAGTTTCTAGGTCAGGCTTGCTCTTGAGTCGCTCTGCAGATGGTAATTAAATCTTTAATTGTTGTTGGGGGATAGAACTGGCAAACAAATTCACTGATCAACCTCAAAATTATAGACACATGGATTCTACCCCATCCCTGATGTGGCGGTCTCAATAATACCCGCAGCTTTATTCATTAATTTATTAATTTTCCTTCAGCTTAGCCCCTTATTTATTAGGGGTCACCACAGCGGAATGAACCACTAACTATTACAGCAGTTGTTATACGCAGCAGATACCCTTCCAGCTGCAACTCAGTACTGAGAAACACCCATACACTCTCGTATTCACACTCATACACTACTGCAAATTTTGTTTACTTAATTTGTTTACCCCAGCCAGGACTCGAACCAGTAACCTTCTGTGAGGCAACAGTGCTAACCACTGACCCAACGTACCGCTCCCTGCAGCTTTAGTAGTGCCATTTTATCATTAAGAACCAAATTTTTCAAATCACAACATGCATTTACATTCAGATCTTAGACAAACCACAACACCGGTTTTCCAACGTTCTTTGGACTTATTTTCTTTAATTATTTGCACTTTTCGAGAAAGAGCCCAAAAATATACACAGGCAAAACAAAATGTACACCCATGTTTTTGTTGTTGTTGTTGTTGTTGTTTTTACTTTCAAAGTGCCCCTAAACAATGACCTCCATTTTATGAATCACCAAGTACTAAAGTGAATTAGCCATTCATTTTAGTCAGTTCCAACTGCATCTCAGTGACCTCCTAGATAGTCAATATGAAACTGTTCCACCAGTCTGAGTACAGTGAAGTTTAAATGACTCATTCACAACAGATTTCCTGTATGTCTTTCTGTCCAGACTGAGCTGAGATCTGAGCATTTGCCGCAATCTGTTCTGTGGACCCTGACTTTGAGACAACAGGCCCACTGCCAGCTCCCCATTGCTTCTGAATCACTGCAGCCTCCCATTGATCTCCCTGAGTGTTCACTTTACCTACCAATGCCCTCAATTTGAACAAAACCAGAAGAGAGAGAGTAATTTTTCACAGTCATTATGTGAAAAAAACATAACATTTAGATGGATCAATCTAATACCTGGATTTTACAAAAAAATTAATAAATAATAATACATATATGAGATATTAACTGCATAGTGCTGATATAAATTGTATTGTTTGTTTAATTAAATACTTCTTAATGTATTTCCCAAAATGTATTGCATTTTCCAAATATATTTTCAACGCAATTCCCTTTACAAAATATATTTAGCTCATATTCTACTACTCAGTTTTTTACATTCTGTTCATATTCCATATTATACAACTCTTTAGCCTGCCTGAATTGCTGGAATGTCACACAATTTTGAAATGTTTATGGCTTTTACTTTCTTTTCATCATCTACTGTATTAGTAATAATGTTATTCTATTACATTAATAGTTTGCATTCATATTTATTGGTAATACTTCACAATAAGGTTGAATCCATTCATTTTTTTTCGGCTTAGTCCCTTACTTGTCAGGGGTCACCACAGTGGAATGAACCACCAGCTATTCCAGCATATGTTTTACGCAGTAGGTGCCATTCCAGCCGCAACCCAAAAACACTCACACTCGCATTCACACACACAAACTCATACACTACGGCCAATTTAGATAATCCAATTCATTTATACTGCATGATATTTTGTACTGTGGGGGAAACTGGAGCACCCGGAGTAAACCCATGTGAACACAGGAGGAACATGCAAACTTCACACAGAAATGCCAACTGGCCCAGCCAAACTCGAACTTGAGTCTTATAAGTGTAAAATGTTTTTAAAACAGTGCATGCTTGTAATGAAGTAAGTTAAAGATGGTAAAATCGCTGTAATTCATCACCACAGCCGCATGTCAGTACATTATAAAATGTATTATTCAATCAATTCACCTTTATTTCTATATCGCTTTTACAAATTAGATTGTGTCAAAGCAGTTTTAAATGGAAGATTATAGTAAATTGAAACAGTGTTTTCAGTTCCAGTTTTCAGTGCTGAAGTTCAGTTTAGCTCAGTTCAGTGTGGTATAATATTTATACTGAGAGTCCAAACCCTGAAGATCAGTCCATCGATGTGCAGCTCTACAGGTCCTGAACCATGCAAGCCAGTGGCAACAGCGGTGAGGAAAAAACTTCACCAATCGTCGAAAGTGAAGAATTAAAAACCTCGAGAGAAACCAGGCTCAGTTGGGCACGACCATTTCTCCTATGGCCAGATGTCTTGTGCAGAGCTGCAGTCTAGGCACCAGAAGCTGGAGAAGCTGGGCGTCAACAAGACTCGTCTGTCCTCGGAGCGTCACAGGAATCAGTCTCGGGCCCTGTTTACACTAATGCGTTTTAGTTTTAAAATGGCATTTTAGCATGAAAACGATCCGCGTCCACACTAGCATTTAACCCAGCATATCTGAACATATCTCAGTCCACACTACTCCACCAAAAACATATATCACGTGACCATTCGCGCACTCAAGTATAAATAGGAAGCATGTGTCTCGCTCTGCATTTGGTTATTGTTAGTCAACAAACTTTTTTCTTATGCCAATCCTCGGGAACAACTACTTCACTTAAACATGTCCCACCAGGCACTGGTTATTCCCGGTGTAACCCAAAACCAGCATTCTAAATAGAGCTTACGCTGCTTAAAAAGAAGCAGGCGATTAGCGAGTGCTCGAACAATAGCTTGCCTCTTGCTAATATATGCAGTTGTTGTAGTAAAAAAGGCAGAGTTTAACTGCACAATGTCGCCTAAAACAGACAATAGTGCAAACGACGCTCCCATTTCTGCGTCCATGTTGTTGTTTACAGTGAAGGCTGGTCTGCCGTCTTCCGGTGGCGTTATAGTCATGTAATAGGGGCTTGACGAATAAGGAAAGGATACGCAATGACCCAAAAGCCCCAATCGAGTAACGAATCTCTGCAGCCACGCCTCCGTTTTCAGATGTGTCTGTTTTCCCCCATCCACACTGAGACGGAGCAGCAGTGTTTTAGAATGAAAACGGCCTCTCCAGCGTTTCCAAACCGCTCTGTTTTCGGGGCTCGAAAACTCTGGCGTAGTGTGGATGCATGGCGCAACCGTAGAAAAATGTATGTGTTTTAAAACGAAAACGCATAAGTGTAAACAGGGCCTCATGCTCTCCACTCCTCCATGCACCACAGCAGCTGCTCAGGATACGGCCTGGTCCAGGACTATGGAACCTTGGGATCATCTCGTCGCGGGTCTTAGATTGCATCAGTGGCCTGGCATCAGGATGAGTATCCCCAGGTAGAAATCGAGAATAAAGAGAATAATTAGCGTAGCTGCTGTTTATAGTGTATATATTCATTCATGCATCATACTGCTATGTGATGCATTGAGTGTATGCTTTACTATCTTCTTTTATTATAAAAGAAGATGCTTCAATCCTGGTTTTTGGACATTAAATCAGGTTTATTTTGTACATTAACATAACGGATATCCATACAGCAGTGGATATTAACATGTATCCTGTCACAGTTAATATGCAAGTTAAATATCCGGTGTGTGTGCATGAACTTTGTAAAGACTTTGTGTGTTACTCATTGTCACAGAAGAGCTTAAATTAACTTCACATCAAATATAACAAATAATAATTGTGAAAGGTCTTACTGTAGTATTTCTCACAAACTTTATGTGAGATCTGCTTCCTTCATGTCTGTCACTGTGCTGTTTATCTGACACACCAGGATATGAGGACAGACTCTGACAGGCATGTGGGAATGGTGGGCGTTGAGAACTAGCATTAAAGGCACAGGCACCAAAAACAGCTACATTGTGTTCAGAGCAGAACATACCAGTATTCTGAAAGGTATAATAAATAATTTGATGGATGTTTTGAGCTGAAACTTTACAGACACATTCTGGAGACACAAAATACTTATCTTAAATCTTAAAAAAGAGGTAAAATTGGTGTTCTTTAACTAACGTTAACTAATAAAACCTCATTCTAAAGTGTGACCTATCTCTACAAACCCCTTTTCCCCTTTAATTTTTTCATTTTGTCAGTTGCAGTTGATTGCAATGTGCTGTACTGTTTGAGCTACAGAAAACCAGTATTAAATTTTCATTGCATTGATATCAAACAGTTGTAGCATCAAGTAGAATTTGTGGAGTTCTTTCTAGATACTTAAAAAAAATGTGGTGTAATTTCAGTCACTTAATATGGTATAAAATAAGGTGACTGCAAGATAGTGTTCAAACTATAATGGCCCACAAAGATTTTGTGCTGTGAGTCTGGTCATTAAAGGTACACTAATGGACCCGGTCGACAATTTTGCTCTGGTGGACAGCGCTAACAACGGCCCATTATTCTGGCAATGAAGGGGAAAGCCTGAAGCACACCCGCCGTGATGAGGTGTGGAACCTGATCTGATGGAGGCGTTTATCACTAGATTTACATTTCACACTTGCACAATAATGGCCCATACATCAGCCATCATGTCTAAAGCACAATACAGTGAGAGGGGTTGACCTGCCATTCATAAGAGCTGAGTAAAGTTGCTAGAGATTTATTATACACAAAGTGGTAGACCTATAGATTGAAGGTCTGTTCACCCTAAGGCTGAATGTCTTTCCCAACACAGACTTGAATTGCATGGGAATGTCATCACTTTACAACTGTATAGTGGGTGGATTTAATATATCAGTAGCAAGGTGGTGCACAAGTCAAAATTGGCTTCAATTTATGAATGTGAGTTTATGTTGAGTTGGAATGTGAAGCGAACTGAACGGGTAGAATAGTAGAATGCTATAATGAAAGACAGAGAGAACGAGAGATAGATAGAATGATAGAACAAAATATAACAAAATAATGATAGATAGAATGATGGATGGATGGATGGATGGATGGATGGATGGTGGGTGAATGAATGGATAGAGATGGATAGATAAAACATGATAGATGGATGGATAGAGATGAATGGATAGATATAATAAGATGGATGATAGAGATGGATGGATGGATGGATGGATGGATGGATGAAGCAGTATATATAATGATTGAACATTATACAGAATGAACAAGAGAAAAGGATGGAATGATAGATTAGATTAGAATGATGCAACAACAGATAGAATGAGAGAATGATAGAA
This sequence comes from Danio albolineatus, assembly GCA_903798035.1. NCBI lineage: Eukaryota > Metazoa > Chordata > Actinopteri > Cypriniformes > Danionidae > Danio > Danio albolineatus. The sequence goes on along the minus strand of CAIGQQ010000001.1, from coordinate 9,188,512 downwards.
CAAAAAATGAATAGATGGACAATAATTGATGGACAGATGAATGGTTTGTTTGGATGGACAGTGCAGTCAGATAGACAGACAGAAAGAGACAGACTGACTAACTGATTGATTGATTGATTGATTGATTGATTGATTGATTGATTGATTGATTGATTGATAGAATAAAAGAGATGGGTGGATGAATAGATGGATCAAGCAAAATGTATTGATAGATGGATTGGATAAGAGGTATGGAGGTCAGGCTGGTGGATGTGCTGAACAGTCGGGATGCTGCACATTTGGCCATGATAAAGAGACCTGACCTGGGCGTCACCTTCACAAAACTCCACTGCTGGACTCTTACAAATTTACTCTTATGGATGGATGGATGGATGTATAGGTGGACGGATGGATGTATAGGTGGATGGATGGATGGACAATAATTGACGGATGGATGAGTGGACGGATGGATGGTTGGATGACCTGTACAGTGAGATAGATGATGGACAGATGGACTGACGGGTAGATTGAATTAGAGGGATGGATGATAGATGGATAATTTGAAGGATCAAGATGGATGGATTGACAGACAGACAGATAGACAGAGAGACAGACAGACAGACAGACAGACAGACAGATAGATAGATAGATCAAGATGGATGGATGGATAGATAGAACAGAATATAAAATGATAGAACAGTAGAAAATATGATGGAACAATAGATCAGTATAGAATGATGGAACAAAAGAGATCGATAATAGAATAATAGATAGATGAATGGATGCATAGAGTAAGATGTATGAATTGATGAATAGATGGATCAAGATGGATCGATTGATTAATATATATATATAGATGGATGGATGGATAGATAGATGGAAGTGTATAGAATGATAGAGCAATAGAAAATATGATGGAACAATAGATCAGTATAGATCGATGGAACAAGATAGGACAATAGAATGAGAAAATGGTAGATAGAATGATAGATGGATGGATGGACAATAATAGACAGATGGATGTATGGTTTTATGAACAGTACAGTGAAATGTGTTTAAATTTAATTTTAAGCCCTTTTTCAAATGAAAAACATAACTAAATGGGTCAGATTGAGGGAAAACTGTGCCCATTCATCACTAATGATGGTAAATTGCTCACAGACTAAATACCAACAGCCCGCAAGAGCAGCTTAAAGACAAAATCTACATTATTAGTGATACGATGATGGGTATACTGCAGTCATTTTAATTCAAAGGCAAATTATACTCTTATAAAAACACGTCTCCATAGCTCCCGTCTATAATTGTCCAATTTCCTCACTTACAGTATGTATCAAACAGACTACAATAGATGCAAATGAGCATTTCTTTTACTTGTTTAAATCTACATGTCCAGTGTCAAACATCTGAATGTCTGGACTTTGGTAAAAAGCTAAAGCAGCCGACACCATATGGCAAAGTTCGCTGATGATTGATTTATTTGTCATCAACAGGAAGACACATTGCATCCTTGTAACCGTCTCTGTGTAAAGTCTCAATGCCCTTGTGGCACGACCTGCCGCTCTGCCCATCCATCTCCTCCTCATTCGACTTATCAAGCCAGACAGTGCTAAATGATCGCTGTCTCTCAGTAAACATCTACTCAACCCAGGTCTGAACAGTAGATCACAGGAGGGAGCAAGATATTTTTATTCGTTCTGCTATCTCCAGAGAACTAATTACATTGTTGAAGGTTGCAAATGGAGTTTTGGAAATTATCAGACTTCATTCAAATGAGGTTTAGTTTTGTTTGAAAAGTTTTTGTCTTCCTTGACTTTTTTTTTTTTTTTCAAAAACCTTAACCAAGCCACTGATTGGCCCAGAGCATCGTGTATTTTGATAGATGGTAAAAGAAAGTGTAATTTGTTCTAACAGTATAAAAACAATTGCTGCATCCCCAGTTCCCCCCTTTTTTTCTGCTCTTTTCATTGTCCCTGCACAATAACATGTAACTTGTAACACAAAGGCAGTTTGAAGGAAGAACATCATTTACAGGTGTTCCCAAACAGCCCCATTCATTTTCTAAATTAAACTCTCAGACATAGGAACACTAGAGGGCTCACATGTATCATAAATGCACTTGTAAGGCTTGGCAGCTGGACAAGATGTTAATAATAGATTAGATCAGAGATCGACTATTCCACACATAGCTTACATGTGATAGACACCGCACGTTTATATATTTTAACTTCTTTTTATGGTGTCTTACCGTAAGCTGAAGGATAAAAGGCAGACTGTGCTTGTGTGTTTTAATTGAGCATTTGCATTTGGATCATGTGGTCTTCGAGCAGCTGGTCTGCCCGGTAGGAGTCATTATAGCGGAGGCTCTTTCCTTTGTCAGACACGAGAGATTGCACGGCTTAACCCGGAGTCTCACCACAGGCATAATCAGTAACAAAAAGTCTGTACCTGAGCAGCTTCCTAACTTCATTGCCGTTGCCTCGCGCTTCCAAAAGTTGATGGGGTTTAGAGTTTGACTCAACTTTTAGGATTGAGCCCCTCCATCTATCCTATTCTGCATGCTTCTCATAGATTATACAAACATGAATGGATGAAAGTTGGTGAAATGTTGAAAGACGTGCTTAGTGATTCCGCTACCAGCCATTTATAGCAGCTCGAGTGGTTTTGTTATTTCTTTCACCCACTTGAGTCTGCTCTCCGTCTCTGAATACATCAACAAAAGGGTGAAGCTCCATTGCTGGCCTAATCTCTGCCGTGGAAATGAGCTGTGGCTGTGCTGTCTTTGTTTCATTTTACTTCATTTTAAGCCTTGGTTTTTTATCGTCAAACTAGGCTCTTTAATAAGCAATATCAGACCTCATTCTGTCCGTACTAACTATACAGCAACTGCGCATTTGACATGGAAAACTATCAATACTTTACAGCCACGCTAACACAAACAGAGCGTCATATCTGTATCTCAGTCATTATTATGGTTGTGTTCGCACACAGTTCGGTTATTCATGGGAGTGTCAACCATTTATAAGTATTTTCCGCATTTATTTGTTCCAGACACGTCAATGTTTCGTCACTCAGAGAAACACAACATTGCACATGTCTCTGTTTGTATAAATAACTGCTGAGATTTGAATGACAGAAAAAAGGTGGATGATCTTTTGTGTGTGAGAATATGTTGGCTTGTTTTTAATGTATAAACTCATCATTAAAGTTGTCAGACTTACGTTAAATTTGAGACATTGTGCAAATTGGCTGCAATTTGGTCACTTGAAACAAATTTGGAAAATCCTAAAATATTCCTGAAATCCTGCGGGATAAAATGTGTGGTCTTTGATAGTTTTTTTTTTTTTCATGTTCACCGACAGTCACTAAATAGCCTTTGGGTTCAAATGTTTCCCTCCAATAAAATTCTGGCAGTGTCAGAAGATTTCACACATTTTCCTGCTTTGTGACTTCTTATGACAAGCCTCAAACCAATCCCAGCTGGCACAGGATGTCAACATGACATCAGATTGTTGTGTCCTAACGTTGTGGGATGTTGCCTTTTGTTGGAAATGAAAATTGGGTTGATGTTAGAACCCAACATCAGGCTTACATTAGTGTCCAACCTAAAATCAAACAAATATCAACGTCAAATGGTGTTACAGCTTGGCGCTACCACTATGACGTCTATCATTCATTCATTCATTTTCTTTTCGGCTTAGTCCCTTTATTAATCCGGGGTCGCCACAGCGGATTGAACCGCCAACTTATCCAGCATTTGTTTTACGCAGCGGATGCCCTTCCAGCCGCAACCCATCTCTGGGAAACACATTCATACATTCTCATTCACACACATACACTATGGACAATTTAGCTTACCCAATTCACCTGTACCGCATGTCTTTGGACTGTGGGGGAAACCGGAGCACCCGGAGGAAACCCACGCAACCACGGGGAGAACATGCAAACTCCACACAGAAATGCCAACTGGCCTAGCCGGGGATCGAACCAGCGACCTTCTTGCTGTGAGGCGAACGTGCTACTCACTACGCCACCGTGGCGCCATTATGACGTCTATCATACATCATATTTTAGTTGCCATACCTGACAAATAAATGTCAGTATTTGACGTCAATATGACGTTGGTTTAAGATGTTGGCTCAACGTTGTATTTTGGTCACTTTCCAACACAACCAAATATTAATGCCATTTAATGTTGAATGTTGGATGTCAAAATAACGTTGTCCTTATAGACTTTGGCTAGACATTGAATTTTGTTCACTTAACATCACGACCTAAAACTAACCTGATTTTAACATCTTATGGTGTTGTGTGCCTGCTGACCAATAGGAGCAGGGCTTAATTAAGCTAAATTAAGCAGGGCTTAATTTGTTCCGGAACAAATTCACCTCTGAAATCTGATCCAGCACCTCATTTTACCAATCCCCCTCCTCACACACCCCGCTCTTCACTTTTGTCCACAAAAGGGCGGCATGAACTCCGTGAGGAAGGCACAACTTTGTTTGCCTAGAGCGACAGTTACGTTTGCACCGGTACTGACATACACACTATGAAAGCTACTGATGCAAGCTGTAATTCACTTAGACTAGCCCATCAATTTCATTGCACAAATGTTCCGTTACCTCTCCCTCCTCTGGTAACATACTGGATCCGCTACTTCGATCTGTTCAAAATTACAAATTAAGCACTGAATAGGAGCGTTGAATCTGGTGATGCCACTAGTGCAATAACTTCTACTACTAGCACCACAGGTAACTAGCACCATAGGGAAATGTCTGGTTTTATTATTATGGCAAATTTGTGGAGAAAATTAACTCTACAGATTGTATGTTTGCTGTGAGATGTTATTTCAGAATGCGGGATATTGAATGTGTCATTGATGGATGACGTCAAACTCCAGATGAGCTTTCTTGCATGTCTATTTTTGGCACATCTTCGTTGTCATTCAGTCGGACATTATGACAACTCTTGCAGCGTGACATGGGGATTATGTTTGGGCAGTCTGACAAGCTACAAACATGAGTTGTTAAAGATTGCACAGTGTGAACCAGGTCTAACATCTTGTTTTCTAATACTGTGTTACTTTAAAAGGTCACGAACTGTGAATTTAAAATTCTTTTGACATAAAATAAGTCATTGTAAAATAAAAACACCCTATGTTTCAGAACTCAAAACCTCCTTGTTAGTCTAAAAGCAGGTCATATTGAAGCCATTTTGCCAAAACCACAGGTTATGGATTGTGCCTTGTGTAATAGTGTAGAACTAATTCACTAATATACTTTTTTTGCTGTAAAAACCTTCGATATGTGAACATCAGAGAACAGAACAAAGTAAAAAAAAAAAAAAAAAGGAAAAAAAAAGGCAGTTAATGACCCCTTTAAGAAATTCATCTGCTTAAGCCTATTGCATATATATTAACAGGTGAATATCCTTGGTTGCTTGTGCATGTCCATAGAAATAGATCCATTGCAATTGTGCATTAGTTGAAGTTTTGTTGTGACAAATGTAAAAAGTATTTTGGGACTCTACATATTTAATATCTACTCCAGTCACAGTCGCTATAGATACAAGATCACAAATAGAATACTAGCTTGACTTCATTTGTATATTCATGTAAACAACTTTCAACCTACTCTTCTTAGCTGCTAGGTGAGCAGGGCATTTTGAGACTCACACCTACACTCACTGGGAGTTTTATTAGCTAAAAGTGTTTGATTGGTAGTTAAAAAAAAATTATTTACATTGCAACAACTCAATACGTTGGCATTCAGACGTAGCCAGGGCTAAAGAACAGCACAGAAATAGATTATCCAAGGATTGAAAGTTTGTGGCACGTCAAAATGGACTGTAAATCTGATAAAAATGCAACATTATTATTATTATTATTGAAATAATGAGGACTACACTAGCTGTGAACTGCAAACTGTGACTACAGTTCACATTGGCTCACCAAAACTAGACAATTGAAGTTTGAAAAAGGCTACCTGCTCTGATAAGTCTCAATTTCTGCTAAAAAATTACAATTCTAGGGTTATAATTTGGAACAACATAAAAGTCTCGATCCATCCTGCCCTGTATCAAAGGATCAGGTTGGTGGTCAGGAAGATGTTTTCTTGAGATACTTTGAGCAGTTTAAACACCATTGTCTGTTGATACTGACCATCTTCTTGCCGCATCGAGCTCTCTGCAACTCTCACATGGTCACTCACTGAAGCTAAGCAGGGCTGCGCCTGGTGAGTGCCTGGATGGGAGACCAGATGGGAAAGCTAGGTTGCTGCTGGAAGTGGTGTTAGTAAGGCCAACAGGGGGCGCTCAACCTGAGATCCTTGTGGGTCCTAATGGCCCAGTATAGTGAAGATGACTCTATACTGCTCAGTGAGTGCCGTCTTTCGGAGGAGACATTAAACCAAGGTCCTGACTCTCTTTGGTCATTAAAAATCACAGAATGTTCTTCGAAAAAGAGTAGGGGTTTATCCCTGGCATCCCGGCCAGATCTGTCCATTGGCCTCTGTCCATCATGGGCTCCTAACCATCCCCATAATTAACTTAATCACTTTGTCTCCTCTCCACCAATCAGCTGGTGTGTGGTGTGCGGTCTGGTGCAATATGGCAGCCGTCGCGTCATGCAGGTGTATACTGCACACTGGTGGGGGATGAGGAGATCCCTTTATGTAAAGCACTTTGAGTGTCTGGAAAAGCGCTATATAAATGTAAGGAATTATTATTATTTTTATTATCTTCTTACCTTTATGACCGCAGTATATCCAACTTGTGACACTGCTTCCAGCCTGATAACACACAATGTTATTAAAAAAAAAAGCCTATAATAACTCTAGCCTCTAATAGCCTATAATAACTCTATAAGCCTCTAATAACCTCAGATTGGTTTCTCGAACATCATAATGACTTCACTATACTCAAACAGCCTCTATGGTCGCCAGACTCAATCCAATAGATCACCTTTGGGACATGGTGTAATGAGGGAGACTTGCATCATGGATGTGCAGCTGACAAATCTGCATCCACATGTCAATAACGATCCCAGAGGAATGCTCCCAGCACCTTGTTAAATCAGCCCCACAAGGAATTAAATCATCTATGAAGGAAAAAAAGTAATTCAATATGACTCTAGCAAAATGTACCTAATAAAATGGCCAGTGTTAATGCTACAGTCATTGCTGTACAATACCTAGAGTGTGACTACAGCCAATTTCTCCTCATTTCTGCTGGGAAACCTATAAAACACCCTTGAGGGTCAGGTTAGTTTTTCCACAAGGTCTTGAGATGTAGAAATGAAATCTAACTGGAAGCATGGATTTCCCCCATCAAATAAAACCTGAGTGGACTTAATGGTGGTGACCGTAACACAATTAACCTCATCATTTGTCACTCAAATTGATATCTGTAGGGATTTTAAAATTGGCAAACCTGTCATCAGCGCTCGTCCTAGAGCTGTAATGAAAAGGATGTCTTTGACTTAAAGGATGATGGTTGGGTAATCTCTCCATCATTCACAGGGTCACTGGTGAACACTGCTGCGAGGAGTTACTGAGAGATTCGAAGATTACACTGCTGTATTTATCACGAAAAGGCAGCAGGAAGCTGATCCTCCTTATAAATGCATGAAATTATTGAATTTTTTTTTTTTTTATTCTGAAAGAAAATTACCTTTTATCAGCATAGGGGCAAAGGTATTAAAGCAGCATTGTTCAAAAAAACTCTTTTAAGCATGATAATACACAATCAAAGCCAGTAAACAAGATAAATACCTGTATTATTTAGCTTTTGAAGAAGTGACCTTTTAAAAACGAGGAAATTACATAAATAACATAAAGTGTTATTAATCTATATTGCTAATTTTTTTGACATTTGATGTTGGCGTCTATATAAAAGATAAATGTAATCCCTCTTCAAAGGCAAACTGATTCATAAAGTACCTGAATATAAACAACATTTGATCTCTGAAAAATACAACTAGATTAGCATATAATAATAAAAAAAGCCATAATGTTTATCGACAAATATGCAAAATGATGAGGTACTTACAAATGACCATTCGAGATATTACATTTCTGTAATATATATATATTAAAAATGCCATTTTTACTCATAGGTAAAGGAGTAAATTTGCATTTTAGGGCACATATTAAATTGATACTGCACTCAATATAGCCTCTAAAAAGGTGACCTTGCATTTGAAGTGTCGGAGAGTTCTGTCTGCATTAGACGACGGTATAGTTTCCATTAAACCAGCGACCTTAAATTAATGTGCAGTAATATGCTCAAAACTTGGCAGTATTCTGCCTGAGCTGCAGTCCGTTCTTCCATCGCACAGCCTCATTTCTTTCAACACAATGCTGCAGTTGAAGGACTTATTCACAGTGTCAGTAATTTTGACTCTTTGTGCCATCATATGTGTGAGGAGAAACCTGTGAAGAACGGTTATAAAAGCCAGGCACACTGTAATAATGATTCTTTATTCCCGAGACCACTACACTAGTGGAAACCTCTGGAGAACCTTTAGGTAACCCTTTGAAGCCGCTTCAACATATCATATTTTGTACTCATTGAACTTCACTATATATTTCAAGTGCCTCAAAGCATTTCCTTTATGAAAGGGTTACAGGAGAAACCAATGATATTCTTACGAGTTCTACCTGAAGCTCAAGGGCTGTGACCTTGTTTTTTCTAGTTCCTCTGAGAATTAACCTTTACAGAAGGTGTTTTCAAGAACATTCTGCCATTTTAAGGATCTGATAAAGCCATAATAGAGGATGTTGGTATAATAATAAATACCCCAAAGAAGTGCCCTCCAGAATCTTACATTTAGAGACACCCTGAAGAGGAGCAAAATTACCATTTACCTGAATTATGTTATTATGACTCTATAGGAATTTTCAGGAAATGACTTTATTCAGATGGCAAAAAACAGCCAGCTGGATGCTACAGAGACCAGACAGCCTATAACATGCGACACACAGCATCACGCTCTCTGCGATGTTGTTAGACCGCCTGCTCCCGTTCAAATTACACCAGAGTTACGACCGCTCCCGCGCTTTATTAGGGACCGAGCACCGGAACGGTGCGTAGGCCCTATTGTAATTGCTCTGTTTCTTCTTCTTCTTCTTCTTCTTCTTCTTCTTCTTCTTCTTCTTCTTCTTCTTCTTCTTTTTCTTTTTCTTTTTCTTTTTCTTCTTCTTCTTCTTCTTCTTCTTCTTCTTCTTCTTCTCCGGAATGAATTGCCAATTTGGCGGTCTAAACGTGCCCGAAAACTCACGAAACTTTACACATGCCCCTGAATCGGCGAAAATTTACGTTTATTAGGGGTCTCGGAAGCGGGCGTGGCAAAATGACTCGACAGCGCCACCTAGAAAGTTTTGACGGACTAGCCCCCGAGACACGAATAACGCACACGCACGAAAATCGGCACACACCTCAAACATGCCAGACCCTACAAAAAAGTCTCTTGGAGCGATATCTCAAACCCAACAGGAAGTCAGATATTTTTAACTTCCTTCGGCGAAAAAGTGGCATTTTTGCCATTTCCAGGCGTTGTATTTCAACGAACTTCTCCTAGGGATTTAATCGGATCGACACCAAAATTGGGTTATATCATCTAAAGGCCTTGGCGATGTTAAATTGCGAAGATCTAGAGTTTTCACCGAGGGGCATGTCCGTGGCGGACTGACAAACATCAACGCTTCGCCATGGAGAAGGAAGTACTTATAACTCAGCCAAACAATGTCCGATCAGTCTGAAACTTCACATGTTTGATAAAATTCCTCTCCTGAAGACATCCACGTGCCAATAGGTAGTCACAGTCGTAGCGCCACCTGCTGACAGGAGGAAGTTTGGCATAAATCTGTGATTTTCTCAGGTTTTTTGTATGTTTCGCTTGAAATTTATATCGTACGCTGTTCACTGTCATGGTGGGGCCACCGGGCGGCGGTGGGCCGGTTGTGCGAGGTCCCTTTCATCGCTGCTTGCAGCTTTAATTCAGAAATGTATTCCTGCGCCGCAAGAAATCTGGTCGGGTCCTGCAGCTCCTGCGGTACAGCCGCGGGAATGCAAATATCCATTTGTTTGTTCTCCGCAAAGAATACTGGTGTAGTTTGGTTAAATTAAAATTGATTAAATTCAGTTTAAAATGGCAACACTTGATCCTATAACACTACCATTTCATATTCAAGCAGTATTTAATTAACTTTTTTTTGTGCTTTGCAAATTGATGCTGCTTTGTTTATTTGCCTCAGTTGTCCTCATTTATAAGTTGCATTGGATAAAGAGGTCTGTTAAACATATGAATGAAAATGTATTTATTACTACTTATAACAAATTAACATTAAATATTATATATATGTAGTTTTGTTTGCAAAACTCAGTTTGTCTTAGTGTTGTTACTGATTAGTAAATCCATAAAAAGATGTTATCTTTAGCTGAATCAAGTAACAGGAAAAAAAAAAACTTTAGTTAAATAAATTAGGGCTGCACAACATATGGTTTGGACATCAATATTACAATGTGTGCGTCCACAATAGTCACATTGCAAGATATGCTATGTTGAGTTATGAAGATGACCAGAATCTACGATAACACTTTATTTCGATGGTCCATTTGAGTATTAGTAGACTGTCTACTTAATATCTGTTGATACTGACATTTAACAGACATTTAACTGACTATAAGATACTTTGCAAGTACATGAAAACTTATACTAACCCTACCCCCAACCCCAACCTGACAGTCTACTTATAATCTAATGAGAATTAGTTGCAATGTAACTTAAATTTAACAAACAGACCATCAAAATAAAGTGTGACCGAATCTACAGATCAAAACGTGTGAGATTTGTGGAGACATTGTAGAATTAAACCTTTATAGAGTGAAACATTTCCATGTGCTTTTAAGGCCTGTAGTAACATTTTAAGAGTTTAAAACATTTTAAGAAAACATAAAGAGCATTGTGTTTATTTATGACTGTAGTTTGTGTATTATATGTATATAATGCATTACATAAACTACATTTATATTTCAAACCCCATACAGTACAATTCATACCAATCAATCTAATGTAATGGCTTTGCACATTTAAGCTATTTAAGTCATGTGGTGAAATTGTATTTGTATGGCAATAGATATCACAAGGAAAAAAACGTCGCAATGTCAACATTTTCCAATATGGTGCAGTCCTAAAGTAAATGTATAAATTAGAAATGCTGCCTTGTAAAATACCTGGAGTTAAAATAATTTGTTAAAACAAAAATAAAAACAGAAAAAGCAGGGATTGTTGTTTTATGTTAGCACATCAATGCATTTACTTCAGTCCAAATGTCTAGTGTGCAAATAATAATAACAAAAAGTCTTAAACAGCACTAATGCAAAAATAATGCAATGGTTGCACATTGCATTTATCCTTTTAGTGTATTGTGTGCATGATAGAATGTTTACTTATTCTCAATTGATCTATGTATTATAGTAGAGGGTGACAAGGGGGTTCAGTGGTTAGCACTTTTGCCTGACAGCAAGAAGGTCACTGATCGAGTCCCGGCTGGACCAGTTGGCATTTCTGTGTGGAGTTTGCTTGTTCTCCCCATGTTGGTGTGGATTTCCTCAGGGTGCTTCGGTTTCTCCCACAGTCCAAAGACATGCGCTATAGGTGAATTAAATAAACTACTGTAAATTGGCCGTAGTGTATGATTGTGAATAAGTGTGTATGGATGTTTCCCAGTACTGGGTTGCAGCTGGAAGGGCATCTGCTGTGTAAACATACAGTATGCTGGATAAGTTGGTGGTTCATTCTGCTGTGGCACCTAAAAGGGACCAAGCCGAATGAAATCCATCTTTCAATTTGTTCAAATATACAGATTAATTCAGGAATGAAATGTCTACGGTCTTGCTTGGTGGTGCTTGTTTGTTTTTGCTTTTCCATAAAAGTGATTGAAATAGACACAACTTTTGTTTATAAAATGTTAAATACTCAATATTAACTTCCTTTATTGAAATGTTGTATAAACTGTTCACCAGGGTGCACTTTTTCATTAGGCAGTCATGCTTAGGTGCTCCTCTGAGCTTCACACAACCTCTTTTTAAACCATATTAGCCTTAAGAATGAAGCAATCATGGTTTATGTATATAGAAACCTTTACATCACAGAGAAACTTAATGATTTTATGCACAGGCACATTCATTAGTCTGGAAAACACTCTGAAGAGAATCTTTGAAAATGATATCATGATGTTTTTCTCGATCTCATCTACTAAGTGCTGTGTTTCCTTCTCTGTGCCTGATAAGGTTGAGTGAATGCTCAATTTATTTCTCAGTGGGAAAGGCTTTCCACATGTCAATGTATGCTTTTTTTCCCCTCAACTCTAAACCATCTGGCAATTCAGATGTTGCACATTTCAGTCATTTGTAAAAGATTGCAATTCTCCAAATACAAAAAAATGTCCTGAAAGGGCTTGATTTGAGAATGCTAGATTTAGTTCTATTCCATATTTTTCGTCTTCCGTCTTTTAAAATATAAAGTTATCTATCTATCTATCTATCTATCTATCTGTCTGTCTGTCTGTCTGTCTGTCTGTCTGTCTGTCTGTCTGTCTATCTATCTATCTAAAATATCAACATAGGCTTATTCTGAAAACGCAGCCCAATATACACTTCTGAAGATCGTGAATTATGTAGTTAAAGGAATGTGGGGCTGCATTTCAACTTTAAAACCAGCTCCATCTGGACGGAGTAAACAAGTAACAGGGTGCGAACGTGGTAAAAATCAGCCTGTTGGTAGGACTTTTCTTTTTCTGGATTGCTTTTTAAAA